>OY728135.1:461689268-462939268 GCA_963277665.1 Viscum album
TTTTTTAATGATTATAGTCCCATTTCTCTCTCATTAATCCCTCCCATTCACACCCGTTACAATGCCAAAATTTTCATAAGTGTTATTACATTTTCCCTCTTTCTTCAAGTTTCTTTATTATGTTATGCCTTATATTTCCAAATTAACTATGTTGGGAAATGTATTTATATGAAACTATTACTCTAAATTTAATGTATATATTATTTTATACCCTTTTCTATCTTATCAACTCGTTCTATGAATTTTTATGTCACACTATTAGGCTGCCGAAATTGCATCGTGAATTTCCTTTTCGAAACAAGTGTGTAGTGAATACCATACCCATTACATTCCATGTGTGTTCACTTTTATACACAAATTCCTTTTTTATTGAGTACTTACAGGGATCTATTCCACATTACTTGATCTTTGTATAAATTATGATGATGAATGAATCTATTTTTTATAATCTTTGTGGCACACTTAAGTATGAGAATGAAATGAATGAGACAAGTGCACCTGGAATTATATACCACTACAATGCATTGGGTAATGTTTAGTATCATGATATTTCATGTTGGTAAATGGGATTACCTAATTCCTTTATGCTAATTTTTCCACTATTATATCTTGGCATTTTAGTCTTGACTTATGATACAGTGTTTTAAGTTGTTGCCACATTTCCATGTTATGAGTATCATGCTATATAATGCTTTATGATTTATGTTCCTTTAAGCCTCATTGGTATCTCTTTCCTAAAATTTACTATTATCTCCATGTTATGACATGCTTATTACATTTCTAGGATTTATATATCACCCCTTTCTTATGTATTTTCCTCAGGATATCCCATGCAGTTTTAAGCTTGAGAATGTTAAAACAATTTCAATAAAGATGTTTTTTTTCATTTTTAAAGTTTTAATTCAATGTACCTAATTCCATAATACATTATAATTATTGATATTTTGGGTTATATTAAATGTAATTTAATGTAATTAAATCATGTATGAATGTAAAAAAAAGGACAATGTTTCTATATTCAAAGTGTGTACTTAATTCACTATAGGAATAATTATCATCAACTTTAATTAATAAATGATCACCATTATGATTATCTTAAAATAATGATGTATACACTTTCCTAGTTTTATATTTCATATATTTCATGGTCTCTTTCTTCCTCCTATTTTCAAATCAATGATATATATTTTGAAATTTGCTATGATAGGTATTAAATATGAATTTTTAATTTGAGGATATTCTTCGAACATCTAAAATATTCACATCATATATATCAAGTGAAAAATGGGGGGAAATTTTCAAAAATAATCAAAGGAAGTTTTTTTCTTATGATTCTAGTTGATAACTCAATAACGATCTAATTACAGGGAACCTATGCTCTAATTCTACCTTTTTTGAATAGTGAACCATTATAGACACACCTGAGAGGCGAGGGTGAGTTTGGTGTGATCAAAATTAACCAAATTCTAAATCATAATTTTTAAATTATCACATTTATTATATAAACCTCACATATAATTTAGTATATAAATTAATCTTTTTATGCTACCTAATATGAAACAACCACATGTATTGAAAAAAATTTAAACAAGATATCAACATGTGGTATTTTTATAAGGTTCGACCCCAATTTGGGAAACCTACTCCTTTCTATGTTTGGGATATCATATTCACAGATTCTACACTACAATTGAATCAAATATTTATAGTGGGTGGCCAATGATCATCACGAAACCAAGTTCACACAATATTACACACGTGTGGTCACCATGTTACACATGCGACCATTCACAATATTATTCATGTGAATTTATCTTCTCTAAAAGGTTCCTCATACTCATATACCTCATATTATTGAATATTTATACATTTAAATTTGATCAAAATATTCAAGGGATTAATATACACCCCCAATTCTGATCTACTTCCTCACCTTAGAGTGTATTTCTTTTCAAAAATGTATTCAAAAATCACTCATGAAACTCATCCTATACAACCAAACTATTTATTATTATTATTATCTCAACACTATAATATAATGTATAAAAATGTATCATTTCACACACAACATGAGTTTAATAAATTACCTTTTTATTCTCATTCCTTGAGACCCAAAAGGTTTCACAGGGTCAATTATCTTTTTCATTCTTAACTATAACTATTCAAAAATACCAGTCAACCTATTCATCTTCCTCTTATATGAAACCTAATTGATTGGAACTTATGCACAATATTAGCACACTTATTATTTGATAAATGTTTTAATGGAATCTAGATCTTCATATTCGTTGATATTTCTACTTCTCTTGGATTATTTTTATTCACTTTGAGAGAAATAGTTTTCATTTCAGATATCTATTTCTTTCACACCTATAAAGTAGTGTCTTCTTTCGATTCATATATTTTCTTCTCCTTGATATTATCATATTCTCACATGCATGTGTAACTAAATTAAATACCACCATTAATTTTCTATATCCTTAAAGGGAATAACATGAATCTTTTTCAATGACATCTAAAAATTAGTAATATAAAATAACCACTTTTGTTCTCAATATATTTCAAGCACACTAATTTTTCAACCAAAATAGAATTCTATAGATACAATAATTTATTAAAACTCATTTTTTAAAAATTAGAAAAATAAAAAATGATTTTTTTCTTAAAAGGTAATAGTTATTCTTATTCTTAAAAATAACTCAGTTTTAATCTACAACACACACTTATATCTTGGTCATCCTACTTTTAGTGTGAGAAACTTATTGCGGAACAAAACTCATCAAAATGGAAATAGAAAATACATTATGGAATAATGTATTAATTTTATAGCCCATGTAGACTAGGGATTGGTCTTGTAGTATGAAATATTTACATAAAATTAATACTACCATAAAACATAGATCAATATGTAAGAATATATTCATTTCTTTATTAACTAACTCACACCTCTCACTTTATAATGATGTAGGCCTTAAATAAATTTTTTTTAATCAAGGTGAATTTATCTGGAATATTATTAAAAATATGACAAATTTATTGTTTACTATTTGATGTTGCATACTTTCCTTCATGCTTTGATTTTATTCTCTGAACACTTATAGATTTTTTTCTTAATGTTTATCATCTTTAATTAAACATCATTATAGATGTTTGTGATGTTTTTATTAATGAATAATAGATCTTGAATCATCCCATTTGAATTCCCATATTAGATATTAAATTCATAAAACTCAATTTTCATCCAAAACATTTCTAAAAAATTCTTTGATTATGGAAGTAATATGCTGCACAGGGTTATTCATTTCACAAGTATTTAAAGAATAATGCTCATAAATCCTTATGATAAAGATTTATACCGAGGATCAAAGAATTATAGTTAGCTATAAAGGATTATTATTAGAAGAGGATTTTTCTCAGTTCCTTTTCTGTTTTCTTACATCAGTGAAGTATAATAATGAAGTCTTAAAATAATGACTGACACTAGATCTTCAATTACATACACTAGATCTAGAATACATATGCTTTGTCATTGTAAAATTACTACCTCATCTGAAAGTCATATGATTTCTTGTAGTATTATGATCTACGCTAAAAGTCTTATGACGCTGGAGGTCAGATGATCATCCAATGATGTTATACGTAGAATTCATACAACGCTTCAACCACCAAATTTATATTCTATAAATCTTACGATTAATACTTATACAATTTTATAGCTTCAACCATTAAGTTTAAAGTCTTGTTAAAATTACTCTGGGATACTTTCAATTCAAATTTATCCTTCTCAATCCTTCCAAAAACTTCACCTAAGGAACTTCCAAACTAATTTCTACAACCAAAATTCTAGGGATTCCAAAGATGGTTTCTTCAATTTCATCCAGATCATTCAAACACATAGAATATATTCTAAACATTTAAATACATGTATAAAAAGATGTTATATATTGATTTATAATTCATATCATTCTTTAACTCATCCTTATCAAATAGTATCCTCTTCTAGATATTCAATACAGAAAGATATTTTTAGTGATTTAGACAACACTTACCTCTTCAGTAGCCTTCATTCACATGAAGTCCATCGCAAGAAATCAATATATTTATGGGATTCCCAATTGAATATGTCTAGAGAGGTATTAAATTTAATACCACTATAAACTACTTTACCCATTGAAATATGGCTATATTTTACTTTTATAACATAATATGAATATTCATTTTATGTTAATGGTATCCACCACTTCATCCTTTTTAGGGGTCGATACAAAATTATTCACCTGAGAAATAATTTAATTGAACTCTTATAATTTAATCGATCTTCAAAAAAAAACAAAGGAAACAATAATTTCATATAGAACATGGTAGATCCACCCACTAGTTCTGTTATCATAATATTTTCCACTCTAAAAGCCACTTCAAATGGTTTTTTTGTTCTCAATCATCCAACCCCTCAAGAAATGGACTCATAAAAAAAGTCTATTGATATTTGGGATTATAGATTTGACATATTAATCACATAATAAACATCCCCTCATCCCATGTGATACTCACCTCATTCTATAAAATCACACCTAAAAGTAGGGCAGTTAGTCCCCACCACAAATCTGAGGTGAGTGTTACACAATCATGTGCACAATAAACTCCCACTCAACGTCCTCTGAGGTATTAAAATATATCCTCATCACTTTGATAACATGTATGGAATTATGTGGATTTACCAACCAATATTGATATCATGATTTTTTTCACTTTATCATCCACACCTCATAGTTGTTTTTTTTCTTGGGTATCCAACCTATTTGGAAAATGCCTTGAAAAAATGCCATGTGTTAGTGGGGATTCACAACTTAACTTATCAATCACATTATAAATACCCCCTAACCCAATGTGGGACTCATGTATTTTTTTTTTCATATCACACCCGATATAAGGGTGGTTAGTCCCTATAAAAATATTAAGGGATAACTACATAACCAAGGGAACAACACCTTATGAATTCCACACATTTCATTGATATTAAAAAAAGATATCTCACTAAATAAACTTATCAATATGTATATATATACACAAATTAGGTGGTAATGTTTCATGGAGTTAAACTATCAATTGTATCTAATCAATATTTGATTTATAGAATAAGAAATTTAGAACTAGAATTTATTACCATCCTCATATTGATGGTGAGTCTAAAAGTACCATTCAAACCTTGCAATATACGATGAGATCATACTTGACGGATTTAAAAGGATGATGGGATAAATAACATCCCCTTGTAGATTTTTCATATAACAACAGGTTCCATTATATAATTCAAATATAACTATTTGAATCTATATATTGGAATATGTATCAAACTACAATACATTCTAATGATGTTATAGATTCTATGAATCTGGGACCAGATCGTTCTCATGAAATATTAGAGATGATTAAAACCATTAAATGACACATTAATTTTATAAAAATATTACATAATAACTATTCTAATAACATTTAGGTAGATTTGGATTTTTCTGTTTTAAATAAAGTATTCCATTAAATACCACCATGGAATAGGGTTATGATATTTGATAAGAAGATAAAGTTGATCCCTAGATATATTTTCCCCCTTTAAATCCTTGATTATATGGGGATGGTAGTTTATCACCTTATACATTCTTGGAGAATCTCACAAGTTTATTATATGTTCCATGTATCTCTTTTGAGGAAGTACAGACTTGATCCATCACATGTAACGAACATAATGTTTTTAAAACTAGAACACGACATCTCTTATGAGGAAAACCCCATAGAAATATGGGATTGTAGAGATTATGTACTATAAAATATGACCCATCAAGTGCTAAAACTTATTTTGTGGAATCATAAAGGAAGAAATGTGATAACCTAAAGATACAATTAGATAAAATAATTCTCATTAATTCTCATCTGATTATTTAAATTTTAAGGTAATTGTTTTATGTTTGGTATAATGTAACATCTTGTGATTTTAGTATGTATATAACTTTAAATAAATTAAGTGTGTTTGATAGCTTGTAATAGATGAAACACTAAAATTAAATGAGTAATGTGTTATTTTATTATGAAATAATATTACAATATAAAATTAAATACATTACAAGATAAATAAACAAAATGAATTTGGTAAAATGACAAAAATAATGAAACCATAAGTAAATAAAAATACTACATGGTTGAAATTATCATCATCATGATCATTATTTTAAGATAATACCTCTTATGATAACTATTAAAAGAATATAACAAGTAATAAATATTTTAAGAGTTTCAAAAAATAAATTAAATAATATTATGAATAATTTTATATATGTATTTAAGACTATATATAGGGAAGTAATATGACCTTATATAGATGGTTGTTGGTCATGTGGTCATTGAACATATAACTTTTTGATATATTCTCATTGAATATATGGTCATTGCATATAATTATATCTAATAGATAAATTTAAGTTTTTTAATTGTTATAAAAAAATTAAAAAATAATATAATTCCAATATAATAAATAATTATAGAATGATATAAAAAGTAATTATTTAATTAGAATGCTTCATTATAAAAATATATATTTTTATTCATTATATATATATTTTATAGAAGTATTTTATATGTCTATGTAATTTAGTAGAAATATTGTAATACTAATGAATTAATAAAAGTGAATTTATATAAGATAAATAAATAATTTTAATGGGGTTTGATTAAAATAATTTAATGTTAAAAGGGACATTTTTTTCAAAGAATTGTTTTCTCGGTGTTGTGTATTTTTAACTTAATAAATTAAATTGATAACATTTAAAGGATTATTAATTTTTTTAAAAATTTATAAAAAACATATCATCACTCATTTACTTATTTTTTTTGAAATAATATTAAAAACACTTAATGTTTAAAAATATCATTTTCAATAAAAATAGTTTTTCCTATATATTTTATGTTTTTATTTAAATGATAATTTTAAAATATTTGGAAATTAAATTTTATTAAAGTGATTCAGAAGTTTAAATCATCAAATTATAATAATGTAATAGGGTCAATTTCATTTTTAGCAAAAAAATAAGCTATTCGGTAAAAATTGTATTAGCACGGTAAAGGTAAAATGAGGTAAAGGTGTTAAATTAAGTGGAAATGTATAAAATATATCTAAAATTATCTTAAAATTGTGTGTATGAATGTATTCATGACCTATATATGTTAGTTTTTCACTTTGGTTCCACTTTCCATGAAAAATGACAATAATACACCATAGGTAAAGATTATTTTTAGAAATTCCACTAAAAACATACCAATAAATCCCCCTCCTATACACATCCAAAACCACAAATTTAATTTGGTTTTATATTTAATCACATACCAATTTACCTCTCCTAAAGTATTATTCTTAATTTAGTAGCCTTTGGTTCTTTGAAAGAGGCATAACTTCTTCATTCCAATGGAAACCATTATAAAGAGCGATTCCATCAAAGTATCTAGTTATTCACCATATTTTCCAATTACATTATCGTCTAAAATATTTATAAATATCATCATAAACTCTATGTATGTTCTATTAACATCATTTTTCTTCTCTAAAAATTATATCACTATAATATAACTCTACACTCTTACTCATTTGTTAGTGAATCATGTTCATGTTTTGGTTAATTCAACCACATACATAATCAATGATATACTACCTTAAGCATTTCTGACATGAATGAGTATCTAGACAATAATACTATAAATATATGATATTAAATAGTAATTTATGTTGTAAATATGGTCATAGAAGGTTGAAGAAAGTTGAGATTATAAATTCACTCATTGTTATTGAAAAAATACCTGAAACATGCACTTCATAAATTATATTCTCACAAACCATAACCGTTTCATTCATAAAATGAACATAGGGATAAATAAATCATTTTAACATAATGAGTTAGATACCATGAAATATATTTTAATGAAGATGTTTTTATCAAATAATGGCGCTAAAATTCAACATTATGACACTTGTATGAAACAATTATAATTAATAACATCTGATGATCAAAATAAAAATTAACTAATATATGTGTTAAAAATGATTTTAATTTAAGAGTTAAAAGGTAATAGATATGAATAATTTTCTTAAATAAGTTATAAATATAGTTATATTTATTTTACATGATCTTAAATAAGTTTTATGGATGTTGTGAATAAAGTTAAGGATTTCTCTTCCAATATCACATTGAAATTGAGATTATTTGCATCTAAATTTCCATCAAGAGAAATTTTATTTATATATATTTCCTTATTTTTTTGGGATTTACATGGATCTTTACCATTTTAACTCTATTTTTTTACAATTAAATTAAACTTTTTATTGTGTGTAGAGTAACACTTTTGTTCTCTTTTCAGTAAATAATATTTGTACATTATGTATATATTTTTGATATGATTTTATATTTCCTTACCCATACTTCTATAATTTATTAAGGTCATTTTATATTGAATTTTAATTTATTTATAAATTATTGGAAGGAATTATTTTAATGTTTTTTATAGTCACTTCCTCCCACTATTTTATTCATTTTTATATATGAATCTTTCATTATAAGTTTCTATAGTTCTTCAAAGTAAATTGAAAATACTTTTTCATTATTTTTTATACTGATTATTTAGAAATTATATTATTTTATATTAACATTTATTAAAACTAAATAATATATTTTTTCTTATTTTACAAATATATTTTATAATATTCTTCTATTTTTTAATCTTTTTAGAAATCATTAATGTTTTCTTATGCTTCACCAAGGATATGATACAATGATAACATTGACTTTAATTCTATTTGTTGATTGTTCTCATATCTTATATAATTTTTCATGAAAGTCGATTCTTTCACACTAATTAATTAATCTATAATGGAATTATGAATGTTTCTTTGTTCATGTGGAAAACATATATATAGTTTTTCATTATGATAATTCTCCATATAGAATTATATATCACTTAAATGCATTTAGAAAAGATTCATATATCATAAGATTATATGTAAGGAATTTTAGATTAAACCCAATCCACTATGTTTATAGGAATGTGAAGTCAACCCAATGCACAATGAGTCTTTATTCACTATGTGATGATGATCTTAGAAGTGATACTTGATATAGGAAATGTTTTTATATGCTTATGTATGAGCCACATTCTTATGAATAATTTATATGTTATACCACATTCTTATATATTTCACCCAGATTATGATAATTTTCTTATGATTCCATATTCCCATGACTCATTTTCATGCCATATCAAAAGACTTATGTCATTATTAATGTTTTATGATCCTTGTTTTATTGGGTATGATTTCCTAAAGTTATATTCATGTATATTTACTATGTTATCATAACCACATGTGCATCTCATTCTCATTTATGTTCATCTATTAATATCTCTCATGTTATCCCTTTTTTAAGTGTATATGCTCACCCTCTATTATGTTTCCATTACCAAGATAATGAAGTAGTATATTATGTTTTATTTTTCTATAAGGATATCATGTCCAAAGATTATTTTTGGGAGATGTTGAAGTATGATTTTAAAATAAGTTGGCTATGTATCTAATCCTCAAAGACTATAAACCTATAGGGTTTAGGGTGTGATTTATTATTATATAAGTAAAATTATGTATTTTTTATATTTTTTATGGCTAGTTATTAAATTTCCCACTTAACTCTAGAGCATTACTTTCTTAACCCTTAAGGAGTTAATATTTTAAAAATTCCATCAAATCTTGCCTATAAATTATGGGTTTAATATCTATAATACAAGAATTACTTTGAGGATTTAATATCACTAATTTCATATCAATAAAAAATCATTAAAATTTCTATTTCTATTTAATAAACTATAAAAAAATCATTTCTCAATAAAATGACTTGATCAAAGTAGTTGTTTTAAGGATTAAAAAAGTTTGATTTACCTTTCTTTTTAAAATAATATACTTCTTTATATTATTATATTTCAGTAAGGATAAAATATAATTGTAATATATAGTATTTCAAGAAATGGATTTTAATAATTATTTTATTCATTCTTAAAATATAAAATACACAAATTCTTACCTAATTAAACATATCTTTTAAATTTATTTCATTTTCTCTTATATTTTCCTTCCCATTTATTATCTTTTATTTTATTTTATTTTATTTTAAGACACCTTTGGGATAGATATGATACAAATAGATGGGGTATTCATATTAATTTACCCTTAAGTCAAATAAAAATGGTATTATAATTATTCCACATGGTGAATATATACTTATATGACCATGTATAATAGTGGTTTGATTAAAAATCCTCTTAATAATTTTAATAATTTCTATAATTTCTATTATTTTTCTTTTTGATTAAATAAATTTACATGGGTGTATAATCACTCACTATGGGGTGTTATCTCCTGTTTATAAGTATATGTTTATCCCATATTGTTACCAACACCATAAATGATACATATGATTAAAATACCTATTCAACACTATAAATGTAAAATTTCCAAAAATTATAAATTTATTATTAAATAATATATGGGTGATTTTATATCAAAAATAAGTAAAAAAATTACTAATATGGATATTATTAATATATAATAAACATTATATATATATATATATTAAATCTTAAGTTCCAACAACACCAAATTTTATAAATATATAATTCTGAACTAGTGCGACTATCAAACTCCAACAACTAAATACAAGGAACATAAAATTTGATTCAAATATGATATTAAATTAATTAAAATAAACATATATAAATATATAATATACTTATTTTAAATTTATAATAAATAATAAGATATTATAATTTATTTTTATACAATAAAGGTCACATAGAAGCATCTTGTAAGGAAGTAAGGGATTTCTATTCATCCTTCAAATGTTTTTAAAGTCTTACTATCTACTCTCTCTCTAATGGTTCTAAGAAGTTTCTTTCTAAACTTATTATTAATATTTATTTGTAAATATTCTATTATTATATTTTATTTTTCTATCAATAGGGAATTTTCAATCCTTTTATTTTGATTGGCCTGGTTTGAAGTTAATGGCCATGTTTATGGGTTTAAATGGAAACTTGTATGTGTTTTATTTGTTTTATAGTTTTTTGAAATTATATATAATGATGGGTGTTCTTGGGATATATGCCTCCAATTCATTTGATAATTATTTTTTATCCAAAGAAGTTATTTTCGAATTAATAGATTAGATAATATTATTAATGGTGACTATAAGTGATTATAAGTGATTATGGTTTATATGAATATAATGTCCTAAGAAACATTCACGATGATTCTGTTTCTTTTATTATTTCATATTAAATGGTTTTATAGAATTATTTGGTATTCAATATACGATAAAAAAATTATTTTATGATTAAATATAAAGCATAAGAATAATGGTTTATAATCATTTTTCCCGAGTTTTCTTTATTTATAAGGACTAACATGTTTTTTTCCTTTTTATAAACCCCTTACTAAAGTTTATATTATCAAAACATATATTCTAATGATATTTATAAGGTTAAATTATGGATAGATGATTTATATAATTGAAGTTTTGGGTTGTCTAGATCATTAGGAGGTAATTATTGCAATTTTTTATCTTGAAGGTGAAGTTGATCAGGGGTGGTGCCTAATTAAGAACACCAAGGTAATGAATTATATTAATACCATTGAATGAAAATTATTTAAAGAGACTTAAAAAAATATTTCCCTAATGTTATTTGATATATAATAGAAATGAAAATTCTAGAGTTAAAGAAAAAGGTGGTGAACTAATTTGTTTCTTACAAATAACATTTTACTAAATTTGAAAGGTATTTAATTAATTTTTTATGGACCATGAAAGTTGAATTAATAGATTTTACACAGGGTTAAATCATATTTATAAAGGGATCTAATTACTTGGGAATTTAATAATTATGAGGAATTTTCTTGACATCATTAGAAGGATCAAATGGAGTTTACTAACACTTATTTATTACATAAATTCTAGGATAATAAGTGATAAAGGTTGTAATAAATGGGTAAAAAATCAACAATGAAATATTAAGGTAAAAGAGTTCAGTTTATCTCAAGAATTAAATATGGAAAAAAAAATTAAGTGAGAATTTTATAAGATCATGTAAGTGTTATCAGTGTGTTAAATCTTTACATATGGATCATTAGTATAAATAAATGAGTAATGATTTGATCTATAATGAAAAAAATGAAAAAAAACATACAATGTTGGTTATATGGCAGTGTAATTTTTTAATTATATTGAGATGAGTCTTTATGAAAATATTTGTTTGAAGATAAATATTAAAGGTGGAAATCATCAATACCATAATTAAAAAGGTTTTACAAATTAATTTTCAACAATTAACACATATGTTTACCCTTAAAGTGATGTGGTAATAGGTACATTATTTTTACTCAAATTACAATTATTTATGGTTTGATACTAGATATTCACATTATTCATCTTATAATAAATTTAATAGTAGTTAGGAAACTTCATATTAAGTAATAGAGTCTGAAATTTTGGTAAAAACTTCCAGTGGAGGTATTAATTCAATAAGGATTTATAGGAATATTCTTATAACCACTTGTGGAATTATTTTATATAAAAATATTTTTGTCTTACATATATTGGTATTTGATGTGATTTTGGGCATTTATTAGATTTCAGGATATCATGATAATTTATATTATAGAAAAAACGAAGTTATATTTAATTTTATATATTGAGATTATGTTTTTATTAAAAATTAATTCATACTAGTTATAACATATCAAGAAATTTAGAAATAGATAAAGGATAGAGGTGAGAGTTGTTTATAATATATAATAGGAAAGATGGAAATCATCCAAATTAATGATGTTTTAGTGGTAAATTAATATTTGTATATATTTTCTAATGACTTTTATTATATTAATATTTATTATGAGGTAGAATTAATTATTTAATTGGTTACCAATTCTAACCTAATTTAAAAAATCTAAAATAAAATGGATCTAATAGATATATTAAAACTGAAGAATAAATTTCAAGAGTTGGTTGATAATGGTTTCATTTATCCAAGTACATCTCCTTGAGGTGATCCTATTTTATTGGTTAAGAAGAAATACAGTTCAATAAGGCTTTGTATTGATTATAGATCACTACATAAAATTACTATTAAGAATCGGTATCCATTTCCTTATACTGATGACTTGTTTGATTAGATCCAAGGATTGTAGTAATTTTCAAGGATTGAACTCTATTATATATATCATAAATTGAAGTTAAAGGAAGACGTGATCCCAAAGATAGTATTTTAAATGCGGTATAAACACTTTGAGTTTATAGTTATACCCTTTGGTTTAAAAAATGCGCCAACTGTATTTATAGATTTCATGAATAGAGTATTAAAAGAATATTTATACAAACTTATGGTGGTGTTTATTGATGATATTTTTGGTACATTATACATTTAATGAGGATCTCCAAAACCATTTAAGTATTGTTCTATAAACCTTAATAGAGCACAATTTATATAGAAAATATAATAAATTTGAGTTATAAAATTAAAATACTGGAAGAAATGAAAATACCCAAAAATATTCCAATAATATAGAGTTTTCTTGGATTAGTGTATTATTACAAATATTTTGTTAAATGTTTTCTTTAATTAGATAACCCATTAAAAAAGTTAACTTGAAAGGGAGTTAAACTCATTTAGAAAAAATAATATGAATAATATTTTAAAGAATTAAAAAAATGATTGATAATTAATCTAGTGTTAGCCTTTATATCAATAAATGGGGAATTTTTTATTTATAGAGATTCTTCAAAAAAAGGAATTGACTATGTTTTTATATAATATGATTAGGTGATAACATATGAATCATGATAGTTAAAACCCCATGAAGAAAATTATAAAAATCATAAACTTGATCTTATAGTGATAATATTTCATTAAAAATTTTGAGTTAATTTTTATATATAGAGAAATATGGAATATATATAGATCATAAAATTTTAAAGTAAATATTCACTAAAAAATAATTTAACATGAGGAAAAAGGTGGTTTTAATTGATAAAATTTTATGATTGTACCATTTTATTTATCATCCAGATAAAGTAAATATAGTTGAAGACTCTTTTTGTTTAAAATACAATATATCATTTACTATATTATTTTTCAGATAATGAACTGTTATTTTTTTATTTAATGAAAATTAGACTGAAAATTATGAATGTGTAAAGTGATTATATATTTTCACAAGTAACATTAAAATAATATTTGTTTAAAATAACAAAGTATGATCTAAAAAATATCATGGATTTTAAGAGAAGATAAAATTTCTAAATGAAGAAAAGTTACATGTGATTATTATTGATGAAAAAGGTATTATAATATTTATAAATAAAGTTACTAGGACTAGTAATATCACTAAGTGGGGGAGGGGGTGAATCAGTGAAATTATTCTTCTTATAAATTATTCTTTTCATCAAAATTCTATGACTAATTAAAGTATTAATCCCCTCTTCTGATAATATCTCTCCCTTTTGCATATAAATATAGATAAAAGTATAGAAAAAATATACAAAATTATAAGGTTCAGTCCCAATGTGGCTACCTACACCTTCATGGGTTCAATTATTATATCTATATAGATATTTATAATAGGAAACATGAGTGAGTAAAATTACAAGCTATCCCTTGAAAATATTGAGAAACAATGAAGGCAATGGGGGGGGGGCGGTATCTCATGAAAATCCATAGATGCCTCTCAATGGTTTTTTTATAGAAGTTCCTTCCAGTGTGATCTAGCTCCCAAAAATATCTAACCATCTATTGATGTGTTATTTGTATTGATTACCACCACTTCATTAAAATTCCTATAAAACTTCCCAAATAGATTTTCAATTTCCTTCAACTTCTAAAACAACAGTACATCAAACTTCTTCTTCACCTAATTCTTCTTCAACATTCTTCTCACTCCTATACTAAGATATTAGGATATTATATGGTGGGGGTTTCTCCTTATTATCACTTCTTCTTAATATTTTATGCATAAATAGTGGCATCCAACTCTATCTTAGTTCTCAATAATCTTCTTTCTCTACTTCAACACACAAGTTATTTTCTTCATTAATAAAATTAGATTCTTTATTTTAAACTCAAAAATTATTAAATTTTATAATATATTCTTGGTACATGGATCAATAATTTTCTTATTCTTCTTCTTCTACTATTTTATATACTAAAAAAATATCATGAATATTGTTTCTTTATTTTGAATATAGAAAATCTTTGATTTTATATGGTAGGTTATCTTCTAATTCAAACTAATTTAAATATCATTCAAATCCTAGTAAATAATATTCATTTTTTATTCCAAGATAATTCATACATTTTATTCTTAAAAAATATATAAAATCTATAGGTATTTTGAATTCTTTCCACGTCGACATTTATAGAGTTTCATGGAATGAAAATCACTTCATGGAAGAACTGCATTTAATTTCATAGAACAACCTTCCTTTTTTTATTCATTCTCAGCTTGAATCACAACCCATTTGATTTTTTATGGGTTTTATATAATGATAATCATCAAATAATTATCTCACTAGTATTCCAAAAGTTTCTTATTGAATTTATTCTCATTTTATCCAAAAATATAATATATTTTGAAGTAAAATAAATTATAAGAACTCAATATGTTATACCGAGACAATAATATTTTATAACCAAAAGTATCTTATTAACTGGAGAAAATATCTTATAAAACACATTGTATTTTTTATATAGACAAAATATATTACAAAACTGAAAGTATATTATGAAATATTATATTATCTTATAGAGTATAAAAGTATCTTTTGTAATCTAAGAATATATTATGAAATAATCTTAGAGTGATATTCCTCATTTTCCAAAATTATTGAAAATATTCACTTTGAAAGGATAAATGAACACTATAAACTTATGGGTCATCCTTACAATATATGGAAATTGCCATTAAAAAAATCATGCTTAACATTATAATGTATAGAAATCATCCTTATGAACCTCATAATTTACATTATAAATTTTTAATGATCCTTTAGAATTCCTAAATAACTTTTATGAACATTCCAGGAATTTTCAAATTTTTTATTATATATTCAAAATGACTCTTATGATGTTCAAAACTACTATTCTGAAGTCAAAAATCACTCTTTTTGAGTTGGAACTTACTCTTCTTAAGTCATCAATGATAATTAAAAAGTCCATTGATTCTTCTACCTTTTTTATATTCTAACCTCTACAAATATCCAGAAAGAGTAAAATTATTCCTTTTAACTTCAAAATTACTCTTATAAATTGATTCATAAATCTTATGATGTCATTAATTTTTTTATATTTTTCAATATAAACTAAACTATAAGAGGTTTATGAAACCATAATTATCCAATACTATCTATAAATCAAAATTATAGAATTATAAAAATTATTTTAAAGGTTATTTAATTCAACTTAGGGCCTTCTCAATCATTCAAAATAAACTCAAAACATCATCCAAAATATCTCCTTCAATTGATATAGTAGTATGTATTCTCAGTTCTACATGGATGGTTACTAAAACTTCAAGCCAAATTTTCACACTTTAATCAATGTTGTTAAATATATTTTCCATATCCAAATCATTAATTTTACTTGAAGAATATTTTTAATAGTGGTTCTTTCATCCATAAACATTTTTTATTAATTCCCATACATATCATCTATTCAATCATCTGATTTATATACTTATCACCACGAAGAAAATTTTATTTCATTTATTCTATGAAATTGTAATGGAATATTTTTAATCAACTTTATTATTCTCTAAAACATCACCCAATAAACATTGAAAGATCCACCTTTAATATAGTAGCCTCAATTATTGAAAATAAATGAAATCACCAAACTACTTTTGGATCTTCAATCAAACCTTATGAATTTATTTAAAATAACACTAAATAACTCTTTTTTCAATATATAAACATCAAATCCATTATTATACATCCTATTGAGAATAAAATAAAACAATATAGTACTATAAAAAATTTCCCATTTCCTCATTATTCTCTCAAGAAAAGGGTGGTATCATGTCTTGCTTAATAGTGATACAAATGTCAAGAAACTCTAAGTCTATATTATCCATGCTTGATTTATAAAACAAGATTGATTAAAAATAACATAAATTTTGTACATAAACTTCTTAAAATTCCATAACAACATAATTCTCTTTATATGTACTGTTAAATAGATTTTAATGATATTTTTAACCTACACTCATCTCAAAAAACATATAAAAAATATTGAAGTGTAAGAATATATTTTACCAATTTTGATCATCAAATACCTTTTTTTATAAATTTCTTTGTATAAATTAAATAAATTATATTAAATTTAGATTTTTATAACACAACCTTTACACTATCCAAAATTTCTAAATTCACATAGAATAATATGTTTCTAATATCATGATCAAATCATCTACCCCTCTAGGTATGTAGTCCAACATATCTTCATCATGGATGTTTCAGTATTAAAAGATAAACTCCATTTCTAATTATAAAATTCCTAAAAAAACTCACTCATATTTCCCCTATAATTCATCACCTTCAATTCCCAACAAATAATCACAAACAAAACATATTTGGTTATAAGGAAAAAATTATTATTTCCTTAGTTAAATCCACAAGGTTGAGAGTTTCCTCTAAAAAATAACCTCTTTTATTTCTAGATTTAACACATAAAAAGATCTTTATGATTATTTTATTTTGAATTTTCTACCATTTTTATTTATATAAAGTATGGACATCGACCTCTTTTCACATATCACATAGTGTGGTTAGTTCTTTTTATGATCCATAGTGGTACATTCTTCTTCAGATTAAATTTTCTTATTCTTTAAAATTTCAACTTAATATGGAAGTATTTATATAAAATTTTCTGAGTTATTTCTAGGATACACACACCTCCCACACATCATCTCAGGGGCTCCCTAGTCATTATTTTTTTGATAAAATCTGTTCATTTTTTAAACTCTCTTATTTTCTAAAGATCCCTATGGAGTTATTGAAGTATTTTGATTACTTGAAAATGAGTTTGAGAATTTTTGGAAATCATTTATGTTGTTTTGGAAGCTGTAGATAACGTTTTTTAGAGTATTAGATAATTCCTAAGTTAACTAAAATAAAATATGCGATTATTTGAAGTAATCTCGAATTCTATAAAGATGCTAAAATTTGGATAAGTCATTTTTGACTTCAGAAGAGTAATTTTAGCATTGGATAAGATAAAAAATAAAAAATGTATAACTTATAAAGAGTAATGAAAAAATTTATAACAGTTATACATGGATTTTTATGGGTAATACATTACTTTGAAAGGGTAACCCTATACTTCAAAAAGTTACATTAGCACATAAGATGGGTAACGTAGTACTTGAGAAAGGTAACCCAAGACTTTAGAAAAGTAATATATACTTTTTATGATTTAATTAGTGAATTTTTTAGATTCATGAAATTCCTTATAATAATAAGTGAACTTTATAAGAATTAGCTGATTGATAATTTGAAAAAGGAAAATTTTGTAAGTTTCATTTACTTTTATGGAATGTAAAGTGTAAAATGGATAAGAAAACTTTGTAGAAGTAACTGAAAATATGTAAGAGTCATTTTACTCTTAATTAATACTACATTCTATGAAAAAATTAATAAAGTAACTTAAATATCAAATAACATAATAGAAGTAATTTTAATCCTATGATATAAACTAAACATGTAGCTTCATAAGAGTAACCCCCTTAGTGAAATTTTGAAATTTTTATGTATGAAATATTTTATAAATTATAATATTAATATTCTAAGGAAAATTAAACCTGATGATTTACAAATATATATTTTGTGATTTTATCATTATAAATAAAATTATGATTCAAGCTGGTTCTTATGAGAAATTAAAATGGTGTCCACTTCACAAATGGTTTCTTTTTTACAAATACATTTATTTTGAGAAAATTTCAATGTTGATGGAGGCTTGGTGGATATTTAGAAATTAAACCAAATAATATTTTTGTTCTAATTTTTATAAATCACATGCAAATCATTATGTTGTTATTCAATCTAATTTATCTTGTATGTTGCGCCATAATGAGATGCTTCATGTCATAAGGAAAAATGAATAAGATTAGAATTAAAAATTTTCTAGTTAAATATAGAGAATATTTCACTGTTGGATCTCTATAGAATTAAAAAATGCATCTATTTTTAAATTATTTTAAATGATGGTCATTGATGAATAATTACCGAAGGGTTTATTTATCAGCTAAAATTAGGTGAAATATAAGAATGGTACTTATAAATTATCACTAGAGACAATGGTTAATTGATAATGTAATATTAATTGATCATGGGAGTATAACCACATGAACAGTTAATAGAGAAAACATGTAAAAGATATCATTTTACCATTCAGTTTTGAGAATTATCTAGAAGATGAGTTTTATATTTTAAATAATTTAAATAATTCTAGAATATTGAGAATTACAATTTAAGGGGGAGTGGTTTTATGAGAACTATATAATAACCATGATAAAAAAATATTTGGAAAAAATAGTGAATGAAGATAAAGAATATAAAAGATAATTGAAAACATACAGATCCTTAGTATTTATAGATTTGAAATTGAGAAAAAAAACATCAAATTATTTCTTGAAGAAGTGAGCATACACTGATATAATCATATTTAATGATTGAAAAGGAATATATACATTACTATTAATGAATCATGTACCATAAATGATCTGAATTATTCTATTTGTGTATATTATTTGAAAAAATGGAGTAATCTAGTATAATAATGATCTAAATCTATCAGGAAATAATATATTATACTAGGGAATTGGATGACGAAGATTCCCTATGGTTTCCCATAGAGTAAAATCTATAACTGTAGGTGTTTAGTGGAGGATGGTACCATCTAAACCTAATATGTAACCACTCTTATATACTATTGTATAATCTATGACTTATAGTCATCACAATCATAACAAGTAGTGGGTTTCCCATCTTGGGGTTGAACCTTTAAAAACAAAATCATTCCAAGTGTTCTTTATTTTATATTATTACCAAGTAATATCGAGATTAATATTTCTAGTGTATTAAATTTTAATTGATTATAGAGGTTAATTTTAGAAGAAGTAAATCATAAAAGAAAAAATCACTTATCTAACCTTCTTCTTAGTGGTGAAACCCACGTATAGGTAACATTAATTGGTATTAGAGTATACCCAAGTTTCCAATTGAATATCCTCATATAGCTCAAAATTAATAATTGAAACTCATTTAATAGTAGGGGTGTACCAACTTTCGATCAAAACAAATATCACAGATAGAATATTATTATTTTACCCTATCATACATCTCTTATCCTAGAGTTAGTTGATGAAATAATAGGGGGATTTACATTGATTTAAACCAATGATGACTACTTTAAAAGAGCCAATAATGATTTTAGTAACATTAGTGGATTTTGGGAAAACTAGAATATTCTACAATTATAATGAAGTTTATGTGAATATTTTTGGAAAATTTTGATCATAAGATTTGTACTCTAGAAGATATATAGTCTCTAACTGATAATAAATTTTATAACATACTAATTTATTATGTAAGGATATAAATTTGATCGTAAAAAAATAATATGAATCATGAGATAAATTTTAAATCCATGATAAAACTAAATTTTAAAGACTAACAAGTTAATGATTTAGGTGAAAATAAAGATGGAGAATAAAATGAATAATATAAGAGAGTTATGTCTCTCATCTCATGAAACTAGAGAATGGTAAAAGTTAAGTATTAAGGTTAAATACCACTAAAATTATATAATTTTGAAGGAATTTGGAATTTTAAAATCAAATTTCTAAAGAATAAGGGTGGTAAGTATGAGACAAATGAACAATCTGAGAAACCTCAGAAAAATAAATGGTGTAAAAGCTCAAATAATGGTTTGAAAACTATTTAAAATAATAAAATATTTACTAAATGAAATAAAATAAGTATTTTCAGAAAATAAGATGAGTGATAATCTTCTTCATGCAGACAATCAGAAAATAATATATTGAAAAATTAACAAATGTTGTGGAACATGTTGAATGACATAAAGAATCCTCAAGTCATGAAAAAGAAGGAGATATAACATACAATGAGATAATATTAAATCTAAACTTGAATCCTATCTTGAGAATAAAACCAAATAAAATAATTAAATCATTCTATTTAAGAAATAATATACTTTAATGCTAAAGGTAATGATTAATATTTCAAGATAGACGAATATTATATTGATGAAATCAAAAAATTCTGGAATAAATTTTCTTATAAATTTGAGATGGTAAAGTATCAGGAAGGAAAACATTATTTGAAAGGGGAAGCGTTAATAAAGACACAATTCAAGTGTATTAAATCTAAAAATGACTTGAAGAAGATTAAAATTACTTTAACAAAGAAGTAGAAGTCAAATCTAAATCATCAAAGGCTGGTGAAACGATGAGTCCAAAGAGGCTTGTTAACTATTATCCTCCATGTTTCCTCTAACATTGTAGGTTCCAAAACAAAAAATATATAAAATTATACTAAGGGAGATTAAATTAAATCGATATTTATATCAACTTAAGAGAATAATATTTTTTAAAAAAATTACCCATCAAGAAAAAAAGAAGTATAATTTCATACCAATCAATAATAACAATTTTCCCTCTAATATTTTTAACATTTTGGAATATCAAGGTTTATAGGATATTTCTAGTTTTATGAAATTTTTGCATAGAAATACTATTCATGATGGTATTATATGTCACTACCTGGTAAGATGCATGAATCAAAGTTGATAAATTTTGAAGAGATAAAAAAATATTACCAGATCAAGAAAGATGTGACAAAACATTCATCATCTGTACCAACACAAAACAAGTTTGACTATTTAAATTAGATTTATAGAAGGTATGATTAGAAATTTCATTGTGTGGAAGAGTTCTTGACAAATCAACATTGAAATATTTCCTCTAGATTTAAGGCAAAAAGTTATATAATGAAGGAAGAATCCAAGTCACTGTTGATACTCCTTTTGTCACAGAGTCTAACCACAGAAAAAAAGGAAATATCGTGAGCTCAAAGTGATTCAACCTTTGGAAAAATATCAAAAATTGACAAAGGAAGGAATAAGAAGAACATTCTACAAGGGTCGCGCAAGTTCTACAATGGTCGCGCAAGTACACTTGCGCACCGTAATGGTCACGCAAGTACACTTGCGCGCCCTAGGTGATAACCTCACGGGGTCTTCTCCAGCCTATAAATACCCCCGGTGGGCCCCCCATTTCAAGAGGAATTTTTCCAGAATTCGGATTTAGAGCTCTGAACGCCCAAGTCTCTTCTTCAGGTCTTCCAAACACTTTTAAGGTAATTCTTTCCCTAGAATGGAAGGTCTTAACAAGAGGAGTAAGGTCTAAGTGTTAGAATTCACTAACACTTTCACACCTAAGGTGTTTTACCCTTAAGGGAAATGAACATACTTGCATGCCTCCCTACTTCCTCACCAAAACTTGCACGCCTCTCTTCTGGAAGCACCTCTGGATAATTCTAAAGGCATTGGTCAAGGATCGCCCAAGTATTACCATGCTGGTTTACAAACGTGCAAGTACCCATGTGTGGCGTAGGTATACCTGCGCGACCAGGACTTGCGCGCCCACACAGTACCTACGTGCCTTCCAGGACTTGCATGCCCCTGCCTTTTTGGGTTCCCTTCTTTCCCATTTCACCCCTCTTAAGCCATTCCACCTCTCCTATTCAAGATTCAGTCTTCAAGACACTCTTCAAAGCCATTTATGGCATGATTTCTTGATTTGAATTCCTTATCTGAAAGTAATTCTGTGGAATATCTCTCAAAACCTAGTGATTTACACATCTTTATGTCACTAAAGATTGAGATTTCATTCATTCAACCTCATCCTTTAAGATGAGAGAACTCATTAACCTAGGCCTCCTTTTCAGGAATTAGCCCCAATCATAATTCTCAAATATGGGCATCCTCCTTAGAAGTAATCCCCAAGTCCCTTAATTTTTCAAGTCCCTTAACCTAGACCTCCTTTTCAGGAGTATTCCCCAGCCTCAAATATGGGAATCCTCCTTAGGAGTAAGCCCCAACCATAATTCTCTTAACCTGGTACTCCTTTTCAAGAGTAATCCCCAGCCTCAAATATGGGCATCCTCCTTAGGAGTAAGCCCCAACCATAATTATCTTAACCTGAGCATCCTTTTCAGGAGTAAGCCCCAGTCTCAAATATGGGCATCCTCCTCAGGAGTAAGCCCCAACCATAATTCTCTTAACCTGGGCCTCCTTTTCAGAAGTAAGCCCCGGTCTCAAATATGGGCATCCTCATTAGGAGTAAGCCCCAACCATAATTCTCTTAACCTGGGCCACCTTTTTAGGAATAATCCCCAGTCTCAAATATGAGAATCCTCCTTAGGAGTAAGCCCCAACCATAATTCTCTTAACCTGGTCCTCCTTTTCCGGAGTAATCCCCAGTATTAATTTCTCTTAACCAGTTCTAATTTACTTTTCATTTGGGGTTTCTTTCTCAGGAGTAAAACTCAATCATAAGTCCCCTCCTAACTTGGGCATCTTCCTTAGGAGTAAGCCCCAAGATTAGAGTATCCAAATCTCCATAAAGTACATATACCTTTATAGACCATGTTCTTGGATTTCTTCCCTGAAGTAAATCTTAATCCTCATCTATTTTGGGCAGTCATAAACCCATAAGCCCCACATCATTGCATCTTTTTTTGGCACAAGTGTTTGGTTTCACCAATACCTCTTGTTTCTCACACCGAGCATGACTCGCATTAGCTTAGAGTGTAAAAGTAATCATGACTTCTTTCTTTGATCCATCAATCATGCATAAGCATCATACTCCCTTATTCGAACTTCGTGGGTTCTGATTCCTTTTCCAAAACAAAGGATACGTAGGTAGCCCATCAACGGGTATGATCCCAATTCTGAAATAATCCATGTACTCCTGAATGACAATAAACTTCAAGTTCCCCACTGAGTGGCTTTAAAACCAACATGGTCATCATAATGACCAAGAGAATTTTATGTATTTTAAGGATACCATCAACTAAGAATCTCTAACAAATACAGATGATTCTTCATCGATGAAGAACCTCGAATACATATAAAAGATTCTCTGGATTTCTTAGATATCAATCATTGATTGTTAGACTAAAGTAAAGCTCATTTTATACTTGCTAATGTAATAAGGATTCACGAACATAACTTAAATATATAAAGAGAGTCCCAGAGTAGACAATAATTCCTCTAAAAAAGGTGTGATGAGTCCGACCTCCCATCCTCTTGACCAATGTAAATTTCTAAGCCTCATCAGTTCACTACTAATGAGAGACTACCTTTGGAAAGTAGGTCCAAATGGATACGGAATCATTGGATGTTTCCGGTTCTACGAACAAACCTGTTAGAAACCGATTTGAATGTTTGAACCTTCAATCAATGGGGTCATCCCCGATTACAGAGGGAAACAAAAAATGGTGAACCCAACATGAATCCTTAACCAAGTTTAAATGCTGTTTTACCTATTTGTTAGGACCCTATTTAAAACTCAATGAGAGGGCCAACAAAAAAAATCATTGACATATGTGCTCATAAAAAAAATGTAGTGGCTGAATTTATGTTGATTACGTATGTTATATCAAACATGCACTCTTTTCCAAGATCTTCTGCATTTCTAGAATGGCTGCTCTCAAGTTCACACATGTGAATACTACTGCTACAAATTCCACTGCTGCTACTCCTGCTAGATCGTCATCCACTCTAAGGATGACATCACCTACTCAGCATCTTCAACACTGGGTATCAAATGCGCTGGTTAAGGAGTACCGTCAACACGGTACCATCCCAACTCTGGAGGCTTCCTGATAAGCCCTCCAAGTGAACAACTCACACCGGTCGTCGAAACAATGACGACCAGTGATCAATAAGTAGGCGGTGCTAACAACCGTCTCCAACCGTTTCGGGTCGTTATCCCTGGAATGCAATCACCATTCACTCCCATATTCTGGAGAGGTGAATGAGAAGGTCCCTCAGGGCCTTAATTCAAGGAAGAAGGAGTCCTTCCCGAGGGATCCCATCAACAATTTCCACCAAACTGGTGCGGCAGTGCGCCATAAACCTGATGAGGGTGTTTAATCCAGGCGTTCGGCTCAGGTTCCTTGAACTAGAGCAGGCAAGATGAATCGCCAGAGGCGAAATCCAGTTAACAGTGAGCAGGTTCTCATCTCTTCCATCTTCGGAGAAGTCCACCAACCTAATTTGGTGGAAACCAATGAGCGGGCACACACGCATACCTATTTTAATTCCGCCGTCCAGCAGACTCGTCTGGCAGCATCACGCCAATCCCTCCAGGAAATTCCGGCGGAGTACTATAGGCAGGAACATACACCTGTTTATACATCATCAGCTAGTCAACATGCTCGTCTGACTATATATGATGGAGCTCGTCAACCACGTTCAGTGAAGTGAAATCAGCAGGCACATACACCTGCTAGTATTAATCAAGCCTACCAATAGTCTCGCTTGGTAGCATTCAGAGAAGTTAGTCGGAAAGCCCCCGACAACAAACAGGAGGCAGACTCAACTTTCTGCCCCCACACTTGAGTACTGTCAGGATTCACTAACAGGAAAAGGAGGACAGGAGCAGGCACATACACCTACTCCAATCACGGAATGGACATATATCCTTGTTCCGGCAGCTGAAGTCACCAAGCATATTCTATCAATGGTGAAATAGCAGAAGAAAATCCCTACTCATATTCTGGATGCCTTCCAGGATATTATAACAATTTCAGCGGCATCTCAGGGAATGACACATAAATCTATCCCTACCAGTGGAGTAACACATCAAAAATTCACTCCAGAATAGACACACACATCTATTCCAGTCCAAGAGGGTTGTGGGGCATACTCCCCCATATCATACAGACAACCAAGTCAGGCACATACACCTGATTTGAATAGAGATCATCAGCCTAACCTAGCCATCTCTCCTGATCAGGCACATACACCTCCTCAGATCAGCCACTTTCATCAACTAGTGGTTTCAAAGGCGAGTAAGAAGGCATCTAAGAAGAAAACCCCCCCAGCACAGTCAAAATATCAAGATCCAATCTGTAACAAGACCTTGCTCGATGATGGAGTTCTTGAAGCCCTCAGACAATTATCTTTTGGAATCCAAGATTCTAATCCCTCATTTCCCAATAGTGGGAATATTAATTCTAAAGATCTTTAACAGACACTTCCTCATGAAGGCTTGCTTCATGAAAATTCGGTCGATCTCAAAGTTTCATCTTCAAATGAGAGCTACAATAACCCTCTGTGTGGCCAGAAGACCAAGGAGAAAGAGATCTCATCTTTTGATATAACCCACCATGGTGGTCTTCCCCATGATGATGAATTTCTCTGCGAAAGTCCTCTCTGCAGTAGTGATGCACATTTCCCGGAAAATGCTCCAGTGGACAATGTAGTGCAGAGAAATCCCTCTTATCTTGAGGCACTTGAAAATGTGAAACCAGTCATGTCTGATGCTTTATCGCTAGCAGGTGAAATACTTTCTCAATCAGAAGATAGCTTAGGTTGTAGGTCATTCTCATAACCACCCCTAAGTCAGACATCTTCTAGTTTAATCATTGATCTCTCTACCAATCTTGTTGAATCTGATGAAGTGACAAGGAAGCACCAGCTCTGGTCAAATCAGGTAGAAGAATCTTCATTTAATGATAAAGAGGAAATGATGAACATGAGAAAACAACTGGAAAAAGGTGAAGTACCAGTCATGTTTTGGCCTCTGGCTGACTCTCAGTATGACACTGTAAATATGTTGAAGGAAGATGGAATTCATGATATTCGTCTCAACATATGGAAAATTCTTTGTCAGTTGAAGAATAAAGTATTATCTTATGATGAATATGAAAATCATATTAAGATAATAGAAGTGTTACAACGTCAGATTGATTTGGAATCTCTATCAGTCTCTTGGTATCCGAAGGCTGAAAAGCAGCATAGAGCCCTTCAACGTTCATGCCTTGGTGCACTAAGAATATTGCGCCAGCTAATTACCAATGCCACATCTGGTATTCATGTCAGAGGATGGGGTGTTCATGGAGAAATACATTTCACTGTGCTCTCCAGTCAGAAAATCCCACCGAAAATGGTCTCATGCAATGTTATGTCCCATGGCCGACCAAAGTCAATTGGCTTTGTTTGTAATCAAAAGCATGCCCAAGAACATGCTTCAACTAGTTCCTCTCAAAATCAAGAATATAGAGAACAAGTTGTGGAATTACTCTTGCATCAAGCAAACAAGAATATTGAACATGCCTCTCATATGGAGCAAGTACATTATCAATTGATAGAAGTTTCAGAAATCATCCAACGGTCTTTTGAACCAGGTGATAATAGTGGATACAGGTTAATGCATCCAGCTAATTTTCAGACTAAGGTTTGCAAGATCAGGAGAGATTTTAAGAAAGTCTCAGACATAGAATGTCAAGAGCCACCCCAGCTTTCCAGACTGGGGACTCTTTTAAACCAACCCTCGGAATCAACAAATATGATTCAAGGATTTGAGCGGGAATAGCAGGAACAACCACAGTCCACCGGACTAGGGAATTTTTCAAATCATCAATCCCCTCTTCAGAGAAAGTCGGTCTTTTCTCGATTGGGGAAGAAGACTCAAGAGGAATGAAGAGCCAAATTATCAAGAGATTCCCTCTAAATTACGGTTCATCAAGAAGTTCCTGAGGGATCGAATCAATAAAAGGCAATGTCTCATCAAATACATGGAAGAAGACAATATCACAGAAATGCTGATAGAAGGGATGTGATGCATTATGCATCAATCAATGTCATCAATTACGTTGTTGTTGATCCACTAGATGAGGATCACTTAGGGGACTCAGATGAAGAGGTTTCGGATCAAGAAGATGTATGCACCGACACAAATGAAGAAGGTGTGCATACACAAAATCAAAGGATTACTCAGAACCTAGATAATCCTTCAAGTAACCCACTTCCCCCTCTCCGAAAAGGATCCAAAAAAGGGAAGGGAAAGAATCAGGTTACATATCCTTCCTCTGGAGAAGTCCAATCACTCTCATTAGAGAAAAGGTTTGCACAACAGGAGGAAGAAATGAAGGAATTAAGGAGGTTGAATGCAGAACTACTTTAGGGTAGTCTTCTTCTTAAGCGTGCTGAAGTCAGTCAGCCAAGGGAATTTTTTGCAGCTACTGAGATGGATCAATAATATCCTCCTCTATCAGTACACCCTTACAGGTCTATTCCTATGGGTCAAGTGCAACAACAGTTGGTAGTGCTACCATCAGTTGTAGCACCAACCACCACATCTATCCAAGCTCCAGTCATTACACCTACCCAAGTCCAAGTTCAACCGGATGTTTTCAAAAGTTAATAACTACCATTGTGTCATTAACAGACCGGTTAGAAACTATGGAAGGGAAATGTGCGCAGGTTCAACACAAAAAAAAGTTTACCCTAAATGGGTAGATTCAATCTCTCCTCCATCCAGTTTTGGAAACCCTTTATTCCCTATTTTCAATGGATCGGGCGACCCTGAACAACATTTGATACATTACGTGTCTTGTTGTGATCTTATGATGGGAACTCTGGAGCATTAAGAAGCAGTAAAACTCAGATGCTTCGTATGGACCTTGCAAGGACCAGCCTTTTTCTGGTATACAAGCTTGCAATCTCAGTCAATTAACGGATTGGAGGATCTTCGCCAAAAATCCCTTCTTCAGTTCAGCTCAACTTTGCCAAAGACAACAGTTTTCGATCTTACAAACTGAAAGCAAAGAGAGAATGAAAGGGTCTCAGATTTCATTTCTCGTTGGAAGGGATTAACATATTCCTTAAGCTTAGCACTCCCTCAAGAGGAATTGTTTCCAATCTGTGTGGAAAATCTGCGTGACGAATTATGCACGCCGTTGATCCCTGTGAAATGCACAGGAGGGTTTCGAGACCTTACTTCAATCGCTCAACAGATTCAAGATTCCCTTATACAGGCTAAGGCTAAATCTCATGTAATTCCATCAGCTCCATGAAGGAGAATGGGTAAAGCAGAAACTACTACAGTTATGCTTAAACAAGCACCTGTACCTATTTCTACTTCAAAAACTTCATCTTCTCAAAATGCTCCACCTTCTGAGCACCAACAACAAAAGCCGTTTCGTCCAGATGATCAAAGAGATCAAAGACGAAAAAAATTTGAGGATCTGAAGAGAAAAATATACTCTTTCCGAAATGAACAAGTTATTGGTTACTTCATTTCGGCTTTGGAAAATAATATGGTTCAATTGCCAAGGCCTAAGAGGTCAAACAAGGAAGGAGATGCAGACCGTCCCAATTATTTCCCTTTTCATCAAATGTTGGGGAATCCCATCCAGGAGTGTTTTGTCTTCAAAGACCTCCTGCAAAAGATGGTCGACTCGGGACAAGTCAGACTGAAAGGTTCTTCAGCTCAGGTAGCATGTGTTACTGCTACAGTTCTAGAGGAGGAAGGCGAATGACAAGAAGTAAAAAAGCAAAAATGCACAAAAGTATGATGATTGGATGTTCAGAAAGAAAATCAACCGAACTCATGCTATTTTGCAAACATAATTAAAGAAACCGATTGTGTCTTCTGCCATTAATGATGCGGTAAAACCCTCTTCATCATAGGAAAAGTCCTCAAAGAAACAGCATGATTCAAAGAAAGAAAAAGAATCAGAAGAAGATGAGTATGTGTCAAAGACTAAGTTGTATTTCACTCTAGAAGACTTCATGTCATGTACTTCATAGCCACGATCACTTCCCCACCAAACAGGACAGCCTAAACAGGATAATCAAGAAGAGTCTTCATCAGATGAAGAGTTAATCTTCGGTTCTGTTAATATGATTCAATTAACAGATCCATATGCCAGTCACAGTTTCGATTTCGATGAGCCTGAATTCCCTGTATCCAACAGGGGAATCAGAGGAAGTTCCAAAGGCTTAGGATACAGTGGAAGACATGGATATTTCAGAAGCCACTATTCCAATTCTACGCCTGCAAGAACTGTGTACACAACAGAAACTCGTGGTAGATCCCTTCAGCGACCTCAGCATGAACAAGAAATTTCTTCTACCAATAGAAAATTCAGTCCTGACACAGTTATTTTGGAAGACTGGTTTAAGGTTCCATCTTCTTCCTCTCAGCAATTAAATGGATCTAATCGGTCTAATCTTCCAAAACCAGGAATATTTCCCACTCCTATCCCAATACAAGATGCATCAACTTCCAAAGCATCTGCTTCCAAGGTACCTGATAAACCACATATTCCTGTTGGGAAACGCAGACCTCTGGATCAAAAGTATGATGTATTGAAACACTTGGCCCAAGTACCAGCCAAGTTCTCAATTTTGGATTCTTTGAATCTGTTAAAATATCTTTGGGAAGCACTCATCAAGGATTTGTCAAGTCCTCAAGAGTTTGAAACTGAAATTGCTACAACTGAAGTCTATCACATAGAGAATAATCCTGCAGAATGCCATACAATAATATCTTTTACTGCTGAAGATGAAGATGATGTTGTACATGGGAATATTAGACCTTTGTACTTATCTGGAAAGGTAAATGGTGTAGACGTCCGAAGAGCTTTCATTGACAATGGTTCATGAGTCAACCTCATGCCCATTCCTACACTTCATCGATTAGGCCTCACGAAATCTGATTTATCTCCTTCTACCATGATGTTACAAGGATATGATAAAAATGAATAAGGACCACTAGGTGAAGTTACACTCAGAACTCAGTTTGGAGATCTTGTATCCAATTCGGATTTCATGGTTGTTGATCAAGACTCAGCATTCAACATCTTTCTTGGAAGACCCTGGATACATCAACTTGCAGTTATCCCTTCATCATAACATCAGTGTCTCAAATATTGTTTCGATGGTCAAGTTGGGACATTGTATGGTGATAAGGCCTCGTTCAAGACACGTGAGTCTCAATACATTGAGGTGGAATTCTATCACATGAAGGGAAGGGAGAAATCCACAACAAAGGAGATTACCAAAGTTAATGCTCCATATGGTTTGGAGTATATTATAGTAAATCCATTTACACATGTGAGTATAGATTATGTGTTTCTTATTAGTCAAATTGAAAAGATAGACCCAAATCAAAATACTCTTATGGAAAAATCCATAATGTCAATTACGACAATCGAGCCAGACAACATGGGAGAAATTGGTGATTCTCCAAGCAGTGATGAAAGCCCAAATGGTGACGTCTTCATTTCATCTTATGAAATCCAACAATTCTATACTTCTCCAATTAGTCCAGAAGAAGTTATATCAACATCGGAGGTGAACAATGATGTCGATTCTCAATCCATCATCTCCTCTTTATTACCCAAAGAAGACCCTTCATCATCAATCGGGTTGGAAATGGAAGCTTCTTCTTCAAGATGTGAAAATTTTGACATCTCTTATAATCATGAAAATTCTACTTTATCATCTACTATGCAAGTAGAAACGGAAGAAATAACACATGATGAAGAAGAAGAGGAAGATCTCAGAGATTCTCCTCCAGCATTTGAATAGGGTATTTCTACCACTGTGGATGAACTCAGAGAAATAAATCTGGGTACAAAAGAAGATCCACGCCCCACTTTAATCAGTGTGGCCATGAATCTTGAAGAGAAAGAGATATATATTTATTTTATAAAGAGAAATAAAGATATATTTTCTTGGAACTATACAGAAATTATCGGGCTTGATCCTGATATTGCTACTCTTCATTTGGGTTTACCAGAAGAACATCGAGGATTTAAGCAAGCCGCGAGAAGAATACACCCAACTTATGCTTCCAAAATTGAGGCTGAAGTGGATAAGCTTATCAAAGCTAAATTCATCAGAGAAGTTCAATATCCCAAGTGGTTGGATAATATTGTCCTTGTAAAGAAGAATAATGGACATATTAGAGTTTGCATCGATTTCAGAGATCTTAATTGGCATTGCCCTAAGGATTATTTCCCAATTCCGATTACAGAACTTTTAATTGATGCAATAGCTATCTATGGAGAACTTTCCTTCATGGATGGATATTCCAGATATAATCAGATCCGAATGTCCCCAGAAGACGAGGAATCCATAGCCTTCAGAGCCCCTCAAGGTGTGTTTTTCTACCGGGTAATGCCCTTTCGCTTAAAAAATGCAGATGAAACTTATCAGCGTGCCATGAATCGTGTCTTAAAACCCTTCTTAGGGAAGTTTGTTGAATGCTATGTAGAATATTTGGTTGTTAAATCCAAACAATGTTCTAATCACTTGGCTGATTTGGAAGTCATATTCCGCAAGCTTCGACAACATAATTTGAAGATGAACCCCTTAAAATGTGCTTTTGGGGTAACCTTAGGAAAATTTCTCGGCTTTATTATACACCATTGTGGTATTGATGTCGATCCTGAGAAGACCAATTCAATCCTTGGTATTTCAACTCCTTGAAATTTGAAAGAATTAAGAGGACTTCAAGGACACTTATCCTATATTCTTCGTTTCATCGCCAATTTGGCAGGAAAAAGTTTACCCTTCACCAAATTGATGAATAAGGGAGTCACTTACCAGTGGACTGAAGAATGTCAAGAAGCATTCGATATTCTCAAGAAATACCTCTTGAGTCCACTGGTACTCTTGCCACCTGTTGAAGGAAGACCACTTATCCTCTACATGACAGCTCTAGAGCGATTATTGGGTGCCTTTCTTGCTCAAAAGAATGATGTTGGGAATGAAAACAACCTCTACTATCTCATTCGAACTATGCTTGAAGTAGAAACCCAGTATTCAAGTATTGAGAAGTGCTGCCTGGCATTAATCTTTGCAGTTCAGAAGTTGAGACACTACCTGCAACATCACGAGGTCCAATTGGTATCTCGCAATAACCCGCTCAAATTCATCCTTAGTCGTCCAATTCTTACAGGACGTCTGGCAAGGTGGGATGTTATTTTGCAGCAATTCGACATTCAGTATGTGTCTTAAAAGGCGATAAAGGGCCAAGATCTGGCAGAACACCCTTTAGTGGAAGACACATCTTCAGATATTGAACTCCCTGATGAGGAAGTATTATCTATTCAAGAAAGTCCTCAGGCATGGGAAATTTATTTTGATGGTGCTTCCAGAAGTCCAACAGGGAGGAAAATGGAAAATCCTAAATTCAACAAAGTTGTCTTACGAATTATGCTCATTTCTCCAGAAAAGGCAGTGTTACCTTATTCCTTCCCATTGTGGGAAGGTGGTACCAATAATGAAGCAGAATACCAAGCTCTCATCGCATGATTGGAATTATCACTTCAAGCACAAGTGAATCACTTAAAGGTGAAAGGTGATTCAGACCTGGTTATCAAACAAGTCAATGGGGATTATGCCATCAGAAAAGAAGAACTAATCCCTTTGTATGATTACATTAGAGAGTTAATGGTGGAATTCCCCTCGGAACTGACATTTTCTTATGTCCCAAGATCACAAAATGCTCAAACAAATGCACTGGCTAATATAGCCACAACTTTGGAAGATCCAAATCGGAACGAGACAACCATCAGTATTTCCCACCTTCATGAAATTTCACCTTATGTTCGAATCAGAACAGATGAAATTAATGAAATTAGTCCCATTCCTAAACTGTATGGTCATACTACAAGATGAATGTCATCTATCAGGGAATACCTTCAAAATGGAACACTTCCACCTGATAGAGCTGAGAAAGAAAAAATCTAGCGATGTGTGGTCAATTTTACTCTTTATGATAGCCTAGATCACCTAGAGAAAATTCTCTACAAATGTGGTTTTGATGGAGTTCTCTTCAGATGCATTGATGGTGAAGAGACAATGGCTGTCATGAAAGAAGTGCATGTAGGAGTCTGTGGTGCCCACCAGTCCAGACATAGACTGTCTGATCAGGTTCAAAGGTTTGGATACTTTTGGCCTTCAATGATACAATATTGTGATGATTTTACAAGGAAGTGTCATTCATACCAAGTACATGCCAACTTCATTCATCAACCTCTAGAGTTGCTTCATACAGCTAAATACTCATGGCCATTTTCCACATGGGGAATGGATGTGGTGGGACCTTACCCTTCGGCTACGACCAAGCAGTTTAAGTACATTCTTACTGCTACTGACTTCTTTTCCAAATGGGTAGAGGCAATAATTCTCAAGGAAGTCAGTTCTAAATGCGTTTTTAGATTCATCAAGTCTAAAATCATTACCAGATTTGGTGTCCCTTATACCATATTGACAGACAATGGCACCAACTTCTGTTCATCCGAGGTGAAGAAGTTGTATCAAGAATACCACATCAAATCCAACCATTCATCTTGGTATCATGCAGTGGCCAATGGCCAGATATAAGCCTTCAATAAGACTCTTTAAAATATACTGCAAAAGATGGTGGATAAAGATAAGAATTCATGGCCTGATAAACTCTTTCATGCTTTATGGGCTTATCGGACTACCACCCGCACTGCAACGCGGTCAACTCCATATTCATTGGTATATGAAAAAAAATCAGTCTTGCCAATTGAAGTTCAACTACCCTCACTCAGAGTTTCCATTTGTGATCAATCATCTATAGATGATCAATCTCAAAATAGATTGAATGAATTAGAACGGTTAGATGAGAAAAGATTATTCACTTTGCACCACTTGGAAGTCTATCAGAATCGGATAGCACGAGATTTTAACAAAAAAGTTCGTCTTTGTTCATTCACTTAGGGAGAATTGGTATTAGTTCTCAGAACTCCAATGATACCAGGAAGTAAATCTCCCAAGCTTGAGCCAAAATGGGAAGGACCTTACTCAATACATAGGTTCTACTCCAATGGAGCTTATTCTTTAATCTCAATGGATGGAGAACTCACTACTACTCCAACCAATGCCAGATTTTTGAAGAAGTATTTTGTATAAACAAAAAATATATAACCAATGGTCCATACATATGACCTTAAACTATTCTTACTTTTTTCTAATATGACTTTAAACTATGACATCCTAACTACATGACGCTAAACTATATAAAAGTCCTTTTCATTCAGAAAGACATTAAACTACATAACCAACGGTCCATGCATACGACCTCAAACTATTTGCACGTCCCTTACGTCCAACATGACGTTAAACTGCATCATCCATGGTCCATACATATGACCTTAAACTATTTGTATTACTTTCATCCCACACGACGTTAAACTGTGAAAAAATTCCCTAATTTGTCCAACATGACGTTAAACTGTGTCCCCTTCATCGTCCTTGCTATATGACGTTAAACTATACAACAACGGTCCATACATATGACCTTAAACTATTTCTATTCCTTTCGTCTCACATGACGTTAAACTATAACGTCCTAACTACATGATGCTAAATTATACATAAGTCCCTTACGTTCAGCATGACATTAAACTGCACCATCCACGGTCCATGCATATGACCTTAAACTATTCTCACTTTCATCTAACATGATGCTAAACTGTATCATCCCTTTTTCGTCCAACATGACGTTAAACTATGAAAACATCCCTTACGTCCAGCATTATGTTAAACTACATCATCAATGGTCCATACATATGACCTTAAACTATCTATGTTTCTTTGGTCCATGTATATGACCTTAAACTATTCTCACTTAAGTCCAAAATTACGTTAAATAGTGTACTCTTTTGTCCTCACTACATTACATTAAACTGCACAGTCCTCTTTTTGTCCAACATGACATTAAACTATATTTTCCCCATCGTCCTAACTACATGACGCTAAACTGTACAGAAAATCCTTTAATATGTCCTACATGACATTAAACTGTACTTTGTCCCTGCTACATGACATTAAACTGTGCAACACCAATAGTCCTAACTACAAGACCTTAAAACTTCATAGTCCCTTCATATGTCCTACATGACATTAAACTTTGAATCGTTAGGGTTGTTGATACCACTTGTTTCTCACACTGAGTATGACTCATGTGAGCTTAGAGAAAACTTCAACCATAACACCCTCTCTGTGCCGCTAACCATGCGTAAGTCCCAACATAATTTTTTTAGGTCGTTTTCCCCAAGAACAACTTGATCATTAATTCATTATTTAATTGAACTATGCGGACTTTGATCCTTGTCTTCCAGGCTGGGTACGTAGGCAACCTACCAAGGTTCAAGCCCAAAACAAATCTCTTCACATCGGTTCACCTCCATCTCATACGATGTTGATTCATGAAACTGCCCCTAGAATCAATATCTTTACATTGGTTCACTTTCGTCCTTGTTATACGATGTTAAACTATACAACACGTTTGTCCAGTATGACAATAAAATACAATATTATTTGATACCCTCACTTGGGAGGGAAACATTATTTACATTTATTTTTCAATCATGTTTTATTTCAAAGACTATGTGGATACATGGCAATGCCCTAACCTTTTATCTTGGGTTAAACCATCATTGTACTAAAGTCCCCTTTCACCCTTCACATGTACGAGCCAAATTTGTACAGAGGGTATTTCTAGAACTACGTGGGCTTGATTCCCATCCTTATGGGATACGTAGGAACGTTCGAGTGTCCCTCAAATCCAGCCCCAAGTCCTTTGGGCCTAACCCCAAATTCCACTTCCAGTCCCTTGGCTGAAAAGTCCCCATGAAAACAAACATTGTGTATTTCTTACAATGGTCCAAGCTCTATGACCCTAAACTAAGATCTCTAATCCTTTTTCCCACATGACGTTAAATTGTAGTTCAAGAACTACATATGGCTTGATTCCCATCCTTATGGGATATGTAGTGAAGTCCAACATTTCCATTCAGAACCCATCCACAACATGATTATGGTTATCATTGATCTGTGTATCTTTGTATAAATTTGACAATACCCATCTTTATGTGTCATAATCCTAACCTTAAATATTTTCAGATCTTCATAACCCTTTTCTTGACTTTTAGTCACAAAAATGTCAAATTTCTGAGAGTTCTTTTACCTGACTATGCAGTACGTGCCCTTAGGTGGCCTTTCATAAACAGTCTCCATAACAGATTTGTTAGCCAAAAGATACTATTATTTGACTATGCAGCCAATTCCCTTAGGTGGACCTACATAATTCAACCCCCTAACGGGTTTGTTAAATAATGGTAACTTCATTCTTCGGAAGAAAGCCTCTTTTTTCCTTATTGGTCTTAAATGATAGTATGTAGGGATCCGCAAAAATAGCCATCCTTAACATATTTTTCCCATATCCTTTTTCATGATCTGAAAGTATTCAAGTCTATGGTTTATATTCTCCTTCCCTACGTTTGGGTCAGACCTTCATAGAATTGATATCCATCCAGTTCTTTGATAATCTTGTTCGGAAATTTCTTCTCCATATTCAAGTACCTCTTTCCATATAGCAAACTCTATACTTTGGAAAATTTGAATCTCCATAAACCTTCACTGGATTTTAGTAGTAGAAAGGTAAATTTATGAGAGTTCTTTTTCCTGACTATGCAGCACGTGCCCTTAGGCGGCCTTGCATAAACAATCCACATAACCGACTTGTCATCCAAAAGATACTATTATTTTACTATGCATCCAATGCCCTTAGGTGGCCCTGCATAATTCAACCCCCTAACGGGTTTGTTAAATAATGGTAACTTCATTCTTGGGAACTAATTCTTCAAATGCCTTTTACCTCTTTTTCTTATCATTCCTCAGATTCAAATATTCTTAAGTCATAGTTTACATTTCCCCCCTCATACTTGAGTATGGTAATATGTTTTCAGATAAATTGTGAAGGAATTGAGTCAATTTTAATCCATTTCGGTCAAATCTATTTCGACCTTAAACTTTATCCACCTTATGTCTGACGTGCATGACTTTAAACTGCCCACAAAAGACAAGGGAACTCTGAATAAAATTCAAGTTCCATCTCACTAAACATACATTTTGTATGATTTAGGTAATATTGAGAAATTAAGAGTTTCAAAGTTTGTAGGGTTATTTATATTAATCCTAGTAAAAATAAAACTATGCTTACTAGGCCCATTGGCTTAGGTAAAATTTAAAGTAGGTAGTAAAAGAATACAAGCATAAATGATTGCATATAAAAGTACTCTTCATTGATGCACAAGAATTAGAGATACATCCACAGATTGGAGCCTCTTCTCTTTTTCAGGAGATTACAAAAGACTGTCAACATAAGTCTTCACTTGATGTACAACATCTCGAGCTTCATCAGCAGCTACTTGAAGCTCATGAACTCGACCATCTTCACTCTTCTCAGCATGATGAAGTTCCTTCTTGACATATGCAATGGCTTTCATACCATTCGTTTGAGCTCCCTTTAATGAATTATTGAGCTGATCATGTTCCCCAGTAACAACATCTAACTGTTGCTGGAGCTGCACCTGCCAGATGACTTTTTCTTTGATTTTATGCTTCAGCTCCTTCATCTTGGAAGCATAATTAGCCTCATCTCGGGATACCGTAGCCTCAAATTCGCCGATGTTAACTGACAGTTTAACCCTGGTCAGATCTTCGTGACACTTTTGCTCCTAATCCCTCCTGAAGATGACCTGTTTCACCGCAGCATGGATATTTTCATATCCAAAACCGCCAAGTCCTAGCATGATAAAATGGGATGAAAATCGAGGTATCTTTGATGATAGATCTTCTAAAGGCACCTCAGATATGATTTTCCATATGTTGTTCCTTGTCTTGCATCGTGAAAAGCTGAACGCTTTAAGCACCTCTGGGTCTGATTCAACATCATCATCACAGGGGGGCATGTAATCTAGGATTAATGCACTTAAGGAAGTGCCCTGTTCTTCTCTTTCCCCCCTGACCTGTGCTTCTTTGCTTTCAATTCCTGTTGGGGAAGAGGCTGAGGCCTCACCTCCAGATCTAGCCACTGTAGTTGATGGCCCTACATGATTAATTGAAATCTTTGGTTATCTTCAAAGTATAACAAAAGAATCGATTGTCTTGCAAATTAAGTAAAATCACAAATATTGTTATCCCTTTTCCAAGGGTGGATAAGCAACCTGAGAAGACTCCTCCCCATATTTCCCAGTCTCAATAGGATCTTCAAGATGGGTCTCAGGAGGGTTTACTAGGTTTAGCTCTACTTGAGCTAATGTTTCTACAATGGTAGGGTTAACATCAATGTCCACACCCTCTTCAGGCATTGGCAGTTCAGTAGCTTCTATGGATGGAACTGCATATTATTTTCAGTCATGATTAGAAGTCTAAATTATATGAAAATTTACTGGGTGAAGGATAACACTCATGCACAAGGTCTTCTAAATAACATGACAACTTAGCATGATCATTAAATTCTTCGAAAGACATGCCACGATTCATCATTTCATCCAATGATGTTTTAGAATCCTGGTTTGTCTCACCAATGGGAGAGTTTTATGTGTCTTCTTGACAACTTACGTCCTGAAGCCCCTGACCCAGGACAACATCTTCGGATAAAATCACGGCATCAGTTGCAACAGCCACCAGAAGCTATAATGTAGGAGTTGAACCTGAAGTATCATAGAATGGAAGTCAGTCGGTGTTTCGTTCAACATTTTTATGAAGCATTGTTGACTTACCAGAAACGAGTTCTTCTCTTCTTGCAACAGCAGTAGGAGGGATACTGGGAATAGATGCTAGCTCTTCTCCAGGAGCAGCCAAGTCAGCTTGAATCTGTGATTGTTCCACAGCACCCTCCGTGGTCCTTGAAGGAGGATCAGTCCTTTCCCTCAGGGGGAAATTGAAGAAGCCCCTACAATCCCAATGAACATGATAAATCCTTTTCATGGTTTAAGACTCATGATTATTCAGAAGGAATTACCACTACTGAAAAAGGGTTTAGCAGTGGACTTCCTCCTTCACCGCCTTTGTCCTTTTGGTTTTTTGGGAGTGTTAGTAGTCTCCCTTATTGGCACTTGAATTGGTTAGGGGAAAGCCATGTGCAACTCCTCATCCATGGCCTGCTGGCCCGGAGATATCTCGCCCGGTTCACGAGGAGATTCGGCAGCAGCCCCGATGGAAGTACCACCAGGGCTATACTGTGGAAAAAGAACCTCAGTAGTTTTGGAAAGCTGCAAGATGAAGAAAACAATTTCCTTGAATAACAAATCTTCGACTGAAATCAAGTTTCAAAGAAAATAAGGAAAGAAAACTTACATCTTTATGAGCCACATACTCATGCCACTCCTCATTAGTGGTGTCATGTTCCATCATTTCCTTCACCTGCTTGGTGATAGGGATAGAATCATTAGTAGCATATATGCAGTCCTTCAAATCTTTGACATATGCTCTTACTTCATCAGGGTTATCCTTGAAATGAATATTTTCAGGAGCCTGAAGAGTCCTTATTTCAGGAATACATAACCCTTCACATTGCTCCATCCAGATAGTTTCAGTATCGCAGTATACATCCCACCATGTCTGGATGGCCTCTGGTCGTATATATGCAGGTGTACTAGAAAGTTGTGAAGAGGGTCCTACAACCTTGGGTTTTAATTTCTTTCTAGCTCCTGCCACTATAAAAAGAGGATGAAAACTTGTTACTCTATAAAGTTACTGGAAATTAAATTGCCTCAATAAAGTAACTCACCAGGAGTTGATGGAGTGGCTCTCTTGATTCTGACAGGAGGATTATATATGGCATGTGGTCGTTTCAACACATGTTGTATCTTCTGAGAATCTGATGAATCAGCCTCGGTTGAAGAACTCGGTGAACCAGCTTTAGGAGTGGAAGAATCACTTGCCACCTGAATTGTTTCTTTCTCAATGGTTCTCTTCTTCTTCCCAACCCGATAAACAGGTTTATTCAATATGGCCTCAGGATATGATGATATCCTGTTTTCAGCATACCATATGGTCAAATTGCTTACTGCTTCAGTATTTGGAAAGTCAAAGACTGCCCCAGTCCTTTCCATAGCTGTTATAAACCATAGTTGCCAAGAAAACATTGGATGAAGCTCTGATCTGATGTGCACTAGAGGATATACAGTAGTTGTTTACAGACCCTTGAATTGGCGTGCAAATCGATATGGAGCATAGGCTTCACATATAATTTCCCCATCAATTCTGGTTGCTAGTACACCATCTCTGCAGGCCAGCATATAAGACCTCTGTTCCAAGATGGCTGATCCATCATCAAAAAATTGCCCTATCGGCGGATTTCCATAGGGAAAGAAGTGGAATTCCTTATACATACCCAGCCTTGGCCTAATATCATAATCATTGAGGGACAAAGGACAAACTCCATAGAAGGCCTGAACAGACGGTCTGAATGAACTTCCAGGAATCTGTATTCCATTTTGAACAGCATATGTCCAGAAGTGAGTGGTGATCCATCCCCATAAAACTTGGAATGGTCCCACTAATCTCAAAGGAGACTTACCCATATAGACATGGAGTAAGGTCCTAAGAATCTTTTCCAAAACTGGGGTATCCAACCCCACCATCTTCCTCTCAGCCAACTTGGCTGCGATAACGAAGGTCCCTGGCCTGACGGCTCCCTTTGAATCTCTAACTGGAAAAAGATAGACACTAATCCATAAGGCTAAAAAGCCTTCCAGATGGGTCTTCTCTAGGATTTTAATGATTCACTTCATACCCCCATTTCTCAAGATCTCCTGCTTCCAGAGTTGGCCAAAATGTGCAAGGAACACCTCTCTTATCTGCTCTAGGGCAGCTAGTAGGACGAATACAAGTGGGCCCCTTTTCCCTCTTCTTCTTGAGAAACACATCCATCCATTCCTCTGGGTGAATATCCCTTCTAGAATGAGTCTTTGAAGTCTTTTATATTTTTAGATTATGATAAATCTTCAATAAATCTCGAACCAAATCTGGAGTCTTCTCTGGATCATTCATGGTTTCCTTTGGAGGGATGAATTCGTCATACATATCACCCAGAATTGGAACCCCTGAGATCTTGTAGACACCCCACAAACTAATGCCTACTTTTCCATGGTTCAGATGGAAATAAATAGTTTCTGGGCTCCAGCGACTAAGTAATTCCGGTGCAAAATTATCATTCCTATAAAAATACGTCTGCCCAGCCCAAACGACTTCATAAATTGTAGCTCCCTTCAGGTCCTCGATAAACTCTTCCCAAGTTTGTCTCACCCAATAATCCCACATCCAAGTTGGCTTCACCCCTCCTTTAGAACGGAATTCCCATTTCTCCTGCCAGCCTTTGGATTAATCCATCTGAGAGTTTCGAAATACTGAAGGATAACAATGTGGGTGCAGCTCAGGCTTGTGATGTTTCAGATCTGAAGCACACGAGCTATGATGAATTATATAAGCTTTCTTTACTGTTCCAGAATTTGAAAATGTTCCTGAGATTGAGACATTCATTGGAGAAAAGTTGGTATATGACTGAAACCAGGAAGGCGGGAGATAGTTCTTTGCCTCTGGAATATTGACATCTTGCAAGTGACCATGGCCTTACAGAGGCAGAAAGATGTTGTATGGGAAATCACAATGATATTTCTTCAGATGGTTAGCCAAGTCTAGAAGAGTGCTTTCGCAGATGGAATATCAATCACAGCCAATGATTTCCATCATTTCATCAATTCTTTTGCTCGCCAGTTCATCAGCCGTTCCGATTCTCTTTGGATCCATTTTATCTGCACAAAAGTTGAATAATTAACTCTTAAAGTATATTAATTTTTCATTAAATTTGTGAAGGATTTGAAGAAATTGGATAAGTCATTAAGGCGCGCAAGTCCCATAGTTGGCACGCAAGTCTCCTTCAGTCGTGAAAGTATTGGGCGCGCAAGTTTTTCCGCGCAAGTCTAAATACCTTAACAGCAGCGCGACACAAGAAACAGAAGCGCGAAACAAAAAGGATCACTTGCGCGGACGAGCGAAAGCTGAGAGCCAAGCTACGCGCCGGGATCAAGAAATCTGCGAAAGTCGAGTGCTTTGCGCGGAATGGAGTAATCTATTAATAGACGTGGCCAGAACCCTGCGTGCCGTACCCTTCACGACTAAAGGCCATACCCCTGCGCGCTAGACCCTGCGCGCCTAAAGCTCATTTGCGCGTCCAACCTTGTGCGCCCCAATTTCCTTTTGATTTCTGATTTCCTCAAAGTCAAATCCTCATTTCTCCTAGCTCCAACTCTGAGGGGGGACTTTTGTTGATGCTCCTTTCATCATAGAGTCTAACCACTGAAAAAAAGGCAATAACATGAGCTCAAAGTGATTAAACCTTTGAAAAAATATCAAAAATTGACAAAGGAAGGAATAAGAAGAACATTCTACAAGGGTCGCACAAGTTCTACAATGGTCGCTCAAGTACACTTGCACGCCGCAATGGTTGCGCAAGTACACTTGCGCGCCCTAGGTGATAACCACCCAAGGTCATATCTAGCCTATAAATACCCCGGGTGGGCCCCCCATTTCGAGAGGAATTTTTCCAGAATTCAGATTTAGAGCTCTGAACGCCCAAGTTTCTTCTTCAGGTCTTCCGAACACTTCTAAGGCAATTATTTACCTAGAATGGAAGGTCTAAACAAGAGGAGTAAGGTCTAAGTGTTATAATTCACTAACACTTGCGCGCCTAAGGTTATTTACCCTTAAGGGAAATAAACATACTTGAGCACCACCCTACTTCCTCACCAAAACTTGTGTGCCTCTCTTCTGGAAGCACCTCAGGATAATTATAAAGGAATTGGTCAAGGATCACCCAAGTATTTCCATGCTGGTTTACAAACACGCAAGTACCCATGTGTCGCGCAGGTATACCTATGCGACCAGGACTTGCGCGCCCACGCAGTACTTGTGAACCTACCAGGACTTGCGCGCCCCTGCCTTTTGGGGTGACCTTCTTGCCCATTTCACCCCTCTGATGCTATTATACCTCTCCTATTCAAGATTCAGTCATCAAGACACTATTCAAATCCATTTATGGAATGATTTCTTGATTTGAATTCCTTATCTGAAAGGAATTCTATGGAATATCTCTCAAAACCTAGTGATTTACACATCTTTATGTCACTAAATATTGATATTTCATTCATTCAACCTCATCCTTTAAGATGAAAGAACTCATTAACCTAGGCCTCCTTTTCAGGAATAAGCCCCAGTCATAATTCTCAAATATGGGCATCCTCCTTAGAAGTAAGCCCAAGTCCCTTAAGTTTTTCAAGTCCCTTAACCTGGGCCTCCTTTTTAGGAGTAAGCCCCAGCCTCAAATATGGGCATCCTCCTTAGGAGTAAGCCCTAACCATAATTCTCTTAACCTGGGCCTCCTTTTCAGGAATAAGCCCTAGTCTCAAATATGGGAATCCTCCTTAGGAGTAAGCCCCAACCATAATTCTCTTAACCTGGGCCTCCTTTTCAGGAGTAAGCCCCAGCCTCAAATATGGGCATCCTCCTTAAGAGTAATCCCCAACCATAATTCTCTTAACCTGGGCCTCCTTTTCAGGATTAATCCCCAGTCTCAAATATGGGAATCCTCCTTATGAGTAAGCCCCAACCATAATTCTCTTAACCTGGGCCTCCTTTTCAGGAGTAATCTCCAGTCTCAAATATGGGCATCCTCCTTAGGAGTAAGCCCCAACCATAATTCTCTTAACCTGGGCCTCCTTTTCTGGAGTAATCCCCAGTCTCAAATATGGGTATCCTCCTTAGGAGTAAGCCCCAACTATAATTCTCTTAACCTGGGCCTCCTTTTCAAGAGTAAGCCCCAGTATTAATTTCTCTTAACCAGTTCTAATTTACTTTTGATTTGGGGTTTCTTTCTCAGGAGTAAAACCCAATCATAAGTCCCCTCCTAACTTGGTCATCTTCCTTAGGAATAAGCCTCAAGATTAGAGTATACAAATCTCCATAAAGTACATATAACTTTATGGACCATGTTCTTAGATTTCTTACCTAAAGTAAATCTTAATCCTCATCTATTTTGGGCATTCATAAACACATAATCCCCACATCATTGCATCTTTTGTGGCACAATTTTCTGGTTTCACCAATACCTATTGTTTCTCACACCGAGCATGACTCACATGAGCTTAGAGCGTAAAATAAATCATGACTTCTTTCTTTGAGCCATCAATCATGCATAATCATCATACTCCCTTATTCGAACTACGTGGGTTCTGATTCCTTTTCCAAAACAAAGGATACGTAGGTAGCCCATCAACGGGTACGATCCCAATTCTGAAATAATCCATGTCCTCCTGAATGACAATAAACTTCAAGTGACCCACTGAGTGGCTTTAAAACCCGCATGGTCATCATAATGACCAATAGAACTTTATGTATTTTAAGGATACCATCAACTAAGAATCTCTAACAAATACAGATGATTCTTTATCGATGATGAACCTCGAATACATATAAAAGATTCTCTGAATTTCTTACATATCAATCATTGATTGTCAGACTAAAGGAAAGCTCATTTTATACTTGGTAATGTAATAAGGATTCACGAACATAACTTAAATCTATAAAGAGGGTCCCGAAGTAGACAATAATTCCTCTCAAAAAGGTGTGATGAGTCTGACCTCCTATCCTCTCAACCAATGAAAATTCCTAAGCCTCATCAGTTCACAACTAATGAGCGCCTACCTTTGTAAATTAGGCCCAAATGAATATGGAATCATTGGATGTTTCCGGTTCTATGAACAAACCCGTTAGAAACCGATTGGAATGGTTGAACCTTCAATCAACGAGGTCATCCCCGATTCCAGAGGGAAACAGTCACTCATTGTTGAAGTGTTACTAAAAGATTGTAAAAAAATTTATTCATAGATTCTTTTAGTGGATATTAATAAAAAATTACTTTTGTTAAAAAATTAATGAATTATATTGAAAAACATGATGAAGGGGTAGTGGCTTTGGTCAATGATAGTTCTTTAAAACCTAGGGGAGTGGATTATGTAATTATTGATGACAAATTTCTAAAATCCAAATATATACTCTATATTGAAGCATCTAAAAAACTTTTATTGAGTGTTAGGAAATTTTGTGCTGGTGGTTATGAAGTAATTTTCAAGAAAAATTCATGTTTCATAAATCAGATGATGGATATAAGAATCATCAATCAAGGAAAAATTAACAAGTGGTAATATTTTTAAAATCGGCAATCCTACAAAATCTTATTATATTAGAGCCAAAGATGAAAGTAATTTGTGGAATAGAATACTAATCTATAATTGACACAAAATTATAAATAAAATCATAAGAAATTGTGTGGTTAATTAACTTATTTAAATATTTATAGATTGATATAATGTTTTTGAAACTTTTCACAAATTGAATTTGGTTCATGGTACTCACAAAAGAATGGATATTCACTCCTCTAGACCACTTGAGCTTATCCACACTGACTTCTATGGACTTATGAGAATAAAATATTCTAGGTGTGTATATATTTTATTATATTTATTAATGAATTAACTGAATGTATAATATAATTTTCATAAATAAAATGTAATAAGTAGAAGATATGTTTAAATTTTTTTGAAGACCGACTAGAAAAGAAGGGATAGTCTAAATAAAAAAGTTGAAATCTTATAATGGTAGTGAATAAACTTGTGACACTTTTAAAATTTATCTTAAAGATCATGGAATTTTTCACCAATATAGTATAACTTACAATTAAAAATATAATAGAGCAGTAGGGAAAAGAATAATCCTAGTTGAGATATGAAGAACAATGATTTCAAAACACGATTTAAAAATAAATTTGAAAGAAGTAGTGTGTATTGTTGTACACATTCAAAATAGAATCCTAAAAAGACTTGGAAAAAATATGACATCATATAAAATATGTTTCCAAAAGATTAAAATAGTAAATTAATTTAATGTTTTTTTTTCTTGTTACAAGAATATATAAAGAACCAATCTAGGAATATTTTAAGAAAGGGTATAAAAAGGGATCTTCCTAGGCTACTTATAGAATGGTAGAGGACAAAGATGTTTTAAAAAGACATTTCACAGTCTAATTGATTGTTATTATATGATATATATTTATAATTAAAAAAATTATAGTTGAAATGAGTGATGAAAATATAGAAGTTGATAATATACATATTTCTAAAACAAGACCCTAGACCCTGTTACTCAAAACCAAAAGCTTATTAAAGGCATATGGAATTATCAAAGGTAAAGGTTGATAAAAATATATATTAGAAAGATATTTCATTGTGAACTCTAATTTTCATTTTTTTGTTGATTATATTGTATATTTTTTAAAAAGAGTATATCTATGAATAATTTTGAAGAGAAGATGAAGAATGACTTTTAGATATCTATGTTGGGTGAGATAAACTACTTTTTGGGATTTCAAATTACAAAAAAATCACTATATATTCTTATCCAATGATAAATATACTAGATAATTATAGGATAATTTTTGTATAGATGATATTAATGAAATATCTACACCCATTGTAGTAAGTACTATATTGAATAAATATTAATCTAAAATTAGTGTTAATCAAACGGATTATTGGAGAGTCATTGATAGTCTACTTTATATTATAGAATAAAGACCAGATATTTTTTTATAGTGGCTCTTTGTTTATGGTTTTAGAGTGACCCAAACGAGTATCCTTTTCTAGTAGATAAAATAATTTTGTGATATGTCAAAGGTACTATGAAATTTATCTTGCTATATAGAAACATATTAGACTTGGACTTATAGGGATACACATATTTTAACTGAGAAATAGGTTGTTCTAATAGAAAGTCAACATTTGGTGGAGAATTATTTATTGTGGAGAGTCAAGTGAGTTTCTATAGTAAGAATAAAAATTTACATTCTTTGAGAACAACTGATTTAGATTATATTACAGTGACCCATGCTTTCACAACTATGCTAGGGTTGTAAGTGAATCTGGATGATTTGAAATTTAAAGATGAGAATGCCTTCATGATTTCATCTAATAAATAGAGATAAATTGATCTAACAAAAAATATAGTTTAACACTCTTAAAAAAGAACATTGATATAAAATATTAATTCATTAAATAAAGAGAAACCATTGTTTGTGTAAAACTTGAATACACTTTCACCAAAGATCAGATTGAAGATAATTTTACAAAGGTAATAATGAAATAAAGGTTTTTTAATTGAGGTTGAAACATCATGTTTAACCATCCCCTTTAACTTGAGGATGTGTGAAAGATCCCCCAGAAGGATATGAATTATATTTTAAAATGGGAAGATATGGTAAAACCCTTTTTGAAAGGTGGAGAATAGTAATGATATTTCTTTAATCATTATTAATACGGTTCTATGGTTAAGGATAAATGGGGGAATTCTTTTTTCTGAATAGAGGGGGATAAAAACTAAATCACTTGTTCAAAAATTACTTATCTCTTAGAGAATTAATTCCCTAAAAAATTCTAATATATAGTATTGTGATGTCAAGAATATTATCATATTGGAAAAGCTATGATTCTAATGTTATTTATTGAGTTCTTAAATGTATTTAGTGTTTTTAAAGAAGTTCAATAGAGCTTAAAACTAATATAAAGATGGATATTGAAAATACCTATGAAATAATTAATGTATTTTCATTGTTTTCAACCATATTTTAGAATCTTTAGAAATCATTGAAGATATATTGGAATCCATTGAGAATGTTTTTTGATAGGATTTTAGAATTCATGAGTTTAATTAAAAAGGTTAATTAATTAATTAAAGTAATCAGGAATTCTATGTAGAAGCTAAAATTTAGAAAATTAATTTTTTGTAAGAGTCATTAAAACTTTAGGAAAGTCATTTTATCACCTAAGACACTGAAAAATGAAAAATGATTTACTTTATAAGAGTAATATTGAACTTTGTAAGAGTCATAAATGACTTTTTAAGGGTAACCCATGACTTTGGAATAATTATATAGTAATTCAAAATGGTAAATTAATACTTCAAAAGGGTAACCCAAGACTTATTAAGAGTAATATGTACTTCTTAAGAGTTTTTTCGTTACTTCTTAAGAGTTATGGAATCGATTATAAGAGTTACTGGACTTTGTATGCATTAGTGGACTGAAAGTTTTATAAGGTATATTATGTAAGAGTCATTTACTTTTAAAGAATATATGTTGAGGTGGAAAATGTCTAAGGAAACTTTTGAAGTGTTATTAAAATTACATAATATTCTTTTTACTATAAATAAATACTACATGTAATGATTTTTTTTACAAATTAATGAAAATATCAGAGAACATCGTAAGAGTTATCTCACTTCTATGATGTGGTCTAAACTGGGAGCTTCATAAGATTCCCCCCCCCCTTTGTGAAATTTTTTGATTTCTAAAGAAATAAATATCTAAGAAATTCTAGAATAAATATCTAAATAAAAATTATATCTAACGATTCTTAAGATGATATTTAGTGATTTAAACATTACAAATAAAATTATGATTCAAGATATTTCTTGTGAGGAATTAAAAAGGTGTTCATTTATAATATGTTTTAAATATTTCAAATACATTTTATTGAAAAAATTTCAATGGATGTGATGGCTAGATGAATATTTGGAAATTGTATCAAATAATGTTTTATTCTTATAATTTTTAAAAATCTCATTAAACCCATTATTTTGTGATTAAATCTATGTTATCAAGTATATTTCACCAAGATGAGATGATTCACCCCAAAAATAAAAATGAATGAGATATCAAGTAAAGATGGTCTAGTGAAATAAAAGGATAAACTCATTGTTGAACACTATGGAATTCATTAATGAATTTGATTATTAATTATATTGAATAGTGATCTATTCTAAAGAATTATATGAGGATTTTATTTATTAACCACAATGAGATAAAATAAAAGAAGGTATTTATGGAATACCACTATAGATCATAGATTATTAAGAATTCTAATATCCAATGATTATAGGAGAATTCCCACATGAACCATTAATTATGTAGAAACATGGGAGATATTATTATACCATAGGGTTATGAGAATTATCAAGAATCCAAGTTGTATTTTATTTTATAGAATTTAATTAATTTTGGAAAATTATTAATACTTGTAGGGGAATAGTTTTATGGGAATATTAGGAGAACCAGGACTGAGAAATAGTGAGAAAAAAGAAATAAATAAATATGGGGTAGATAGAAGAGAACAATAAACCTGAAGAACCAGAGTGTTCAGCGATTTGAGATTGATAAGTAGATCATAAAATAGTTATACATTATGTTTTTATACTCTGATATGACCATCTTGAATTCTCAAAAAGGATGATATACATTTCTACTAAAGAATCCTAGACTACAAGTGATCAAACTCATTATATTCCAAGATATTATTTGAATATTGGAGTGATCTAGTATAAATATAATCTATTAATATTGAGGAATATCATATTATATTAGGGAAGGGGATATTGAAACTATGTTATTGTTTACCCTACAATAGATTCTATAAATATGCTTTTTATTAGAGGATAATACCTCTCAAACCAATCGAGAACAACTTCTATACACTAGTGGAAAATATACTTCTCAGACTCATATCGATGACAAAAAGGAGAATTTTTTCCACATTAGGTTAGAACCTTGTAAATATTTTATGTTCCCTATATTATTTATTTTATATTATTATCAATTAACGATGAGTATTATTGGGAAAAAATCCCTCAAGGTAACATTAAATAGTTTTTTAGGTGATTGCGTCTGTTGACAAAGTGGGCCTCCGTGTTGTGTTTGTTGACAAAGTAGACCATGATGTACAAATTTGTTGACAAGGGGGGTTTAAATGGTGAGTTTTAAAGTTCAAGGTATGTTGTCAACAATCAATGTTTTATTTAATAACCTCGATGAATGAAGGGATGATTTGGAGGTGGTACAAAAAGAACATATCTAAGGTGGCACCGTTTTCCAGTGTTTGACAAATTTTTGGGCCTTAGAATCGACAAATTTAGAAAAATGTTTTTGGAAAAGGGAATTGTGTGTCGGTGTCTTGGAATCTTGGAAACTTGTATGCCATATGTTTTTCATGATAAGAACATCAAAATATGGCAATGAAAATTTGGGTGCCCATGTTTTGGTTTGGGCGTGAAAGTGACTAGGGCGATAGAGACAAGGGTGGCTGGACATGTGTGCCTAAAGGAGACTTGCACACCGGCACTCAGGGTGTCCAAAATGCCTATAAATAGAGGTCCAACTCTCCTCATTTGACACAAAGTTAAACACATACATAAAATTAGAGCTCCATTCGCGAAGGTGTTTCAGTTGTGCAAGTGGTGGTTTGGTCACGTGAGTATAAATATACTCAAAAGTTGTGCGTCAGTTGATAGTTGTGCACCAACATTGGTTTGGGCATAAAATGTTTTGAGTCTCCCAAGTTCAGAGTTGAAGAAGGGGTTGTTTCAAAAGAAGTTTGGTGACACTTGGGTGCCAATATTGATGAAGTGCTCCAGGTATTAGAGAAGCACGCCGGGCATAGAGAAGCACACCAGTCATTCTAGGGTTCCATGAAAAGTTGGAATACTGCCAGATACATCTGTGGTAAAGTTGTATTCATTAGTGGATGAAAGTGGAACTTCAAAAAATCATCTACATACAGCGGAGGATGGATTAATTTGTGATAATGCAGAGACCTACAGGTCTATAAATTGTTATTGGATCTCCTGAAGAAGTAGTTAGCTCACTTCAGTTGAGAGAGCAGTGCGTTCTCAATTTTTGAATGGTTATAAAATAGGAGGGATAGTGATTCCTCTTCAAAATTGTAAACAGCAGTGCGCTTATAGTGGAATTGGTACATCGACACACTATCAGTGTATACTCCTTGGACGCAGCCCAGTGAGGGTTAACCAAGTAAAAATTGCTATGTTCTGTGCATTATTTAAGGTTTATTCATACTATGAAATAGGAAGGAGAGAGAAGAGGGTTTTTGTCTAATAGAAAAATAAGATAAAAAGGGATAGTTTTTTTAATATGTCATACACTAATTCACCCCCTTCTCAGGGTTTCTAGCCTAGTGGACCAAACAAGTATACTATTTTGAATAAATTTAATCTTAACAGGCCACTAAGATTAATTTTAGAAGTGATAAATTGTAATAAAATGAATAAATTATTATACCCACCCCCTTATCATTGGTAAAAATCACTCCTATGGAAATTCATTTTACTTTATCACAATCATTTTATTATGAATTATTCATATTATCTGGTTAATAATAACATCTTTTACTAGAATAGTTAGGTATCTTACGTCTTTTATGAATTTTCTTAACTCCATCATCTTTAAAAGTCATTCCTGAAAGTGTTTTCATGTAATATTTATCATATTTACATTATTAATCACATATTCCCTACATTTCTTCCATATAGTCAAATTTATTTTTAGTATATATACTTGTTGATTGGACTATTAGTTAAAAACTAATTTCTTCATAAGGACATGCTATCAATTTTTTTCTATATTTAGGAACATCCTTTTGTCCACTCATATCCATTTATATTTGATAAAAGAGTGATGTTTTCATGGTTTTATTCATCCCATACTCTCCCACTTTTGGTAGAAGAGCCTATACTGCATAACCAAACATATTCAGCATTACAAGAATAATTAGAAACAACCTTTACCTTTTTATTTGAATTGCGTTTCACATAATCTTTATATGATTTAGTTTAAACATCCACATATTTTTTTATAATAATCTTTCATTAAGTTTAAGTTATTTTCAACTTTAAGACACTTGGACTATATCTCATTCAATTATTATAATTTTCCATCCAATTTTTCATTAAGATATTTTAGTATCTTATTCTATTCAACATTTGTTATCTTGAATGTCTTGTTCTTCTTAATGACATCATTATCCTTCTCATCATTAACTCAACTCATTACCTTAAGCAGGTTGACTATTTTACAAAGTTGACTATTTTTCGTAATACATTATATAAGCTCACATTTCAATATGTATTCATTTTAGCACACTTATTTCTCCTCATCACTACTATAATATGATTAATTATTATTTTTATATAATCTATTAGGGACCTATTATTTTTATTGATAACTTCATACTATGATTCACTTTATATTGACGAGTCCTCATTTTGGTCCTCATCTTCAGCCTTGTTCATTATATTTTTTATAAAATTTCTTGAAGGCTTTTTCTTCTTTCTCATATAACCCTTTTTAGTTTTTCTGTATCTTACTTTAGAGAAGATTTCATCTTTATCACCACTCTTAGTTTCATTATATCAATTATTTGTTCAATCAATTACAATATTCCTAATGCTACCATAATTAAATAATTTAATAGGAAGTATAAATTTATATTTTCCTCTTCCTCTTCTATATTTTTGGACATAAGATACATAATTCTAATATGTTCCTTACTTATTTATGCACCACTTTCTAAATATAATAAATAATCACCCTTCTTTTCTTTTAGCTTATGTTATCTCTTGAATTTTGAATTATATTTCACATTCTTAATTATTTTTGAACTCACAAGCTTTCCCCTTTCATAATTGAGGAGTGTGTTATAAAACTAATAAAGGGAAAGATATATAATATATTCTAGGTATGAAATATTTGGGAAAATCCTATTTGGGATATTTCTCATCAAATTCATAAAAACGGTTGAATATTCCAAAGTGTGTCCAAGCCCATGATATGAATTACTATCTCATTTTCCTGGTAAATGAGTCATCAATTATCTCATCATTATCTATTAAATTGTATTTAAAATTATATCTCTATATCTATAGTTTCAATTATTTAATTTGTAAGTTCCCATTGTATATATTCTCAATATTATTCCATATATACTATGTAATCTTGAGTCCCATAACTTTTGTTTACACATTTTCATACAAGGATGAAGGAATATAATTTTCTTCCTTCCCATCTACTTCCAAATTTATCTTGACAGAACGAGTCATTTGAGAATCTCTCCGAAGTGGGTTAAAACCCACTATTATAATATCACTAACTTCTAGACCTTATGATAAGAGATAAGGGATCATATTATTTTTCAATCCATGAAAATTATATTCATAAAAGATAGGAACACCTATAATATTGACTGAATTCAGGTTTTCGATCATTATCTTTAATCAAAGATGGATATTTTAGAGGAAACCTAGGTAGATTTAATACAACTTGAAGTTATTTGGAATGATAATATAATTTAATGTTTTAGGGGTGAATCAATGATACTATTATTTTTTATGATTTATTATTTAAAAACAATCTCATTTTTTGATTAATGTCTCAATACTCTCTCTTGATAATGTCTCTCTCTTTACATATAAAACCAGATGAAAGGAAAGAAAAGAACATGAGGACTTTTATGTTTTAGTCCTGATGTGGGTATGTAGTCACTTATGGATTTATTATTATCTTGAGACCCATATTTAAACTAGTACATGTAAGTCAAAACAATTAAAATCTATCTCTTGAAAAAATTGATCCCCAGTGAATATAATGGAGGGTTATCTTCAGAAGAGACCTATCCACATCCTGATGGGTTATTTATATGATCTGAATCCAATGTGACCTATCTCCCATAAATTTATTATCATCTCCCGATGATTTATTTATGTTAACTCCTTCTAGTTCTTTAAGGGTCCTCTCAAACTCCATAAACAGGTCTTCGACTCCCTCTAACTTTGGATGGGGCAACAAGTCAACCATTTATTTTACCTCAATATGATCTAATAGTATTCTCACTCATATCCTATGACATTGGGATGTCATAGGGAAGGTATTACCTTTCATATCATATCTTCATAGACTTCAATATAGTTGTAGAAATATCGTCCTTTTACACAGTTCTCAATCTTATTGATTCCCTATTTTGACACACATTATATCTTCATACTAAACGAGGTTGGATTACTTATTAGATACTAAGAAAATATTATCTTTTAGAATACTATATTAGTTCATTTCTTAACCATGTTAATCTTCTTTTTCAACTACTTTATATATTCATAGAATTACATGAATATACCTTCCATAACGTGAATATAGAAACTCTATGATTTCATATGTCATGTGATATTTTTAATCAAAATCATTAAAATATCAATCAAATCCCAGTCAACAATCTTTATTAATTATTATAAGAGGCGTGAGATATTTTTTTCTACAAAAAAATTTGTAATTAATAAGTTTTTCTAATTCATTTTCACTTTAATTTACAGATTTTTGCATTATGGAAATATCATCATGGAAAAGTTTCATTTATTTTCACAGAACAACCTTTCTCCTATTATTCATTATTATTTATAATTAAAACCCATTTGATTTATTATGATGTTTATATTTTTAGGACTATCAAAACTTTATCCCATTAGTTTTATAAATGTATATTCTTGAAGTTACCATCTTCTTATATTTTCATAAAGTATTATATCTTATGAAGTGAAATATATTAAAAAAATAAATTATTATACAGACTCAAGTTTCTTATATAATCTGAAATATCATAAAAATTGGAAAAAATATATTACAAAACTCAAGTATCTTCCAAAATAGAAAAATTTATTATGAAACCAAAAGTATCTCATGGATTATCAAAATATATCATGAACTCCAAAATTATCTTACAAAATCACATAATATCTTACAAAATAAAATTAAGGTGATATTACTCCTTTTCTATAATTATAGAAAATATTCACTTCATGCATATAAATGAACATTTTGGATTTATATTTAATCCTTTAAACTTCTAGAAATCATAAATATGAACATCATTATTAACCTTATAAATATTGAAAATCCACCTTAAAAACGCCATACTTAACCTTAAGAAGTCTGTATGACAACTACTAGTTCCTATATAGATCTTATAAACTTTCTATGAATTTTACAATTTTTCATTTGAGAATCAAAATGTCTATTACAAAGTCCTAAAAATATATTAAGAAGTCAACACTATCTCTTATAAATTCTACATCTACTCATCCAAAGTCATTAATGAATTTTAAAAAGTCCAGTGAGTCTTCTACCTTTATCAAATTATAACCTAAAATAATATTTAAGAATAGTAAAATTAATCTTCTAGAATCCAAAAATTCTCTTCTAAATTATTTCATGAATCTTATAATGTCATGCATTTGTTATATTTTTCTATATTAGTTGTACTAGATGACACTTATGAAATCATACTTAGCGTACATTCTCTAAATCTCAAAATTCCATAATTCTTCACATCAGTTCAAATATTATTAAATTAAACTTAGTTGCATCTCAATCACTCCAATTCGATAAAAACATAATCTAAAGGGCCTTGTTAACTTGATATTGATTTCTGTATTCTTAGTACTCCATGGATGGCTCTTCTAACTTCAATCCAATTTTTCACTCTTTTAATCACAAATGTTCAAGATGTTTTCCATATCCAGACATTTAATTTCACTTAAAAAAAGTTATTGATATTGATTCTCTCATCCAATAGGTGTTTTCATTAATTCCTAAAAATATTAGCTATTTGATCAACTGATTTTTGGGTTTATCACTAAGAAAAAAATTCCATTTATTATTTTCTATTCACTTATAATAGAAACTCCTTCTTCATCTTGATTATGATATTTAACCTCACACAATAGGGACTCACTTATTGAAAAAATAAATAAACAACCATATTTAGGCTCTTCAAGAAAGTTTTTTCAAGTACCAAATGGATCTCAATTGAAAAAAATAATTATTTTTAGAGGTTCACAAATATTCATATTCTATTCATCCAAGAATCACAATGATATATATAGATCATTGGGAATATTTTTGGTGAGAGGGAATGAAGAAATATATTATTTTTTTACATTCAATTTTGTAATATTTTAATAGGTTAAATAAAAATGATGAAAATATAAAGGAATGATTCAACCATTATCAATTAAAGAATGGAATTCAGAATACATATCAATGGATTGTTTCATGGAATTTCTAAATACATCTCAAGATAATAGTGAAATATGGGTTATTGTTGATCATTTGACTAAATAAACTCATTTTATTCCTATTAAAGGTAATATATAATTAAATAATATTCTATGAATCTATATTGAAGAAATAGTAACATTATATATAGTTACTATTGTGCCTTTTAGGTTGTTGGTATACATTTACTTTGATCTTTTGTTTTTTTAGAGTTTTTGGGAGTTGAAAGTTGGAAATCATAAAAATGGGTAAAATAGGATAGGGTTTATGGTAAGTGAACAATTATTCTAACTATGAACCAAAACCACACAAAAGGGGATGTATTTTTTGGCATTATTGGAACATAGGTCTCTAAACAATATATTTTTTTAGGGTGAATCATACGAACTGGTTGATGCTCATGAGTGAGTCGCATATTTGGTTCTTGGTAAGGGGAAATTGCTAATCCAAACCATGTGATTAAACATTAAACATGGGATTTTATTTTAGTTTCTTCAGAATGGTTGGATCATGGTTTACCAAACCATATGGACAAACTGTGAGACCTAACCATATTTCTTAAAAAGTGTGAATTTTCATTATTCACCCTATCAATTTAAACCCACTTCCACCTATTTTCACCCTCATTCTCATGAATATATCTTACCAAATATAAGTTATTACTTTAAAAAGATCCTTTAGAGTCCCTCTCTTGGTTTAAGTGAAATATTTTAGTTAAACTCTATATTTCTTATTGATTTCTTTTCCTTTCCTATTCTAGCTTATTATTCTTCCCTTACATTCAAGTTCTCTTTCCTTATTCAACCAAGTTTTCAGAGTTTATATACAAGGTTGGTTTCTAAATTGCAATCACATAGGTATCAAGGATTGTAGGGATCCCTTCCTTCAACTTATTGTGAAATTTTGTGAAGGTGATGAGTTTACATCAAATTCAAGGATATTATGTCTACATAACAGACCTTTACTTTGGTTTAACTTAGTTATTGGTTTATCTTTTAGTTTATTTATTCTATCATGATTAAAATAAATTATATAGGATTGAATTATGATTATATACGACTTGGTGTTAGAATAATGGTGGCCTTACTTGGTTTTTACTTTAAAATAAATTTTATGCCAATGCGTTTTTTATAATATGATTTCAATGTTAATTTAGATACAAAATATATTTTTAAAGAAGTATTTAAATGTGAATTTCCTAATTACTGATATTTTGTTGATTTTTAAGTTTTATTATTTTGTAAATTATTTTTTATTATGTGATTATTTATGTTAGCGTTGCTATGAGATTTTCTTTGTATGTGTTTTTAATGGGAGGCATTGGGTTTGTGTTCGGTGATTGGGATGGGTTCTACTCTAGTTTGTTTTACATTATTCCCTTGGATAAGATTTATAGATTACATGTTTATATTTATTTTGGAACTTTTATAATCGTTATAAAACCAATTGAATTTCAAAATGGTATCCCTATCTTATTTTATACAAAGGGTATTTTATAAAATAAAAAGGGTATTTTATAAAAGGTCTATTTAGAACTATAACGATTGGGTTTCATTGAGACAATTATTATGTATATTCATGGTGGTACCCTACTAGGGTTTTCCTCACACATTGATTATTTATTTAGTTGTATGCAGACTTAGTTATGTCTGATTCAGGAAAGGGAAAGGAGCCACATCTAATAGAGGTTCCTCTGGATATTCATCATACTTCTTGGAAGGGTATTGGTGGTGATTGTAGGTCATAGAGAGATAACGTGGTTGGAGGATTATAGGGTACTCAATGTCACTGGCATTGGGTAGTTTATATAATGACCATAATGTACATGAATTTCTTTTTTATCATTATATATTATTTGATTTTGGTTTATCACTTTACCTTAAGTATATAAATAAATGTTTAAATATTCACTAATTTCTTAATATATGTTATTATATATTTGGTTGTTTTAGTTTTATTGGAACTATTTTTTTTGTGGATATTTGTAAGAGGTATGGATATACCATGTTTGATTTATGAGTTGATTCCTTATTATGGTTAATTATATTCTAATGGTTAAATCATTCACACTTGGTAGGTTTTGATTCCCCAATGATTGTTTGTAGCCCATGGTGATTGGGAACATGCTTTGTGACTTATGAAAATCTTGGTCAAGTGATGTGTTGGGTATACTTGGGCCAATTCATTGTAAAATGGAAACATAAAACCATGTTTTTATTTGGGTAGTATGTTAGTAACAATATATGATCATCAAAACTTCAGTAGTAATCATGGGGGAGTTCTTGAAAAACTATTATTCATTCCAAATATTGAGTTACCAAGGTTGGTTGGGAATAAGGTAATGATTTTAGGTTAATTATTAGATACTTTTAGATGGTTTTCTACTATTATGTATTTCGGGGAATCGTCCTGGGTAATTTTTTTCTTGAAAATTATATTTTTGGGGTAGAAATAGGAAGGAAACTAAAGGTTCAAATTTTAAGCACATAGTCTAGAAACTGGTGTAGCCACTATGTGTCTAGGTATGAACACCTTCCAATTCCATTCACATGGTTCACTAAGACTACGTGGCTAAACTGTGTACAGTGAGAAAATTTTTATTTTTTTATGTTTTCTCTCATTTAGTATCTCTACTTGAATATTGATTGATGTTACTTATTAGTGAGTAATTTAGAGATATTTTTTATTTCATCTATTTTTATAAAATTTAAATTATATACTTATCGAATTTTATGTTTCTTGTTTTATAGATTATGCCACCAATAAAGGATATTATGAATCATAGAGAGGGAGATCTGGAGAATACATTTTAGTTTAATCCTCTCTATTTCCCCTTATTATTTAGTAATTTATCTGAACCATCAAATATTTTGGTCATGTTAGTGAGAAAGGGAAATATTGGGAGGTGGATCATGCATAGTAATTTTCCAAGAAAAATATACCCACATTCCATAGAGACCAAATATATCAGGAACTCGACAAGTGGATAGTGAATATTGAATAATATTTTATTTTTCTTCATATATATGATACATATAAGGTAATATTTACCATGTACATGCTGTAAGGACCAAAATAATTGGTCAGAGTCCAAAATGATAACTAATAAACATAAGGATCTGGATTGGGCTAAGTTAATGGTAATGTTTAATAAAAAATAATACCTAAATAATTTAAGGGTGGTGAAGATAGGGGAGTTTTTGATGTTTGAATAAGGGGATAATTTTTTGATGGAGTATGACACTATATTTTTTTAGTTTTTATACATTTACCATGATCTCCTCATGAATGAATACAAAAATGATAAATGTTTTGAAATGGTGTGGGACCAGAAGTTTGGTTAAAATTTGTTCTTTTCTATTTACTGGACTATAACGATATGTCTGAAAAGGTAGTTATTTTCAAGGAAAATATAGTATGATTTACTTGTATGAGTGGCGCCTCTATTGCTAGAGGTGGAAGATAAATTTCTTCTTCTTGTTAGAAGAGGAAGCGTGATGAAACTTGATGAGGGTAATAAGGGGATCATGAATCATCCATTGAATCATACTCTCATGGATTGTTTAGGGTGTAGGATAATGGTAAGATATCATTATGAAAAGGTGGATCATATCGAATATATTTTCTATGAATCATCCAAGATGTGACACTAATGTGGGTTCTTGGGAAATTTATAGTTCTTTTATAGAAATCCTCCCCAGAAACTGTGGGCAGAACCTTTCATACTATAGGATTATGGGTCTGATCTAATTCATCTAAGGGAGTAGGTTATTTACCTCAGATGAATGGAGATTCTCAATCGGTGAATAATTCCTATAGTGGGCCCAAATATAGGAATTTAGATTTGGTATAAAATTTTCAACCTAATTTATAAAATATTCTTGTAACCATCAAAGGTATGATGTTTATTTCATCATCTATAGATTTATTTTTATTGGACACTAGTTCATACCATTACTTCATTTAATCTAAGTTTATTGAAGCTTTATTATTTCAATAAAAGTTGATTTTATATGTTATGGAACTTTATACTAATTTTGGAAAGGAGAGTAAGTATGGTTTTATGTTTCTGAAGTGTCTGGTGATCATTATAGATGTCAAGATTGTTTTAGATATCATAGTTATTGACATATTCATCTTTAATCTCATTTTGGGTGTAGATTGAATATTTTATTTTAAGTTCCATATTGATTACTATCCTTATATGTATTTTTTCCTCTCTATTGAAGTGATCACTCATGCCTTCTAGGTTGAGTGGGAAGAAATGTCAAGAAATACATGACCTCTTATTTTGAATATTAGATAAATATTTTTTTTTCGTATATCCAATTTTATTCTTGATAATATTTAATGATATTCAAATGGATAGATTAATTTTTTTGTGAGAAGTTTTACCATGATTTTATCTAGATTTCAACCCCCAAAGGAGGTAGATTTCTCTGTTGATTTAATCTTGAGGACAAGTCCTAGATATTTACCATATTTTCAAATGGATCCTACTTAGTTGAAATAATTGAAACTTAAATTGGAGGATCTTAAGGGAAAGGGTTTTATGCATCCAACTGTATCACCATTAGTATCATCAGTTCTCATTTAAAATAAGGAAGATAGAATCCTATGTATTTTTATTGACAACTAGAATATTTATATAGTGACTATCAATAATAGACACATATTTCCTTGGATTAAAGATCTCTTTGACAATCTCATGGGAGAGAGATAGTTTAATAAGATTGACTCAAGGTCAAGATACCATCAACGAAGGGTGAAAGAAGTGTTTATTACAAAGACTAATTTTTATAGAAGTTATGAGAATTATGTGTATTTAGTTATATTTTTAGTCTTTACTAATTCCACAGTTATTTTTATGTAATTGATAAATTAGATCTTCTATAGGTATCTAGAAACTTTTTTATGGTGTTCTATAATGATATCTTGATTTAGACAAGATGATTGGTGGCATGAGGGACATATGGATTTCATCTTAGGAAACTTGAGGGATCATGGATTGTATGAAAAGCTATTAAATACTAATTTTAGATCCATTAATAGTGTATCTTTTTTCATCTATCATCATAAAGAGGAATTTTTATAGACCTTGAGAATATTCAAGTGATAATATCCTGGGGGAAACATAATAATCACATATATATTAGAATCATATTGGGTCTGGAGGGATATTAAACACACTTTTTATAGGATTTATATAGATTTGAATCACTCTTGATAGATCTGACCAAGAAGGGTGTGATATTTTATTTGGATGAGAAATTCTAGATAACTTTTTTGGAGTTGAAATTAAGGTTGACATTAGGTCCTATTTTAATCCTTCCTATGTTATTCCTGGAATATGTTGTGTATTGTAATACTTTAAGTACAAAGTTGAGTTGTGGGTTATTGTAGTATGATAATGTTGTGGGCGGTATGGATCTCACCCTTTATTATCTCATAATAATAATTACCCATCCATGAACTTTAATTAGTGGAAATGATACATGATTTTAAAATTTTGATCCCCTACCTTTTTAGGGAATGGTTCACCATGTATTTTGATCATAAAAGTTATAAGTATAAATTCACTTAGAGGGATCTAAATCTTAGATAGGGTTATTGGGTGGAGCACCTCTATAATTATGTATTTGATTTAGACTATACCCCTAGTAAATGGAACCTGGTGGTTGATTCTTTGAGTAAAAAAATATGAAATTTGGAAGGGAGTGAATATTTATAGTGGAATTTGACGAGATAATTAACTAAAACACATCTTGAGATGGATGAAGAGGATGATAATATGTTCTTTACCAGTTTGTAAGTTTCAACCTCCTTGGAATATTAAATTCATCTTAAGAAGGAATTAGATCCAGAATTTTAGTCGATTAGTGGAACCTTAAATAGTGGGGAGACCTCATGTGATTGGACTCGATCTCCTATGGTTTCCTTTTTTCTGGAAGTAGTTAGTGTTATCTTGGGATTTTAGGTATGATTTGATTAGTGTTGGGAACTATAGAAGATAGGTCATTCACTCTAGATCTACCAAGATGTTTTATGATCTAAGCTGTTGGTATTGGTCACCTCTGATGAAATGTGTGGTTGTTAATTTTTTATCTCGATGTATTACCTACTACAGGATTAATATCGAGCAGTAAAAGCTAGAAGGTTTATTACTTCCTCTTCCAATTTTGATATAGAAGTGGGATCAGATCTTTATTGAGTTTTTGGTTGTTTTTTCACTATCTCCTAGTGATAATAATGTGACATGGGTGATTATCAGCTTGGTGATGAAATTATCAAACTTTCATCATATTAAGGATTCATTGAATGTGGATGATATTGGGAGCCTATATGTCTAAGAGATTGTGAAGCTTAATTCCTTGTCTTTATCCATTATTTTTTATCAAGACTCGTGATTTAAATCCTATTTCTAGAAGGGTATTCAATAAGTGATGGGTTCTTAATTAAGAATTTACACCACTTATCATCCTTAAATGGATGTTAAGGTGAAGTGAGCTACTAGGTTATTATAGATATTATTCAAACTTTTGTGATTGATTTTTGTGGATTTTGGGTGAAGTATACATAATTTTTCACATTTTCTTATAATTATAGTTACCGGGCCTTGATAAATATTTCTACCATTGAAGCATTATATCGATGAAAATTCCAGTCCTCTATTTGTTGGTTGGAACTTAGTGATCATTGCTTATGAGGGATGTGAATAATTTAAGAGAAAATGAGTAATATTAATTTTATTAGAGAAGATAATGGTGACAGATCATGGTCTCCATAAATCTTATACCAACTGTCATAATTATATATTATAGTTCACCCTTTGTGATCAAATGTTTATAAGTGTTCCTCCTTGTTTAGGACATCATCTATTGTGAGAAAAGGGTATGTTGAGAATTTTATCCTTGGATAAAAAAAGAAGTTAGTAGTAGGTTTGTTCTTTTTTAGTATGGTGGATACAAAACTTGTATAAAAATAGATTTTAACATCATTTTTTGACCAATATCATTATTTTTTTATCCAATGTCAATTCAACCAATGTTTTAAGTGCTATTTTTAATTTTGGTTAAATAAATTGATATTAATTTTTTTTTGGGGATTTTGACATTAATTATTCTAATAAATGACATCAAATTGAAAGTTTCATCTTTAGATGTCAATTTTTTGGATAAATTATATTAAAATTCACTTTCAAAAGTAGTTATCAAAATAACCAACATGGAATGTGTAAGGTTTTTTTATATTTGGATTCATATTAATGAAATGGAAGAAAACACATGAAATATAGACAAAAAAATTTAGAAAACAAATGAAAATAAGAAAAATAAACATAAAGACTATACTTAAATTCATTATTTATGGAAGTGTTCCTTAAATCAATATGTTTATTGTTGATATTCATCTTATTTGTGGAAATAAATCACGGGACAACCACAAAAATAGTTGGTAAGTTATTTTATACATTGACCAGTAAATCTCATGTAAAATATTTAACTTCTTAACTGAATCGAAATAAGTATTCTTCATTAAAAAAATAAATCTTCAAAATATTAATTGATGAATATAAACAATAATAAAGAAACTAAATAATGAGATAATATTGATAAATACCATGTTAAAATTGTTTAATAAAAATGTGAGGGAATGTTGTCATGGATCGAAGAGGAATTGATTAAAAATATTGAAAAATAAAGAATTAGAAGTTGTATGATGCATATGAATTTTTTCCATAATGTAATAAAATTTTGGTTTGATTTTAAAAACTAAAACCACATTGTGAAACAATTGATATATCAATTTTTCATGATTTAAATTTTAATTTTAACATCAAGTATATTTATAACCAAAGTTTAAACACTTTTTTCATTAGGGTTTTAACATCATTTATTTATAAAACTGATTTTTAAACTCTGTTTGTAAGGTATTTGATTTTGGTTATATAAATAACCACCTTTAAAAACCTAATGTTAAAATTTATTTTTATACTAATGTAGACAAGAATTTTTGAATTATTAGGCCTTAGTGTGAGATCAACGGCCTAAATTATTCTCTAAACAAGAAGATTGGGAAATTTGTATAAGAAAATTGGTATAATGGGGAGAATTATTACACCCATGAGGTCACTAGTATGTATTTGTTTGATATTTTAATTATTTTATTTTTGTTTGGAGTTTTAAATTGGTGGAGATCCAAAATTATTCTAATAAGGAAAATAGGTTGGGGAACATGATCAATTAATTTTTAGTGATAACAATTCACACAAATAGTGTATCACGGGAGAGTACCTCTAGTGATATTTTTTCATGGTTTTCAAAAAGGTCTCTAAAAAGTATGGATTTTCAAAGAAAACCATACAACCTAGTCAATTATCAAGGGTGCGGGTTATGGATGAATCATGGTTAGGGGAAACTATGTATCCAAACTATGATTTTGACCCTTATACATTGGTTTTAATTCAAGGGGATCCAACATGGTTAATGAAAGGTTTATAAATCCATGTGGCTTGCCAAAATTTCTTAAAAGGTGTGTGTTTAACATCCCTTTTCAAGAAGTTTCCAAAGATGATTGTTCATTGAACCAGAAAAATCCAATGGTTACTATATCCATGATAGGATATAGATCTTATTTTCATAGTTAGGTGATCATTAATTATTTTTATAATAATTATTAATAACTCACATTGGTTGAGAGTATGAGAGGTTGGTCTTATCACACAATTTTTGGGGTAATTATTTATTATTATAAGAGTATCCTATAGATTTAAGATATGTTCATGAATAATTTCCAAGTACCAATCATTGGACTATTACCCTTTACATTAACAATCAATTATTTTCATGTGTGGATGTAAAACCATCAATATGTATTAAATATTCTCCATCAATGGAATCATTTGTATGTATTAGTGGTAATTTATCAATGGAACCATCTATATGTATAAAAGGTTCTCCATTGTTTTGTTTTATCTATCATTTTTTGATTATATTTTTAAGCCATGTAGTGGGGAACTCTGGAAATTGAATGTCATCCAAGGAGATAGTTATTTTTTTGATGTTTGGAGTAGAACCATGATAGGGTCTTCCTATGTATCCATGTTAAAGGAATCAATCCCCACATAGTTTGGTGCCACTTAACGGGACACATAATACCTTTTAATGTAATGTGGAAAGAACCAGAATGGTATATTTAACATTATGTGATGAGGAATTCTTTGAGAAAGGTTCCTAAAAAAATTTTCTGTGTGGATTATACTAAAGAATCCCCTTTTTATTGAATTTGTAAGGAATATGGCCTTTTGAAGAAGGCTCTCGCTGTGAACTTGGGCTGATGAGGTGAAAGGGGCCAAGAATATGTATTGTATCCTAGGTGGGGGGAATGATATTACTTGGAATATGGACTAATAAGTATTATGGTATATTAAATATGTTTGTGTTAATCCTTAGGGAGGATTCATATGTATCCCATTGAGACAAAAATCAAAACCCATTTAGTTTGGTGATTTGGGGATTACACATACAAGGAAGTCCAAATGTTACTTCAATAGGAATATAGATCTCTAAATATTTGTCTCACAGGGAATATGTTCATTTAAGACCATGGTAACACTATTGGAGCCTACACCTATTATAATTCCCATTATACTCTTGATCATGCTAGTGTTATAATTATCACCAGTCTCTAAGCCCATGCAAGTCATTATTGATGTAAAAAACAAGAGATAGTACAATACATCCACATCACACAATCATGTGTGGGAGAGGATTACACCAGAATCAAAATCCCATATTGAAAATTATTTATCATCTATTAGTTGAAGTGGTTGGAGGCATGAAAGGTATGAGGAATATGAAAATCTACAAGAACGTATAGGGGATTATTCAAGGGGGATGCCCAAGATTGAAAATTTCTCCTCATTTTTTAGTGGATGAGGGAGTAGATATAGAGGGGAAGTTGGGGAGAAGTTGGGGCTTATCCATTAAAATTTTTCTAATAGTTTACAAACCTTGGTTTATGGATTACAATCCATATAGATATGGCCCAATTTTATTTACATTTTAGGTATCACATAATAATAGATATCGCTACCAAAATTTCTTCCACCATTCATAAGGATGGGATCCTCATTACCCTATGAATGCATGATTTTGATAATTTCAGGGAAACTATATACTTGGAAGGTTAAATGTGAGGTTTATTTTATCTCAATAATTCATCATCATTATGGGGACATTCTAATATGTCTCATATTTGGGGTGGATGGATTTGGTGGCCACTGGGGAGGTTTAGTGATGACATTCTTGGGTTTTGGTGTTGGATGAATGAGACCAAATTAGAAATTCATAGAGGGTTTGATAGGAATCAAGGTACTATACATAAGAAGGATAATGGGAATAAATAGGTGAATTTTATAAGGATTCCACATTTAGAATACTATTATTTCTATGTGTGATCTGGAATCATGAAGGGTCCATCCATAAAGGTGATTTCTTCGCAAGAAGTTTCCTTATGGATGAAAGGGGGTCCCCTTTGTAGATGAACATGCAGGTCCTTTTTCTCATGAAGGGTATCCCTTTGATGTTGGGGGATATTAGATGATGAAACTTTTATGGGGTATCCTTTTCCTTTTCGGTATGGGGTTAATAAATCACCTTCTAAACTGGAAGTTCCTTGCTCAGTATTTAATGACATAGAAATTTACTTTTCCTATGTTATTCTTCTAATGGCTAACCTCTATATAATTTTTTGTGAGACCATTAGGTATTTATAGGGTAAACGAATAACTGTCTTACCAAAATGGTTCTCTATACACACAAAATACATGTTACTATGTATTGGGAAGTAAAAATGATACCTTATATTCAAGTAATTTCTATTTGTAGGGGTGGTCGAGTCATCTCCTCACACCAAATTGTTTTTTCAATTTGCAGGGCAGTCCTGCAACCACCTCACACCAAAAACAATTTTCATTTTTAGTGGTGGTTGTGTGACCAAATCACACTATAAATGAAAATGGTTTATGTGGGGCATGAAATTACAACATTACGCCACAAATGAAAATCATTTTGGGGGGTGTGATATTACCACTGCACGCCACAATTTTTTTTTGTAGGGGGATGGGCTGAGGGAATTTCCACCTCCCCCATAAACTATTTTCATTTATAGGGTTCTAGAAATTATTGGGTTCTATGTATAGTGGCGGTCCCACATAGTGTGTGTGCTACACGGGTGGATATGAATACATTGTAGTTTTATGTACGTTTTCAAATTTATCTTGAATCCATGTATCATTGTCCTAGTTTTTTTATAGATTTCCCTAAATCATAATAGTTTTATAGGATTATTTTTGAATTTTTTTAGGTCTAATAAATTCCCCCTATCAGAATGGTGTTCGATTAGAATATAGATGAGTCCATTATGAAGAATAACTTGTCTAATTTCAATGCTTTTCATGGAACTTGTGGTACAATAAGAGGGACCACCCCTATATAAAAGTGTCATGATGATATCATTTTTCATGTCGCAAGGATTCATTATTTTTAGCTGAATCTGAATTTTTTGTAAAAAATTCTCCCCACTTAGCAACTTTCCTTTATGATATACTTATTTTGAATACCCAAGCACCATCATCCGTGAACTGGTATTCCCAAAAACTAAATACTATGATTTGTGGTGTAATTTTTTCACATGGAAATTTTAATTCTATGCGATGTTATGAGGTCTAATTTAACATTGATACAATTTCTCTCTCCTAATTTCTCTGGATTTTTTCATCTCTATTGATTTTTGTTATAGAGATAATGAATTATGATCTGAGGTACTGATCTTGTCAAATGAGTGTCATTCAGAGGATAAATATCATTGCTGGGAATTTTGAGGATGACCCTCGATGCCATATTATTCCTCAAGATGTGATATTAAAGGATATTTTTCTTCCTAAGTCCCAGAGTTATGAATTATTATGGATATTTCCAAAAATACAATTTTTATTGAAAGACAACCCCCAATACTGATGTCTAGATAATGTATTCCATATACTTGTTTCAAACCTTACACGAATTGTTCTCAAGTAAAAAAATCTACCATAGCTCACATAGTACCAAAGTCGGGTCAAGGGAATGTATTTGTTTTGAATTACTCTTCATGGACTATGGGTAACCATGATAGTTAGGAAAAATCACTACAAACTTCAGCTTTAAACTATCCATCCATCTTTAAACTTTCAAGGGATGGATAGAATGGTGGGTAGAGTTCAAATTGGTACCTAATGACTGGTGGGAGTTTCTATGTTGAATTTTCCTAGGATTATTGGTAGAGTCAAAACTATATAGGATAAGATGAAAAATTGAAGGCCATTAGGTTGCATCAAGCCACATGAGTTTCCTAATTTATAATGTACATTCCAATAGAGATCTTACCTGAACTAATCATCCATTAATGTTAAAATGACAACACATTTCATCTACCACATATCAAAGTTGGGATTATTTTATGGGATATCTATCTAATGAGAATAATCCTAATTCATGAGAGGATGTATGAGGAGTTTTTTTCCGCTGTTAAACCCTAGGTGGATGTCGAATAGATTCTTCCCCTAATAAGAGAATTATTAACTACAATAGAGAAATTTTTGGGCCACCCACTTCATAACTTCCTAGTTATCACATTTCGTAATTGGGTTAAAATCATCATGAAACCTAGTGGGTATAAGAACATGGTCTAGAATACCTGGACTCACCCTAACCAATAGTTTGGATGCATCCCGAGATCATAATGGGCTACCCTTGAAGCGAGTCAATACACCACAAGGGGTTAAAAGATATAGATGAACATATATTCATATTTTAGCCTGGAGGGGTTCTTTTCTATGAACCTATGTGGATGGTGTTTTTTGGGCCATGACACTTAATCAGGGGTTTGGGTCAAAACATTGATGATAAAAGCGACATGGGAATAAGGAAACCCCATCAATTCTGATATACTCACTATTTTTTAGATTTATATGTTTTTGGGTCATTTGAAAGAAGTAATGACTCTACATCACATTATTGGAACATTATAATTTTTATATGGATGTGTAGAGGAGAACTATTAGTGTTATGAATATTAGTGTACCATAATAATTACTTCTTCTATTTCCACAAAAAAATATCAATATTAATTTTGTTCATCTAACATCCTTAGTGTAAGATCCTGCTACTATTTCTAGGTATTCCTAAACCCATATTTTGATCCTGATTTTATTAGGTTTCATTTAGGTTTATTTTTTGTGAAACTTTGGGAAAAAAATTAAGTTCTTGGGTTGTGCATGATTGGCGCAGAATTTTCCCAAACTGTGTGCCCTGGTAATGAAAAGTGTGAAAACTGAGATAGTGAGGATTTAAATGGTTGGTTCATAGTTTGAAAAACCATGTTCCCTCTAACGAGAAACCTTTAAACCCTAAAAAGGGGGAGCATGGCTTGTCTAACTATGCGGCCTTTCCCAACAAACCATGAAAGCAAGATTTAATAAATCTGAAAATTATTTTTAAAACACCAAAACCCTCTGTTTATGTGACAAATGGATCTATACAACCCTAATGAAATTTTTTATTTCTTAGAGGCTCCCAAGAGGTGATTTGTGCCACTATACTCCCCTCTAGAATTTAATCAAAGATACACTAATGTCGTTCAATCTATTACCGATAAGTTTCCTCTTCTCGTTCTCTTTGTCCCACTCTCTTCTCTCCTCCCTAGGGTATAATAGATCTATGTGTTATTAAAGTATATAATAACTGTTGTTTCAGATATTGAATCTAGGTTTGATTCTAAGATACTCATTTCTGAAGTTCTTTATTGGAGTTTTCAAATTAGGGATTTGTGTTTCGTGATCCCATGATGCCCTGATAGGTAGTTCTATTTATAATGGCCAATATGATTAACCCTAAATTGATTGATTTAAATTAAAATATTTAATTTCAATTTAAATGTTATTTAAATAAGTTTTTTGAAAACCTAATACTAGGTAATTGGGGATTTGTGTTCGATTTGGTATGAAATTGGGGGAAACCCCCAATTCCAATGAATTGGGATGTATTTGTAAAATTGATGGAAAATTATTATTTTTAAATTGTTCAATTTAAATTTTGAATTTGACTTGATGAAATTTATTTTAAACTTTTATTTTATAAAAAAATATGAAAATGGTTTTGATAGAAACCCAAAGGCTTTATGTTGGAAAATGCATGGTTTTATTAAAAACATATTTTGGGTTTTAAATGGAATTTGGCATATTGATATGGAATAATTGGTTGAATTATATTTTAAAAAGATTTAAAATAAATATCCCATCATTAAAAGTTGTTTGAACACATGAAATCCTAGGTAGTTAGTTTCTTATTGGGATATTTATCTTTCAAAACTTCACAACTAAAAAAAACCTAGTACAATAGGTCACATATCAGATGGGATGATAGTGAGTATTATTTGACGAGTGTCTGATGGACATGTGTATAAAAAAATTTCCACAATTAACTTCTGAGTGTGTGAGGATCCCATAGATAGGATCTATCATACCTCTTGAAATATGACCATGTTTCGCATTGTAAATTTTTTGATATATATTCCATTTCTTGTGAACTATTTGACACAAACCTTGTGAAATTATATATACTATTTTATATAATATGTTTATTAATCCATTTTTTTTATATTTTTCCATTATTTTAAATGGAAATAATGATTTATTTTAAATCTGATTTCAAACTAACATATTTATTTATTTAAAATTGAAAACTTTGTTTGGTTAATAAATGTTGGAATCTTTTTATGGAATCCTTTATGATACACTAGTGGTCTTTTATATCACACCCTACCTGTGACTTTGGTTGTTTGTAGATTATATTTTTATAGGTTTGTGCAAGGGTAAAGTGCCACTTGGAGGTGGTTATTATTGTTGATCTTTTTGCATGGAGAGTTGTGTTCACTGGATCATGGGTTGTTATCCTATTTTCTTATTCTTTTTTTTGTTTCACTTTGGGTTGTTTATAAATTTTTGAATCTAGGTAAAATTCTCCTTGTGGATTTTTATTGTATGTATACTAACTTTTTTCTTTTACTTATGTTGTGTTTGTGCAAAGTTCATTCCCACTTTCATATTTTATGATGATAGGTGTTAGTAACCAACCCACAGGGATCAGTAACACCCTTAAGGCTATGTACAGACAGACTCAATTATCAGGTTACTAGGGTATCCAAGATAGATTCTGAAAAATTGGTATTAAAGGTGAATGTTAAGAATATTTCCTTGATGTTAGTATGCAGTTGTGTAATCTTTTCGGGACTTAGGAGGTAGTTGCAATTGAGTTCTAGGATATCTCTCACCATAATGAACCTTGAGTCACTAGAGGTGGTTTGGGAAGGATATATTGAGGATTAGTTTGAGTCTTTTCCCTAATTTTTATTTGGATAGATTGAAATAAAAATCTTGTTTGCCTCTATGCTGAGATTAATTTTCCTTTTTTCTCTGTTTAAGTGTTAATATGATGTCTTCAATGTTATCTATTGATGTTGTTTAGCATTATGCCTCTGAGAAGATGTTTGAATTAGATCTAGGAGGAAGCTGTTGACAAACCAAAGTGATAAAATCCTCTTATTTACCTATGTCTGGTTGAGGTAATTATATATACTGTACAACCTCTTGGATATGCATGATCACTAGTTCCTATTCAGATTCTAGCTGTAGAACCTCCAAGGGATGTTTTCTAGAATCATTCTCATGAGTTAATTCTATAGGAACCAACAATGTTCAAATAATCCAATTGTTCTCATGAGGATGAGGAATGTTTGATCAGGATTGAGTGTTTGTTTGAGTTCTTAGAGACACCATGTGAAATAAAGGTGATTTTTTCCACCTTTTTATTGGAGGGACCAAGTTCGAGATGGTGGGACATGATTGTGATAGAGATAAATCCTGAGTTTCTAGAGTGTAATAGATTTGATGTTATTTTCATCGACTATTTCTACCCATAGTCGATGGTGTTGGACAAGGATATTGAGTTTTTTGAACATGATCTGGCTAAAAACATCATGAATGAGTATGAACACCATTTTTCTAAACTAGTGCAGTTTGAACCTAATATTGTATCAAATGAGACGATAAAGAATCAACAGTTTGATATGGGACATCAATTTGATATTCAATATCATGTTTTATTGATAAATATAACTTCTTATGTTTATGATATGGATAGGGTGTTAATGGTTGAAATGGACATGGTAGGCATGTCGGGGATGACATGAGTTCCCTTTTCTCTTAGTGGTTATGTGAGTTCCTCTAAAGGAAAGAGGAATCATGTTGATTCTTTTAGTAGTTCTCAGCAAAAAGAATTTTATGGAACACATGGAGTGACTAGTATTGTCCATTTTATTTTCTATTAGTATGGAAATCTAGGGCACACAAAGAGGGTTTTCACTAAAGCACCCAAGATATGTGGCTATTGCATACACTTAGGTCACTTTCAGAAGTTCTTCCATGTCTTTTCTACTCCGTGTAGTGGAACATGATCACAAACTCCTATTAAAACAGTGGTGAAATCAGTTGATTCATAAACAAAGGGTTTCCACACACTAGAATCTGAAATGAAGATTTTTCGGACAATGAACGAGTCTCTAGAGGAAACACATATGGGTGTAGTGACCGTGATAGGTACCATCACTATAGATTCATCAATGGTGACTTCTTTATTTGATATTGGTGCATCTCATTCATTTATTTCAACCAATATTATTAATTTTCTTAATCATCCTATGGATATGTTATCTTATTTAATGGATATTTTTATACCCCTCTAAACAAAGAGATAGTAGGGTATGTGTAGTCCTTATTGTGTTTTCTCTCTACCAGATATCGAGCTTTCTCGGGATTTTGTGGTTCTCAAAATGGAAACTCTTAATATAATATTCAAGATGTATTGTCTTGATGCCAATAAAACCTATATTTATTGTAATCTTCAACGATTCTCTTTTACTACACTCGATGGGGGTGTACCGTGTCTTTCAAGGAGAATGAGAACAAAGGTCAAGTAGAGTCGGACCTTCTTATCCAGAGTTGGGGAAAGTAATATCTTTATTTTCATTTGATTTGGTGTGGGAATCCTTGAGTAGTGATATAACTCTTGTTTTGTTGAGTTTCCTGATGTTTTTTCCTTCCGAATTCTTTGGGTTTCAACCGATAAGAGGGGTAGAGTTCTCTATTGAATTATTACCAGGTAATCAGCTGATATCTTATTCTTACCACATGGTACCAATTTAAATGAAAATGTTGAAGTATTAGTTAGAGGATATTTTAGAGAGAGGCTTTATATGCCATAGTGTGCTACCTTGGGAAGAAATAGTTCTATTTTCCATGAAATATGATGGGTCACTTTGACTTTGTGTGTATTACTGAAAACTCAATCTATTTATGGTAAAGAATAAGTATTCATTACCACAGATTGATGATCTGTTTGATTAGTTGAGAGTAGAAATGTTGTTCTTGAATATTGATCTTTGATCTGGTTACCATCAGCTGAGATTAAAATAATCTGAAATTTAAGAAACTTTCTTTCAGAGTAGGTATAACCATTATGAGAAAATGTTCATGCCAATTGGTTTAACTAATTCTCTTGCGTTCTTTATGTCTTTAATGAACTTGATATTCCATGAGTATCTTGATACTTTCATGGTGGTATTTATGGATGAAATCCTTGTTTACTCAAATTCCAAGGAGGATCATGTATTTCATCTAAGTGAAGTTATGGAATTGATGAGAAATCACTGACTTTATTCCAAGATTTATAAATAAGATTTTTAGTTTAGGGAAGTGAAGTTATTGTGACACGTGGTGTCAAAAAATTTTATTTCAGTTGATCTTAGGAAGGTAAAGGATTTTATTACATGGTAACAACCAAAAAATGTTTTCAATATAGGGATATTCTTTGGAGTATCTAGTTATTATTGTCGGTTCATTAAAGAATTATCAAAGTTGGATTCTCTGATGACTTCTCTAACTCGGAAGGGAGTAATGTTTTCTTGGGATGAAAAATATCAAAACACTTTTATTGAGATAAAATGTCCTTTTACTACTACACAAGTGATGACTCTTCCAGAGGTTGGGTAGGGCTATGTGGTATTCTGTGATGAATCAGGTTTAGGTTTGGGATGAAACCTTATACAAGGAGATCATGTTGTTTCTTATGGATCTCAACAACTTAGTACACATGATAAGAATTTACCAACCCATGAACTTCACTCATAGTTGTGATTCACATGCTTAATATTTTGTGTGATTATCTTTTTAGAGAAAGTCTCACTTCATTTTCAGACCATAAGAGCTTGAGTTATATCTTATCTCAAAATGTTTTAAATCTTCAATTGAGGTGTTGGCTGAAATACCTGCAATCTTTCGACATTGAAATATCCTATACCATGGGGGAAAGGTAATTCCATCATATATTCCTTGATTGGGAAAATTCTAATCCAGGCCATGAAAGTATCATTAAAGGATTGGAATTCGATGGTTATTTTTTAAAAATTTCATATTGGAGTCTGAGAATCAGGGGTGAGGTTTCTTTGGAATGTTTTCAGTTGACATATGCTCTTCCTGAGATTATTCTTCAAGAATAAGAGTTTGATGATGAGTTCTATAGCATTAGATACTCCCTTTATGGTGGGAAGACCATACCTAACTGGTCATTCGCCACTGAGGGAATTATATACTTTGAGAAAAACTTTTTTATTCCATTATTAGTAAGGAAAAATGTTATGGATAATTTCCATAATTCTCATTGGACAATTCACCCAGGAACTATAAATATGTTTTATGAAATGTGGTGTAGATTATAGTGGTTGGGTATGAGACAGGGCATTACTGATATTGCCTCTCATTATTATCCATGATAGCAGGTCAAGGATGAGCACCATAAACCTTAATTTTTTTTATCTACTTATAGTACCGACATTGATTTGGGGTGAAATCTCTATTGAATTTGTGGTTATGTTGTTGCATAACCAAAGAAAGAAAAATGCGATATGGGTTGTGATTGATTGGATGACTAAATTTTCTCATATTATACCCCTTCTTAATATAACCAAAGTGAAGGAGCTAGGTAATATTTACGTGTAATAGATGGTTTATTTTCACATAGTTCAATATATTATAGTCTTTGATAGGTATCCTTAGTTTGATTCTCATTTTTGGAGAGGCCTCAAAGAGGAATTGGGATCTCAGGTCCATTTTAGCATGACATACCATCTACGGTTGGATGGCTTGACAAAAAGAACTATTTAGATTCTTGAGAATATGCTTCATACCTACATTCTCAACTATGGGGAAGCTTGGGATAACCATTTTGACCTAGTTTATTTTTCTTACAATAATATTTACTAGTAATCAATCCAAATGTATCTTTTTGAGGCCTTATATGGACGTCCTTTCAAATCTTTATCATGTTCATCATAGATTTGTGGAAGTTCCTTGGTTGGACTGAGATTGGTTCAAGAGATGCAAACAATTATTTAGTTTGTTTATAAAGAGTATTGATGGCACAAATTTGGTATATGTTTTATGCTGATCATATTCATAGGCCTTTGGAATTATTAGTCAGTGATCATATTCCTAGGCCATTGGAATTATTTGTTTTGACATCGATGTATTAGGAGGAAAAAGAATATTTCTCCTCATTTTTGGGATATTTTTTAGGCTATTGATCATGTGGGAACGTTTTATTACCATTTATCACTTCCACCGAAGCTCACACCATTGCATAACTTTTGTCATGTATCTCAGCTATGGAAGTATCTATTTGATCCATCTCGTTTTTTGAGCTGGAGTGATCTTGATTTCAAGCCTAATTTATATGTGAATGAATGTCCAATATGGATAGTTGATTATGAATCCAATGTGCTTCATGGGAGGAAGATACCTTTGTTTTGAGTTCTATGGAATCAAACTTCTAATTCTCATGATACATGAGAGAGGGAGGCACTGATGATAGAGCATTGGCCTCATATTTTTGACATGGATGCTTCTTAACAATCTTTTTAGGGACATAATGTTTCTATGGAGGAGAGGTTGTAACATATTGTTACTATTTTAAGGTATTCCTAATACCCTATTTTGATCATTCTTTGGTTGGGTTTCATTTAGGGTTGCTTCATGTGAAGATTTGAAAAAATTTGGATGTTATTATGTTGTTCATGGTTGGTGCACAGTTTTCCCAAACCTTGTGCCCTGCTAGTAAAAATAGAAAAAACGGAGACTGTGAGGGTTTTCAGGATTGGAACTCGATTTGAAAAACTATGTTACTCTTAGGAGAAACCATTGGAACCATAGAGTTTGTGTCCTAGAACCAAATATTTATACATTGAATACATGAATATTTAATTTATTTAAATATTAAACATATTATTACATACTTTTTATTGTTCTTCATGACTATAATGTTATAATATCCTAGAGTATTTGTCGCATTAATAAGGTCATAGAAGTTACCTTCTATGATGATAACCTTGAAGTACTAAGATAATATTCTTAAATATAGTTCTCCGGTTGGATGAAATACTATGATTGGACAAATAGTGTATAGACCATCAGATGCGAGTACTTGTAAGAAGATGTGACTTCTTCTCAGGAAGTTCACACTTGGTAATCTACAATATGGGAGATTATGAGAATAGAACCACTAGTATGAATTCCACATGTTTTGGTGTCATCAGATATTTCTATCTTCTAGAATGTGTAATGGTACTTAGAATTTAAGATTATCATTAATACATTCCATGACTCACACACATAGATTTTCTAATGAAAACCATCAGGCCATATGTTGGTGGGAAGTAGGGTATGTTGGGTGTGTCACAAAAGACATGTTATTAATGGATAAGGTGAGGAAGGATTTGTACCTTCCATTTATGGAAGTTGAGATATCATCCCTTTTATTGAAATAGAACCATCACCCTAAATTCTATAGCCATGGTGTAACAATGAGTTTATTTTAGGTTGTCAAAGAATAACGTATCAAGTATATATATTGATGGCAAAATCATGAATCCTTCTTAATGAGATATTGTGAGAAATGGATTATATTACATATTGCGCATTCGTATGTGGATGTCATCATTGGGACTTTAATTTCTTTCTCTTGGATTCCTTGACCCATTGCTAGATATTAATCATGGACTTTAGGCAAGCCCGCCTAATGCCAATGAGAATGAATCCTAGAGGGTCACACACTAAGTGTTTCTAGTGGTCTCGACTAATTTCTATTTGAATTTAATTAATGGAATAAATATTATTCTCAAGATAGAGGAATAATTTTATTCAAGTTAAAATGATCCCAGAAATTAAATAAATATTTATTCACTGGATTGTGAATAAAATTAATTTATTTATTTTAATGAATATTTAATAATTATTTATTTACTAGATTGTAAAAATAATAATAATTTAATAGAATAAAATATTTTATTGGGGTTTTAAATAAATTGAAGAGGATTTCGAATAGACTAAGACCATGTTTGTTGATAAATTATTTATTTACAAGTCAATAAATAATGTTAATCCAGTTGGAATAGGAATTATAATAATACTTTTATCATTATATGGCATGAAATTTCATTTATGGTTTTGTTTTGTGCAATTTGGTAGACAAAAAATAATGGTGTTGTTATTGTTATTACATGGCATGATTTTTCTTTAATAGTTATAGTTGAAATTAATTACAATTTCATAATTAAATATTGTAACAGTAACCCGGTGTCAATTAATAGGAAGGTATGTCTATTGTCCCAAACCCCATTGAATTGAGAATTGTTGATCCAAACATTATCTCTCTTGACTCCTCTCAACTCTCCCTCTCAAAATGAGAGAAGTTCTTTAAGATCAAATAATGAGTGACCAAGAACGATAGATAAAAGATATTAGTTATGTTATTCTAGCACCTGGAGAATGAGTGGAATTAATTGGAGACCATTGGATCCTGTGTGGATCACTGCTAGAGGGATTCTACTTTAAATCCTCACAAGCTCAATGAAATAAATATGGAAGGGTCATTCCAGATTATCAATGATCATCAACAAAGAAAGTACTGAAGACCCATGTATTTAATTTATTTAGAAATTATTAAATTAATTATAAACACGATTTGCAAGATCTTATTTCATGGATCTAGAGTTATTCTTCTATTTTTCTAAATCTTTGATTTAAATACATGGATACTAGAATTCATTATCGTATTGATCCCAGATTGGTCATTGATTATGGAAAAAGAAAAGTTGGACCCTGCCAACCTCCATGCTACTGCTGCGTTCAGATCCTTAAAGTGGTATCAAAGAAATCACATCACCATTTATAATAATTTAAATAATTCATTGATGATTTACACTTTAATAATTTATTTTTTCAATTCATGTTTAATCGTTCTTGTAATCTGAAATTTGAGATCTATTATTCCTCTTTTCATTTCATGCAAATCTAACAGAAATGAATAATTTTTTAATCAAAATTAAATCGAGGATCTCATCAGGAGGCACCAATGATTTTATCCAGGTAACACGACATTACACACCATGTATTCATATTTACACGCCGGTGTAGTCTACCATACACCTCATGTAATTTGGATTATGCACTGTGTAGTTGTATTTAGTGCATCGGGTGTAATTTGAAAATTACTCAATCGATGTGCATCAATGGCATGTGGGGTTGTTAATTCTTACACGGTGTGTTAACCAAGATATACTAGCACACTGTCAGCCGGATTACACACCGTGTGTCCCACTAGACACAGCCTGTAGTCCCTTCGGGTCAAGGGCCAAACCGTGTATCTCATACATGACTAATCTAAATAGTAACCATGTAAGCTAGAGACAACACAACGTGTGGCCCACTAGACACGTTGTGTACTCCAAGATTTCCAAAGTATGCCTCACATACTGAGTCACTAGGAATTTACTTCAGATAAGATGGTGAATGCAGTACACACTGTGAAATTAGAACTACATTCCATGTACATTACCTAATTACAAATAATTAAAACATTAATGATTGTGTAATGTTCAGAATTACATATCATGAGGATTCAAACGGGTGTTGACCATGTTACCTCAAAGGATGTGGATGAGAATCTCAGAGAAATTGCGAAAAGGATTAAGATATAATTATTTATTAATTAAAGGTAATAATTAATCGATTCAAGTGCAATTTATTATAATAAAAACTATTAAACAATTGAATTATAATTTTATTAAATATGTAACTCATTGAATGTATGTGTATGATCATGATGTAGACTATAACTTTGTATGTGACTGGTTTCCTTTTATTTTATTTTAAATTAAATTGCTGGTCTGTGTGCCATATCTTCTCATTATTATGTAGAGACTACGTTCCCATGGATTCTTTTATATAAACCCCTCTTTTTCTCCTCATCTACATGTGAGATAAAAAAATCATATGTAATGGATGGAGATCCCAAGCTTGTGGAGGTGGTTCAAGTAAGGAGCCGAGGTGAAACCAATCCATGGAGATACAAAGGTTGATAGTTGGAATGTTGTAAACACAAACCCAAAAGGTTCAAGGTGTTTCTCCCATAGGTCAATGTTAGTTTATCAACTACTAGATAAACTAAATATTATAAAATATCATGATCATTCCCTTTATTTTAATTCTATTAGTTTCATGGTTTATCATTATGGATGTGTTTTCATGATCACATAATTAATTAATTTAAAAAGAATTAAATATGGAACTAAAATAAACCAAGATTATGTGTAAATATTATCAAGACATGGTTAATCACTTAATTAATTTCCACTTAATATTTACAAGAATGTGATAAAGATAATAAGAAATTTACACATAAGAAATAAAAATCCTTCAATAAAATATCATTATAGACTAAGCCTTCCATTAGTTGATTAAGGGAAAGACTTAATAAAACTATGTGTTTGAAAAATCCCTATTGGGACACTTAATTTTATACAGGAAGTCCTTATGATAGTTTTGGGTTGAATTACCCATATTAAATCAATAGGAGTAGCCCATTATAGACATGGTGTAATATTGGAGGTAAGTGTTGAGGAAATCCAGGTCAAGATTTTAGGATTGGTGAGTCCACTCAATTGATCAAGGAACTACAAGACTATAGTTGGAAAATACCTGCCTACCTAGATACCTTCAAATATCTTGACCAAACCTTTATAGGGTTATTCGAAGGGGAATATGGATCATTTTCACTCTAATGTCCAAGAAACTAGACATTCCAAGTTCAATGGTTACATCCATTAAGACTTGATAAAATAGTGGGATACGTAATGAAATTAATTTATTATTTCTCATAAAATGTAATAAAGAATGTTCTAATTATTTTCTTTTTTAGTTGTAGAATAAAAATAAAAAAATTGTCAACCACACTATCCCTACGATCAATTATATATAAAGACATCATCCTCACCAGCAGTAACTTATAGGAATGGTTTTGACACCTTCAAATAATTCTACGCCATGAACAGAAATATTATGTGTTGGAGTCCTCATTACCTGATCTTATTTCCCAAGAGGTGAGTGATGAAGAGTTCTTGGTCTACAAAAAAACATATTAATGGTGTGGTGTACATTTAATGTTTGATGTAATCATCAATGTCTAGTAAAATACTGAAGTCTCACGAAAACATGGATGCCTTTAGCATGCTTGAGAACCTCTGTGGTCTTTACCAGAAGAGATAAAGACATGAACGGTTTGAGATCTACAATGAACTCTTTCAGAGTAATATTGGAAATGGTTCCCCATTTTGGACTCACATAGTCAATATCATTGACTACATTGTGTGTTTGGAGGTTCTAGGGTTTAAACTCCCCAAAGAATTGGATACGATCTCATTCTCACATCACTACCCTTGAGATTCTCCAACTTTTTTTTTGTGAATTTCAATATGAAAAACATTGGGACGTCTCTACCAGGTCTTCTTATCATTATTCACCAAGTGGACAAAGATATAAAGCATGAAAATCCTTCTATAGTTATGGTGAATAATAGGAAAAGGAAAATGAAGAGCTTTAAGGCCAATGTTTTTTTACGTCCTTCAAAGAAAAGGAAGATACAGGGTGATAGAAGGAAATATGAAGCTATTTGTTTCGCAAATGGAAAGAAGGACTATTGGAAGAAAAATTTCACCCAGCTAAAGAAGAAAGGGGAAGCTTCAGGTGCATTTTTTATAGAGTGAAATTTATCTATTTCTATAAATTGAGTATTAGATACAGACTATAGTACTCACCTATGTATCCAAATATATGATCCAATTAGATTTAGGAAAATTTACTGAGGGGAGGTAGATATATGAGCAACCAACATAGCTAGACTTACTATTGTAGCTGTCAGGTACTACCACCTCACGTTGCCGACTAGGATGATCTTGGTATTAAAAGGTTGTTATAATTTTTCTTCTGTAACCAAAACATTATTTCTATATCCAGACTAGATACCAATGGATTTATTTTAATGTTATCAAATAAATGTTTCTTCTTTTATAAATATATCATTTGTTTTGGTAAGTCATATTTTTATAACTGTCTTTACGTGTTTAATTACATAAACCAAGTAATGGTAATCGATAAGAAAGATTATTTACATAACTCATACCACAACCAAATTTGGAATCACCAGATAGGTTAGGTAAATGAGAAATGATTGATAGAGTTACATCAAGATGGATATTTATATTCTTTTAAACTAAAACCACTTGGTCTATGTCCCACGTTTTTAAGGAAAAATGACTAAATATCCAATTAGTGGGAAAGGTGAAAGTGCCAAAGGCCTTCTTGAATTAGTTCATACCGATTTATGTAGACCATTTACAGTTGAATGAAGGGGTTTATAGTCATACTTCATAACTTTTAATGATGATTTTTGTAGATATGAATATATCTACTTAATGTGATTAGGTCATATTCTGTTGATATGTTCAAGGAATACAAGAATGAAGTTGAGAACCATATTGGTAAGAATATTAAAAAAATATGATTAGACCGAGGTAGAGAATATATTAATCAAGACTTCATTGGTTACTTATAGGATTTTGGGATCCTATCCCAACTCACTCCTCCGTACACACCCCAGTGGAATGGTGTAAGTGAAAGGAGGAACCACACCTTGTTGGACAGGGTAAGATCATTGATGAATCATGCAAGTATTCCATTATCCTTTTGGGGATAGGAATTACAAGACATGGCACACATAATAAACCAAGTACCAACTAAATCAATAAATGTTATTCTATATGATATTTGGAGTGGAAGAAAATCCATGTTATCGAATTTACATGTGTGGGGAAAAGAAGCATTTGTTAAGGCCTCTTCAGGTAATAAACTCACACCCCGAGGCACAAAGTGTACCTTTATAGGATACCCTAATGAAACAAGGGGATATTACCTATTTGAAACCTCATAAAAATTGTTATAGTGGCATGAAACACCATATTCCTTGAGAGGGAGCATATCTCCAAAAGAGATAGTGGGAGAAACATTGACTTCGATAAAGTTGAGGCTCAAGGTACACAAGAGTTGATACAAGAGAATATTCCACAAAGACCCATGGAAAAAAGATCTATTCTGGAGACACAAGTATTTTGTAAGATTAAAAGAAAGGTTATAGAATTAGAATGGTACAGTTTTCTAGTTACCAAGGATAGTGACTCATTATTAGTTTATAATAATGATCCTCCAACCTACAAGAAAGTAGTAAGTGTCACAGATGTTGCCAAGTGGAAAGTATCCATGAATTCTGAAATGAATTCCATACACAAAAAACCAAGTATGGATTTTGGTATATCCTCTAGTAAACGTAAATCTTGTGGTTGAAAATGGGTGTTCAGGAAGAAAACGGGCATGTAAGTACAAGTCAGTACCTATAAGGCACAACTAGTTGCAAAAGGGTTTAAGAAACGTCAATGAATTGACTACAATGAAACATTTTCACCAGTTTCAATGTTGAAATCCATCAAAATTATATTGTCCATTTCCTATTACCATGAATTTGAGATCTAGAAAATGGATGTCGAAATAGCCTTCTTTAATGGGTACCTTCAAGAAGATGTCTATATGACACAACCTGAAAGGCTTGTGACATCAAAGGATGCTAATAAGATATAAAAGTTTAAAAACCCTATTTAGGGATTTAAGCAAGAATCCAGGTCATGGTACATTCATTTTGATAAATCCATAAAGTAACTTGGTTTTATAAAGAATGAATGTGAGCCTTGTGTCTATAAACAATTTAGTAGGAGTGTAGTCATTTTTCTAATAATGTACGTTGTTGATATATTATTTATTGGAATTGAAATACCATTCTTATAGTTTGTAATGGAATGGTTGAATAAATTATTCTTTGTGTAGGACTTGGGTGAGGCAACATATATTCTTGGGATCAATATCCATTGTGAAAGATTCAAGACATTGCTTGGCCTAAGTAAAAGTACATACATTGACAAGATACTGAAGAGATTCAGTATGGAACAATCCAAGAGGGTATTCTTTCTGGCATCACATGGAATTCATATTTCCAAGAAAACATTTCCTCATAAACATGTGGAAATAAAGATAATGGAAAGGATTCCATACACATCAGAGATTGGGTCATTCATATATGCTATGCAATATACTAGGCCAGATGTCGCCTACACATTAAGTGTAGTAGGAAGATATCAAGGAAATATAGGTGACCGTCATTAGATGGAATTCAAGAATATCCTTAAGTATCCAAGGCATACTAAGGATATTTTTCTAGTTTATAGAAGATATGATAAAGTATCCCCTAGAGGATATGCAGATTCAAGTTTCTAGAATGATCAAGATGACATGAAGTCGCAAACGGGATAGCTCTTCACTTTGAATGGAGGTTCTGTGAACTGGAAGAGCTCAAAGAAAGGTGTGTTTGAAGATTCTATAGTATATTCTGAGTATATAATAGATTCTAATGTAGCTAAATAAGTGGTTTGGATGCAAATATTTGTCTAAGATCTGGATGTGGTACCTAGAAGAAAAGATCCCATCAGAATTTATTATGATAATATTGCAGCGGTGGCTCTCGTAAAAGTGCCAAGGTCACATCTTCGGATGAAGAACATACTATGGAAGTATCATCTCTTGAGGCATTTTACTCATAGAGGTGAAGTTGTAGTTATCATCATGTGAGGTCTAGCGGACTAAAAGTCATAGGCAATTGGCTCTAGTCCAAGTGGGAGTTTGTTCGACTTGGTGTCCTAAAACCAACTATTTGTACATTGATTACATGAATATTTAATGTATTTAGATATTAAATATCTTATGAAATATTTTTCATTGTTCTAAATGACTATAATTTAATAATGTCCTAGATTATTTTTGGAATTACTAAGGACATAGAAGTTCCCCACTATGATAAGAAACATGAAGTGCTAATAAAATATTCTTAAATATAGGTCTGTGGTTGGATGACATACTTTGATGGGATACATAGTGTACATAAATTCAGGTGCGAGTAATCATAAGAAGATGATACTTCTTCTCATGGCGTTCATACTATGTAATCTCCAAGATATACGATTATAAGAACAGAACCACCAGTTTGAATTCTGCATGTTTTGGTGTGATCTGATATTACAATTTGAGATCATGCGTAATGGTATTAGACTTTAAGATTATCATTAATACATGTTATGACTCACACACATAGATTTTATGATGAAAATTGTCACACCATATGTTGGCGAGAAGTAGGGTGCATTAAGAATGACAAGTTATTAATGGATAAGTCGAGGAAGTATTTGTCCCTTCCATTTATGGAGGTTGATATCTCGACCCATTGATTGAAATAGAACCGTCACCCTAAATTCCATGGCCATGATGTAATGATAAGTTTATTACATGTATTCAAATAATTATATGTGAAACATATAGGTTGATGACACTATCATGAAACCTGCTTGATGAGATATTGTGACAAAGGTATTATATTACACAGTGAGCCTTCATATGTGGATGTCATCATTGAAAATTTAAGTTCTTTATCTTGGGTGACTTGACCCATTTCTAGATATTAATCTTGGACTTTAGGTAAGCCCACCTAATTCCAATGATAAAGAATCCTAGTGGTTCACACACTATATATTTCTAGTGGTCTCTATTAAATTATATTTGAACTTAATTAATGGAATAAATATTATTCTCTAGACCGAGGAAGAATTTTATTAAAGTTAAAATGATCACATAAATTAAATAAATTTTTATTCACCAGATTGTGAATAAAATATATTTACTTATTTTATTGAATATTTAATGAATATATATTTACTAGTTTTAAAATAAAAATCTTTATTTAAGAGAATAAAATATTCTATTCGGGTGTTCAATAAATGGAAGAGGAGTTCGAATGGACCAAGACCATGTATGTTGATAAATTCATTATTTAAAAGTTGGTAAATAATGTTTATCTAGTTGGTGCAATAAATAATAATAATAAATTTATCATTTTGTGGAACAAGATTTCATTTATGGTTCCATTTTGGACAATTTATCACACCACAAATAAGGTGGTGTTATTGTTATTATGTGTCATGGGATTTCTTTTATTGTTATAATTGTATTTAATTTCTATTTCAAAATTAAATATTATAACTGAAAACCCATGTAGATTAATAGGTAGGAACATCTATTTTTCCAAACCCTGGTGAATTGTGAATTGTTGAGCCAAAAAAATTATCTCTTGACTCCTCTCATATCTCCCTCCAAATAATGATAGAGGTTCTTCAATACTGAAGAATGAGTGATCCAGAACGATCAATGAAAGACATTCGTTCTGTGGTGATAGCACCTGGAGAATGAGTGGCATTGATTATAGACCATTAGAGAACATGTGGATTGTAAAGACCCGTAAATTTCAAGGAAATTTTTTTTTCTTAATTTTCTTTGGAATTTCACAAGAACTCAGTTTCTGAAGGCACCTGATTCTGAGGCCCGATGTGCCCGGAATCATTTTCCGAAGTTTGGCTCGGGTACGTTCCGTGAACGGACGAGCGGGTTTTTCTAACTTTTGAACCGGTTCCCGGAATCGAATTCTGAGGGCACCGATGGAATCGCAGTGCCGGTAATTGCATAGAAACGCCTCTTCTGGAGTTGCGTTTGCTCGGGTGTGGTTTTTAATTTTCGGGATTAAAGTTAAGAAATAAAATAATTGTACGACAAACTATATTTTATTTCACTTAAGCCACTTGGAAGCCACTTAAAGTGGCTTAAGCTGAGTTGATCCGGATAGGATGCTATCCAAAAATATCCTACCCTCTTGGTAGGATATTTGTGAGGTGGGACCCGCATGAGCCCGCTGTTTCTTTCCGCTAAGTAACGCACCCGCGAAAACCCGTCATTATGAAAGTCAACTGACGCGTTTTCTTAAAATCTTAACGCACCATTTAATTGGGCGGTTTTCTTCGTGAATTAATTGGGCAGTTTTTTTCGTTGAATTAATTCTACGAATTAATGGGTCGTTACTTATCTCTTTTTCGTTTCTTAAACGGTTTGAAATCCGTTGGCTTTATAATAAAATAATACCAACGCCACATCTTGAGGATTACACGTTGGGAGGCTTTTGACAGAATTCTTGTGCCTTCACCCTTCTTCACAAAGAACGCGAAGAACGCGAAGAACACGAATAACGCGAAGAACACGAAGAACGTGAAGAACGCGAAGAACACGAAGAACGTCGACCCCCGACGAAGAACGCCGAACCCGCGGAAATTGACAACGCGACGCCGTGTGCCGCAACGCCGACGTTTCCTCTCCCGCGACGTTCTTCTGCGGCGTTCATTCCTCCGCGACAAAAACCTTCGATCATCCGTTGAGGTGAGAGTTTGCGATTCTTTAAATTCCTTTGTGGTTTTTAACACAAGATGGATTTAATTATTAAAATTAAATCTCTTGTTTCGTGGACCTCGGAGTTTGTCGACACAACGCCGGATACCGCGACGATGCGACGATCCCCTCCTTCCGTGACGATCAAATCCGCGAAGAACCCGCGTGCGACGACATGACGAGGTAGGGATTTTATTTGGATGTTTTACATTCCCGTGTTTGTTTCCGTTCAAAATGAAGAACCCGGATCATAAAAACAATTTTAATTCATTAAAATTGTTTTTGGTTATGCGTTCATGTGTTGAATAAACTATCCCGACTATTTTTATCTAACGCGGAGGGTGCGGGCCAAACAAACACGGCCCGACAACCCTCCGCCGTTCTTCGTTGTTGTGCGGGTTTGGCGGGTGAAGGAAAAACATGACGCAAGGGCGGTTTGAGGTTTCCGCAGTGAAGAACGGGACCCGGGAGGAGTAGCGGTGGAGACGGGAAGCAAAACGGACCACCGAAGCAACTCCGGTGGCCCGCGGAAGTCTCCGGCGGCGCGGCTGAAGTCGCGGCGGCGGCGGCCAGCAAACCCGCGGCCGCGCGGGTCCGGCTCGCCCGCACGGGACGCGGCAACATGTCGCGTCTGCTGAAGTCCAGCACGGCCCTTCGAGGGCCGCAACATCCTCAACCCGCGGTGGCGGCGCCCCGCGGCTGCCGCGCTCGGCCACTCGGCTAAGCCGAGCCAGGCCGTTCTGACCGGGTTCAGCTGGGTCGGGCGGGGTCGGGTCGACCCGGTTCGGCCGACCCAGGGGGGGTCGGGCCGGGTCGGGCCGGACCCGGACCCCCGGTCTTCGGATCGTTTCGGTCTTTTGCACATAACTTGAGCTACGGGCCTCCGAACGACGTTCCGTCAGCAGCAACGCGATCCTTGGATCGAGACGGTCGTTTCGGTATATCGCACTCAAGGTTTCAGAATACTTTTTGTTCGGCCGGGTTGGTTCGTACACGAAACCAACCGGGCCCTCAGAGCGGAAACGCTCATATCTTGAGCTTCGGACGTCCGAACGACGTGCCGTCGACTTCGTTGAATTCCTCTAAGTGAGACGGATCTTTTGGCTCACTCCGCCCGAGGTTTGGACGCAGGTGGAGTACGGTCGGGTTGGTTTTGCCTTAAAAACTAACCGGGCCCCTGGGACAAAAAAAGCCAATAACTCTCAGACCGGGCGTCCGATTGACGCGCCGTCTGCGACGTTGAGTTCCTGTTGACGATACGGAACTTTTGGATACATCAACTTCGGACTTTGTGTCAGTTTATGTATCAACCTCTCGGCTCGTGGAGCGGACCATCCCGAATGACCTGCTGTGTGCGGGAACCCTAGAGCTGGTTGCGACTGCTACTTCGACAGCGACGACTGTGCAGAGATCCTCAGTGGACTACAGGGACGACTATGCAGAGGTCCTCAGTGGACTGCAGCGACGACTGTGCAGAGATCCTCAGTGGACTGCGACGACGACTGTGCAGAGATCCTCAGTGGACTGCGACGACTACAACACTCAGCGATCCCTTGCGGGTTAGTGCTACAGGTCCTGTGTGGGCCCGATCCTGTGTGGGTCTGATCCTATGTGGGTCAGCGCTCAGCGGTTCTGTGTGAGCCAGCGCCTACAGGTCCTGTGTGGGCCTGATCCTATGTCGGTATTTGCGGGGGTTAGTACCTTTCGATCCATTGTGGGTCCGACGACTTAGATGGATCAGTGATCATCTTTATCGTCATATAAGAAGTATACATGTGTGAGCTGAATCTTGTGTTACTCTCCTTTGTGGATTGTGTTGAGCTATCCTGTGTGGATTTACTGTTTACTCTCCTTTGTGGATTGTGTTGAGCTATCCTATGTGGATTACTTTTGCTTTCCTGTGTGGACTGGGTTGTGCTTGGGCTCGGGTGTTGGAGCCGAACGGAAATTGATGACTTAGGTATATGTATGGGCATATACCTAAGTAGTGTCGGATGTTACTTCGTGATTGTATCTTTCCTTGTGGTTTATCCTTTGAGGATTTCAGGAGACCTTCGGGGGTCTCGGGGTCCCTACTGAGTAGCTTATACTCATTCCTACACGGGCTATGCCCGCACTACGTTGTGTTGGATGCAGACGACGGACAGCGCTGATCGTGGTTGAGGTTTGCGGAGCAGGACGGTACCTGGAGGTGGTCCACTGGGCGGGACATACTCAGAGCGGTCAGGTGGACCCGAGGAGCTGTGGAGGCTATCTATACCCACCCTTCAGGTGGGACTTCCAGAGGACGGCTCGACGCTGCGACTTTTCTTTTCAATTGCTGTTTTCCCCTTGCTGTTGTACTTTACAGTTGGGATTGTATTTCCGGCCCCTTTTACTTTCATCACAACTTGTTACAGTTTTTACTTAGTGTTTACTTTTCCTCTTGCTTACTCTATGGGGATTGTTTACTTTTCAAAGGAAATGCCTTCCCTTTTTCTGGGATTTGTGCCTTGGTGCTAGTCGCCAGCCCCTGGCCTATGGAAGGCGGGCTTGGGGTAGTCACGGCACGGGCCCCGAGGATGGGTCGTGACAAATTGGTATCAGAGGTGGTCGGTTCTACCGCAGACTCTGATCTTTCTTCTATTTGAAGCAATAGTGTTTAGTTTATTGGGTGTGGTTATCAGTCCCAGGAGTCCAGTGTTGGTGCGGCAGCCGACGTATCCGTACACCAGGACCCTGACTTCTAATTTCCGACTTAATGCATGAAAACATTGATTTCATGTGTTTTTTCAAGTTTTCTTCGTGATTACTTTGTATCAGCTCACCAGGTATACTGTTTTGACCGTGGCGCACTTGTTTCCTTTTCAGGATGGCCCCACGATGGCAGCCAGCTAGGGTTCCAAGAGTGGTACGTGAAGACAGCCCGCCGAGCGACGAGGCCTCGGTACAGGGCCCGTTGACAGCAGAGGCACCGGCGGTACCTTTACCCACCGAGCCCCCGATGCTTCCAGCACCGACCGCTGACGATGCACGTCGCCTCAGAGCTCTGCACGAGTTCCAGCACCAGCGACCACCCAGGTTTCGTGGGGAGACGACCCCCAGGCAGCCGAGGACTGGCTGGAGGCGGTCGTACGAGTTTTCATGCTAGTGAGGACACCAGCAGACCTCATGGTGATCCTTGCGGCGAGCCTATTGCACGCAGCAGCAGGACGATGGTGGAGCTTGATGCTCCAGGTGAATGATGATGCCTCTATCATCTATACGGACTTCGAGAGCCTCTTCCGCTCATAGTTCGTCCCGTCCACCCTCTGTGTGGTGCGCATCCAGGAGCTTCTTCAGCTGCGGCAGGGCAGCTTGTCAGTCGCCCAGTACGCGGCGAGGTTTACCGATCTTTCTCGCTACTCGACAGATATGGTACGGGACCCCTTCTTCTGGGCCCGGACCTTTGAGAAGGGTTTGAGACACGAGACCAGGGCATCGCTGATCTCCCACAGTATTCCGACCCAGGCAGGAGTACTTGAGCGAGCCCTTCTGATCGAGGGCTTTCTGGCTGAGTCCACAGCGAGACCTACCGCAGGGCGGCAGGTGGCGGAGTCTTTGGCAGCAGGCATCCGACGGATGACTCAGGCTTCCAGGCAGACCAGACCTTCCGGCAGACGACCTCGGGACACTGGCTCAGCAGTGCGGGGCATACAGCACGGAGCCAGTCTTTCGAGAGGCAGGAAGTGCAACGCATGCGGCGGGCAGGGCCACATGGCTCGTGACTGCCCGAACCGCCGTTCTGAGGAGCAGCAGACGGTGGAGGGGCCACCCAGGCAGAGGAAGAGGGTCGACCGTGACGGTCCGGAGGGAGGAGGCGGACGAGGCAGAGGAGCTGGCCGAGCAGCAGGTGGTGGGAGACGCTTTGAGGCTCTTCCACCACCACCACCGGGAGGTCCGCCCCGACCACAGGGAGCTGGCAGGCAGAGACATGCACATCTCTAGGCAGTGGAGGCCTACGACCACGGTGCGCCAGAGATGATTCGAGGTACGATCTATGTCTATTCCACCCTTGCTGCAGTTCTTATAGACACAGGAGCGAGTCACTCTTTCATAGCCGATGCACTTGTTCGGAGCTCGGAGATTCCGACAGAGCCGTTGGCTCGATCCTTACGGCTAGAGACCCCTACGAGAGCAGACTAGACGATTACGCACTAGTTCCGGCAGTGTGAGCTTACTCTATGAGGCGAGAGATTCGGCTGAGATCTTCTTGTAGCGGCATCAAGGCCTTACGACGTCATCTTGGGCATGGATTGGTTATCTACAGTCCATGCTCAGATTGACTTTTTTTGGCGCAAGGTGCGATGTGTGCGCACCGACGGGAGCAGGTTCACCTTCACCGGCGAGAAGGGAGCCTTTGCAGCACAAGAAGGACTCTCGCAGAGGAGGGTACAATCCATCACTCATCAGTTGGCTAGCCTCATCCTTGGAACAATTGACGTGTGGAGTCATAGTTTTCCTGCAGTGGTGGATCAGTATGCGGACATCTTTCATGATGACGTTCCAGGGCTACCTCCTCGCAGGGAGGTAGACTTTTATATTGATCTATACCCCGGGACAACCCTGATATCCACTCCAGCATATCGGATGGCCCCCGCCGAGCTTTGAGAGCTACAGGTACAGTTGGAGGACTTGCAGGGCAAGGGGTTCATCTGACCCAGTGTTTCACCCTGGGATTCCCCGATATTGTTCGCCAAGAAGGCGGACGGGAGCTTACGACTGTGTGTTGACTATCATCGCCTAAACCAGGTGACAGTGAGGAACAAGTATCCGCTACCTAGTATTGATTATCTCTTCGATCATCTCAAGGGAGCACGGTGGTTCTCGAAGATAGACCTCAGGTCAGGCTATCATCAGCTCAGAGTTCGAGACGAGGACGTGCAGAAGACGGCCTTCAGGTGTCGGTATGGCCACTATGAGTTCTTGGTTATGCCATTCGGCGTAACCAATTCTCCAGCAGTGTTCATGATCCTCAAGAATAGGATCTTCCAGCCATACCTCGATCGATTTGTCGTGGTCTTCATCGACGACATTTTCGTTTACTCGACCACGGAGGAGGAGCACTCCTACCACTTGAAGGTTGTACTATACACGCTCCGAGAGCACCAGCTTTATGGAAAGCTCTCGAAGTTCCAGTTCTGGTTGCGTGACATCCACTTCTTGGGGAACCTAATTTCTGAGGCGGGAGTTGCGGTGGACCCCGCGATGATCGAAGCAGTGCTAGCTTGGGAGCCACCCAGGAGCGTGACGGAGGTGCGGAGTTTCTTGGGACTAGCTGGATACTATCGGAGATTTGTGCCGGATTTCGCCAGAGTTGTGGAGCCACTCTCAGCTTTGACGAAGAAGGGGAAACACTTTGTGTGGTCAGACAGATGTCAGCAGAACTTTCAGGAGCTGAGACAGAGATTGACCAGCGAACCTATCTTGAGGTTTCCTGAGGAGGGAGTTGGATACGTAGTCTACTGCGATGCATTAGGGACCAGACTCGGATGTGTCTTGATGTAGGAGTGGGATGTGATTGCCTATGAATCACTTTAGTTGAGGCTGCATGAGCAGAACTACGCTACCCAAGACCTGGAGTTAGCAGCAGTGGTCTTCGCTCTGAAGACATGGCAGCACTATCTGATGGGCGAGCGCTTTACAGTCTTTTCTGACCATCAGAGTCTCAAGTACATCTTCTCGCAGAAGGAAATGAACCTGAGACATCAGCGATGACTCGAGTTCTTCCAGGACTATGACTTTGAGATAGTATATACTCCTGGGAAGGGGAACGTGGTAGCCGATGCCCTCAGCAGGAGGACGGGCATCCAACTACTTGAGGAGGCGACATAATTGCTAGCCGCTTTGCAGATATCCTTCATGGATAGAGATGGAGCAGCCTTCCTTCAGTCTCTCACAGTCACCCCTCCACTACTGCAGTAGGTCAGAGAGGCACAGCGTGGGGATGCCGACTGTGAGACGCGGCGTGCACAAATATCCTCGAGACAAGCACCTGATGGTTTCTCCCTTGGAGAAGAGAACGACGTCCTTTTCAGAGGACGTACCTTGGTACCATTCTCTTTACAAGAGGAGGTGCTGAGATAGTTTCACACTTCTCCTTTGGCGGTACATCCTGAAGTGGCGAAGATGTACCAGGACCTCAGATGACAGCACTGGTGGCCAGGCATGAAGAAGGCTGTGGCAGAGTTCGTTTCACGGTGCCTCACCTGCCAGCAGGTGAAGGCAGAGCATCAGGTACCAGTAGGCTTGGTAAATCCCTTGGAGGTCCCAGAGTGGAAGTGGGACGGCATATCTATGGACTTCATGACTGGACTTCCACGCACTTCCAGAGGTCACGACTCCATCTGGGTGATTGTCGACCGACTCACCAAGTCGGCTCACTTCTTGCCCATCAGAGAGCAGGGCTCAGTGGAGAGCTTGGGGCGTCTCTACATTCAGGAGATTGTACGGATTCACGGTGTGCCATCGTCTATCGTCTCCGATCGGGACGCTCGCTTTACTTCCTGGATTCGGAAGGGGTTGCAGGAGGCGTTCGGGATGCGGCTACGTCTGAGCACCACCTTTCACCCTCAGACGGATGGTCAGACAGAGAGGACCATTCAGACTCTCGAGGACATGCTCCGCGCATGTGTCCTCGACTTTGGTCGCTGCTGGGAGGATCACCTACCCTTGGTGGAGTTCGCGTACAACAATAGCTACCACTCCACCATCGGGATGGCACCATACGAGGCGTTGTACGACAGACCTTGCAGATCTCGTTTGTGCTGGACAGACCCTGGGGAGTCAGCACTTGTGGGACCAGAGATGGTCCGGACCACGACAGAGAAGGTCCAGGTCATCCAGGAGTGGATGAGGACAGCTCAGAGCCGGTAGAAGTCTTATGCTGACAGGAGGTGGAGGCCACTAGAGTTCGAGGATGGCAACCACGTCTTCTTGCGTGTCTCACCTCGACGTGGATTACGGAGATTTGGCCGAGGTGGAAAGTTGTCTCCACGCTTCATCGGACCTTTCCAGGTCCTCAGCAGGATTGGCGAGTTGGCTTATCGCCTGGATCTACCACCTCAATTGCACCGGGTGCACGACGTCTTCCACGTATCTCATCTGAGGAGATACGTGCACGACCCGACGCACATCATTGACCATGGGGAGCTAGACATGGATGATGTGGCGACTTTTGCGGAGGTCCCAGTGGAGATCAAGGATCGACAGGAGCGGGTCCTACATGGGCGATCCATTCCTCTTGTGCGCATCAGATGGAAGCACGGGAACCTCCAGGAGAGCACATGGGAGCGGGAGGCTCAGATGCATGCTCAGTACCCACATTTGTTTCCCTAGTTTGTGATGTATCTTTACGGGGACGTAAAGCCCTGAGGTGGGAGTAATGTAAAGACCCGTAAATTTCAAGGAATTTTTTTCTTCTTAATTTTCTTTGGAATTTTACAAGAACACAGTTTCTTACGGCACCTGATTCCGAGGCCCGGTGTGCCCGGAATCATTTTCTGAAGTTTGGCTCGGGTATGTTCAGTGAACGGACGAGCGGGTTTTTCTATCTTTTGAACCGGTGCCCAGAATCGAATTTTGAGGGCACCGATGGAATCGCAGCGCCGGTAATTTCTTAGAAACTCCTCTTCCGGAGTTGCGTTTGCTCGGGTGTGGTTTTTAATTTTTGGGCTTAAAGTTAAGAAATAAAATAATTGTACGACAAACTTTATTTTATTTCACTTAAGCCACTTGGATGCCACTTGAAGCCACTTAAAGCGGCTTAAGCTGAGTTGATCTGGATAGGATGCTATCCAAAAATATCCTACCCTTTTGGTAGGATATTTGTGTGTTGGGACCCACACGAGCCCACCATTTCTTTCCGCTAAGTAACGCACCCGCGAAAACCCGTCATTATGAAAGTCAACTGACGTGTTTTCTTAAATTCTCAACGCACCATTTAATTGGGTGGTTTTTTTCATGAATTAATTGGGTAGTTTATTTCTTTGAATTAATTCTATGAATTAATGGGTCGTTACTTATCTATTTTTCGTTTCTTAACTGATTTGAAATCCGTTGGCTTTATAATAAAATAAGACCAACGCCACATCTTGAGGATTACACGTTGGGAGGCTTTTGACAGAATTCTTGTGCCTTCACCCTTCTTCACAAATAATGCGAAGAACGCGAAGAACGCGAAGAACGCCGGCCCCCGACGAAGAACGCCGAACCCGCGGAAATCGACGACACGATGTCGTGTGCCACAACGCCGACGTTTCCTCTCCCACGATGTTCTTCTGTGGTGTTCCTTCCTCCGCGACAAAAACCTTCGATCATCCGTTGAGGTGAGAGTTTGCGATTCTTTAAATTCCTTTGTGGTTTTTAACTCAAGATGGATTTAATTATAAAAATTAAATCAGTTGTTTCTTGGATCTCGGAGTTCGTCGACGCAATGCTAGATACCGTGACGACGCGACGATCCCCTCCTTCTGCGATGATCAAATCCGCGAAGAACCCGCGTGCGACGACTTGACGTGGTAGGGATTTTATTTGGATGTTTTACATTCCCGTGTTTGTTTCCATTCAAAATGAAGAACCCGGATCATAAAAACAATTTTAATTCATTAAAATTGTTTTTGGTTATGCGTTCATGTGTTGAATAAATTATCCAGACTGTTTTTATCTAACGCGGAGGGTGCGGGCCAAACAAACACGGCCCGACAACCCTCCGCCGTTCTTCGTTGTTGTGCGGGTTTGGCGGTTAACGGAAAAACGTGACGCAAGGGCGGTTTGAGGTTTCCGCAGTGATGAATGGGACCCGGGAGGAGCAGCGGCGCAGACGGGAAGGAAAACGGACCACCAGAGCAACTCTGGTGGCCCGCGGAAGTCTCTGGCGGCGCGGGTCGCCGGCAGCCGGAGGCGGCGGCGCCACGGCATGCCGTCGGACAAGGCCGCCGCGGCTGAAGCCACGACGGCGGCAGCCCACGGACCAGCAGCCGCGCGGGTCCGGCTCACCCGCACGGGACGCGACAACATGCCGCGTCTGCTGAAGTTCAGCGCGGCCCTTCGAGGGTCGCGACATCCTCAACCCGCGAGGGCGGCGCCCCACAGCTGCCGCGGTCGGCCGCTCGGCCGAGCCGAGTCAGGCCGGCCCGACCGGCCGGGCCACACCCTGGCCGGACCGGGTCGGGTCGACCCGGTTCGGCCGACCCAGGGGGGTCGGGCCGGGTCGGCCCGGACCCGGACCCCCCGTCTTCGGACCGTTTTGGTATTTTGCCTATAACATGAGGTACGGGCCTCCGAATGATGCGCCGCCAATGGAAACACGATCCATGGATCGAGACGGTCGTTTTGGTATATCTCACTCAAGGTTTCGGAATACTTTGTGTTCGGCCGGGTTGGTTCGTACACGAAACCAACCGGGGCCTCGGAGCGGAAACACTCATATCTTGAGCTTCGGACGTCCGAATGACGTGCCGTCGACTTCATTGAATTTTTCTAAGTGAGACAGATCTTTTGGATCACTCCACCCGAGGTTTGTACGCAGGTGGAGTACGGTCGGGTTGTATTTTCCTTAAAAACCAACCGGGCTCCTGGGACAAAAAAAGCCAATAACTCTCAGACCGGGCATCCGATTGATGCACCGTCTGCGACGTTGAGTTCCTGTTGACGATATGGAACTTTTGGATACATCAAATTCGGACTTTGTGTCAGTTGATGTATCAGCCTCTCGGCTTGTGGAGCGGACCCTCCCGAACGAGCTTGCTGTGTGCGGGAACCCTAGAGTTGGCTACGACTGCTACTTCGACAACGACGACTGTGCAGAGATCCTCAGTGGACTGCAACGACGACTGTGCAGAGATCCTCAGTGGACTGCAGCGACGACTGTGCAGAGATCCTCAGTGGACTGCGGTGGCGACTGTGTAGAGATCCTCAGTGGACTGCGACGACTACAGCACTCAGCGATCCCTTGCGGGTCAGTGCTACAGGTCATGTGTGGGCCCGATCCTGTGTGGGTCTGATCCTGTGTGGGTCAGCGCTTAGCGGTTCTATGTGAGATAGTGCCTACAAGTCCTGTGTGGGCCCGATCCTGTTTGGGTCTTTGCGGGGGTTAGTACCTTTCGATCCTTTATGGGTCCGACGACTTAGATGGATCAGTGATCATCTTTATCGTCATACAAGAAGTATACCTGTGTGAGCTGAATCTTTTGTTACTATCCTTTGTGGATTGTGTTGAGCTATCCTGTGTGGATTTACTATTTAATCTCCTTTGTAGATTGTGTTGAGCTATCCTATGTGGATTAATTTTGCTTTCCTGTGTGGACTGGGTTGTGCTTGGGCTCGGGTGTTGGAGCCGAACAGAAATTGATGACTTAGGTATATGTATGGGCATATACCTAAGTAGTTTCGAATGTTACTTCGTGATTGTATCTTTCCTTGTGGTTTATCCTTTGTGGATTTCGGGAGGCCTTCGGGGGTCTCGGGGTCCCTACTGAGTAGCTTATACTCACCCCTACACGGGCTATGCCCGCACTACGTTGTGTTGGATGCAGACGACGGACAACACTGATTGTGGTGGAGGTTTGCGGAGCGGGACGGTACCTGGAGGTGGTCCACTGGGTGGGACATACTCAGAGCGGTCAGGTGGACCCGAGGAGCTGTGGAGGATATCTGTACCCACCCTTCATGTGGGACTTCCAGAGGACGACTCGACGTTGTGGCATTCCTTTTCAGTTTTTTCCCCACACAGTTGTACTTTACAGTTGGGCTTGTATTTCCGGCCCCTTTTACTTTCAGCACAACTTGTTACAGTTTTTACTTAGTGTTTACTTTTCTGCTTGCTTACTCTGTGGTGCTTGTTTAATTTTCAAAGGAAATGCCATCCCTTTTTCTGGGATTTGCGCCTTGGTGCTAGTCGCCAGCCCCTGGCCTATGGAAGGTGGGCTTGGGTTAGTCACGGCACGGGCCCTGAGGATGGGTCGTGACAAATTGGTATCAAAGGTGGTCGGTTCTACCACAGACTCTGATCTTTCTTCTATTTGAAGCAATATTGTTTAGCGTATTAGGTGTGGTTATCAGTCCAGGGAGTCCAGTGTTGGTTCGGCGACCGACGTATCCGTACACCAGGACCCTGACTTCTGATTTCTGACTTAATGCATGAAAACATTGATTGCATGTGTGTTTTCATGTTTTCTTCGTGATTACTTTGTATCCGCTCACCAGGTATACTATTCTGACCGTGGCGCACTTGTTTCCTTTTCAGGATGGCCCCACGACGGCAGCCAGCTAGGGTTCCGAGAGTGGTACGTGACGACAGCCCGCCGAGCGACGAGGCCTCTGTATAGGGCCCGTTGACAGCAGAGGCTTCAGTGGTACCTTTACCCGCCTAGCCCCCGATGCTTCCAACACCGACCGCTGACGATGCACGTCGCCTCAGAGCTCTGCACGAGTTCTAGCGCCAGCGACCACCCAGGTTTCGTGGGGAGATGGACCCCCAGGCAGCCGAGGACTGGCTGGAGGCGGTCGTACGAGTTTTCAGGCTAGTGAGGACACCAGCAGACCTCATGGTGATCCTCGTGGCGAGCCTACTGCACGCAACAACAGTACGATGGTGGAGCTTGATGCTCCAGGTCCACGATGAGGCCTCTCTCATCTTGAGGGACTTCGAGAGACTCTTACGCTCAGAGTTCGTCCCGACCACCCTCCGTGCGGTGCGCATCCAGGAGCTTCTTCAACTGCGGCAGGGCAGCTTATCAGTCGCCCAATATGCGGCGAGGTTTACCGATCTTTCTCGCTACTCGACAGATATGGTACGGGACCCCTTCTTCTGGGCCTGGACCTTTGAGCAGGGTTTGAGACCCAAGATCAGGGCATCGCTGATCTCCCTCACTATTCCGACCCAGGCAGAAGTACTGGAGCGAGCCCTTCTGATCGAGAGATTTCTGGCTGAGTCCACAGCGAGACCTACCGCAGGGCGGCAGGTGGTGGAGTCTTCGGCAGCAGGAAGCCGACGGATGACTCAGGGTTCCAGGCAGACCAGACCTTCCGGCAGATGACCTCGGGACACTAGCTCAGCAGTTCGGGGCACACAGCGCGGAGCCAGTCTTTCGAGAGGCAGGCAGTGCTACGCATGCGGCGGGCAGGGCCACATGGCTCGTGACTGCCCGACCCGCCATGCCGAGGAGAAGCATACAGTGGAGGGGCCACCCAGGCAGAGGCAGAGGGCCAACCGCGACGTTCCGCAGGGAGGAGGGAGACGAGGCAGGGGAGCTGGCCGAGCAGCAGGTGGTGGGCGACGCTTTGAGGCTCTGCCACCACCACCACTGGGAGGTCCACCCCGACCACAGGGAGCTGGCGGGAAAAGACAGGCACAACTCCAGGCAGTGGAGGCCTATGACCACGGCACACTAGAGATGATTCGAGGTAAGATCTGTGTCTATTCCACCCTTGCTGCAGTTCTTATAGACACAGGAGCGAGTCACTCTTTTATAGCCGCAGCACTTGTTCGGAGCTCGGAGATTCCGACAGAGCCGTTGGCTCGATCCTTACGGCTAGAGACCCCTACGAGAGCAGACTCAACGATTACGCACTGGTGCCGGAAGTGTGAGCTTACTCTAGGAGGCGAGAGCTTCGGCTGAGATCTTCTTATAGCGGCGTCGAGGCCTTACGACGTCATCTTGGGCATGGATTGGTTATCTACAGTCTATGCTCAGATTGACTGTTTTAAGCGCAATGTGCGATGTGTGCACACCGACGGGAGAAGGTTCACCTTCACCGGCGAGAAGGCAGCCCTTGCAGCACAGGAAGGACTCTCGCAGAGGAGGGGACAACCCATCACTCATCAGTTGGCTAGCCTCATCCTTGGAATAGTTAACGTGCGGAGTCCTAGTTTTCCTGCAGTGGTGGATCAGTACGCGGACGTCTTTCCCGATGACGTTCAAGGGATACCTCCTCGCAGGGAGGTAGACTTTTATATCGATCTGTACCCCGGGACAGCCCCGATATCCACTCCAGTATATCAGATGGCCCCCTTCGATCTTCGAGAGCTACGGGTACAGTTGGAGGACTTGCAGGGCAAGGGGTTCATCCGGCCCAGTGTTTCACCCTGGGCTTCCCCGATATTGTTTGCCAAGAAGGCGGATGGGATCTTGCGACTGTGTGTCGACTATCATCTCCTAAACCAGGTGAAAGTGAGGAACAAGTATCCTCTACCTAGTATTGATGACCTCTTCAATCATCTCAAGGGAGCATGGTGGTTCTCGAAGATAGACCTCAAGTCAGGCTATCATCAGCTCAGAGTTCGAGACAAGGACGTGCAGAAGACGGCCTTCAGGTATCGGTATGGACACTATGAGTTCTTGGTTATGCCTTTCCATGTAACCAATGCTCCAGCAGTGTTCATGAGCCTCATGAACAGGATCTTCCAGCCATACCTCGATCAATTTGTCATGGTCTTCATCGACAACATTTTGGTGTACTCGACCACGGAGGAGGAGCACGCCTACCACTTGCAGGTTGTACTAGACACGCTCCGAGAGCACCAGCTTTATGGAAATCTCTCGAAGTGCCAGTTCTGGTTGCGTGAGGTCCACTTCTTGGGGAACGTCATTTCTGAGGCCGGATTTGTGGTGGACCCCGCGATGATCGAAGCAGTGCTAGCTTGGGAGCCACCCAGGAGCGTGACGGAGGTGCGGAGTTTCTTGGGAATAGCTGGATACTATCGGAGATTTGTGCCGGACTTCTCCAGAGTTGCGGAGCCACTCTCAGCTTTGACGAAGAAGGGGAAACCCTTTGTGTGGTCAGACAGATGTCAGCAAATCTTTCAGGAGCTGAGACAGAGATTGACCAGCGCACCTATCTTGAGGTTTCCTGAGGAGGGAGTTGGATACGTAGTCTATTGTGATGCATCTGGGACCAGACTCAGATGTGTCTTGATGCAGGAGCGGGCCGTTATTGCCTATGGATCACGTCAGTTGAGGCCGCATGAGAAAAACTACGCTACCCATGACCTGGAGTTAGCAGCAGTGGTCTTCGCTCTGAAGACATGGCGGCACTATCTGATGGGAGAGCGCTTTATAGTCTTTTCTGACCACCAGAGTCTCAGGTACATCTTCTTGCAGAAGGACCTGAACCTGAGACAGCGGCGATGGCTTGAGTTCCTCTAGGACTATGACTTTGAGATAGTCTATACTCCTGGGAAGGGGAACGTGGTAGCCGATGCCCTCAGCAGGAGGAAAGGCATCCAGCTACTTGAGGAGGTGACAAAGCAGCTAGCCGCTTTGCAGATATCCTTCGTGGATAGAGATGGAGAAGCCTTCCTTCAGTCTCTCACAGTCACCCCTCCACTGCTGCAGAGGGTTAGAGAGGCACAGCGTGGGGACGCCGACTGTGAGACGCGGCGTGCACAAATATCCTCGGGACAGGCACCTGATGGTTTCTTTCTTGGAGAAGAGAACGACGTCCTTTTCATAGGACGTACCTTGGTACCAGTCGCTTTACGAGAGGAGGTGCTGAGAGAGTTTCACACTTCTCCTTTGGCGGTACATCCTGGAGTGGCGAAGATGTACCAGGACCTCAGACGACAGCACTGGTGGCCGGGCATGAAGAAGGCTGTGCCAGAGTTTGTTTCATGGTGCCTCACCTGCCAGCAGGTGAAGGTAGAGCATCAGGTACCAGCAGGCTTGGTACAACCCTTGGAGGTCCCGAAGTGGAAGTGGGACGTCATATCTATGGACTTCGTGACTGGACTTCCACGCACTTCCAGAGGTCACGACTCCATCTGGGTGATTGTCGAACGACTCACCAAGTCGGCTCACTTCTTGCCCATCAGAGAACAGGGCTCAATGGAGAGCTTGGGGCGTCTCTACATTCAGGAGATTGTATGGCTTCATGGCGTGCCATCGTCTATCGTCTCCGATCGGGACGCTCGCTTTACTTCCCAGCTTTGGAAGGGGTTGTAGGAGGCGTTCGGGACACAGCTATATCTGAGCACCACCTTTCACCCTCAGACGGATGGTCAGGTGGAGAGGACCATTCAAACTCTCGAGGACATGCTCCGCGCATGTGTCCTCGACTTTGGTCGCAGCTGGGAGGATCACCTACCCTTGGTGGAGTTCGCGTACAACAACAGCTACCACTCCACCATCGGGATGGCACCATACGAGGCATTGTACGACAGACCTTGCAGATCTCGTTTGTGCTGGATAGACCCTGGGGAGTCAGCAATTGTGGGACCAGAGATGGTCTGGACCATGACAGAGAAGGTCCAGGTCATCCAGGAGCAGATGAGGACAGCTCAAAGTCGACAGAAGTCTTATGCTGACAGGAGGCGGAGGCCACTAGAGTTCGAGGATGGGGACCACGTCTTCTTGTGTGTCTCACCTCGATGTGGATTACGGAGATTTGGCTGAGGCGGAAAGTTGTCTCCATGCTTTATTGGACCTTTCCAGGTCCTCAGCAGGATTGGCGAGGTGGCTTATCGCCTGGCTCTACCACCTCAGTTGCACCGGGTGCATGACATCTTCCACGTATCTTAGCTTAGGAGATACGTGCACGACCCGACGCACATCATTGACCATGGGGATCTATACATGGATGATGGGGTGACTTTTGCGGAGGTCCCAGTGGAGATCGAGGATCGACAGGAGCGGGTCCTACGTGGGTGATCGATTCCTCTTGTGCGCATCAGATGGAATCACGGGAACCTCCAGGAGAGCACATGGGAGCGGGAGGCTCAGATGCATGCTCAGTACCCACATTTGTTTCCCTAGTTTGTGATGTATCTTTACGGGGACGTAAATCCCTGAGGTGGGAGTAATGTAAAGACCCGTAAATTTCAAGGAATTTTTTTTTCTTATTTTTTTTTTGGAATTTTACAAGAACGCAGTTTCTAACGGCACCTGATTCCGAGGCCCGGTGTGCCCGGAATCATTTTCCGAAGTTTGGCTCGGGTACGTTCAGTGAACGAATGAGTGGATTTTTCTAACTTTTGAACCAGTGCCCAGAATCGAATTCTGAGGGCACTGATGGAATCGCAGCGCCGGTAATTGCTTAAAAACGCCTCTTCCGGAGTTGCGTTTTCTCGGGTATGGTTTTTAATTTTCGGGCTTAAAGTTAAGAAATAAAATAATTGTATGACAAACTTTATTTTATTTCACTTAATCCACTTGGAAGCCACTTGAAGCCACTTAAAGCGGCTTAAGCTGAGTTGATCCGGATAGGATGCTATCCAAATATATCCTACCCTCTTGGTAGGATATTTGTGAGGTGGGACCCGCACAAGCCCACCGTTTCTTTCCGCTAAGTAACGCACCCACGAAAACCCATCATTATGAAAGTCAACTGACGCGTTTTCTTAAATTCTTAACGCACCATTTAATTGGGCAGTTTTTCTTCGTGAATTAATTGGGCAGTTTCTTTCGTTGAATTAAATCTACGAATTAATGGGTCGTTACCTATCTCTTTTTCGTTTATTAACAGGTTTGAAATCCATTGGATTTATAATAAAATAAGACCAACGCCACATCTTGAGGATTACACGTTGGGAGGCTTTTGACAGAATTCTTGTGCCTTCACCCTTTTTCGCAAAGAACGTGAAGAACACGAAGAACGCAAAGAACGCGAAGACGCCGGCCCCCGACGAAGAACGCCAAACCCGCGGAAATCGACGACGCGAAGCCGTGTGCCGCAACGCCAATGTTTCCTCTCCCACGAAGTTCTTCTGCGGCGTTCCTTCCTCCGCGACAAAAACCTTCGATCATCCGTTGAGGTGAGAGTTTGCGATTCTTTAAATTCCTTTGTGGTTTTTAACTCAAGATGGATTTAATTATTAAAATTAAATCTATTGTTTCTTGGACCTCGGAGTTCGTTGACGCAACGCCGGATACCGCGACGACGCGACGATCCCCTCCTTCCGCGACGATCAAATCCGCGAAGAACTCGCGTGCGATGACTTGACGAGGTAGGGAGTTTATTTGGATGTTTTACATTCCCGTGTTTGTTTCCTTTCAAAATGAAGATCCTGGATCATAAAAAAAATTTAATTCATTAAAATTGTTTTTGGTTATGCGTTCATGTGTTGAATAAATTCTCCCGACTGTTTTTATCTAACGCGGAGGGTGCGGGCCAAACAAACACGGCCCAACAACCCTCCGCCGTTCTTCATTGTTGTGCGGGTTTGGCGGGCGATGACAAAACGTGACGCAAGGGCGTTTTGAGGTTTCCGCAGTGAAGAACGGGACCCTGGAGGAGCAGCGGCGCAGACGGGAAGGAAAACAGACCACCGGAGAAACTCCGGTGGCCCGCGGAAGTCTCCGGCGGCGGCGCCCCAGCGTGCCGCCGGACAAGGCCACCGCAGCTGAAGCCGCGGCATCGGCGGACAGCGGCCGCGCGGGTCCAGCTCGCCCCCACGGGACGCGGCAACATGCCGCGTCCACTGAAGTCCAGCGCGGCCCTTCGAGGGTCGCGACATCCTCAACCCGCGGGGGCGGCGCCCCCTGGATTCCGCGCTTGGCCGCTCGGCCGAGCCGAGCCAGGCCGGTCCGAACGGTCGGGCCGCGCCCTGGCCGGACCGGAATAGGTTCAGCCGGTTCGGCCCGGACCCGGACCCCCCGTCTTCGGACCGTTTCGGTCTTTTTCCCATAACTTGAGCTACGGGCCTCCGAACGACGCGCCGTCAGAGGAAATGCGATCCTTGAATCGAGACGGTCATTGCGGTATATCACACTCAAGGTTTCGGAATACTTTGAGTTCGTCCGGGTTGGTTCGTACACGAAACCAACTGGGCCCTCAGAGCGGAAACGCTCATATCTTGAGCTTCAGACGTCCGAACGACGTGCCATCGACTTTGTTGAATTCCTCTAAGTGAGACGGATCTTTTGGCTCACTTCGCCCGAGGTTTGGACGCAGGTGGAGTACGGTCGGGTTGGTTTTGCCTTAAAAACCAACCGGGCCCCTGGGACAAAAAAGCCAAAAACTCTCAGACCGGGCGTCCGATTGACGCGCTGTCTGTGACCTTGAGTTCCTGTTGACGATACGGAACTTTTGGATACATCAACTTCGTACTTTGTGTCAGTTGATGTATCAGCCTCTCGGTTCGTGGAGCATACCCTCCCGAACGAGCTTGCTGTGTGCGGGAACCCTAGAGCTGGCTGCGACTGCTACTTCGACAGCGATGACTGTGTAGAGATCCTCAGTGGACTGCAGCGACGACTGTGCAGAGATCCTCAATGGACTACAGCGACGACTGTGCAGAGATCCTTAGTGGACTGCGATGACGACTGTGCAGAGATCCTCAGTGGACTGCGACGACTACAGCACTCAGCGATCCCTTGCGGGTCAGTGCTACAGGTCCTGTGTGGGCCCGATCCTGTGTGGGTCCGATCCTATGTGGGTTAGCGCTCAGCGGTTCTGTGTGAGCCAGCGCCTACAGGTCCTGTGTGGGCCCGATCCTGTGTGGGTCTTTGCAGGGGTTAGTACCTTTCGATCCTTTGTGGGTCCGACGACTTAGATGGATCAGTGATCATCTTTATCGTCATACAAGAAGTATAACTGTGTGAGCTGAATCTTGTGTTACTCTCCTTTGTGGATTGTGTTGAGCTATCCTGTGTGGATTTACTGTTTACTCTCCTTTGTGGACTGTGTTGAGCTATCATATGTAGATTACTTTTGCTTTCCTGTGTGGACTGGGTTATGCTTGGGCTCGGGTGTTGGAGCCGAACAGAATTTGATGAATTAGGTATATGTATGGGCATATACCTAAGTAGTGTCGGATGTTACTTCATGATTGTATCTTTCCTTGTGGTTTATCCTTTGTGGATTTTGGGAGAACTTCGGGGGTCTCGGGGTCCCTACTGAGTAGCTTATACTCACCCCTGCATGGGCTATGCCCGCACTACGTTGTGTTGGATGTAGACGACGGACAGCGCTGATCGTGGTAGAGGTTTGCGGAGCAGGACAGTACCTGGAGGTGGTCCACTGGGCGGGACGTACTCAGAGCGGTCAGGTGGACCCGAGGAGCTGTGGAGGCTATATGTACCCACCCTTTAGGTGGGACTTCCAGAGGACGGCTCGACGTTGCAGCTTTTCTTTTCAGTTGTTGTTTTCCCCTTACAGTTGTACTTTACAGTTGGGCTTGTATTTCCGACCCCTTTTACTTTCAGCACAGCTCGTTACAGTTTTTACTTAGTGTTTACTTTTCCTATTGCTTACTCTATGGTGTTTGTTTACTTTTCAAAGGCAATGCCTTCCCTTTTTCCGGGATTTGCGCCTTGGTGCTAGTCGCCAGCCCCTGGCCTATGGAAGGCGGGTTTGGGGTAGTCACGGCACGGGCCCCGAGGACGGGTCGTGACATGGATCACTTCTATAGGTATTCTACTTTGGATCCTCTAAAGCGCAATAAAGGAAATCTAGGAGGATCATTCCAGACAATCAACGATCATCATAGAAGAATGTACCGAAGACCCAAGAATTTAATTTCTTTTGAAATTATTAAATTAATTATAAAAATTATGTGCAAGAACCTCTTTTTTGGACACAATTCTATTCTTCTATTTGTCTAAATCATTGATTCAAATCTGTGGATACTGGCGTTCAACATCGTATTGATCACAGATTGGTCATCAGTTATTGTGAAATCAAAGTTGGTCCCTACCAACTGTCATGCTTCCGATGTGTTTGGATCCTTCACCTTGGTTGGATCTAGCTTGGTTTAAGAGATGAAAAAAAAATATTTATTTGGTTTTTTGAGAGTTTTGATGGCACAAATTTGGTATATGTCTTATGAAAATCATATTAATAGGTCTCTTGAATTCTCATTTGGTGAATATACATTTTTGAAAGTTTCACCTCAGTTGGGGCATTGATGTCTTGGGAGGTAAGAAAATATTTCTCCTCATTTTTGGGACCTTATGAGGTCACTGAGCCAGTGGGGAAGGTTGATTACCATTTGGGACTTACACCACAGCTCACATCACCTCAGAACTTGTGCTATGTATCTCAGCCATGGAAGTGTCTATCTGATCCTTCTCATGTTCTGAGTTGGATTGATGTTGATGTCGATCCTAATTTATCTGTGACTGAACATCCAATATGGATAGTTGATTATGAAACCAATGTGATTTATGTGAGGAAGATACCTTTTTTTGAGTGTTATGGAAGCCAAATTCTAATTCTCGTGAGAAATAGGAGATGGAGGCACTGATGAGAGACTAGTGGCCTCATCATTTTGATATGGAATCTTCTTAACAAGATTTATAGGGATATAAAGTGTCTTTGGAGGTGAGGATATAAAATATTGTTACTGTTTTAAGGTATTTTTAAACCTTTATTTTGATAATTATTTGTTTGGGTTTTATTTAGGGTTTATTCAGGTGAAAATTTGGAAAATTGTAGAAGTTCTTAGGTTGTGCAAAGTTGGCGTAGAGTTTTCCTAAACCTTGTTCCCTATTCGTACAAACCGTTAAAAGTGAGACTGTGAGGGTTTTCATGTTTGGAACCTGATTTGAAAAACTATGTTACTCCTAGAAGAAACTATAAAACCCTATATAATGGGGTTCATAGTTAGGTCCCATGGTTTTTCTAAGCGTGTGACCCTTCCCAGTTAATCGTGCATACAATATTTAATTAATCTGAAAATTATTTTTCAAACCCCAAAAAACCTCAATTTATTTTCTCGATGGGCCAATACAACCCTAATACGTTTCATTATTCATTTTAGGATCCCAAGAAGTGATTTTCCCCCTTTACACCCCTAATTAAGGGAATAAAATTTATAAAAACAACGTTCAATATCTTCCTAGTAAGTTTCCTATTCCCGTTCTCATTCTCCCGAACTATCTTCTCCTCTCTATATGGTTTAATATATCACCATGTTGTTGGAGGTTCAAATACCTACTATTTTGTATATTTAATCTTGGTTTGATTTTTGTATCCTCATTTTCAACATTCTTTATTGGAGTTTCCCGATTAGGGCCTTTTGTTTCATGATCCTGTGATCCCAAGATAGGTTGTTCTATTTATGATGGAAAATTTGATTAACCCTAAATTTATTGATTATAATTAAATTTATTAATTTAAATTGAAATATTATTTCAATTGGATTATTGAAATCCCAATTCTAGTGAATTGGTGATTTTTGTTATATTGACACAAAATTAGGATGAATTGGGGGTGTGTTTGTGAAATTGATAGATAATTGTGAGATTTAAATTATTGAATTTAAATTGTGAAATTTATTTAATGAAATTGATTTCAATGTTTTATTTGAGAAAAATGGGCTAAATTTGTTTTGATAGAAAACCAATGGTTTTATCTTGGAAAATGCATGGTTTTATTAAAACCCCATTTTGGTCTTTAAATGAAATTCTTCATAATGAAATGGAAGAATGGGTTGAATTGTATTTAAAATAGTTTTGAAATAAATTTCCCCTCTTTTAATGTTGTTAGAGAACCTGAAAGCCTAGGTAGTTAGTGAGTTATTCGGATAACACTCTTTTTATGATTTACAACTGAAACAAAACATTATATTGCATGTCACATCTTGGATGGGATGGTGGTGAGTCCTTTTTGACTAGTGTCCGAGAGATGCGTGTATACATATATTTCTATGATTCACCTTTGAGTGTGTGAGGATCCTATATCTTGGAACTATCGAACCTCTTGGTAGATGATGATATTTCTTGTTGTAGATGTTTTGATATATATGACATTTCTTGTGAACTATTTCACACATGCCTTGTGAAATTATATAAACTGTTTATATATGATGTTTATTAATCCATTTGTTTAATGTATTTCCATCATTTGAAATGTAAACATAAGTTGTTTTAAATATTCATCCAAACTACCATATCTATTTATTTATAATTTAATTCATTTTTTGGTTAATAAATGTTGGCATATTTTTATGGAATTCTTGGTGATACCCAACTAAGATTTTAGATCATACCATACCATTGCATTCGATTGTTTATAGATTATCTTCTTCCAGGTTCAAGAATTGAAAATGCACCACTTATAGGTGGTTTTTATTGTTGATACTTGGTCTTAAAGAGTTGTTCCTAATATGACTTGTGTTGTTATACCTTTTTATGGTTCTTTTATTGTTTTAATTTGGGTTGTTTATAATTATTTGACTTCTAGTACAGTTCTGCCTATGGTGCTTTTCTTGTATGCATATTGATTAGTTTCTCTTACTTCTGTTGCGTTTAAGGAAAATTCATTCTTTATTTAATATGTTATAATGACAGGTTCTAGTCACCAATCCATGGGGATCCAGAATTCCCTTCAGGATATGTCAATACTGGCTTAGTTATCTGGTTACCTGTGTGTTCGGGCAAGTTCATGACACATATGCATCAATGAAATTTTTGAGCTACTAAGGAATAACCATAACATTATTCTCATTCTTTAATTTTCAACCTATGAGAAAGTAATGGGTAATTAAAAGGTAAATTTAGAAGAATTTTCTTACATAAAATCATTTAGAGATGGGGATCTGACCTCTCATATAGACGAAATTATTTTTTGTGAACTCTATACCCCTTATATGTTTTCTTTATTGTTTTTATGCATGTACGAAGATACATATTTACCTATAAATGAGATTAAGGGGGAGTAAAATCCATCCATACATTTATAACTTTTTTTATTCTAATGAATGAGGATACTTTTATGAGAAGTGTTCTTACACCCATTGGTTCTCCAACTAACTTGTCATAGAAGTATTTAAAGTCCTCGGTGAATTATTATTTTGATGACTAGTTTGGGAGGCTGGTTTGATGGGTAAATAAGAAATTGATTTCTTTGAGACCCTCATATTACAGTCCTTCAATTCCAATTTTTGAAATTGAATATCATAAATCTAAATGTTCAAATCATTTTAGGGATTTTTCATCTTTAAGTCCCCTTCACATAAGAAGCTATATTGACTTGAAAAGTTTGACCAAAATGGTTGGTTGTGATATGTTTGTTACACTAAAATGGAATTGAGTGATTCATAAATAGATGTTAGGATTATCAACTCAATCCTTGAGATTAAATAGGAATTATTGGTGAAGTGTTTTCCTATAAGTGTGTCCCTGATTGAATAGAGTTCATCTGCAGTGAACCTAATTCCAGACTATATATTTATAGTAGTATGTGAGTAGAGTCTAGATCTGAATTCTACCCTCAAAAGTCATTTTTTTGGATATGGTATTTTGAAATATTTTCACTATTATCATAGAGAATCCTTTAGAGAATATTTTTGGTGAGGTATACATTGTCCATCAACTCTTACTTGGTTTGAACGTAGGTGGGTTCAACTACCAACATTTTCATGTCCTTATCCATTTGGTTCTTATTTATTAAGGGAATTTAGTAGCATGAGAATTTGATATTGTAAAATTTAATTTTCCAACCACTATGTGGATTCATTGAATGATGTTTCTATAGAGATTCATTATTTGGTTAATAATGAAGTGGAACTTTATGATTCAATCTCCATACATACAGCAGAGATGTAAGAACATCAGGATCATATAGCTAGAGTAAAGGAAAAAATTTCATCAATTTATACTAGAATAGGAGTCATATGAAAAATAATATAGGATATATATGCCTATGTTAAGAAAACATACCCATTGTAAGAATCATAATTTGGCCGGAGAGAAAAGCTTCAGTAATCCTTCATTTCCTCTCATCAAGCATTAGTCGATTTTTTGAACAAAACTGGTAAATGTTTATTATAGCTATTTTATTTACTTTAATTTAACCATAATGTTATAGAGATAATATATAACACCCTAATACATTAAGATATTTTTATTTTAAAATAAATTTAATCAATTCTATAGCTTTTGATGCATGAAATATTGGGTTTAAATGAAACATGGTACTCTATGAAAATATTATTATTTAAACATAGAAAATATAACCTGGATCTTAAGTTGGTGGGTTTGAATAAGAATAAATAAATTATTAAAAATTATATGGTTTACACATGTATAAAATAAATTCAATGATTATATATATTTTATAAATTAAATATGAATTAATCGAAAAAAGGAAATGTTTTCTGAAAAACAATATTTTTTCTAAAAGGTGGTTTGGTCATGCTTTGAACACATAATTTAAAATTAATTTTTACTAATTTTAGAAAATTAATTTTAAAAAAATTAACTTCACTTTATAAATCATTATATCCATATTAACTTATGTTCAATGTTTGGTATTTTTCAGAAAATATTATTTTTTCAGTGAATAGTGAAAATAATGATTTTTATTAAAAAAATACCTTTCCGTTTAAAGAATTTAGAAGACCTGATTTATTTTAAGTGGGTTTAAAAGTAAAATTATATCAATTATATATTAATTAATAAAAATTAGGTAATTAGAATCAATTTCATATTGAATTTTCATATAAAAACATTTTCAACTTTTGAATGTTTTCTTTTGAAAAACCACGTTTTCAATATGCTTGTGTGTTTAATTTTAAATTAACAGCTTCATCTAATGAAATTTTAATTTTAAAAAATTTATTCCAAAATTTTAATCAGTATAATTTATATTATCTAATAAGTTCAAATTAATTTTTGACCATAATGAATAGTGAAAACAGTAAAATTTATTAACCACAGTTAAAGTAAAAATATGTTTACTGTGGTGTTAAAATAAAAAGATAAGGTTTAGAATAGACCAAAAACTTGTAAAATCACTATTTTATGGTTATATTTATACCTTATATATTCTATGGCTCTAAAATGTTCTATTTTCAGTCCTTTTGGCATGTCAACAATGTGTCAAGAATTCTTTCTTTTCAGAAATTCTAAGTATGTCTTCTCCCCCACTTAAAAAAGGCCACCTCATCCTATCCTTTCCATACTTAAAAAACAATTGGTTTGGAACATACCTGACCCTATAACATTAAATATTCCATAAAATTATCCTATAATATTTTTCTGGGTAAAAAATACAACCTATGAATGATTTTTATGGAAACCAAAAGATGTTTTTCGATGAAGAGGTAACATCCTTAACTAAGAATTTTATTTTATTTCTTCCTCCACCTATTTAATATCTTATTAAACCATGATTATAAAAAAATAAGTATATAACACATACTATGAAATTTTTTATGTTATGTTCATGACCTAAAACCATCTCATCCTCCCTTATTTGGGAAACAAAATCATTGACCATGTGTTCGGTGGACTGCTGCTTTGCAAACTGACATAATTCTTTTTCCATCACCAATTCTCACAGATAAATATAATAAATTATATAATGTTTATATATGATATTCATTATATAATTATAATTTTGACTTATAATATCATATATACTTTCTTACTTGACATTCCATAGAGAATATGATAACATCACTCTGGTGTATGAGATACTACTTCCTCACAAAGTGATGTGATTAGTTTTTCACATACTCGTTACATGGAATTTAATAAGGAATAATTTTATTTTTAGTTATGATATTAATTAAAAAAATAAAAAATTACGTAAAATAAATATATCATTTACTTTATTACCTTACTATTCATTGAATAATTGATAATGTCGTTCGTGTGTACAATAGACTACAGCCTTGAAAAGCGATGTGATTAATTTTTATTACTGAATCATATGAATTGTATGTTTAATAGTATTTAAATAAGTAATATGAAATTTATCATATAATGATAACATTTTAAAGGTAAAATAACACTTACCTTCTTTCTATCATGATCATCAAAAAATGGAAATGTTACTTATACGTACGTATGACCTACCATCTCCAGGATTGTAACATAGTACATTTTTCTTAAATATTTTTAGTGGGTTGTTTAAAAATTATATTTTATATATAAAAATGATAATTATGTGATGTTTACATTTTTTTGTTATTGATTAATAATATCTTTTTCCTTAGTCAACTTACCAAATTTATTTTGGATATATGAGTCATTTATCAATAAAACATCCGATGTGAAATTAATTGGTTATGTAATTTAATATTACATGGTAATGAATAAAATAAAATAAATAATAATACTGAAAAAGGTTCTTAATAATTTTAATAATTATCTTATTTTTATTATTCCTTGAGATATATAATTTATGTGACAAATCGGGCTTAAGGTAAGCGATTTCTCTAAACCACACTTTCATTAAAGATATGAACTTTCTCTCTCTAACTCACTTGATATATATATATATATATATTATTTTTATGGAATGATTATAAATTATGTATATATGTATCTAATTAAAACCTATCTTAATATTCCTTCCTTTGACGGTTTAATACCTACATTATGATCATTTCCCAAATGCGCTCATTACAAAATTTACTTTGTTTATGATATGAAGAAAAATTATAAAACCAATTTTTTTCCATGGGAAGTATTTATGCTATGATTTATGATTGATTACTTTATGGAGAAGAAATATATCATGAAAATGTTATGATGGGTGTGCCTAGATATCCCACCAATTCATTGGGTAAAGAATTCGTCTCATGAGGCATCATATATGGTATTAGGGAGTAAAACGAATCCATTATGGGAATTTTTAAACCATGTGATATTATTTAGGAAGTTATCCTCGAATCATGTTTATGTAATTTTATAATTTTTTTCCTCATTTCCTATGATTACATGATCTTATGACACCGTGTTCTTTATGATATTTTTCCAAGAAATTACTCACGAGCCCTCTATTTAATGAAATCATGTTATACCTTTGACTCACATTTTATTTTTCTTTAACAGGTTTATTCCATTATTGGGATTTAAATATCACCAATTTATTATTTTTCCTAGGATATAACAATATAGTTTAAAGAGATCAAATGGATTTTAAGATATCACTCTGGTGAATAAAATAAACATTCCTTATTATGTTTCATTTTTTGTAATATAAACCTAGTATTCCAATGAAACTAGATGTTTTCAATCCTTGTGTTGTATTAATGGATATTTATGTTCAATACTTTTGTAATAATATGCGAAAAATGTCCAAGTATCAGTAGACTCTATTTTTTTATGTTCCACCTTTCCCAATTCATTATTAAATAAATGAAAACATAGTTATTTTCAATTTTCCATCATTTTTTTCAATTTTATATTTGCTTCATAACCACGTGCAATATTTTGAAGGGTATCTTCAAGATAGCCTAAATCATTCAACCACTAAATTAAAATTATGGTCATAATCATGAATAATCTAGTTTAAATGATCCATTATTTAATTCTCATTGTCAGACGCATGGAAGGGTAAAGTTATAATTACAATCACCGTAACACTAGAGTTTAATTCTTGAATTAATAATATTATATCAAACATTTTCAAGTATTTTTTTAAATATCCAAACTGAAATATGAAGAAATGATATATGTAGTGCACTGAATCTTGCCTAGGATGGGGGTCCTAATGAGAATAACTTGACTTTTTAGGGGGCCTTTTGTTGGTCCCCATAAGCTTTGCATCTTTTATATCCATAACTAAACTTTTCCTAAAATTAATACAGTAAGAGAATAATGGGAGAGGTTTCTCCCAAAATAATTTGAGTGTGGAGAAGGATAATTGAAAATAAATTTATTGGGGTTATCAGATATATGAAAATGGTATGGAAAAAGTATATAGGCAATGGATGCTAACCATATTCAAAATTCAGTTTTTATTATGATGTTTTTAGGTTATAAAGAGATAATACTACTTTCTCATGAGGATGAAGATTCCCCTAGTTGAAAATAAACATTGGGGTCACACATTATATAGATCTTTATTTTTGACATATTACACATAGTCAAAACAAAGGTTCCCCTCAGAGTTAGATAGTCTGTCTTTTTAAAACAAAGGAAGGTTTTTGAGGATCTAAGTTTCATAAAAAAAATAAATGTGATTTAAAGAAAGATGATTTTATAAAATTAAGATTGAAGCATTTTGACTCAATTTTATCATAATGAGTGGTTTGTACTCCCATTGTGTCTTGAAACCAAATTTCACATGGTTCACAAAATTATTTCCTTGAATGGATTTAGCTTATATAAAATGGGGAAATATGAATTTAATTATATCATGGTTGTGCTAGGAAGTGGGATTCAGGAATCACAACATATCTCATTGGTGTGAGAATCAAGTTAAATATAGTTCTAAGAAGGTTTCTTATATAGATCTGGATCACATGTAAGAGACATAAAACATATGTTTGAGAGGTCACTCTGAGTAGTTTATGGTCATATAGGATGGAATGATCACCCCTAGGACTCATGTAGATGTTTAATTATAAAAATTATAATAATTTATCAAATAATATAAGATCTAATGAGTATTTATTAATGTGAGAAATAAGAATAAATCAAAATATTATCCAAATTGTACCACAAATACAATTCAATAGTTGTTTGTGGCACATGAAGCCTAATTTGGGGTCCTATAGTGGGGATATTACCCAGTCAGGAATACTCCATTATCTTCTGGATGTGAGGAGGGGATATTTTAATCCATGATCCCAATGATTTTTGATATAATAAAATGATATGGGAAAAGTAAGTAAGGAATTATAATAGACCATATTCAAAAAGAAGTTTCCATTACGATGTTTTTAGGGTGTATTGAGACATTGGGAATTTATATAGAGGAAGAAGATTCATCTGGTTGATATACCATAATGAGGGAACACATTATGTATACCCATTTTATGCATAGTATTCATAGTCAAAACAAAGTATTCCTTTATAGTTGTATGCTTTTACCCTAATAGCCAAGGGAAGAATATGGGGGCATAAATATCCCAAGACACGGAGTGTGGTTTATAAAATGGTGATTGTCTATAGAATATGAAGTAATACTTTAAAAATGGGGTTTTCTATCGATGATAAACTACCTACATAGATCTATTTTATTTGTATGTAAGGGGGATTTTTTTTCAATCACAAGTTCTTAAATAAGGGATCCCATGTTATAATCTCCAACAATAACTAGGGACATATAAAATATAGAGGGGGAACATAGTTTTTACTATGGATTAGATTATAATGAGGGATATTGGTGTCACTACATATCCCATGTGAACAATAATCAAGACTCATATAGTTATAATGGAATTTTCTATGCATAGATCATCATATTTTGTGGGAAAATGGGTATTTTTTTTATTTCTTGGCTGGGATAAGAATGAGGGATCTAGGAATCACTATGTATATCATTAAATAGAGAATAAATCCATATGTATTTTTAGGATAAAAAACATGTTTCTATATCCCATGAATATTTGGCTCACACACAAGAGAGTGAGGGAATTTTCTTGAATACATATAGTCGATGATATAGAATCTAAGTGTCACTGCGTATCATGCATGGATAGGAATCAAGAAGCATGCAGTTATAAGGTAGAGGTGTGGTAAGAGTATGATCCTAATAATGGTGTGCCACTCATAAAAGAAAAAAAGTATCACAAAGTTTTATATCATGTTATATTGATGTGAACCATACAGTTTAACATCATGTGACAAAGATATTGGAAATGTAGTTTAACATAATATGAAAAGAACAGAGTGATAGATAGTTTGTTGTCTTATGAGATGGAAATTACCCAATAGTTTAATGTTGTGAAACCAGAATGGGGTTCATACCTTTTAAGATCATGCAACAAGGACCATTGGTGTGCATTATAAGGTATTATATCCAAGACCATTGGTGCTACTGATCACATGAAATATTTGTGGAGAAATATTTCAATGGTAGGGGGAATGATATTCTCACCATCCATGGTAATCAAGGAATATGAAAAAGATGAGTATAATATATAGATGACAAAATGTCTATACCATTTGAATTTAAGATTTTGAGTTTTCTTCCTAGTTATCATTGGGGTCCTAATACCCAAAACTAGTTATTCTTATAGGATTTAACAAAGGAAATATTTCTTGTTAAAAACTCATCCTATTTGATTTTTATGGACCTCTAAATGTTTTAAGGTACAAAATATTTTCAAATATAGTTGTTTCAATTAATCTAGTTGCTTTAGATATTTCTCATTTTTTGATAGATGATCATAAATGGAAACTCAAAGTGAAGTAAATTGGACATCAATGAGAAGGATTTCTTCTATCCCATATATTAGTGAATATGTGGTTTCTTATGTTGCCATAAATATTTTTGTATGGTAGTACCACAAGGCTTGTAAAAGTTTATTAGGAAAATATTTTATCTCATTATCCACCATTTTTGGAAGTATATTGGATAGATTGTTTTTTGAAATCATATATTGATGTGGCGGTGTTTTCACAAACTTTTCCACATTCTTTTTATATTTTTATTGAGTTTTTTATTCCAAAATGATTGTTTTACTTGCTATGTAAAATAATCAATTTTTTTTAAATAATTTGTTTTTATTAGTCATTTGTGTCTTTTTAAATAATTCTTAAATTTACATAGTCTTGTGAATTAGACTTTTATTAATTTATTCTTTTATTTTTATAATTTTTTATTCTAGTTAGCCTAGTAGTGTATTATTTTAATTAACTAATTCTTTATTCTTTAAATTGTAAACAAATAACATGTGTTATCTTTTAATTCATTTAATAATTTAACTAATTTTAACTTACCAATTTTATTCAATTAAGATCTTTATTCTTTGATTAATTATTTACTTTATTATTTGGTTAATTAGTTGGTTAAATAATTTAACCAAGTTATTGTAAATATTTTAAGTGGTTCTTCAATTAATTTTTTTATAATTTTTTATCCAAAAAAATTCATTCATTTAAATAAAACACAATTAATTTTATTTTCTAACTTTGTTTTATTTATTTAATTCCATTCTATTTAATTTAATTTATTAATTGATTAATCTATTTTTAGTTTTAATAAATTATTTAGTTTTAATTAATTTAATTGTTGTGTTTGTTTTGCAGGTCGCAATTTCTTCACGTTCACAGTGAGACCGTGAGCAACACTCACTGTGACTTTGCCACCGATTCACCGACACTCACGGGAGCAGGATGGACTTACATAGAATTCACATAAAATAACATTACGCGCACATAAAAGCACGCCAAATGGATTGGCTATGTCCAGGGAAGGAATTAGTTCGATGCGTGCAAGCCTTTTCATTCAGTTAGGAGCAATTGCTCCGGTGAACAACGCGGGAGGAGCATCACAGTGAAAGTGCCACGTGGAGGCCAGGGAACTCCTCGGGGGAGATTCTCGAGGATTCAGTTGGGTGATGAATGCAGGAGAGGCGGAAGAAGTATAGATTAATCGAGCTAAGCAAGAGGGCGACAGAGGGGGATGTTCACACTTCCATCGGGAGAGACAAGCAGCGGGACTTGGATCCAGACCAGGGGGAGAAGAGCAGAAGATACTTACACCATCTTCCCAGATTGGAGTATGAGATCAGAGAATATTCACACCTCGATTCCCAGGGCGGGACATCGAGCGGAGTCAAGCATCACATCCACCATTGAGTAGCAGAAACTAAACTTTCAGGAGTAGTAGCAGGGAGTTGGAACATCTTTGTTTTGCTTGCGCTCTGTTTTTCTGCAACCTATTTCAATATGAGTTTCATTGCTCTTAATTCTACTATTGCATTAAAACCATCCACTATGTCCGAATAATTTCTTTTAGGGGGAATAAGTTGGTTGATTTGATTTGTTTGGTATCATTCATGCACCACATCACTTAATTGGATCATCTCTCTCATTTTTAAAGACAAGCTTATTTTCATAATAACAAGATCGTGTGAAAACTGATCTTGTTTGTACGATTATTAAAACTGTTTCAAATTGAGTAATTCAATAACAAGTGTATCGTACTCGAATGAGAGAGACACACCGAACTCAACTGACAAGTTGAGCCCGGTGACTTCTGACTTAATTTCACCTTTGGATGGAATGAATTTTACAGTCGAGGGACTGTAAGAGCCATTTCATCACAAACTGACAAGACGACAAATCTGGCCGGTTATTTTTAGTCAGATCCATGTTCTTAAAATCGCAGTGCATGAACAAGGCTAAACAACATCAAATCGGCCAGTGGATTTTTCACCCTATTCATCTATTGGTTGGTTGCACCCCAAATTCTCTTGCTGCTCTGTCTACTCCCTTGAACTCACTAGCTCTCCATTTTTCTTTTCACACTAAATCTCATTCACTTCACTTCACCACCACCAATTTTCTTTGCTCGATTTTTTCATGTGGGTTTTTGTTTAGTGTTTTTTTAGAACAACAAACACAACAACATGCCTCCCTGTGGTTCGACCCTATCTTGCCACTGTCCTAAGTAGTAAGTAGGTATAAATTTTAGGTTGTCTCCCATGCCCAACGATGCGCGATCGTGCATATATCTATATGATAATTGATAAATGAAAACATAAAAAATGATTGGAATTAATGTTGTAATCCTAGTAAAACCACTTCAATTTGGAAGAACATAAATTGGCTCCATTATTCATCAATATTGTGTGAGATAAACCAAATATGGTGATGATTTTAGACATCATGAAATTGATTATGCACATTTTACAGACTTCATTATGGGGTATTTCATCAACCCATTTGGAAAATAAGTAGATATAATTAAAGATGTACTTGAAATACTTTGCTATAGTAGGATTATATGGTCCCACCATATCCATTCCCCATATAGAAAATGAGTAGGTGTATTTGGAAGTGTGAAAAAACTATAGGAATTGATGGATAAAATTAGTATGCATTTTATATGAATGATACCTCTTGGTGAATTTCACACAATCCTATGTAATTGAATTCCCAAAATACCTAAACCTTTTTATTTGATGTAAAATACCAATACATAACTGATGGGAACCATATGCTTCAATATATACTTCTTTCATGATAAAAAAATATCTTCTCCATCAATTAATTTAATGAGAACTCAATCAAATCCTCATTTATAGAGTATATTATGATGATTTGGGACGTCAAAAACAGTAAGGTTGACTGCCCATAATCAAATTTTCTCTTTTCTTGCTCTATCCAATAGAAGAGACACATTCTTAAGTAATATAATATTGGATTCATCCAACAATTTGAAATTCCATCTGGATCAAGGATGAAATTAAACTCATTAATCTCTTCCATGTTATCAGAAAAATTTGAAATACAATTCTATGGTGCACAATGATGATGACTATTTCCTCTTGATCTGGAATTTCCAAAGATGTAGAAACATTTTCTAACATATCTTCCTAGGATGTTTTTGAATGTGGGATGTGAGTTAATATTGTCTTTGAGGTGGATTCTTCCATCAACCCGCACACACAATCAATAAGGGGAATCAAATCTTCCTTCCTGATACTATAATATCCATTGATATCACCAACTCTAAATCTCCTTTGACTCTCAGGTGGCCTATTAACATTTTAAGGTCCAGTTCTAAACCAATGATGAGGGCTTGATATTTTTCCACAGTATTATTTCAACCTCTCAAAAATAAGATGGAATAAGGTATAACATCTTTTTCTAAAGAGATAAGAATGACTCCCCATCCAAATTTATTAAGATTGGGGTCTTTGATTCTCTTTGTTTTTAGTCTTGTAGATGCTCCATCTAGAGACATCTCCCAATTCTAGGGGAAACCTTTCATGAATAAAATCATTTCATCAGAAAATTCAGTATTTTATGGCATTGTTTCTATAAATGGATGATCTACCACGAAATCTATAAGCATATTCCCTTTTATTACTCTATGTTTTATGAACTGAATATCAAATTACTTACATATGATTTCCCACCGTGTGAAGAATCCATCCATCTTAGGATGGTTGAGAATATACTTGAGTGAGTTATCACAAGAGAGAAATTGGTCTTTTTGATTTTATAGGTAGTGCCTCAGTTTCTAAACTATAAATATTAGTGTGAGACAACTCTTATCGATATATAAATATTATGTCTTAGTATTGATAAAGGTTTTAATGGTATAATAGAGTTATTTCTCATTCAAACCTTCATTATTTTTCATAATGAATAACCTGAGTGATATCTCTAGATAATAAATATATAAACTGAGGAGTTTTATTTCTACAGGAGGCATTATCATCGGTGGAATCATAAAATATTTCTTAACACTATCAATAGATTCTTTAAAATCATCACTTCATTGATAAATGACTCCCATTTGCATCATCTTGGTGAAGGGAAAACAATTCCTACAATAATAATTATGATGTATTGAATAAAGATGAGGAATAACTATGATCCTCTCAACTCTTTAAGGTTTTGAGGATGTTAAATATCAATGATATCTTTGGTTTCATCATGATCAACTTTTATTCCTCAATGGTATATTATAAAACTGAGAAATGTTATTAAGGTGACACAAGAAGAACATGTCAAGGGTTTCATTTTTATGTGGTGTTATCTTAGCTTATTGAAAATGGTCTTTATATCATCACGATGATCTGGAAATTTCTCGGATTTCAGTATTAGATATTTAGTGTAACATTCCCCTAAATTTCCTATTTAGTTCTTGAAAATTTTGTCCAAGGAATGTTGATATGTGGTATCAACATTCTTCAAAACAAAGGACACCACTAGATATCAGTATAGCCCTTGGGATGACCTAAAATAAGAGGCCTCTTCATCTTTAGGATCCATATAGATTTAGTTGTATCCTAAGTATCCATCCATAATGAAAAGGTCTTGATATCTAGAATTTTCATCAATCAGAATCTCTATAATTAGAAATAGGAAGTAATATTGTATAAAATTTTTATTGAGATCCATTAAATCGATTAAAACTACGATATACCCATTATTATTATTTATCCAGACAATATTAGTGATTCACTTTGGGTATTGGACCTCCCAAATGAAGTTAGATTTGATGATCTTATCAACTTTAGATTAAACTTTGGTCACATGATTTTGATGTGTTCTTATTTCTAGATGCTTTTAACTGTGATTATATTTTAGAAGACCCAACTGGTGGGTGGCTACATCGGGATCTTGGCCTGATATTTCTATGTAATTATAGGAAAATAAATCTCAGTGTTATCTTTGAAAATAGGTGTATACATATTGTTCATCAGGATTCATGGCCACAATATTCAGTATAGTTCAAAAATCCTTATTCACACCCATATTTATATGTTGGAGTTCATCAATATTGGTTAAAACACCATCCTAAAATGATGGATAGACATATTTAAGGCTCTCCTTCAATTATTCCTCATATTCCTTACCCACTTTAATAGGATTTGGAAACTAATTGGAATCTTCAAATATATAATACACTTCAACAATCTGACATCTAGAAGGTGAAATAGGGATATTCCCAATCTCCATTTGTTATACAAGAGTTCCTTAGGATTTAGATGATGACATATGAAATTACTGAACTATTGGGACGACACAAAGGCATTTTCATCCAATGTTTTGTCATTGTTGGGAGGTTCAGATCCCTTTGTATAACTATTGGGTTCAAATTAAATGAATGATATCATGAGATTTTATGAGTACATATCCATACCTAAATGCATATTTTCAATTCAATTGATGGGTAGCACATATTCATCACTAATCTATTGGAATAGGTTTTCTAGGGTCATTTCCTGACCATTTGGGGTGTTATCTAGTAGGACACCATCAGTCATGGGTTTTTTACCCACCTTTTACTAAAATATAACATTTATATATTAATATATTCAAGGCTTTAACATATATCTATCACCATAAAATGTCCCTATTGGTTTATTAAAAAATTATTTGATACATTGATTTTATGATGAAGATATTGCCACATGTTGATGAAATCAAGGCATTCCTAGTAATACATTTTAATATGTATCCAATTTAACAATAATGAATTCAAAATCTAATACAAGGTCCTCACATTATCCTATGATATTGATTCGTCTAAGAGTATTTTCTCACTTTTTTTAATAACCTTGAAGTGTTATAGGATAATGGGAAAGTTGAATTCGCTATAAACCAATTTAAAAATTGTTTGGACTTGAGTGAGGTTGACCCCTGATACATTATAAATTAAATATCATTAGATGTTAGTATCATATAGCTTTATAGAAACATAAAAGTGTTTGTTATGTCCTTATATAATGACATTCTTGTCCTTTTTTGTGAAAGAGATAATCTTGTGACACTCTACAGTATCAACCTATGCACAATATAATTTAGTAGTTATAACCTCATCTTTTAACTCTTAAGGGATTATAAAGGAATTTATGAGGGATTCCCATATGTATTTTGATAAATTTAGAGCATCCAAGATTGATATATTGGCTGAAAATAGGGCCAATTATTTCAGTATTTTATACTTTTGATCCAAAGGTCTATGTCTCCCACCCTAATATCTCTCTTTAGAAGGTGGTTTAAGGGATAAAATGATTGGAATAGGTGGGTTGGACCTTTAAATAGGGGTTGAGGGTGCACCTATCACTGGTAAATTAGGTTGAATTGGTCATCCTATCTTCCTAGGTTGATGGGACTACTGCACCGACTTTAGAAGGTCTTCCAAAAAAATTAGGTTTGAACGATTCTTAGAATATGAGGGTTCAATTATAAGCTCTTTCTGTTCTCTATTAAATTATTTACCACAAGTTTCAATATCTTAAAGAGAACAATAGTGAATGTGTCCAGAATATTTTGTTTGGATATCAATGCACCTTCCCCTATAACTTTGGCTACTATGGAGTTTACCTTTGGGTCCCAAACAAAGTACATGGAATTCAGATTCATAAGTATTTCCATCATCTGAGAAGGGTTCCAATAAATGAATGAAATTAATTGAGTTTACTATTAATTATACATCCTATGAGGATTTATTTTATTGGGGTGGTGCCTATTAGTACCATTTTATGGGACAGTTTTTGTTTTATTAGGACCCGAGGCATGAAGTCCAAGAGGTCTAGGATTAAATTTATCATCTCTAGCATCTCATTTTTCTATACCTGGATTTTTCTTTTTAAGTTATTATTTTTCCTGGAAGATAAAATCATAGAGTATATAGATTCCAATGAATTTGGAAACACTAAAATAGATGTAACTGAGGTTAAAATTTGTTGAGTTAATTTATCCTTGAAGATAACATGATTTTAGTTGAATGCATTTCTTATCATCCAGACATAAAACTTATATGATCCCTTACTAGTAACCTTTTTGTATTTACCTCCTTCCTCTAGGATGTCAGTGGAAATACATTCCACTTATGTAGGTGGTTTGACTATCCTTACCTTCTTAGAATCAACCATCTTCTATAGATTGTATTTGAAAAAATCAATCCCAGATGGTATAGACCACCATTCAATGGACGGGAAATAATTCATGCAGTCATCGAGGATAACCAAATCAGGCCTCTTTAGATATTATAATTTTGAAAAGATATTTTCCATAGATCCTACAACGTAGTCTAGAACAGTTTCATCTCAAAAGGAATAAACAATATTGTTTAGTTTATTAAATTTATTTTGCCTCTATTTTCTTTCTCATCCTATCAAGGGTGTTACTGTTATCACTATTCTAGAGTAGGTTCTATGTGAGGGGGTGTGGTATTTGGATATAGAGAAGGTGTAGGATATGGTTTAAGAGTGATAGTTACAGTTTCAACTTTACCATTTCGCTTTCACTGATTTATAGAGATTGTCCAGGACTTGGGTTTGGTTTACAAGATGGAGTTTTCCCATATTTGGCCAACTATGGTAGGGTCAGGAAACTCACTAATATATTTCATAGGAATGAGCGGAGTCTGGAAATCTTTATATAGGTTCTCTATATAGAGGGATAATAAATCCTCTCAAGTAAACTAAAAGTTTAAAGATTAAGTCAAACCCTTAAACGTAGATATGAAATATGAGAATCTATAATTCTCCCATTGTATTCAATTTGTGATGTATAGGATATTTTTCTTTTTTATCATTGATCTCAATTTATAGAGAAGCATTTGATGAAGATATTTCCATTATTTGATCAACCTAGCTAGTAAAATGGTATACCAGATGATAGATGGTCCTTACATAGTTTGTACAAACCACCAATGTTTGGATGATTCTTACAAATCAAGAGTCACCATAATAGATCCACATAGAGATATAAAATGGGTCAATTGTTTCTCTAGATACCCCAATCCATTGAATTTAAAAAACAATAGATTACCAAAGTTTGGAATGGGAAGGTTTCCATCTATCCATTTATGGTATGACATTCCCTCTATTTTTATCAGTGCATTTCGTGTTTCCATGAATTCCAACTTGTATACTAAACACTCATAGTATCAATGAGTTCTGAGGGGATGATCAGTTAAATGGGAACTTGAATAGGGGTAGTGGTGGGTAAGGCCTGATGTGGAATATTTACCTATACATGCTATTGAAAACAAGTATAGTATGTCCTATGATAATTGTCTTGACATGGGTACATTTGTTTCCCTAATGTATTGAACTCCTGATATCCCACCATCGTTGGGTCCAAATAAATTAGTTTTCTCACTCCAAAGTTGGTAGAATGTTATGGATATAATATTTGTGGCATTATGAGACCTTCCTATTAAGGGAAATCAATATATAGTGTGATATGAGGCTCTTATTAAAGAACATACCCAACAAGGATATTTCCATTGATCAGTTTATCATTAATCTTTCCCAGTTCCTTTATCTCTGCCTCATTCTGAGTGAATATTTCATCATTTTTGAGTGGTTTAACCTATTTAGTTAGTGGGTGGGATAAAACCACACCATTAAACTTTTATTTGGTTGATTTCCATTGAGTATGTGGCAATGTAACATTTAAGGAAGTCCTCAAATTCTTAGCCAACCTTTGATTACTAGAATACACACTATCTTATGTTATTTCAGTGTGGAATATATTCTGAATGAAAACCTTTTTCTCCAATACCCCTATGCTGGATCCATGTTACTTAGAATATATTGGGATAGTGCTAATGAATTTTACTAATGTATAATGCATTGAAGATGATGCATTGACACAGGAATGGTAGGAGGTAAGGTTTCCTTGGGATATCCCATGAAAGGAATTTGATCCTCCAGGGAAGTTTCACCCTTGATTGGTTGGTTTTTATTATGTCCAGTACAATATGTTATCCTTCCTTTCAAGTATTTTATTGGATCCACATGACACAGGGTGGTCAAAATATAATATTTAACAAATTTTATCAAGCACATTTCAAATGTGGAAGATGGGCTATGAGATGTGGTGTACTAGGAGGGATTCCTCTAGGATGATCCTCCTAAATGGTAAAAGATTTACTCCCATTGTAGAGTAAGTTGAGGTAAAAATTCCTCAAACCCAATAAGTCCCAGCTATCCCTACTCAATCACTACAATAATTTGGGCCTGATTTGATGGCCTCAAGGTTATTTGTTGTGTTAAAAGTAACTGTATCCCTACAGAATGAGGATGTTTCTATATTTTCATAGATATAACTATTTTGGATTCTATTTTAATCTTTTGGATCTTTGTTTGTACATGATCTAGCTGTAATGTTTGTAACAATCATGAGATAATTACATCAGAGGGAATTGATGTTGCTCAAATATTGGATTTATTTAAGTTGGAATCTTACTCAACCTTCTTAGACACCTCATACAAGAGTCTCTCAATAAATTTATTTTTTCATGTCTGAATCATTTCAGACATGGTCATGGCTGATTCATGTTGATCATACCATATCATGTGTGCATGTATTTATTCTTAGAGTCGAATAAAACTAATGACATTTAATGATGTCACTTTTGGAGGACTTTATTTACTATAGAGTTAGGTGAAATGAAATCCTCTATGTTCTCCCCATCCAATGATATAAACATTGGATGGGGTGTTGGTGATCAACTAGTGTAGCTTGCATGAAGCATTTAGGAATGTGGATTGAAGATCCTATTGCTATTTTCCTAACATTGGGCATCATACAACTAGAAGGGTTGAAAATTTAATCTAATGATGAAGTTCTTCAATTCCTTGAATGCGATAGGTATATCCTTAATAAAGAAAGAATCTATTTTAAAAATGGTGAAGTGTTGTCCATATATTTATATGTATTTCATGTACACATTTTTTAACATCATATCTTGAATGATATATTGAAGATTGGTTGAGGGCCAAAATGTGACCAGTATATTATATTTTTTCTATTTCTTCCTCATAATTAATTAATTCACTTCATATTTTGTGAAAGACTCCTCTACTTTATTTTACCAAAGTTGGTGTTTCCTTGATACTTTATTATATTCAATGATATTTTAAGTGATCGCAACTAATGTGCTGGAAAACATATGATCCTAGAGTTATTTAGAGAATAACCATTTCCTTGGGCTCTATTCTAGTTGAGAAAGTATCCACTTGTTGTTAATGATAAAGCATCAGGTATTCCAAGACTTATATTCCAAAGTTCCTCATGATATGAGGGATTTCTCATAATTGATTCGGTAAGGGGAGGACTATCTTATCAAAATAAAACATCACTCTGGGGAGGGCCATTGTAGTGAGCACCATCATGGGAAGGAAAACCATCATGGATTAATGTTCGACCATAGGGAGAATTCCTATAGCATATAACATGGGGAGGAATTTTAGGGTGGATTATGGAAAGGAGAGGACCTTTATTCCTATTGATCATTTGAACATGCAGAGGGTTTCTATGGTACTCATCATGAGAAAAACTCTTATGATCACTCTTAGTGTGGCCACAAAGGAGATATTTGTGGTTAATATTTTGGGGAGGACCTCCAGGGCTGTTGGTAGTGAAGTTGTGGGGAGGACATTCAAAACTGCAACTTCTACTTCATTAAATTAGTGGCAAGTAAACATCATATTATGCCTCCATTGATTGATGTTTTAGGGCCCCAAAAACACCATCATTGATTATAGTAGGGTTGTGGTCCTACTTCATAATTTCTGATCAACTTTGGGGATATTTCATTTTTATATTTTATTCATCAGGAAGTTTCAGTCCTATGTTGTAGACAACTAATTTTATATTTGGGAGACCACCTGATTGACTCTTGTTTTGCTGCTGAAATATGCTGAAAAGTTTCTTGGATTTTTGTTGTAATATATCCTTTCCATAGAGTGGCCATTTAAATAGACCCATAATCTCTAGTTGAAATTGGTATGTGTCCCCAATCCTGTGGTCCATTTATCATGATAATGTGCCGATGAAATTATTAGGCAGTAGTGGGATTATATTACAACTCTTAAGTACCCTTCACATTGTAGTGATGAGTTACCCCAATTTTGGGGATGGGGTTGTGTTCTCACACTTTCACCACTACACCTGCTATCATTATATCTTTTAATGTCTATAAAATGTGGGTAAGGATGGTTGCCTAACCTTACACTGTTTCCAAGATATGTTTAGTGACATTAGTGGATAAAACTGGAATATATTCCCATTCCATGATTAGATCAAGGATATATTCCTCCTTCTATCCTCCATTCCTTTCTAGTATGTACTGGCATGGGTTTTTGGTGGGAGTGGAAGCATGGGCTTCCCCCTTTTTTTCCAGAATATACCAATAATTTTCTTCATGTATTTCCAGATTTTATTGGCAAGATTTCTAGGTGTGGTAAGGGATATATGCCTCCTAAAACATTTCCTCTGTATATTGGTGGGAATCCATGGAGGGAATGGGTTTGTGTTCCCACTAATTTTTGATTGATTTCTTCCCTTGGTCGGACATCCTAGGCATCCGAGCCTAGTTGGAATAAGTTGGGTCCCATGGGGTGGTATCATCATCATGTTGAGGACTTCTTGACACATAGTGTTGGCTGTGGTGGATGCATGTAAGATACCTTCAGGGTAAATCATCTTCTAGGGTGATGATACCACTATTTACCTCTATATATTCCACCCTCAGATAAGGGAGTAACTAGTTGTAGTATTCTTGTTAGAGGAGCTAAAAATTATTCGAAATTACAATGGGTTCTTCTTATATCTTTGTTATTATCTAATAATGAGAGTATGGTTGGAGGGGATTCATATCATGGAGGTATTTTCACACAACCTCCAATGTTGGGATAGTACTATTCAGGTGGTAATCCTTTACCCGTGCATTCTCCACTAAATTCTAGAGGATATGAGTGGGATATAACATCATTTGACTTGATGAGGACCTATCTCATGTGAATGTTGATGAATAAGTCCTTTTTTATTGGTATTATTCCATTTTGGATTGAAGGTATTCTTGGTGAAGTTACTTTATGGCACACCAAAAAATAATAAGAACACTTGTCCAAGGAGCATCACAAGAAAACAAATACAGGCTGATTGATTTCTTTAAGGATCCATGTTTTACCCACCTTTATTTTGTGAGAGTATATAAAATGAAATGGACTAACATGGGGGGTGACATAGAAATTTTTTATAATGATGGATTCATTTCATAAATTCCATATTTATTTCATGTCCCTTTTCGAGTGGTTTCCAATAGGGTTTTTTTGTATATTCGAAAACAGCAAATGGTTCCCACAAATTTGATGGGTCATACAACTGCTTTAGAATGGTAGATTGTCATTCATTATTTTTCAAATTATTCTCACATTGGTCAATAGTATGGTAGGTTGGACTCATCACACTCTTTTGGGGGGAATTATTTCCTACTACAGGACTCTCTAACATATTTTTACACATCTTTGTGAATCCGTCTCAAATCCTGAGTGTGGGATTGGTTCACCTTATGCTAAAAATAAATTATTTTTGATGTTTTGATGTAAACAAATATGTATTTATCATATTATCTCCATAAATGGAACCATATATATGTATTAGGGACTCTCTATCAATGTAACCATCTTTATGTATCAATGCTTCTTTATTTTTTTGTTTTGTTTATCATTTTGTGATGATGGTGTTTAGGAATATAGTCGGGTACTATGGAATTTAACATCATCTTGGGAAACCACTATTTTTTATGTCAAGATAGAGTCCATGTAATGGGTTTCCTATATAACCTTGTGAAAGGAATAAGAACCCATGTAGTTTATTGCCACTTAATGGTATATGATGTGCCTTTTAAGGTTATGTTTCATGGACTAGCCCATGAAATTTAACATCAGGAAATGAGTATTTCTAGGTGAAATGTTTGTATAAATTTTTTTTAGGGGGATTACACCTAAGAGAAACTTTTATTTAATTATAAAAGAATATATCCTTGTGAAGAAGGCTCTCACTAGGAATTTGGGCCGATGATGTTAAATGAATCTAAAAGAAGTATAGTCGCCCAAGTGGGGGCATGATATTACTAGGAATGTGAACTAATAAGGGTTTTTATGGTTTAAATTTGTTGGTTTTGAACCTCTTGTAGGCTTAATACATATATTGTTGAGATAGGAACCAAATCCCATGTAGTTTGGTGTATTAGGGCTTACACCTACAGGGGTGGCCTAGGGTTACTTGATTGGGAATATGACCAAATAAAGATTTATATCATAGGGAATATGACCATTTGAGATGATGGTATCATGGTTTTCCCATATACATAGTAGTAGTCTTAGTGAATATTTTTTGTAATGAAAGTGATATAATCATTACTAATCTACAATTCCATGTGATTCATGCTCGATGTGAGAAATAAGAGGAAGTAGAAGACCATGATGTTTAACAAACATGCATGAGTGGTGTTTACACCTGAATTAGAAGTCCATATTGAACTTTCTTTCTCATTCATTGGTGATCGATGATGAAGATGTGGACGGAAGTAGGAATATGGCATATTTAAAGAAAGTCCAGGGGCTTACTTCAAGAGGAATTCTTAAGGTTGATAGTTGGTCCTCATTTGTTGATGGAAAAGGGTGATATGGTAGGGAATTAATGGATAAAGGAATGAATTACCATTAAAATATTATTGACTGATTCTAAAACATTGGTTGGGGTTTACATATCAATATATATTCAACCTCATTTTCTTTACATTTCAATAATCATACAAGAATGGATGTCGCTACTTAAACCAACTCCATCTTACTTTGGGATTAGATCCTCGTTACCACTAGAATGCATGATTGTGAGAATTTTTAGGACCCTAGATAACAGGGAGGTTAAATGTGTGACTTCCATTAGAGTGGGAATGCATGATCCTGGTAGAGATATACTGATTTGTCTCATATTTTGTTCATATGGACCAGGTGGCCACTGAGGAGGTATCAATGATGACGTTATAGGGTTTTCATATTGTATAGAGGGGACCATTTTGATAGTTCATAGAGGGGATGACACAAAGGTGGACACTATGAAGAAGGAAGATAACAAGGGTAGAAAGGTGAATGTCATAAGGATACCCCATTCTATGAACTATTTTTTCTTTGTAGGATAGGTAATTGAGAATGGTCCTTGAATAAATGGGATTTCATTGTGAGATATTTCCTTGAAAATGAAAGGGGGTCCCCTTTGTAGTGACCAGGTGCGTCCTTTTTCTTGCGAAGGGTATCCCTTTGCGGTTGGGGGATATTAGCTGGGGATCATTTTTGGGGGTCAGAATTTCTTTTAGTATTCTTGTGAATAAATTAACCATTGAACTTGAAGTTATTTTCTTATTATTTTCAAGCCTTTGGATTTATTTTTCATCTGTTATTATTCTCTTGTCTTTCTACCTCTTTTTATGTGGGAACATTTGGTATTTATAGGTAATGGGAAGAAAAATCTTAACAAAATGGTCATCCATCAATAAAACATACCATGAGATATGTGGTGGGTAATAAAACTGATGTGTCATCTAAAAATTATTTATTTTTTGTGGGGTAGTAAATTCATTACCTCACACTGCAAAAGATTTCCATTTTCCGGGGTGGTTAGGAAATACACTCACAGTGAAAATGATTTTCATTTGTGGGGGTGATCGAGTAACATCCTCACACCATAAAAAAGACTGTATATAGGGGGGCATGAAATTACCTCCTCATGCCACAACTGATTTTTATTTTTGTGGGTGGGGACCTACCACCTCACCTTACAAACTATTTTGGTTTATAAGGGCCAGAAATTGCTGCCTCACCCCACAAATTGTTTTTTGGGGAACCATATAGAGTAGTGCTCTCACATAACATTCTTGATATGTGTAAGGAGTTGGGTAATTTTTGGTTTTACAAACATTTTACAAATTTTTTATTAATAAATTTATCATTCACCCAGTTTGATTCTATATTTCTTAAATTCATAATAGTTTTTTGAGATTCTTTGTGAATTTTTTTAGGCCAAAAAAAATAAACATTCCTTATTGTCACTCTTGATTTTCAACCCACTTCTCCCATTTTTTTCTCTCATTCACACTAAAATCTCTTTAGGGTCACAAGTTCTCTCTCCTCTATGATCCTTTGGTGTCACTATATTAATTCAAGTGAAATATTCAAGGTAAATAATAGATTTCTTATGGATTTATCCTCATTTCCTCTTATATATTATTGTTCTTATCTTTATTTAATTTTATTTTTACCTATCAATCCATGGTTGAAAATTATATATCTACTATTGGATTTTAATGTGGAATTTCGTAGGGATCTATGTTTTTTGGTATTGCTTCCATCCTCTTCTTCATGTATTTTGTAAAGGAAATGACTTTACATTGGATTTTAGATTTGTGTTTCTAAATAATAGACCTTTCTTTTGGATTACCTTATTTTTTGAGTTTTCCTTTACCTAATTCATTTATGACTAAAAAAATTATTGAGTACATATTTATACTTATCCATTTTATCTTTGACTTTTTGATGAAAAATTAGTGGTTTTACTTGATTTCCACTTTAAAACTAGATTTCTTCCCATGGGGTGTTTGATAAAATATTTCAATTGGGATTTAGATTCCAAATGGACTTTTAAATTAGTTTTTAATGATAATTTTCATGTGAATGATATATCCTTTATTTTTAAGGCCTCATGTTATGTAAAGGATTTTTGATAATATGATAATTGATTTTGGAATTATTATGAGATCTAGATTATATATGTTGCATATGAGAGACCATATGTATGTGTTGGGTTACCAGTATGGGTTCTACTCTAGTTCAATTATTCACGGGATATGGGTTATTTCTAGTGAGACTTTAGGAGCTACTAGGATTTGGGTTGCTTGTTCAGATTCATCTTTTATAACTAATATTCATTGAGTGAAAACTAGTTACCATTACTAAATAGATTAGAGATCTTGTTTTTTAGGTTGTACATATGGAGTTTTTGTAAGTTGTGATATCTATTTATGATTTGTTTCTTTATTTGGATATTATGATAATTCTTATAAAATTTTGAATTTATAACATTTTATAGTTTCCTGGTTCATCTTTATTTTTGTAACTCGGATAACATTTCTAAAACAAAATGTTTTTTTAAATAGTTTCCACTACTTGTATTATAAAAAAAAGAGATTTTATGAAAGTGTTGTTTTCAAACTATAACTATTGGGTTTTTATTGAGAAGGGTATTATATAGGATTATTATTATATCTAACCAAACTTTTCTTCAAACCCTTTATATTCCGTTAGGTGGATACAAATTTGGTTATGTCTAATTCATGTAAAGAGAAAGGATATGTATTTTCTGGATGTACCTCTTGATATTCATCATGCTTCTTGGTATGGGTTTGATGGTGACTATAGGTCACATGGAGATAACTTGGTTTGATCATTTTTGGGATCCTCTATTATTGATATTGGGTAGTTTATGTTTTGATTATGCCTTAATTAAAATTGATTTGATATTTATTCATTATATTATGTTTGTTTATCACTTTAATTACTGTATATAAAGTGATGTTATGGTATTCAGTTATTGTTTATGTTGTGTTATGCTTTTTTGGTTGTTTTAGGATTATTGGAAATGTTTTTTTCACATGTATATCTGAGGTATAGACATATCATTTTAGATTTATGGGTGGAGTCATGTTGTGGTTTATTATAAGGGTCGAATCATTCTTACATGTAATTTTTTGATACCCTAGTCCTTTTAACCATCCCATGGAAATAAGGGATATTCTTCAGGCCCTATGGTGATCCAAGATGTGTGTTTGTTGGGTTAACCTAGGATAGTTTGTTATAATTGTTATTTCTATTATGCTCAATCCTGATCCATGGATTATATATAATTTTTGGAAGAGTATTAAAAATTTATTAGGTACTTAATTAAGTTTTATTTTAAATTTCCATCCTCAAACTGATGGAAAATCAATGTGGAAAATTCAAAACATAGTGGATATAATTTAGGCATAATAATTTTATTTTCAAGGTTGTAGGTATCAACATCTTTAATTGGTTGATTATTCTTACAATAATAGTTTTTATTCAAGTATATAAATGGATCATTTTCAAGATTTTTTTGGAAGGTGGTGTCGAACTCCAGCTTGTTGGGATGATGTTGAGGAGAGGAAATTGTGGGGACCATATTTGTGGTTAAGATGGATATAAAAGTGAAATTGATTCACTATCTTATAAGGTTATCTCATAAAAATATCTATAATTATAATTGATGAAAATAGATTTTAATTGAGAAAAAATAACATGTTTTACATAAAATATAATCATGGAAATGAATCATGTGTTTTGTTAAGAAGGAAAAACTAAGCCCTAGATTTATTAGTCCATGTGATATTTTGGAGAAAGTTGGATCAATATATTGTTGAGTATCCTTTCATCCAAGTTTATCTCAAGTATATAATTTGTTTCATGTTTCTTTATTAAGGAAAAATGTACATAATGTATCTCATATATTGATATCTAAATTAGTTCATCTAGAGAAGATTATTTCTTATGAGGAAAAACTATATTATATTCTAGATTATATTGATCAAGTGTTCCAAAATAAGGTAACTTTTCTTGTTAATGTTTTATGGAAAACACATTTATTTGAAGAAGCAACATGGGAAGCTAAAGAACCTATAATAGAAAATAATCCCCACTTGTTTACTAAGGTGTAAAAATTGAAAGGAAACCATTTATTTGAGGGATGAGAATATAGTTTTGATATATTAAAAATAATATTTATTGTTCTGATATTTTTAATATAAATTACATAGATTAATATTTTTAAAAATTATCTATTAGAAAAAGTTATATATTTATAGGATTATACTTTAAAAGTTAAACTTATCAAAGGTTAAATAATATTTTATATTTCATAAGATTTATTATAAGGTGTTTTTAATATGTAATGTTTTATTAATTTTAAGAATTTATTTTGATATATATTATTTTTAATATCTTAGAAAATCATTAGGGTGTTTATGAAATAGAATAATATTTTTTATTGAAAATGAAATATATATATATATATAATTTTAATATAATATGAGTTTTAATTTAAAAGTTAATATATAATAGTTTGATATTGATTTTATTAAAATAAATTGTTTAGTTTGAATAATTATTTAAATATTAGGTGGAATATAATTTTAAATATATATATATAAATAATAAGGTATGATAGTAAGTAGTAATTGTGGCATATAAAAATATAATATGTTAAAAATCATTGAAAAAATTTATAAATTATATTTTTATTTAAATTTATGTTTTTAATTATTTAAGGTATTGTGTTTTAAACTCAAAATTATAATTTAATATAGTTATATGTTTAGTAATACATTTGAATTTTAATTCCTTTTAATAAAAGAGTTCAAATTCAAATTGAATTCTATTACAGACTAATTTATAAATATCAATAATGTTTTACAATGATTTAGAAATATATATAATATATTATAATATTCTATCTATAAATTATCATTGTTTAAAATTTAAATATTAAAATTCCATTTAATTATAGGGTTAACAATAATGTAAAATTCATTTTAAAAAATAAAAGTTTAAATTTGAATTAAAAATTACCACCCATTATAAAATATATTCTATAAAGTTAATGTACAATTAATAAAGGTATTCAACATTTAAAAATACTTTGAATATATAAAAGAATAATTTCAAAAGTCAATAGGTGAAATTGAATTGGATAGAGTTTGAGTAAAAAAATTTAACTCCTTTTAACATAGCAATATGAGTTTAAATATAATTTAATTCTTATTATTATTTTTTTATCGAAAATAATATAGAAAAAATATAAAACTATTTGGAATTTTTCTTACATGATAAGATAATTAAAATATAATGAGGATATTATTAAATTAATATAAATTAATTTCTATGTTAATATAAATATGAAAATACTTATCAATGTCAATGCCATTTTTTTACATCATAGAAAGTGTTAAAAATAGCGAATTAGTGATAATATTTGAAATAAATAAGTAATTTATCAAAATTAAGTAATAAATATAATGACATATAATTTATATAAATATCGAAACTTTAGTTCCATAATTGTCTAAATATTATTAAAATCAAATTATAATAATAACCCTAAAAATATATAAAATGCGATTTTTTGTTAAAAGTGATTTATAAATTAATAAAAAATTAAAAAAAATAAATTAAATATTATTTCTATAATTATAAAACATATATTATCTTGAAAATATAATAAACACTTTCCCCTAAAAAATGGAATTACCAACCCTTAAAGAATAAATATTTGTGAAAACAAAACTGAATTTTGTCTATAAATAGAGTTTTTACTCTCTTATATCAAATAATTCCCTTGATACATTATTTTCCCTCATTCACTATCTCTATGTGCACTATAAATTTATCTCTTTTAATTTAATACACTTTTCTAGAGTCACTTGTCTATCTAACAACTTGATCAAATTTTATGTTTGAGATATCAAAAAATGTATCATTTATTTGTTTTTTTTCAAAATGTATACTTCTTCATGATATTATATTTCATTAAGGATAAAATATATTTGAAATGTTTATGATTTATCAAAATAGTTTTTAATCCATAAATTTTCAATCATAAAAGATAAAACACATAGATATAAACTCTATTATATGAAACATTTAATTTTATTTCATTATATCTTCTATTTTCCTTTCTATATATTCTCTTCTCATTTCATTATTTTTATCCATTTACAAGTAAGATGTTATACTCATAAATGGGGTATTCATATTCATTTATCGTTATGTTAAATTCATGTATTATCAGTATTATCTCTCATGGTGAATATATACTTACATAACTATATATAATAGTTAGTTGATTATGTTTCCAAATAGTAATTCTTATAAATAGTTATTTTTTTGTTATTTTTAATTTTAATTAACTCAATTCTCATGGGTAAGAAATCCATAACACTCCCTGACAAGTGAATACTTACCGATGTCTAATCTAAAGGTGTTAAATGATCTCAATATCACCTCCCCGTATGCTATAGGATTCCGACTAATAGCGAGGGTCTATGGTGTTACATCGATGAGATTATACCATCATATCAGAAGGAGATTTTTTTTTGGAAATAACTAAGAATAATCCATAATAAACAATCAAAGTATATAGAAAAAAATTAAATAATAATCATGTTATAAAAATCTAAAGTGTATGTATACAATCAAACAACCCAATTAGTCACCCACTTGTATGACCATATATAAAAAATTAAAAAAAATAAAAAATAAAAAGAGGCCCTATTACCATCTCTTAGCCTTTTACAACATGGTCACCAAATTCTAGTCATGATGTTGTAGCCCGATCATGAAATATTGTTCCTCTTACATGCCTAAACCTATGAATAATGAATTCTTATTGGGTACCCAAAGACCATGGCCCCCCAAAGAAGGGTGTGAGTATCACTAAATTGTGAATAAACAATGAATTACCTAACATAACCATTATATATAGTTAATTAGCATGTTATATTCTTAGTTGAATAAATAAGTCATGGATACACAATAATATAAACCATTACTGATCCTCATGTTATAACATGACATCAAGATCGACCGTACATTCTTTATCTATTACTGAGGTGTCTTTGAGAATATCACAATGTCATTAAGAACTTAGGGGAATGTCCACACCCTACCTAGAGACATATCACTAATAATTAGAGACTTGGGGGAAGACTCTCCCCACTAAGAAACATATATCATATGGAAACTCAGAGGAAAACACTCCTCACCCAGGAAATCATATATTTTTAAAACTCATGTTCATACACATAGACAACCAGGGAACCAAGTATCATAATTTGAAAACTCATGGTCATGACTGCACCCTTACAAGAAATAGGTAACATCATATGTAATATAAGGCGTATTCCCACACCCTATCGAAAAAACATGTGTAATCATCAAGAAACTAAGGGGAATTTGAACACCCTTCCAAGAATTATATATAATGTCATGAGTAAAATAATAAATGTACCCACCATCTTCTAAGATACTAGGTTATTTATAAACCTAGTGACGTAGCTTCACCTAGTTAGAAAATATATAAAAACCCTCTGGAACCTAGGGAATACCCATTACCTATAGGGATACATCAGACACATAAGATACATGGAGAACCCTCTCCCCTCATCATCAAAATTAGGAGTATTTATTATAGAGAAACATAAAAGTTCCCATAAAATTTCACCACAATGACAAGTCATGGAGGAAGGAAACTATGTAAGTTAAGAACATTAGACATCTCTAAGACCACACAATTAGAATTTAAAGATCCCAATCCCAATAACAAATCAAATTGATAAATTTTAGTGTTTTTGGAGGAAAGAAAAACCTACACCTTATTACCTTTTCTCTATGTATGGTGAACTAGCGACTAATCATTCAAAAGAATCATGATTCTCTATATGAGGTAGATGATGAACCATGTAATGGTGATAATATTAAATATAATGTTCTAGATAATCATGGAATTAGTCTCTATGAAATCTAGGTATAGGTCCCTATCCCGAAAGTGGAGAAGACCATTGAGCATTTCATGGTCCTCCACCCGAATGGAATTCCCATGTTCATAGACAAGAGAATCCGTTTCAAAAACCGATCCCATAGTATTACATATAAACCCTCCACCCAGAATAAGACCATAAATGAAAGAACCATTAGTGTTCAACTTCACACCTTTTCTAGGAGGAATAAATTTCACCCATGTGTAATGCGTGTGAACATCCTGCAATAGGAAATATGATGTAGTACCAGCCACTTGAGTTCTTAGCGAGGTTCTCTCTCCCTAAAAAAATCACATAACATCATAAAATTAGGTTTCAAATTCAATCCCTCTTCTCATCATATTTTTATTAATTTTCTAGCCTCTCGATCCTATCCCTACATCTCAACTAATACTTCTACATCCTCCTAGGCACACATGCATTACCGTCAAGGCTGACTTAATTGGAAATTCACATTATGCTGACCTCATTGGAACCCTCATTTCTCTTGTGGGGAATACTTTATGGTTTTATAGACCTATATCTAGGTATAATACCAAATATGGATTACACCATTGACCGCACATGTTCTATGGTTACACACAAGATTGATAACACCAACCTCCCCACACTAACCCACACTAGGGTCAAGTAATACAGGGGATCCCATCATGATCCCCTAAGCCATGACATTGATTGGATACCCTAATTGGTATCCCTTATAAAAATATCATATCTTGAGTCAATACATTAAGTTAAATGGTATATCATCCCTCTTCATCACAATAATCACACTACAAGCTCACAATCCTTGGAAGGGAAAACACACTAGCATCACTCAAGATAGATGGAAGAATGACCATCTCACTTTCCAAGTCACCTTTAGTCATTCAACTCACCCTTACTATCATAAATCTACCAAAGTTATATCCACCTAGTAATCTCATTATTGCGGGGGAGGAACAAATTCCCTACTCTCTAGTCACCTATCCAAAAAATCTAAGTCATATCAAATCTTTTCATGGTCTCCCCAGGGTAATCATTCTAGTCCAACATTATCATCTAAAAGGAGGTGTCAAAGGGAATACATACTAGATCCACAACATTCCACCTATTTCATTTATATCCCTCTAAGGTCTATATGTCACAAGGAACACTTGCATTGTCAATCCCTCAATCATCAGTGGTTGAGTCACCACACTAGTTTCTAGAGTCTATTGTGGCCTAAGGAAATCTTATCCTACTCACAAGAGTTCAAGATAAATAACTCATTTTTAATTTATTGTTAAATGGTCATATTTGGGGAGACCACATATCAAATTACATATATGAAATCATAAACTATAAGGGTATGTTAATGTGAACACCTACCTAATATATGGAGTTATTCCCTTTAAACACTTCCCATAAACTAACTCCCATGCTCTTAAAAGCCTCATATCAACTCCAGAGCACCTATATCAAGCCAGAATATCAAATAAAATTAACTATAATAATTTATAATAATAGTTTAATTTAATTATAATAGTAATAAACATCTAAAAACTAATTGATCCACCTCATTCTATCAAATTTGAGACCAACTACACCTAAAAGGTCTATAGGGTACTCAAAAAAAATTAGAGAAAAAACCATAACATTGAACACCCAATAAATAGACTATTTCACTCAATTTAGAAAAAAACACTATGAAAATCCATTGGGTGATGTAAAATTATCCAAATTACTTTCAATGTCATGTTATTTTAATCTCTGGATGTCCTAAAGCTACACTGAGTCAAAGACCCATCATATTAGATAATATTTATCATTATTTAGTGGAAATAATTTAGGAATGACCATATTAAACCTCCCTAAATCTATGGATAAAGGGGAAATAGAATATAGGGGGAATTAAGGGAAATCACCTTTAAATAACCATATAATAACCATAAAATCCTATTTTTTAGGGGGATGACGATGAAGGAAGGATATAGGGACCCCCCTGGTCTGGTGTGCATGAGGGAAGGAGAAAAGAGTTAGATGAGTTAAAATATATAGGGGGAAATGTATTTTTACACTTTCTAAATAATTTTGGGGAGTCTCATAGTTGATTCATGCTTTTCTAAACTATATGTCAACTATGTGGCTCAAATAATCGTAAGATATACCCCCTCTCATGGTTTGGATGAATATTTTTCCATACCATTCACCAACTATGAAGATACCTCTGAAACACTAAATTTTTATTATTGGTTTTTCTACAACCATGCACTAACACCCAATGAAAAACCAACCCACATGATTTACTTGAATAATTTAACTTAACCATGTGGAAACCATGTTGTAGAGTAAAAACCTTTACATGAATCCCAACATCAAACCAAATATCTCATGATTCACCTAAGCACCAGAAACACTTCTTAGTCCTTGATCCATATCCAAAAAAATATACTTGAAATGTTCAAACTCTCAAAATTTCAGTTTGAATACTGATTCCCAAAACGATCCCTACTATAAAGTTAAAAATTAAAATTCCACATAAATTTCAAAACCTAAAAAGACATGATGATTTATAACCTCCCAACCACAAAAATTCTCATCCCTAATAATTCTCATTTTCCCTTCAACCAAAAATCTCTATTTTCAATTCAGGATCAACTTTTCATGCTCCATAATCAAATGTTAGATGATATTATTCTATACAAATCACAAAATGAAGTTCACTATTCATCAAACAAACTGATTCATCCACTTTTGATTATAAAAAACAAAGATGGTTTTCAACTGCTCCCATATATATAGAGGCTCTATGGTTTCATTGATAAATTCATTCCTAATATCATGGTGCTTCCCACCAAAAGTATCTACTCATAAAGGTTGATTCCAAGACTTGATTCTCCCACCATTATATTTACCTATCTAAAATGTATTTCTAGTGGTCTAGCAACACAATATGTATGATTTCCATAACAATACATCCAATTTCACATAAAAACTCTATTTAGAGCTCCCTTGGATGACCTTTCCCAAAAAAAATATCATCCACACCCACTTCCATTATATCTCATTAATAGATAATGATGCCAATACTATAGAATCCATCATTAGATCATCCAAATACCCACACAATATTTTGAACCCAACACTTGGTGTAATTCTGTGGTTGGATCCTCGACCAACAAAACTAGTTTCCATGATATCTCCCAGATCAACAACATACCATTGACCTGACACATGATTAGATCACTTAAAAACCCATCTCGAACTCAATTCTAACACAAAAACCCCCTTTGATATCATATCAAAATCTCAAATCTTGTATTTCTTAAGGGGATAAATTAAATAGGTTTTCACTATACATCAAAATCCAAGTTCCACCTAGACCATATGTCAAATAATATCATGCATACATGACCATTACCACATGATACTCATCTATTCATAGCCAATAAGATGATCATCACCATAATGGTGTCCTTATTTTCAACCCCTATACCAACCACTAACCTCTACATCACACACTCCATCCATTACCACACATAATAAGATGATGTTACAGTCCTACTAAAATCTAAATGGCAACATAAACCATCAATCACTACTTGCTTGTGGCTCGCCAGGAACATCATCCTCATTATCTATTGAACTTTCATCCACAATGAGGGTCACACCCTTTAATCATGAATGGTTTACTCCCCACCATATATATTTCCATATATCAGTCCCTGAGAAAAACCTTGATAGGTTCAAATATCACATGTTTGTCACTCCTCCTAAGCCACACTCCCTAACCTATCACCCCAACACCCTCAATCCATGGGTTATTATCAACCTTGGAGAAACACCCTCCAGTCACATGAAAACTCTAGGTCACAATTATCATTTGTGTTTCATAAAATCCATCTTACCTCTCCTCACAATTTTTTTTTCATCAATTCACAACACAAATAGAACAAAATGTATCTAGTGAATACTACCATGATCTCATCCAACCTTGATGGGTGTATATTCTCATGTCAACCAACAAATAACATGACTCATGAACCCATGATCTATGAATTATAAATTCTAGGGTCACATTCATAACCCACCAATCATTCTCCTCTTACATGTGAGTCTCATCTATCTAGAAAACCATTGATGCTCGTTTTTAAAATCATTAAATTTCACACATACCATAACCAATCACATAGTCACCTTCCAACCTAATATCATTACAAAATTAGAAGAATCTACCCACTCTATATCAATCACAGAGACAAAAATTGAGGATCCCAATACACAATATCATCAAGAACCACATAGAAAATCACTAGGTCTTGCAACCTAACTGATCATTCCCTCTAAAAAACTTCAATAAAAAATAACCTCAAGTGATCATAATCATGAGAGGTCAAAGAATCACCTTTACTATACCATATACATTGTAGTACCTCATGTGCATAAATATCATTCACAAGGAATATTTCCATTCCAATCATATTTAAAGTCACTCGCAAGTTTGTGTTAACCTGTCTCCTAGGTTACCCTCATATATCACTCAAATCACTAATATCTTGAGCCATATCTATAAGTCATTGGCTCTCCCACCTATCTCATAAATCACATCCCACATAGGTAAACAATCATGAGAAACATCCTATTCTCGTCTAAAATATAAAAATTAGGGCTCTTATATACATATATACCTCAGGTATCACATTTCAAGTCATCATTCCCCTCCAAGGAATGAATCCTCACTAGACATATACATGTTAGACTAACTCCTTGAGGACCATGATCCCATGAAACATTATATGATGGAATCATCCCATAAAAATTCATGTTGAGAAATCCATGCCCATATAGTTTTCTAATATAATTTCTCAAAGATTCTATATGGGAGAACACTATATAGTTTTTTGTTGAAACATTAAGTTACCAAAACCATTATTTAATCACCCATAAGGGGTTCGTCATGAAGCATCAAATGCATGTGCCAAATTATTAAGGGTCATAATACATCCCATATATGGAGGAACTATATAGTCATTAATATAGAGAATCCCCCTATATGATCCACATGACCTATCATAACAAGAAAATTTCATGGTCTAGCTGAGTAGAATTGTATTGACATGTAATATGGGAAAACACTATATAAGTTGTTGTTTAGACTTTAAATTATTTAAACCACTTTCATTAGTGTTATAAATTATACACTAGCATGCCAATTTTAGGTGATTCCTAAGTGAAAATAATGATACATGTATATAACCTCATTATAATATGAAAAGAGATAATAAATAATAACAATCACAAATGCATACATCATCTTTAAATAATGATCTCAACTATAATAATGAAAATAAAGAATAAAAATACCATATACCTGTTAACCTTGAATTCCAATCAGAAATGTTGTTCATGAAACACTAGTTTGAGGCTTATCACAAGCATTGAAATATTTCTATATCACCAGTACATCATCTCCCCATATAGAACGACAAAATAAAAAGATACTCTATTTAAAATTTTTAATACTTCTAAACCCGTAACCACTAACCAATGTTTGATCCAAAGGTGGTACATAACCTCATGCATGCTTCCACATACATCATAGGCTACTGATTATTAATGATGGTCTATGGTGTTATCATGGTGAGAATATACCCTCGTATTGGAGTGATACATAAAATTCAAAATAACTAGGAAAACATATATAATAAACAATAAGAGTACATAGAATACTATAAACAAGAATAATGATATAAAAATAATGAAATTTGAAATTATATAGTCATACATCCCAATATTCCACCAACTTGGCTGAAAATATATAAAAATTGAAAAAATAATAAAAATAAAGAGGTTGTATGACCATCTTCAAGACTCATCTCATCCTAGTCTATAAATCCCTATCGAGATACACCATCATGTTCATGAAATATTAGGCCCATTATATATTTGAATCTATGAATGGTGAAATCTACAAAGTTTCCCATGTTTTATAGACACTCAAGTTGGTTGTGAGTAGAACTTAGTAGGGAACCACCAACAAGGCCCTTGACATAACTTATATACCTCGTATGCATATGTGATGTGATCATATAAAAAATAAATCCTAGATATGGAATAATATAAACCACCATTGATTCTATGGTTATAATGTGACATCCAGAATCTACTATACCTACTTTAGACTATGTCAGGGTATCTTTGATTAAGACACCTAGTCATCAAAAACTCATGGGCAAGCCTGCCCCTACATAGAAAAATATGATTGACCATCTAGAACATAGGGGAAAACTCCCCCCACCGTGAAACATATATCATCTAGAAACCTAAGGGAACACACTCCTAACTTATGAAAACTATAGTATAAAATTTGGATATGTCCAAAAATAATATTGGAGTGGTAAATCTATGTAATTTTCTTTTTATATGCATTTTAACTTTTACCCCTTTACCTCTTGACCAGTTAAGATCTTAATTATCTTGTTCGTAATTAACTCTCATTTTCTATGTGTACAAAAATATAATAAATTAAATAATGAAATTTTTTTTATAAGGTTCACTAATAAACAACAGTATCTAGTGGATACTATTTATAGGAGTATCTGATACATATATTTCAACTATAATAAAGTACCAATTAAATTGGTTTGTATAAGGAGAAAACTAAACATGAAGGGTGATTCCCAACACTTAACAAGGGGAGACATAAAATAATCATGACTCCCATGGTTTAATGATAGACTAATCCAAATCCAGACTCCTGATACATCTTTATACTACATCTTGATAGTGTAGTCTTCATTGAGTTCATTGAAACAACATACTAGTCTTCAACAAGTTGGGAATTAACTTTTTTGTGGTTCTTCTTTGTTATTCCACTTCTTGTTCCACATCCATTACATTCAATTTAGTGATAAATTACACCTTTGTCTCCTTGTATTCATAAGTGAACATATAAATCCTTATTATTTTATCCATAAGTAATCCTAGATGCTTATCTTCCTTCCTCTATCACAATAATTTCAAGACCCTTATTCCTATTAGAATAGAGCTACACAGAACCACGCATCTTACTTCATCCTCTATTTCTTATTATTCAGTACAACTTGAATTGTACTAGTTCTCTTCCTCGTATTCCTCAGCACACAACCTCAACACTGGTTCTTCAATTATCCACATATTTATTATTTTGACTCAATAAAGTATGTAGTGTTGAAGTACAGTTTCTTTCTTTGATATGAATTAGTTTTCAATGGGGTTTAGTATTTGGTATTCTTATATTTTGACACAAGGATTCCTTTCCATTTAATAATAGTGTCTATCAAATCACAAAAAACCCCATCTCTTAAAAATATTATATAAATGGATAAATAATGCAACAACATCAATTTAATAATTCTTGTTCTTCTATACATTGATATTTTTAAAAATATTAAAATGTATCCATAAATTTTCTATATTATTTTGTTAATAAATATTCCTAAAACTTGATCCATTTTAAATGATTGAAGATTCGACATTCACCCTTACACTTTACTTACATAATTTAGAATCATTATAATCTCATTTTATTTTACCTAGTTTACCTATTTAAATTCCTAATGAATTAGAATTTAAAACCTTCTGTAAAACTAATTCATGCATCTATGAGTTCATTATTACATAAATAAATCACTCATGGTCACAAATATATACTTTTTCATAATAAAAATCATTAATCTTTCTTCACATAAAATCTACTTGAATAAAGATCATCGTAATCATGATATTCAGACACCTGAGAAAAAAACACACATGGAATCATTATCTTCATAATTTCTCTAACTAATAAATTAATATAAAAAATAATTGAACTGCATTTCATATGGATTTTTAAGTCATACAATACCTTACTTTTCTAAATTTCTCACAAACTCCAGTGAAAGTCTTCTCTTACTTCTTAATTAGACTTTCCAAAATCATAATGGTCAAATCATTATATTTTTTTCAATTATAATTTCTTATTAGGAATCTTATGAATTATCTTGAGTCCTCTATATTCATTAAAAAAATTAAAAAATAAACCATGATGTCTTATATTCTATTTTGGATTCCCATACAGTAACCATGATTAGTTCCATGACATATTCCAACAAGTTTTTTCACATTGGTAAGCATTTCAACCAAAATAACCATTGAAATTTTACTACGGTGTTGTAAAATATATTAATCTTAGAGAACAACTCTTCCATTTGTGACTATGATCTCGTAAATAGTATGTATCTCCCCATTTTAGACTTCAAAAAAATCCAATTAATTTCTTCATCACAAAATTTACATCAAAGATGTAACAAGAAAAAGTGTCCTTTCACATTTCAGATAGGGAAATTACTTTCGGATATTAAAATAATATCTGTTTTTATTATGTTCATCAAGAATAATTCTTTCTGATTTAGAGGATAAACTGAATAATTCATGAGGTTATAGAAACATAATTTCATTACATTAAATCATTAATGATTTTATAGTAGTATATTGTGATGCAAACTAGAACAACTATGGGTTAAAATGATTTTTGTGAGTTATATAACCTCATATGATCTTGATAAAGTGGTTTTTTAATTTATTAACATTCTCACATATAATAATATCCCAAATTTAAGTGAACCTTGTAATGATTCTTCTTTATATAATACAATTTATCATCTACAGCTCGATGAAAACCTCACCGGAGCAGGCTCTCTCTATGGGTGTACCATTCAAACCTACAACTTTTAGGCTAAGCACCATGAACTCCATTAACCTCAATATCTTATTCCAACCCATATAGGGGATTTAACTCTATTATGATTCATTCACATGTCACTCCATATTGGCTACCACAATTATGTTTGGTTTTGTGTCATCATGATGCTTTCAAAACTTAGGTTAAAATAATATATTGAGTTTTCAATATTTGTTTTCTTAAACTAGTTTATTTACATTATCAAAATATGAAACAAAAAAATAATTACAACCCTCATTTATTTATCTTCATCATTTATTTTTATCTTCATGCAAAAAAAATTAATTGAACTCAAATCCCATCTTCAAAGAGATAAGATAATAATCATTAAAACTTCACCATGTATTTTCAAATACAATATTCATACATATTTTGATGTTAATATGAATATATATATTTATAAAAATTCATGGAAATAACATCTTTGTTCATATACAAAATTAAAATCAAATTCAAGAAATTTCAAAACCCAATCATTAAATACGTGACTTATAATCATCATGCTTTGAATATAAAAGGAAAATTTCATTGAAACTTCTTCACAACATTATTGGGTTCTCCTTCCATATTCCAAGATCTTATTATTTAATTCATTGTGATTATTCTTCAAAATATTGTCATTTATCTGCATATATACTAAATTTTAATTAAAAAAATACAACACACCCAAAGTAGGATTAATTGAATCTTTTCATTTGAAATCTTTTCGGAATGCTCATACACTTCTGGGAAACCAAGTATCATCACCTCAAAACCTAGGGGTGTGCCCGCACCCTGCCAGGATACATGTATCATCATCTAGAAGTAAAGGTGAATTTCTACACCCTATTAGGAAAAAATATCATTGTTTGGAAACACATGGTAATCTCTAAACACTTCTAAGAATCATTTATATATTATCTAAAAACACAAGTGTGTACCTACAATCTTTTGGGAAACCAGACCATCTAAAAAATCAGGGGAATTCCCACAATAGGCTAGGAAACCCATTAAAACCCCTCCTAAACATGGTATATTTCCACTCCTCACTGGTAAAAATCAGACATGTCACACATCAGGGGTATCCTCTCTCCTTATAACCATCAAACAATATTAATTAATTGGGAATCAAAACCCATCTTTAAGCTCAACAACTCATCACTTGGTCACTAGCCTCTTGGTCTTATCCCCATATCTCAAAGCATGATGATACATCCTCCTAAAAAAATAGGCTAATCTCTTCAAGAACAATTTGGATATACAATAACAACATGTCAAACCCATCAACACCATCATCTTTCCCACAAGGCATACTTTAAGGTCCTATAGACCTATATCTATCACTACAACTATGGTTAGCTCACATTGTCAACTCTAGAGTTCTATGGAGACACCTGAGATCAATAACACCTGCCACCCTAAACTAACACTTTTCAGGGTCAAGTAATATCAGGTAACTCACCATGGTATCGTAAGACATTCCATATCCTAGTAACCCTATTTAGGTACCCTAATAAGTTTCTCATCTATTTGACTAAACCTATCATTTTGTGGGAATAACATCCGTCATCATTACAATAATCACACTATGAATTCATGGGACTCAGAAGTAAAACCACATCAGTATCACTATATAGAGACTATACAATGCTCATCTCACTTTCTAAGTCACACTAGGTTAATCTATTCACCGAAACTATCATAAAAATATATAGGTTACATCCAGCCAACACTCTCATGAAAATGAAAGTTGAACTATTTCCCTACTCTATATTCACCTAGTCAAAGGATATAAGGAATATTAAATCCTATCTTTTCTTCCTTGGTATAATCATAATATTCCAACACTATCATCTAAAAGGAGGTGTTAATAAAACCTATAATGTATCCAACGCATTACAATTATTTAATTTATACCCCTCTAGGGACTTTATTTTGGAAGAAAAAATTTTATAGTCAATACATGATTTACCGATGAGTGATGAATCACAGTAGTGAAATGATCCATCATAGCCCAAAAAACTCTCATCTTACTCACTAGAACGTAGTGGAGAAAATTCATATTAAATTTAATGCTAAAAATCATATATGGTGGACCATATATCACGTTCCATATATAAAATCATAAACCATAGGGGTATGTTCAAGAACAACCTTCCTCATACATGAATTAATCCCATTTAGATATATCTTTAATACTCTAAACCATGCTCTTACAAGACTCGTATCATCTTTCAAAGAACCTATATCAATCCACAGTATAAAATTTATTAATTATAATAAAAATTTACAATTAATTACTCAATTTAATTCCAATAGGTATAAATGATTGAATACTCACCGAGCCAACACTTTACACTAAAACTAGGACCAAATATTCCTAAAATTCCCATGAAAAAACTCTCTACAACATCTAAAGTAAAATACATAACATATGAATCTGGACCAAAATCCAAGTTCACTCAATTTAGGTAAAAACCATAAGAAAATTTATTGGGAGACATAACTTTATCGAAATATTATAAATTTATCATCTAGGGATGTCTCCTAGCCATTCTGATTGAAATCCACATCATATCAGATGATTTCCACCATTCGATAGTGGAAACCATTTCCAAATAACTAACCAGAACCACACTAAATAATTGGCTAAAGGTTGTGTATAATAACAATGGGGAAATTATTATAACTAACTGTGAAACCACAATATAATTTCCATCAAAACACCCCATTTCAAAAGGTTTTTAAGGAGAATGGAAAAAACCCTAATATAGTGTGTGTGAGGGATGGTAATGGAGGTGGATTTAAAATCAAGGAATTTATAATAGATACTTTTAAAGATTTAAATAATTCTAAACAATCGTACAGTTTTACAAACCTTTCACCAACCATGTAGATCACACTCTTTTGAGCCATACTCTCTCGTATTAATTGTTATAATGGTTTCCATACCATGTTCCAATTATTTTGATCCCTTATAAAATTAAATTTCATGTTTTTCATGGTTTTTCTAAATCCATATCGACTTTGCACTAAAAACCTATAAAAATCTAACTCACATAGTTTCCTCACACGATTTCCTCTAATCATTCATTAATCATGTGGTGGGATAAATCCATTTCTAAAAATCTAAAATTCAACATGAATATATTGATATTCATTTGAGTACCCAAAAAACCTCCCTTTCCTCACTCCATATATTAACAACATCTCTTTGAGAGTCTCCAACACTCAAAATTCCAATCTAAATCACGATTCTCAAAATGACCCATACTCCAGAGTCAAAAATTAAAATTTCCCCTAAATTTAACAACCTAAAATGAAAAATTAATTTAAAAATTACTTAAAAGGTGGATAATATCATGTTTATAAGTATTTTATTAATCTGAATTGGTAGCATCACCACTAATGAGTCATATACTTAAATACATGATTAAAATTGTAAACATGAAATTGAGGAAATTATAAATTTATTATTAAAAAATATATGGGAATTTTAATTTAAATATTAAGTAAAAATGAAAATGAATATGGATATTATTACTCAATAGTAAACATTTCACATATCATTTTGAACTATTAAGTGGTTATAACACCAAATTCCATAGGGATATAATATTGAACTATAGTGTGTTTCTAAATTTAGTAACTAATTACCATGGACATGGTATATCAAATATAATATTTAATGAATTAAAATAACCATATAGAATTAAATAATAATATTATTTTAAAACTTATAATAAATTATAACTCATTATAATTTATTTTTATACGGGAATGGTAACAATGAAGCATCTTGGAAGGAATTAAAGGATTTGTTTTGACCATTTAAATGCTTTGAAGTTTTTTCCCAACTCTCTCTATAATGATTCCTAAAAAATTTCTTTTTATTATTCATATTTATCTTTATTCATTAATATTATATGGTTCTCTTTTATTTTCCTCTCAAAATGGAATTGTTTAACCCATTTAATTTGATTCGTTAGGGTAAAATTTATTGCTTATGTTTATGGTTGAAATACATGCTTCTATGTGATTTATTCATGTTATTGTTATTGGATATTATATATGATAATAGTTGGATCGGGGATATGTCCTACCGATTCATTAAATATGGATTTATTCTCCAGAGATGATATACTTTAATTAACAAATTAGGTTATTCCATTATAGTTTATTGTGGGTGATTATGGGTGATATTACTATAATGTCACAAGAAACATTTATAATTTTTATATTTAATAATGCTTGATTACAAGTTTTTTATGGAACTCATTGATTTTTTATTTATGAAAAATGAATTTGATTTAATTATTGAATATAAAATTTTATTACAATGTTTTATATTAATTTTTCATAATGTTTTTGGCATTTCTATGGTCTAATGATATTTATTCTTTTTTATACCCTTACTAAGAGTTATATGCTCATTCCAAATATTTTAATGATTATTATAGGGTTTAAGGATGAGTAAGAACAATAATGACGTTTAAATTCCAATTATGATGATTCATTTTGAATGAAAAAATAATTTCATTTAAAGAATTGGGTTAATAGAAAAAACACTCTTCTTTTAAAAGTGCATGTTTTGTTATTTAATAGATTTTTGAATCCTCTAAAAATATAAAACTATAAGTATTGGGAAGGTAAGTTTTTTATTTAAACAAATTAATTATAGGATGCTTTTGTCTAGGATATTAATGATTAGGTGAAATTGTGGACTATATCATTGGATAATGTACCCGTATCAAAACCAAGAACAATATGGTGTATGCTACTTCCAACATCTACCCTAAACAATAGCATGAAATGGACCCAATTTCCCATTTCAATATATCCATAAATATTATCCAAAATCACTAAATACCAAGTAAAAATAAAAAAATATCTACCTTTATTGAAACCCCATGCACCCATGTGTGATTATACTCCCTTGGAATCTTCTAGAATTTGAACATGAAAACCACATTGTTACATAATGATTCCATAATGATCCGGTGGAATCATCTTTCAACACCTAAATCCAACCCAATGGAATAAAAGAATGGGATAAGAGGAAGTAATAGGAGGAAGAAAGAGGGAAAATCCCATATTAATCTCTAAAATAAATGCCTCAATTTTATCCCACACAAAGGGGAAGAGTGAGAAGGTGGAGAGAAATGGGTGTGCCCCCTATCTCAACCAATAGGAGTAAGGAACCCCTAATGATGTGTCTTAAAATAAATTACCAAATTAATATTTTTATTTCATTTTAAATGAATGGTTCTTGTTGGTATTGGGTACCTATTGGACCCAACTAGGAGTAACCCCTCCCCCTTAGCATCTCCACTGGGTATGAAGTTTAACCAAATCGATTATCTTACAGATCACAATAGACATCGCTTGAACTTTTAATCTACTGAGCACCTAAAATTTCACTTTGATTCTTTTCATCATTATCATTTTAGTAATAATGAATTTTTTAATCTTTTAAAACACATTTACGAATTCTAATTCTCAATCATAATTAGAGATTTCAAAATGATCACACTTACACTCTCATAAAAACACAAATTTTCTCTTATTCCTTCGACCCATATGGAGACTCGCTATTAAAAAACTATAAGATTAAATAAAGTTGTATTTGAATTGTTAATGATAATGTATATAATGTTTATATGAATTATCTAAATTTCCAAAAACCTTCCATACATAAATTGTTTTCAAAATGATCCTTTTATTTATAATAAGAGGATTACACACTATAATGTATACTAACATTGCGAGTTTTCTAATATAGAATTAGTTAAGAATATTCATAATCTATATATTATAATTGATAAAATATTTCAAGTATTTAATAATAGTGGATAGTATAATGTATCTTAAAAACCAAAAAATATATTTCAAACTATCAATCCATAGAGTTAATTAACAAGTACTTTTTGGAACCCCTATAATTTATATTTAAAGGGGAATGTTCTATGCTAATGTCATCATGATGAATATTGAAGATTTATCTGGGATTACTTTATAGTTTTTAATATTAAAATTGAATCTCAATTTTCAAAATTTTCATGTTTTTTTGAAATAAAATAATGGACTTATTTGCCTTACCTTTTAGTGGGTAAAGGAAAAGAATCATTTTTTCGCATGTTTAGTTGAACCCATGGAGGTTTCAAAATGGAAGTTAGATGGTATATCTATGGATTTTTTGAGAAATATTCCATTAAATTCTAGACTCCATGACTCTATTTGGGTTATAATTAACCAACATTCAATTTCATACAACTTTATTTCCATTAGGGATAATATTTCAGTAGAAATGTTGGGATACTTTTACATGTAAGAGATCATCTGACTTCATGTAGTGCCCTTGATGATTTCCTCTAAACATGAAATTTTTTTCATGTCCCAATTATGGAGAGGATTGAAAGAGGATTTTTGGACCATATTTGGATGAGCAAGGTGTTCCACCACAAAGAATAAATCCATAAAAAATAGACCATTTAGGTATTGGTAGACATTCTACCAGCTTACGTGTTGGAATTTGAAGACTGATATTGAACCATGTTACTTGAGTACCTCCTATGAGCACATTTGGGTTCTCCTTTATTTACTCCTTATTATTGTTTATATTTGAATCTATTTTACTGATGAATTATATAATTGGGGAATTCATGGAATCCTATTGGGTATATATATCTACTCATCACTACATGGGATCTTCTTGCACATGTCATGTTTTATGGAGATAAAAGAAATTTCAACAATGTTATAGGTAGAACCAGTGTGGGTAGTATTTAGGGGTGATTGGTGTAAGTGTTATCTATGTCACGTAATGAAGAAATAAAGTTTAATTCTAGGATAATATTCTTTCTTATTGTTAGGTTTGACCTACTTATTTTTTAAGGTTGTTCTATGAACAGTGGTAGGACATAATGTTATCTAGGTTATCATTTACTAAATTACCTAGTTAACAACTTCCTCTCAATTAGAGACCATAGTTTAGTAGAAATACTGGTTCAATTTTACATACATAAGTTTTTTTTATATTCATTAAGTTTAATCAATGATTTTATCTAATATTTTTTTTTCATATCCTAATTTTGGAGGGGAAAGTAAGAGGCTTTTTGGGTAAAGTTACAGATGAGAATGGTATTACACCTCTAGATAGATGTCTAGAAAAAGGAATATAATTTAGGTATTGTAAGATATATTGTACGATTATGTGTTAGAATTTGGTGGAATCTTGGAGTATCACCTACTAATAGTGATTTTTTCTTTTAATAATAGTTTTTTTACTTTAATATTGGTATGGTTGCATTTGAGGCCTTGGATAAGAGACCTTGTGACACAATCTTAGTAAACATTTTTTAACCTATTTTTTATGGTAATCATGGTGGATTTTTCATAAATAGAGAAACTCTGGGATAAATCTAGGATTCTTGAAGAAATTTGAATACACAGTTTGTTGTTAAAAGGAACACACACTACTTATATCATCAGGTGTGACACTTGGGTTTTTAGGATTGAATTAAATATCATATTCCAAGTGGCCCATCACACTTTTCATTTTTCCCTACCAGACTAACTCAATGTGTATCATAAGAACATGAATAGGGGACTCATGTATCCTACACATCATACTCTACAGAGCTACACCCCATGTACCCTTAATGGGAGACAACTTGAGAAACATAGTATATGTCAAGTGATAGATCTAGACCTACATGTTTTTTACCCCAATCAGAATGTTGTTTACATTACTTTAGTCTATATTTTAACTTCAATAAATCCTTTTTGAGTACAAATATATGATAAAAATTATAGTGGGATTAATTTTAAAGATATATATTTGGTTCTTTATTATATGAGAATACTTTAGCACAGAATCATGGAAGAGGATGTAATCGGATCCCAAACAAATTAATTATTTTCAACCATCCCATATGATCTATAGTGTTAATCTAGAAATAGTTTCCTCTCACCATCCACATGATAAATTCCCCATTTTTTCTAAGTTCTATCTGAAGGAAAGAGATATTATACTTATATATCTTATTGGGTTAGTATTTCGCTCAACTACATGTTTCAAAGAATCTATCTTTGGAGTCAGTATTTCCTATTACATATGAATCTTATAAAGGTATGGAATTGTCCACAAAAGTAGGTATTTAAACTCATCCACATGCGTATGGGATCCTTTATTACATATCAGGATTGGTAACATTTCAGTTTTATTTTCATGGAGAAGATGGAAGGCATTCATAATTCTGATGATTAACTATGATGATATAGATCGTACTATATGACTCAAGTACCTCCTATTAGCACATATGGGTTCTTCCTTATTTACCCTCTTTAGTATGGTTTATATTTTAATCTATTTTCTTGATTCTTTATGTCATTGGGGATTTCATGATGTTATAATGGGTATATATATACTCACCCCTGCATGGGATTTATTTGCATGTTTCATGTCTTATACAGATGATGGGAAATCCAATGGGAATCTAGGAGGACTAGGTGTGGGGGTTTTTTATGGTTATTTTTGGTAGAATTATATAGGCCATATATAGACTTTATAGGTTATTTATTGGTAAAATATTATTTTTATTCGATAGTTATAATGTATTTATTTTTTTATGGGCTTATATTTTACACTTTATACTCTATTTATATTCTATCAATATTTATTATGGGATGTTAGAGGTTGTGCCTATAATCCATACTCTATTTAATATTGTTCTACATTAGTTTGGTATGTATGGAGATGTGTGTGTGTCTGTGTGTACAAGTATGTTGGTCCCATGCCTCCTATATCTATGAAATTCCTACTTAGTGATAGTAAATAGACCGAGGTTTATTAGAGGTGGGATTGCAGTTGACTCTCAGTTTACCTATGGACCAAACATGCATGCATCATTTTATAAATAACAGATTAATTTCTAAGAAAATTATTGGATACATAAACTGAGGATTCCATTGGATCATGAATGCACATATTACCTTAGGTTTGACATTAGTTTCTTTCATGAGAGGTTGGAGGAGAGATCTATGATTCTATCATTGGTGGATGAAATTTATATTTATGTATATATAATGAATGTGTCAAAAGTTTCTAGAATTATCAATGAAATCAATTAAGAGAACGTTCTTCCCTAGTGATTGATTCCTTAATCAAGGTAGGGATATTATTTTTGATGGATTTACCTTCATATTTTTCATTTTCATGGAGACATATTAATTATTAAAAAATTCAACCCTTGTTCAACCTTGGCATGCCCCTTTCAACTTATGATTTTTTATTAAAAATTTAATTTGTGATTAATTGGTTCAGAACCTCCAATTAATCCTTTATTTACAGATTTTTTCGATCATAGAAGATGATCAATCATTCATGATCATAACTATCAATTGATTTATGTATCTCAAGATTCATCCCCGTATTATTAACATTCATTATTGACTTTTTATTCTTGTGAATTGATTCAACCTTTTCGATGAATTAATTCATTGTGTTGTTTTTAATTGTTTTTAAGATCATTATTTTAGATTCAAAATCTATGTCTACTTTACATAAATGATCAATATGGATGATTGAATTCACATGAATATTTATGAGATATTATTTTTTTACCAAAAAATTCAGGTGACTCGAGGAGATGATGGAGTCTCAATATTTTGATGAGGTGTGCCTAGAATCAGACTTCTAATGGTGATAAGATCCCAATTAACACATTTTTTAGTCTTTTCAGTGGTAATCATGATGGAGATAGTGGAATCATCAAAGCTTAAATAATAAGAATGTATTCTAGAAAAAACCTAACTACCTGATATTTAGTTCATAATAGCATGCATTGTGTATCTTGGGAGATGTAGGACTTGGGGTTTCAAGTTTGATTTTAAATATCTCACATCATGTAGTGAAACCCACATGCCATGTGTCCCTATCCAAATAAAATGGAATATATGGGGATTACATGACTAGGGAACCAAGGTTTCCTACACATCATGTTCCCCAATAATATACTTTTTATACCCCTAGTTGGGAATGACTTGGGCAGTGTTGTACATGTTGAGTGCCACCTATCAACCTACATGTCATGAACCCCAGGAAGCATGCCATGCGATTTCCCTTGGAATGGATTTAGAGTATGATAAATAATTTCTATGTAAAATTATGTGAGGTTCCTGATGGCCAAATTAATTTTGAATAAATAAATGTGTTTCATGACAGGGAGAGTGTGATCAAGAATAGAATCATGGAAGATGATTATTTTGAGTCTTGAACTTCTTGGTGAATGTAAACCCTCCATGATGACTTGAATTTTCATCCGAGTAATTTTTACTCTCATCATATATAGTATAGGGTTAGTAATTCCCCTTATTTTATAAATGTTATCCCAAGTCATGGGATCCTCTACCTGTAGATTAGACAGTGTTAGTATTTATTCCCATATTCATTGGATTGGGATCCTATATCTATAATGTCATTATTTTTGTATGTGTATAGAGATCACAAAGGCCTGGAATTCACCAATGGAGTAGGTATTTCTACTCATATTCATAGTCTTGAGAACCTCCATTATATATTATGAGTGTTTATATAGGTTTATAGTTCACTTGACTTAGATAAAGTAGGAATGAATCTATAATTTTGTTGACTGGTTGTAAAGTCTGAGACCATGCTCTATGACTTGAGTACCACATATGAGTATATAAGGGATCTTCAATCTTTACCCTCTTTATTGTGGTTTAAAACTAACTCTATTTTCTTGATTTTTTATATATTTTGTGATTTCATGGTGTCCTATTGGGGATATATATGTACATACCCCTATATGGGATTTTCACACATGTGTCATGTCTTATAAATATGACATAAAGTTTAATGGTGTTATATGCGGATTAGATCTGGATGGTGCTTAGTAGTGACTGGTTGTAGTGTTATATGGGTCTTATATAGGAATTGGTAGCTCGTGTACTAGGATAATATCGTTTTTTACAATTAGGATAGAACTATTTTTTTATGGGATTTGTCTTCTCTTTATACTCTGGTTATATTATTTTGTTCTTTATTGTGGGATGTTAGATGTTGTGCATGAATTTATTACTCAATTTATTATTATTATTCATTACTCTGATATGTGTGGATATATGTGTGTGTACCATTAAATTAGGCTAAAGCCTCCCATATGTTTGGTATTACAATCATTTCATGTCACTAGCCCCCGACTTATTGGAGGTGGACTTGGGGTGGAACTCTCGGCTTACCGTCGACCCATGAATGGACCTGGTGGGTTGGGTTGTGTCAAGCTTGTATTATAGAATAGATTTTTACCGGGAAGTATTTTAGAGATACAATTTTTGTGTGGATTGGTTTGGGATTTTGGGAAACTATTTTAAAGTGTCCCAAATTTGGATCATAGGAAAGAGACCCCTAGTGTTGGTAAAACAACCAATGTATCCATTAACTAAGACTCTAAAAATATGCTTTTCATCTTTCTATAAAAGGACAAAAAATTTAGTTAATAATGGTATATAAAAATAGTAATATTTTTTGATTTCATATAACTTCTTTAGTTAAAACCTTAGATATTATCTATTGTCTATAGTACATGACAACACCATGATACATCCATTCATATAACCAGTGAAGGTTTCATGATAGGTTCACGATGAAGGCCTACATAGAAATGAGACCTTAATTTAATGGACTATTCATGTGGTGTTTCATTGGGGTGGAAAATGAGTTGTACTTCCACCCACCATGAAGTGAGAAGATCTACCTCTTAACAGTTTATGTAGAAGTTTTTCTTTATGCTGAGAAACAGGCAATTCCAGTAGTATAGGAATATGATGTATGTAGGCTTAGCAAGCTTTATGAGTTTTATAAGTAGAGGAATCATAGGTTATATGGTGATCGAGGACATCAAGTGTTAGGAAAATACCTAGATTTTATGGTTGGTGTATTCCATGTTATTTAGTCCCCTCATACTCAAATGGGTTTCCTTGATTAGTAAGATAATTATTGAGCTTAATGACTCATATGCATGATGAGTTGATACTCTGATGGACAAAGTTTGGGAATATTTTTTGGAGGATTATTTAATCTTTAACTTAGATTACATAATTATTTAGGATATCATTGATTTTTAGTAGGGGATACTTTTCATGGCTGATTATGAATCTAGTTTCACCAACCTCACGTGTTACTACCTTAACATGACCCGTGATGGATACTTTTGAGAGTATGTTTTTGAGCGATGGATTCACTAGGATATTTGATCTATCTGGTTTCACTATGAATCCACTATAATGTTGAGGTACTATAGTGATCCCCAGTTGTGGATAAATTTTCTTATGAGGGTCAGTAGGTGGTATGTGGTTCTAGTGGCCACTTTAGAGTGGATTCTTCAGTGACATGATTTTAGGTCATGACAACCAAAGTATCAGTATGTTTAGAATTATAAATAAGTTATTGAATAAAAATAATTATAAATATATCTAGTATTCCTATGTAATGTAATTTTTACTCCTATGAGGTCTAATATCATTTGGTGAGGGAATTCCTAACCCACTGTGAAATTGCAGATAGGAAGATAGTGGAGGACCCATGAAGGCTGAGGTAGAAAAACGATTAAGGACCTCCCAGGGGTGGATAGGGAGATTATCAGGGAGGCATATTTGGTAGAGGATATAAAATATATTTAAGATTTTATTTGATTTATGATTCGATAACACTATCATTGCCTCTATGTGGACCACTATAGGCCTAAAGAGCCAATGGTTTGGAGGGTGGGTAGTTACGGGTGGTTGAGGTTTATAATCCAGTGGATCCCAATATGATTTGAGGTATAATATATGTATTATCTACCTTAGCATAATTGGTTATAGACAGAGGCATGAGTCATTACTTTTTCATGGTATCCCTATTTCACGAACTCAATATTCTAGTAGAGCCTCTAGTCTGACACTTACGACTAGAGACTCATACAAGGGGAGATTAATTGATCCCACTCATCTATTAGTTGTATGACATGTATCATGGAGGATATAGATTTTCATGTGATTTCTTTTTATCTATGATGATATTTTATGATTATATTCTAAGTATGGACTAGATATATACAGTTCATTCTCATATTGATTTCATCTAATATAGGGTTTGGTATGATTGGTCATAAAAGTTGAAATTTTCTTTCCCAAGGAAGAAGAAATTTCTATTGATGTAAGTTGGGTTTATTTTCAATAGTTTGAAGTAAATTTCTCATTAGTTTGGTAGATTTACCACTAGAGTAATAGATTCTATGGGAGCTCAATTCTCTATAGTGGTGGGAGAGTATAAGGATGTCTTCCCCAATAAAGTATTAGGTTTACCTCCACATTGAGATATTAAATTTTTTATTGAATTATACCTTGGTACCACTAAAATATCTTCAATAACCTACCAGATGTACCCTGATGAGATTTAAGAGTTGAGGGTGTTGTTTGAGGACCTTCATAGGGAGGTATTTTTCAAACCTATTTTATACCCATGGGTAGATCTAGTATTATTTTCCAAAAATACATATGGGAGCATGAGGTTGTGTTTGGATTATTATCATCTGAACTAGGTGACCATCAAGAATAATCATTTTCTATAAAGAATTTATTACCTCTTCAATCATCTAAAATGAGTGAAGTGGATCTAAAAGATTGGTATTATGTCATCTAATCACCAACTTTTCATTCAATATAAGGATATAACGAAGATGGAATTTTGATGTTACTATGTTCATTACAAGTTATTTATAATTCCCTTGATTAGGATGAGAAACCCAACAATGTTTATATAATTCATGAACTGGATCTTTCGTCCTTAGATTGTTTTGTGGTAGTATTCATTAACTAAATCCTTATTTACTCGACATCATAGTTCAATTATTTAAATAAATTGAGGATGGTTTTGGGAATACTTTGGGATAACTGTATATATTAAATGATCTCAAAATGTTAGTTTTGGATGAGAGGGGTCTACTTCCATGGAAATGTTATCTTAAAATAAGGTTTGGATATAGTCCCTGTGAATATTGAGGCTGTGCTGGATTGGGATCCACCCAAGATTGTGTTAGAAGTATAATATTTCCTTGAGGTAGCTAGATATTTACAGATATTTGTAAACTAATTATCCAAAATTGAAACTCCATTGATTGCATTTACCCAAAAGGGGGAACAACTTGTCTATATGGTTTAGTTACAGAAGCCTTTGAGGATTTTCAGTATAGATTGAACAACACACCAACATTGAGATAGCCTGAGGACATAGTTGAGTATGTAGTGTTCTTCGATGCCTATAGAGATAAACATGATGATGTATTCTTTTATAGGTGGGTATTGATTTATTATCAATCTAGAAAGATAATTCCACATGGTAAAAATTATGCAACTTATGACTTGGAGCTAGAATCTATGGTTTTCTCCCAAAAGACTTTGTGACACTACAAACTGGGGGATCAATTTGATGACTATTGTAACCACAAGAATCACTGGAATATCATCACCTAGTGAGACCTCAAACTATGATATAGGAAGTAGTTGGGGTTATAATATTATTATAACTTTGAGATATTTTTTGTACCTTGGATTTTTTTTTTGTGAAAGATAGTCTTAGTAATAAATCTAATTCCAAATTACTTAGAGACATGTCAGAGAAGGTGGCCTCATTGCAACTATCCTTAGCAAACGGGGGAGAAAAAATGTATCAATGATATATGGTTATGACTCCTCCACTTCTTCAGTTTTTGAGGGAGTCACAACTTGGGGATATTCGATGTGAGGTCTTGTACAATTAGATATTCATATAACATGTTTCTAACTGATTTTTTTTAAGGTGGGGAGTATGACATCCGCTTTAGAGTATAGTCGATGGTTCCAACTACACTAAGAGACGAGGTGTTTAAGAGGTCCATGCCTCCCCCATAGTGGTAGATCTAGGTGTGTAAAATATATAATAGGTTCTTCAATGATAGTTTTATTGGCTTGTAATGAAGAGTATTATTGTCAATTTAATCTTCTAATCACATAACTATCATGAGGTTAAGGAAAGGCATCAAGTTCCAATGCTTTTTCATCAACCCCTTGAGGTTCTAGAATGGAAGTGGAATGGTATATATATAAATTTTTTATGAGTATTATAAATAAATATGGAATCTATTACAATATATGGGTTATCATTTTAAAATATACGAACTCAAAGCACTTCCTTACCATCAGAGAGCAGAGTTCGGTGTACAACCTAGGATTATTTTATGTATAAGAGATCATCCAATATCAATGAGTACCAAAAATGGTTATATTTTAATGTGATTATTGTCTAAAATCCCTTTTGTATAGAAGATTTAAATATGATTTTAGGACTTATTTTCTGATGGTAAAGACATTCCACCCCAAGAAAAATAGTTAGGCCAAGATAAATATTTAAGTATTGGATGACATGTTGTGGGCCTACATGTTGGATGTTAGATAATTCTTGAAGGATCTCATTTTTTATTAGATTTTTCATACAGTAATTAATTTAATTCCACCATTAGTATGGTTCCACTTGAGGCCTTTTATGAGAGAACCTTTAAGTTACACCTATTCTGGTCAGAGTTGGGAGTGTCAGTACTTATGATACTCAAGATAGTGGGATCTATGATAAAATAGTTTCTATCGATCTATGAGAAAATGAGGGTAGCACTAATTCATAAAAAGTCATATATGTATTGAAAATGGATGCCTTTTGTGTTTAATAAGGGAGTAAATGAGTTCCTGAAGGTTTATCATTTGTGAAAATTGTAGAAATTTGTATAGGGTGGAAAGCTATCATTGAGGTTCATCAGCATATTTTATATTTTTTTTAGAGTTGGTGAGGTTGCATTTTGTCTGGCCTTACTGTTCTAGTTATACCTAGCGTATGGTTTCTTTATGTGTTTCTATTGAGGATATACATGAAATATACATCACACATTATTTACTGGGTTGAGTTAGATATCCAAGATGATGTTACTTTATTAGATTCCTTAGTGGATGTTGATGATTGGTATAAGAAGATCCTTCACCGGAAAACCATTCCCCTAAGAGTGGGTGAACCTTATGTGAGATCATTACTATCACCGTTTTTAGTGGAATATTGTTTTTGGGTCATAAAACCTTGAATTTGGGGTGGTTTTATGAATTTGGTTTTATTTTTTTTTGGCTCTTTGAATATTTTATATCATATTTTTAAAGATAGTCGTAGTATTAGAATGGAGTTTTTGGAGGTGTATAGATCCAATATTGATATATTAAAAAAACTAATTTATAAAAAAATATGTGTGAATAATTTAACAAATATTGGGTTTATTCCTAAATGGAGTATCATATGGGGAAAATGAGTCCTCTATTAGATCCAAAATATGAGTTTTACCCTAGAAACATCCTAAGTTTTGTTCATTTTGGTTTCTGTGATGTTGTGAAGTCATGGGATTATTAAAAATGAAAAATTGATAATTTAATATTTAAGAGATGATTAGGCCAATGTCCAAGGTTATACATACAACCCTAATATATTATAAGATATATATATATATATATATATATATATATATATGATGGTATCATTAGCGGGTGAACTTGGTTGAATAATCAATCAAGAACGTGTTGGAGGTTTCATGTATCATTGAAAACATCACCTATGAGAATGTTCTTTCTAATTAATAGATCCCATAATTAGTTGGGGATATTTTATTTTTATATATTTTCCCATGAAATTATTATTATCATGATCATGGATTAATTCTTCAAAAATTCAATTTGTGATAAACCTTTTCATGGACATGTAAACTTATGATTTTTGATTAATATCATTATTTGAGATTAATTAGTTTGGAACCTTCAAATACTACTTTCTTAATTTTTTCTTTAGATGGAGGGTGTGGTATGACCCATTAGAGGAATTGATATTTTACTTCACTATTTACAAGGAATTCATGTCAGATCAAGTCATGTTATTGTTGAGAATGTTATAACCAATATCTCATCAATTAGATAACATGACCATAGGATTAGCATATAACTAGGGATTTCAATTCCCAATAGTGGTGGAAATGTATGTGGACATATTCTATAGGGTAATGATAGTTTAACCACCAATTCAAGATATTTACTTATTTATTGGATTTCACCCCAAGACTACTTTGATATCTTCAATAAATTACTAGGTATATTCTCTTAAGAATCAATATCTTAGGATCTATTGAAAGACCTTTAGAGAAAGGTATTTTTCTATCACAATTCCCCCTGATAAAATACAATATTATTCCCCATAAATATGTAAGGAATCCTAAGGTTATGTGTATATTATTGTCTCTAGATCTAGGATATCATGAAGATTAAATATCTATTATTTCTAAAATGACACATTCATGAATGTTAATATATTTAATATTTTTAATATCACAACATTAGGGATATTAAATTTCAATAAATATTTGAAAACACCAGCATTAGCCTCCAAAAAAATTCTAAAATATGAAAATTTATGAATAAAAAACTAATGTTATTACACCCTCCCCACATTCAAATATTTTCTCACCATCATGAAAAATCCTACTAAAAATGTGCAGGTAATGATCGTGTGACTAATTATTTGACTCCTACAAGATCTTATAAGAATTTCCATAATTCCAAATAAGACACACTAGAGGAATAAGTCACTCATGAAGGATATTCTCCTTCGATCCTCAATATCTTCCATGTACTCTATGAGGGTAGCTTTAATCTTGATATCCAACTCACTCCATTCAATAACATGTGACATGTTATTCACATGTATATTAAGTTATGATACATGGAAGATGAAATAAACTTGGTTTAACTGTGCAGGTAATTCTAGGTGGTATGAAACCTTACCAACTCTACATAGAATTTGGAATAGTTTGATGAAACATGGTGATATCTTGACACCCCATCCAAATAGATACCATAAAGAACACCTAGTATTTCTTAATTAACATAAAAAACTACATCATGAATTTTCATAGGAATTATAATGGATCTATATTTTCCTCACACACTCCTAAATAATCAGAACCATTTCTGTCATCACCTGCACTATCTCCGGCCTTATATGTGTGGACTCTCTCAAATCTAACCAGCATGAGGGTTTCCTTAAAAGTTTCTTATATAAGGACTAAAATGGAATCATACCAATGATGAAGTTATAAATATATTTTTTGAAAAAACTATAGGTATATGATTCTATTAGCTTTATTTGAGGTCTAACACACATGCCCACAACATGTATTCCAATAATTGAATAGTCTGGTCGGCCTGGCCATATTTTTTGTGGTAGAATGTTGTGTTAATCTTCAACAAGGCCCCAATATTATCTTTCAATCCTATACAAAAATATAATTAGAATCTAGAATCTTGGTCGACAAAAATCTTGGTGGGTACTCCATGAAGTAAAATGATCTTCTATATTACAAGATTGTAATTCTTTCCTCTGAATTATGATATATTGTGGAAAAGAAGTTAGACAACTTGGAAATTTAGTTGATTATAACATAGAAAACATCATGGAATCTCACTATCGATGGAATACCTATATTAAAATAACTATATATATAATACCATTTACCTTATGGAACCTTGAGGGGTTTAACCAAACCCACATGAATCTAATTTTCTGTTTTTAACTGCTAATAGGTAAGGCATTAGAAGATAAACTCAAAAAAATCCTATCTAATCTAGAAAAAAACTATTATTGAATATCTTAGTACATATTTTCCACAACCAAAATGTATTGATAAGGGGTGGCATGGAAATCCCTCATCACATCCTCAATCACCATGATTAAAACTGTCATTCATACTTGGAACAGGATAATGTGTTCCCTAACTTCAATGAATCCATCAGAAACATGTCCTATGAATATTTGATTGCAAAGGACCACACAATAAATATCCATATGTTGTGATTTACTCATTTGGTAAAGAAGTGAATCTATCACAACCATCAATCAAAGATACTTTTTTCCTCCCTCATCTACCAAGAATAACCACAATGATGCAAACTCCTCAGATGCTTCTCCATAAAACTGGGTATGTTATTTCCTAAAAAGACTGTAATACACCATATTTCCTTTCCCTAGTGTGAAGACTATCTAAAATTAATAATCTTATAAGAAAGATAACCACTGCCTCCATCCCGGGTTGATATCATTCAAGGTTAATATTTACCAAATAATCTTATAGTCATAATAGACAACAAAACACTCATTAAGGAGGAAGTGACACCAATTATTCATGGTAAACACCATATCATCAAGATATATTTCATTGGCTTCATAATTATACTCATGGGGGCTCACCCATCATGATCTATAAGAAGTAAATACTTGGTACTCATCAATACACATCCACATTTGTCTCTAGAGGCATAAAAAACACCACATACTAAGCTCCCACCTATGGAAGTCTCAAGATTGGTTAATTGGTCAATATCTACTACAACACTTAAATATAATTTTAGAACTTATCAATCGAAACAAAATATTGTACTTAAACTAAGTTTGAAATATATTTTTTTCATTTTGGTTTTCATGATGTGGTAGAGTTATGAATGTATTAAAAAGAAAAAATTAATTAAATAATTATTTATTTGATCAATTAGATAATCCCTAGATAAATTCATACTTATTCACGCCTTTATACTATCTCTAAGGTTAAACACAGAACCCTGGGATATTATAGGATAGAACTATGAAATTATTGTTGGAATACAAACCTGGGATCAAAGAACTGATCAAGAATGAATCAGAGTTCTCTAGTAACATTGATGAAATCACCTTTAAGAATGTTCTTCCCCATATATATTAGGTTTGAGTTAAATATCACATGTTATGCGGCCAAACCCACATTCCATGTGTCCTTATATGACCATATTATAGAGTATGATAAGTTCACACCCAAGTTACCCAGGTATCCTAGAAATTGTGTTCCCTAGAGTTACGCCCCATACACCCGCAATGGTAACATGATACACATTGAGTTCCACCTTTAAACCTATATATTATGTAACTTAGTAAGCACATTGTGTTCTTTCATTTGGATTATATTTTGACTTATATTATTCCTTTATTAGTATAATTCTAGGATGATCATAGTGGTGGTCATACTTTTAAGACAGTGATGTGGTTAATTATTAGGCTACTGTGATCAAGTACAGAAGCATGGAAAAGACCATGATTATCTCTCAAAGTTCTTACAGAACTTCAACCCTCCCTAACAAAATGGTGTGTATTTTAGGAATAGTATCCTCTAACCATATGTATTATAGATTTAATATTTCTTCCTATTTTATGAGTGTTTTCTTAGGGAATGGGATCCTCTACCTACAAATTATACAGTATTGGTATTTCCACTCACATATATAAGATAGGGATCCTCTATCTATAGATTTGGTATTTCATCCTATATATGGAGATCATATGGATTGAGATATTCCAATAGAGTAGGTATTTATACTTAAATACACTGTTCTAGGATTCAGTGTTACATATCAGGATATGTTATGTGGGTTAATAGTTCACTTGACATGGATAATCTTGAAAGATTTCAAAATTTTGGTGATCAGATATGAAGACTCAGATTGTAATCTATTGCTTGAGTGCCTCCTATGAGAATATATGTCTTATTAATTCTTTATATTATTTACAATTTTTTATAGTTGAATTTTTTTCATTATGGTTTATATATTAGGTAAATTCAGGGTGTCCTAACGGGTATATATATACTCACCACTGTAAGGGTTTTACACACACTTGTCATGTATTATAAAGATGATGGGTAGTTCCACAATTTTGTATATGGAATAGCTATAGGAGGTGTATATAAATGATTATTATTAGTATTATTTTTTCCAAATTCATTTTAACAGCCTTATATTATATGAAATATGTTTTTAAATTAATTTATTTTATTTCAATAGCTTGTATTGCACAAAACACCAAGTTGAAATGAACCATGATATATTATTAGAATATTATGGTAATTTTATCTCCAATCCATTATATTTATGGGTATGAAAAATATTAAGAAAATTATTTAAAATTTATAGTTTAAAAATTTATAAAATAAATTTAATGGTTATAAATTTATTATAAATAAAAATAAAATATTTTGAAAGTAAAAGTGGTATTTGTTTTGGAAAACTGTTTTTATGAAAAAAACACTATTAATATTAATAAATTAAATAAATATTTTTTTTGAATGATTTAAATAAATATTAAATATTATAAATTTAATAAAATGTTTTAAAATTCATATAATATTTATTTTAGTTATGGAATAAGAATAAAATCCAGTTTAATGATTAAAATATATTTTTCTAAAAATAAAGTTTTCATTTAATTTTACACACATAATTTAAATTCAATTCCATAAAATTATAGGTATTAAATTTGATAAAATAGATTCTATATTTGGAATCTGGAGTTTCTAATTCAGTAAATAGGACCCTTTTATTTTTTGGTCAATATGAATTGTAATTGTGGAAAAATATATCCCCACAAAAATGGATAAATCATGTTAACCTAGGTTAAAACTAAGTCATAAGGCCATAAATTTTCACCATAATTCTTATTGGGTGAATATAATCATACCCTTATAACCTTATGATTGAAATTTCATTTTTTAATAGACACTTTTCCATGAAAATGAGCTATATGATATTTAAATCATAAAAAGTTACTGAATGTCACTCTCTTAGTTTTAAATATATCTTATGTGTCTATATCAGGAAAAGTAATTTTATTAATGAATATAAGTGAATATTTTTATATTGATTAGTTTTTTAATATAGAAATATGTTTCTAATTTTTAAAGTTATATAATGACCATAAATTATTATGTAACACCGATGCAGTATTCATCCAACTAATAAGAAAATATAATAAATGATTTTAAAAATATTAAAAGAAATATAATTTGGATTATTTAAATTGTGAAACGAATTATTTAGATTCATATGACATACTATTGTTATGTTAAAGGATTAAATTCAAATTAAAACTTTTTCTTTATATATTGTAAGTCAAATTAAATGAATAGTGTATAAATTGACAATAATGTCATTTTATGAAAATAATATTATATTAAATTACTTAATAATCATAAAAATATTAGAATAGGAAAATACCAATAATATAGGGTCTAAAAGGTCTTCCCTTTGAAATTTATAGCTTATTTTGAAACATTTTTCTTGAGAATGACTTTAATATATTTCAGCCTTTAAGAAATTCGAAGAGTTCCCCTCCCCTCAATTATAAAAAGACACCCCTCCTTTATATTCTTAATGTGAAATTTCTCTTTCCAGATAAAGAAATATCTACCAATTTCTCTTATAAAATCCCATAAACACATTTTAGAGGTGATTTTATTCCCAAAAGATCAAACCCATATCCCTTAATATGAGATCTAAAGGAGTTGTATAAATGAATAAGTAATCGCCTTAACCGATCACTTTTAATTTAATTATTAACTACCTCCTCTATATCTATTATATTCTACATTAAATAATAAATTCCATATCAAAAATATAATTAAATTCTATTATTATTACAAAATCGTTCTTATTCATTATATTTTTTGTCAAATGAGAAGTAAAAGTTTCTCTCATGCGTACATATGGATTACCATCTCCACACAGCCATTCAATTCATTTTTCATTTCCATATTTTATGGATTAGTATAATTATGGGTTTAATGTTTATATATTATATTTATTAAATAATTATAATTCTATAATAATAACATCATATATTCATTCTTACCTCCCAAACCTTTGGAAAACGATAAAATCGTTTGTGCATATGTGTGGATTGCCACCTCTACAAAGCAATGTGATTTGTTTTTCATTCCTATTTTACATAAATGGTAAAAAGGATTTATTTAATGAATATATATTATATATATTATATAATAATTTTTTAATAAATGTGATTTATTATTTACCTTTATTTCATTCCATCAGTTGAAAAATGGAAACAGAGTTAATGCGTATGTATGACGTATCCTCTTCTTGAACAGTGGATTTCCTTTTTATATATCTAGATTTTAAGGATGACACTGGATACTTATATAATGAATATATATAATATTTATATTTATTCAAATTATGTGATGATGTAATCATGATCCAATTACATTTTCAAAAACTACCAAACCAAATCAAAATGAAAAACGAAGCAGTCATCACACGAAATAGTGATTTTAATAAATAATTATTAATGAACGAGTGATAAAAGGTTATAAGTAAATCATATATTGTATGATATATATTATTATGTTTATATAATAGATATATAATAAATTTTTATTTATTATATATTTGGTTTGAACATGTATGAATGAAGTTAGACATATGGTAAGGGATTTATTTTTCAAGCCTATATTAATCTAGATTATTGATGGTTGAATTTCTATTTGAGTAAATTATATGATCCTTATCTAATAAATCCAGTTAATTTTTATTATCATATTTATATTTTTTAATGATTAAAATTTTTACTTTAATTTCCCTATCTTTAAATACACAAGAGACCGAATGAACATTTTTAAAGAAAACCAACTATGTTTTAAAATTCAATCAGGAAAGTTTTTATTCCATATCCATGTTTTATTAAATATTTTAATTAATTTTTTAATTATTATCCTATTATTTTTTAAATTTATGGTTACCAATGTTTTATTTTTTTTAAAATAGTTTAAATGTAATTTTTTTCAATTTTCGAACGAGTTTCTTTTTGAATTTTTACCCAAAACGTGACATGAATTTTTCTAAAAACATATAATGCACAAAAAAATTTCTTACCATTGTTAACACTAAATGTTTTTAATATTATTTTATGGGTATTCAAGGTTATTTTCAAATAAAATAGTTTCCATAATATTTTTGGGCTATTTTTCTTTTAAAATTGATTTGAAAAATGGAATGGTTATTTTTCTCAAAAAATATTTCAGTTATCTTTTAAAGAAATTTTTATATATGACAACATCATTTGATGTTAATTACTATTTAATAGGGATATGATCCAATGATACAATTATTAAACTTTCTCTAGATATTTAATCTTAATATTGATTATATTTTTATGAAACTTATTTATTTTCCCTGTGTTATGATATGACGAATGGATACAATGTTTATAGAACCCATATTTTTTTTATAGGTTAGGATATGATGATATGATTATTTACGATCTTGTGTAACAAATATGTATTGTTTTAATTATGTGATGGTAGTTATTTTTTATCCATGAATTGTGGACGCGTTATAACCAAGTATGGTAGTTACATTATAACTAAGAACAATGTTTACATTATAACCGAGGATGGTGGTTACATTTTAACTGAGGATGGGTTGGTCCAAAATTATATAGTCATCCAATGCATTAGGTAATGACTGATATCTCGTGATATAAATAAGAATGGAATGGAGAGTTAAACTAATTTAGTAAGGTAATTGTTCCACTATGATTTTCATGGGAGTGATCCTTGAAATCTATGGTAGTATTTGAAATGATCCTTAACTAATAAAGAAATGATTTTTTATTTTTATACCATAATTCCATGCCTTATTCCAATGTTATTCCCTCATGAATCATGTTATTTGATTATATTAGGATTCATATCTTATAAATTTCCTAGTTTTATTCAAGGAATCAATATTAGAACCTTTGATATGAGAGGTTTGGTTTTAAAAAGTAATTCTCATGTTCTAATACCCTTACTCTCTTGTTATGTTTAAGTAAAAATTGACATCTCTCTTATTTATCCTTATTGTGCATATGAAACTAATGAACCATTTGTATATGTTTCCATGTTTCCAAATATATTATATATATTCGATTCTAGAATCTATCATAACTCCATGTGATGAATATTCATCTAATAACATGTAATATTTATATATGAAAATTATGTATCATTATAGTTTTAATTAGATCATGGTTTAGTTAACCTTTATAAACTTTGATAAATAAAACTTGTTTGGGAATCATTGGTATATATATATGTATAGTATAAAATTATAATGTTTTCCTAATGAACATGGATAACCCAGGTTAGACCTAAGGGTTTATAGATTGATAAGAAGGTGTCTTAATTTCAACATCCTATACATTTTTTTCATGATTATGTGGTTTTCCACTATGATTATTGTTTCTAAAACTTTTTTTTATTTTTTGTTCTATTTAATTAATGGAACCGAAATAAATCATATTAAAAACAAATGTAATGTACAATGCAATTATTGTCCACCTAAGCAACTAAATAGTGGCAGCTAGAATGAAAAATCTTGTTTCTATTCTTGCATTACTTTCAAGTCATAAGTCATGTTGAGCTTTCTAATGATCAAAGGAAAGAACAACATACTATTTAATCTTTAATGAGGAAACACCCACCTTATTTTAGTGGATCCTTGGATCCAATAGTGGCTGATTGATGGATCAAAACCATTGAGAAAATATCTTTTATTCCCTAGAGCTCATAACAAGAAAGTGTTGTTCTAGTATCTTATCATTTAGAGGTTGAAATACAAATATGGTGAAACTTTAATAAAAAAAATATGATTCAAGAGGATGAAATTGAATCCATGGAATGGTATTATTTTAAGAGAATATTTTTTAGTAGTTAATTCCATCATATTCCATGAAAAATGTTGCAAAAGGAATTAAAATATCTAAAGAAGAAGGATAATGAGTTTATTTGTACGTGCGAAGATAATTTTACAAGACATACAAGTACGATTCTTGTTTAATAATCAACCCTTAAATTGAAATTGATCAATTATCTGGTACCATAAAAATATGAATATGAAAGGAATTTTCTGTAATATAATTTTGTAACTATGAATAAATTTTTCAATCTACACTCAAGGTAAAAATAGAAATTATATATTACTCTCATTCCCATGGTTTTGATAAGAAAATGAAGATTGAGTCTCATGAGAACCTGAATAAATCAAATGGTGGAATAAAATTATAGTCACTTCTATATAATAAATGTGGAAAGAAACATCATGGGAATTTATTGAGTGTAATTGACAAGTTTTTTAAATTTGGTATGTTCTATCATAGATCAATTGAGTTTCAGAAGGTGGTGAAAAGCCCCATTGATACAATAGATGAAAGGAGGTCACCAACTAATGAACCAACCAAGATCTAATGAATAAAATTCTATTAGTATGGGAATTATTCCAACTAGTTCATAAATCCAATTTTTGTATGATCAGTATCAATTATAACCTAATCCCATATACAAAGTTAAATATCATGTGATTACAAGATTGATATGCTAAAAGGCACACATATGACCTACTTTAGAAAAGAAAATGTCTTATTTGATTCTAGAACATCCCACTCTATTATATATTCAAAATTTTCAAAGGGTATTTAATTACTAGATAAACTATTATATTTTTAGTTAGTTGTGAATACTCATAATAGTATGATGGTTTTATATAGAGTCTAAAATTCCTCTCCGATTGAATTTTATGGGAAAGTGATTCCTGAGAAGCTTGTGATTCTCCCTTTTGTTGAATTTGATATGATTTTGGGAATGGAATGGATTTATTTATATGGATCCCATATCAATTGTTGAGAAAGGGAAGTAACATTTCATATTCCAAATGAATCCATTCACATTTATCAGTGTGATGATGAATACAAAATTCCAATGGAAATCACTTCTACCATGTGGGTCTTAATTTATATCCATGAAGGGTATTTGTCTTAGATAGTTGGGGAGAAACTCAACATTGAAGAAATACCTATTATTCATGAGTTTTTTTCTTTATAGAGGAGTTTCCTAATCTTCTATCAAATCATGAAGTTGAGTTCTCAATATAACTCAAACCTAGTTTAATTAATATTTAAAATAATCTATGTATAATGGATCTAATTAAATAATAGGAATTAAAGAAGTAACACTCTAAGAATCCTAAAAAGGGATTAATTCATCCAAGTGAATAACATTGTGGTGCACCAGTTCATTTTTAAGAATAAATATGGATAAATGAGACTCTATATTTATTATCGAGAACTTAACAAGATCACTATCAAGAACTAGTATCATATGCCCTATATTGATTACTTGTTTGATCAACTATGTGGAGATAAATACTTTTCTAGGATTTAACTTTATTATAGAAATCATTAATTAAGGCCACAAAAAGAAGATATACCCAAGATAAAATTCCGTACAAGGTACACACACTATGAATTTATAGTGATTCCATTTGGCCTTACAAATTCCACTGGTTTCTTCATGGATATAATAAATAGAGTATTTATAGATTTTTATGATCAAATTTTGGTATCATTTATAGATGATATCCTTTTATATTAAAATAGTGGGGAAGAGTATGAAGATCACTTAGGGATTGTTCTGAAAACCCTAAATAAGGAAAGGATTTATGAAAAATTACTAAGTATGAATTTTGGATTTGTAACGTTTCATTCTTGGGTTATATAATCTCAGGTGAGTGTATATCCCTAGATCCTATAAAAAAGATATTAAATGATGGTCCATACCAACCACTATGACTAATATCTATAGTTTTCATGGTTTTTTTTATATTATATAAAATTGTGGAGAATTTATCTTGGATTTCTAATACACCCACCATGTTAACTAAAAAACGATCAAATTTCCCCTAGATGGATGGATTTGTGTATAATTGAAAGGATATGATATATATGGTTAGTAAATGAACCCATCGTCACACTTCTTTTTAGTATAGAAGGGGTTGTAATCTGAAAAGACGCATCCAAGAAGGGACAGAGATGTGTTCTCATGCAGAACGATATGGTGACAGATTTTGTCTCACACCAATTGAAGGTTAAAGAGAAAAATTACCCAAGTCATGATTTGAAGTTACTAGTGGAAATTTTGGAATTAAATATATGGAGGAATTATCTTTATGGATAAATGTGTAATATATATTCTTTTCATAAAATTTTAATATAAAATTTCACACAAAGATTTGAATATGTTCCAATGAAGATGGTTGGAGATGATTAATGATTATAACTACTTAATATATTACCACCATGGGAAAGAGAATAATGTAGAATATTCATCAGGTGAAAAGGATAATTATAGATTATCTATTATTAGGATCATGAAAAATCTATATTTTTTGATTTTCAAAGGATGGATATGGAAAACATAATGTAAGGGGAAATATATTATATTTATCAAATGATTATTTAACTACCTATCCAATTGAAGATTACATTATGTGTGAAAAAATGATGTAGAACTAAAAAATAAGTTGATAAATTTTCATGGGTTCAACCTCGATTGTGATGGGATGATAATGTTTAGTAATGGTGTATGTGTTCCACCCATACTAGATTTGAAGGAGTTGTTGTATGAGAATCACAATTTATCATTATCTATTGATCTGAGAAGTATGAAGACGTATAGAGATATGAAAGATTATTTCTGGTGGGAGAACACGAAGAGAGATATTACTGAGTATGTATATCAGATCATGGTATGTCAGCAAATTAAGGCTAATATAAATAAGTTTAATGGGATGTTACAATCAATACCCATATGAGAACGGAAGTGGGAAAACATCACCAAGGATTTTTTCTTCACACTCCCCAAAAAATCTAAAGGACACAGTGCTTCTTGGGTTGTATTAGATCACCTTGAAAATTCATAAAACTTTATTTCTTTTTGAGAATATTTCTCTCGAGAACTTATTTATAGGATATACATTTAGTAAGAGGTAAGGTTGTAATAGAGTACCATATTACATTATATATAATTGGGATCTGAGTTTTACCACAATGTTTTTGTGAAGACTTCAGTAGGCTCTGGAAGCAGATATTAGTTTCAGTACATCATATCATCTTCATAAATATTTTTATTCCTAGATAACCATTCAAGCCTTATAGGATATTCTAGGATCTTATTTTATAGCTTTCTGTGTTGGTTGGGATCAACCCATTCCTCTAGTTAGTATTTTATAACAATATTTTTCACTCTAGTATTCAGATGGCTCCTTATGAATCTCTATATGGAAGGAAGTGAAATAATCTAACATGTTGGGATACATAATGAGTTTTAATGCTATTGGGACCCAATCTAGATGAGGAAATGGTAGATAGGGTTTGATCTATTCAATATCACAGAAGTGTTTCACAAAGTTAAAAAAACGTTATTCTAACAATCCTTGATGATATATAGAGTTTAAAGATGGTGACATATATTCTTTGTAACGACCCGAAATTTTGAATAAATTTTGTTTCCTAATTTTATGTGTTATTTTATTTTATTTTTATACTCAACAAAAATGTTTCATTTGATAACATGAGTATAATTAAAATGAGACCGTTGGGTTTTTGACTGTTATATGACCATTGGTCAATATGACCGCTGGAACTAAACGTTTTGATTATTGTCTCTAAATACAAGTAATCTTGGTTAATTATTATAGAAAGAAGATTCGATGGCCTCTCCCAGTAGTCTTGGACCGATCAAAGCCCATCTAACAGAACTTGGAAAGGAGGTAGCACCACTGGGCTTTGCTCTGGACCAAACCCAAGCCGAACTTCATCGTGTGAGCCTAGAACGGAATCACCTTTGCGAGAAGTTCAAACTAATAGAAATTACTACTCGTGCGATGTTGGCCGAGCCTCCCTCAGATTCTCTCACCTTAGAACACCTTACACTTAGGTCCTATGCTGGTGTGATAAGGGTCTATGTAAGGAGACCGTAACTGCCTTGTGTAATCCCTTGTTTTAAATAAAAATTGGGATTTCTTCTTATGATGAAGTTTATGAATTTTCAAATGACCGGATAAATATAGTGTGCATATTTTTGATGAATTTTAGAAAAGGGATATTTTAAAAATGTTTATGTAAACCTTAAATAAATAAAAATGTCTAATGATTTTCAAAAAATGGTCTTCTACAATTATGTTCAGTACGAAATTTAGAGTCTGATAAGACCAGCTTTATTTTTGATGAATAGTAAATTATGAATAGTGATTTTATGCTTATTATTAGTAATGTGACCAAATGGATTAGTAATTTCACTCAAAGAAAGTTTTAATATAATTTAGACACCTAGATTAAGTAATGAGATTCAATAAAATGGGTAAATAATAGTTTCATAAATTATTATTCAAGTATTAGTTTTTTCAGCTGAATAGTGTTTTTTTAATTAAAAATTAAATTAATAATATTTAGAAAATTATTTTTATAAAATGGATTTCATTTTTGAACTCAGAGCATCGATATTATGTGAAGGTAATTTTTTGGGATTTTTCTGAAAAAAATAAATTTTTGGTGAATAGTGTGTTTATTTAAAAAAAATCAATTAAAAATATTTAGAAAATTATTTTTATAAAATAGAGTTTATTTTTGAAATCGGAGCATTGATATTTGGGTAATGTGAAATTTTGGGATTTTTCTGAGAAAGTTGAATTTTCAGTGAATAGTAAAAATACAGTTTTAGGGTTTCGGTATGTTTAATGACATCATAACTGTGTCATGATTATGTCATGATATATTTTAAGGGATGGTCGAATAAAGAGGATACATTATTGTGTGGGGGTCCCCATGTGGCCTAACTCTATGGGAAGTACCATGGGAGGGCCCATGCTTTTGAGAAAACCACTTTTGAGGTGTGCCTTGGCCATTAATGCCTTGTCCCCTCATTTTCCCTATAAATACCAAGCCATCCTCTCATCTTTTCGACTCCAAAAACATCCTCAACGAAGTTATGGTCTCCTTACCTACCAAGGAGTCCTCCCAATGTGCCCCCAAGCCCTCAAGGTCCAAACCTTTGAGTTTTAAGAGTTACATTTTAAGGTAAGGGATCTGACCTCTTTCTTTCTTTTCAAGTGATCTCTTTTATGTCATTTCTCTTATGCTCCATGTTCTTATGTTGTAGGATGTTATTTTATATTCTTTATACTGTCATTTTTATGTTCATATGATGAGATAACCACTCTTACTCTCATAATTTCATTTTATGAATGTTTAAGTGGCGCCGTTAGGCTGCCGAAATTTTTGTAACAGATTCTTTCACCCTTCTCATTTTCAAGTTCTATTTTCTTGTCAATTATTTCAAGTTAGTTTTTATTATGTTTGGGTATGATCTCTATATCTATAAAACTTAAATCTTATGTTCATATGATGAGAGACCCTATTTGATCTTATAAATTCATTTTTGATGCTTAAGTGACGTCGTTAGGCTGCCAAATTTTTAAGGGGATTCTTTCACCCTTCTCATTCTTTTCAAAGTTCTACTTTCATGTCAAGTCTTTCAAATTCCTTTTTTTTATGTTGGGGTATGATCTCTATATATATCATACTGAAATATTATTTTCACATGATGATAGACGCTATTTGATCTTTTCAAATCATTTTTGTTGAAGTTTAACTGACGTCGTTAGGCTACCAAATTTTCATAAGAGAAATCTAATTTTTTCTTCCTTCCATGTTTTTTATTTGAAATGGTATGTCCTTAAAATTTCATTATCATGTTCATATATCCTTCTTATTCTGCACCTATACTATTTTATGGGTCATTTATGAATGTTGGACCAATGTCCCCTCTCTTTTCAATGTTTTCTAAAACCCCGAAACATAGCTGTTATGCTGCAGAATTTTCGTCTCAAAATGCCTCTCTCTTTTCTCAAAATTATTTTATGTTATAAAGTGAGTACTCAAAGCTCTTATTTCTATAGGTTTATTCACATATATATCAAAATGTTCTATTTTATATTCTGGGATTTACATACATGAGACCCTCTCTCCCCTTCCGTGGGTTTAAAGTGACGTAAAGATCATGTCTTTAAAGCAGTTTTTAAAACGTTATGATTATGAAATGAAACCCATTTATTTTATGGTATAAGGGTTATTTATGAAATTTTTGATGATGATATATGTGTCTCACATGATAATAAAGGAAAATATATGGTTGCGCCCTGATAGCGCTCCAATGCATTGGGTAATGATGTAACTACTAGAGATTACAATTTTCACGATACCTTGGTGAATAACCTTGGTAATTTCAAATGACACCTTGGGGATTGACCTTGGTGATATGTTCATGATTTTCTATGTTAAATGATATAGCCACATCTTCAATTTATGAAAAATTTTATTTTTATTATGATATATGTCATGATTTCTTTATCATGACTTAAAGTTCTTTTCATGACCTTATTGAAGTATCTCAAGTTCACATGTAAAATGTTTCTCTTGTTTCCCTTACTGGGCCTTCTGCTCACCCTTTCTTTTGATGTATGTCCCCAGGTTATGAGATGCAGTAATGAACCTAGGGTGAACACGAGGAGAAGCCTTTCAGGTGTTTAAGAAGAATGTTTTATGTTTTCATGTTTTATGTTCCTGGTTTCCAAGACACTAAACCTTAAAGATCCTCGGTTTTGTAAAATGTAATGAAAGTTTATGTGATAAAAAGGCAGGATGCTATAGTTGGTATCAAAGGATGGTTCAGTTATTTGTGGAAATTATGATATGAAAAATTTAGGAAGAACCCTATAGAAATGTTTAAATATAAGAAATCTTCCAGTTATTTTGGTGAATATTGAGTAAGGGGTTTCCAAGCAAATACATCCCTGTCTGGATACGAGCAGGTAGAGGTGGCTCTGGCACAGATGTACATAGGGTTAAAACCTAAAAACACCACTTTTATCTAGACTCAAACGGGAACTGGTACACGACAATGGGCCTTGCTGCACTCTTGGTTACGACACTCCCGGGGGATATGCTTTGGTAAATTCATAATCTTAGTATGAACCATTATTAAAGGAACAAGGATAAAACAAAATAAATATTCACATAAGAATATATGATTATGTATAACCTAGTTTGAAACCTAGGGGATCACAAGTTAGGGTATACTTTTCTTCTACAAGTTATCCTTATATGCTTTAAGCTCCTTTTCATGATTATTGGTTAAGTATTTAATCCCCTAATTGTAGTTTCTTTTCTTAGTTAATGGCGGGAAATAGAAGAACATGTCCCAAAAACCAATGTGATAGGAAATACGATGATTTCCATATTAATATGATAGTGATGATTAGGGGATTAAAATATGATTATTATTTTGGAAGACGTTCACTATTTTGGGGACCCTATATGATCGAGGTAAATATATTACTACGGTATTTTCATTGAGGAGTAAGGTTGACTTAAATTTTGAAGAATAGATGAATTTAAGGTGGAATTTTATTAATTTAGGTTACTTATGGGAATGATTAACCTATCTTGGGTAAAATATGTTTAGGTTAGCTACTTTCTTTATAAGATGTTAGGAGTGGATGATGTTGTTTGGATATGAAAAATGAAGTTTATTTTGGAAGACTATGTTATCAAATCCTTCTTGTATTTGGGTTTCAATATTAGTTTGGTTTATTTTGAGGAATTTTAAGGACCGTTATTTATGGAATGGTCTATGATGAACTTTGGGTAGTACCATAGAACTTGGAAGATTTAAAAGTAGTTTCCATTCCTCTGGGATTGTTTCTTTTTGAAGAGTTGTTTTACCTTACCCTTTCTATTTTTGGGATAATGTTTAAAGATAGAAGAAATAGATAGTTAATCTTTTGTGGATTATGTGATTCTTTAGAAGATGATTCTTGTGCTTTTGATGAGACCAAGTGTTTTTGTATTCTCATCATTTGGAGAAAAGATTAGTTTTGGTAGATACTTATTAAAGGATGAAACTCTACTTGAAGGTAGGTATATTTCCTTATATTTTTGTTCTATGTAGTAAATGAATTCCTCAAAATTATGAAAAGGAATGTAAAACAAAAACGTTGTTGGTTTATGTATCCTACTAGGTAATCAATGACCGTTTACACACATCATAAGTTTGGGATTTTGTTATGGTTAACTTTCCCCTAATCATGTTCTCTATCACTCTCCCTCAGAACATGACCCCTTGTTTTTCTTCCATGTCCATTTTTTCCTACATGGAATCCTAGTGTGGGTTAACTCGGGTGACCTTTGTACTTCCCTTTCTTTCTTTTAAAGTAATATTTTTACTGACTTCTTTTCTGATGTGGGACTTTCAATGGAATTTCAAAACCCAATTTTAAAAATTGCGAGGACGGAATTTCTTAATGGGGGAAGATTGTGACGACTTGAAATTTTGAATAAATCTTGTTTCATAATTTTATGTGTTATTTTATTTTATTTTTATACTCAAAAAAAATGTTTCATTTTATAACATGAGTATAATTAAAATGAGACCGTTGGGTTTTTGACTGTTATATGACCATTGGTCAATATGACTGCTAGAACTAAACATTTTGATTATTGTCTCTAAATACAAGTGATCTTGGTTAATTATTATTGAAAGAATATTCGATGGCCTCTCCCAGTAGTCTTGGACCGATCGAAGCCCATCTAACAGAACTTTAGAAGGAGGTAGCACCACTGGGCTTTGCTCTGGACCAAACCCAAGCCGGACTTCATCGTGTGAGCCTAGAACGGAATCGCCTTTGTGAGAAGTTCAAACTAATAGAAATTACTACTCGTGCGATGTTGGTCGAGCCTCCCTCGGATTCTCTCACCTTAGCACACCTTACACTTAGGTCCTATGCTAGTGTGATAAGGGGCTATGTAAGGATACTATTACTGCCTTGTGTAATCCCTTGTTTTAAATAAAAATTGGGATTTCTTCTTATGATAAAGTTTATGAATTTTCAAATGAATGGATAAATATAGTATGCATTTTTTTGATGAATTTTAGAAAAAATATATTTTAAAAATGTTTATGTAAAACTTAAATAAATAAAAATGTATAATTATTTTCATAAAATGGTCTTCTACAATTATGTTCAGTACGAAATTTAGAGTCTAATGAGACCAACTTTATTTTTGATGAATAGTAAATTATGAATAGTGATTTTACGCTTATGATTAGTAATGTGACCAAATGGATTAGTAATTTCACTTAAAGAAAGTTTTAATATTATTTAGACACCTAGATTAAGTAATGAGATTCAATAAAATGGGTAAATAACAGTTTCATAAATTATTATTCAAGTATTAGTTTCTTCGGGTGAATAGTGTTTTTAATTAAAAATTAAATTAATAATATTTAGAAAATTATTTTTATAAAATGGATTTCGTTTTTTAACTCAGATCATCGATATTATGTTAAGGTAATTTTTGGGGATTTTTCTGAAAAAAAAAAAAATTTTTAGTGAATAGTGTGTTTATATAAAAAAATGAATTAAAAATATTTAGAAAATTATTTTTATAAAATAGAGTTCATTTTTGAAATCGGAGCATTGATATTTGGTTAATGTGAAATTTTGGGATTTTTCTGAGAAAGTTGAATTTTCAGTGAATAGTAAAAATACAGTTGTAGGGTTTCGGTATGTTTAATGACATCATAACTGTGTCATGATGATGTCATGAGATATTTTAAGGGATGGTCGACTAAAGAGGATTAAATATTGGGTGGGGGTACCCATGTGGCCTAACTCTATGGTAAGTACCATGGGAGGGCCCATGCTTTTGAGAAAACCACTTTTGAGGTGTCCCTTGGCCATTAATGCCTTGTCCCCTCACTTTCCCTATAAATACCAAGCCCTCCTCTCATCTTTTTGACTCCAAAAACATCCTCAACAAAGTTCTGGTCTCCTTACCTCCCAAGGATTCCTCCCAAGGCGCCCCCAAGCTCTCAAGGTCCAAACCTTTGAGTTTTAAGAGTTACATTTTAAGGTAAGGGATCCGACCTCTTTCTTTCTTTTCAAGTGATCTATTTTATGTCATTTCTTTTATGCTCCATGTTATTATGTTGGAGGATGTTATTTTATATTCATTATACTGTACTTTTTATGTTAATATGATGAGAGACCCCCTCTTACTCTCATCATTTCATTTTATGAATGTTTAAGTGGCGCCGTTAGGCTGCCGAAAGTTTTGTAACAGATTCTTTCACCCTTCTCATTTTCAAGTTCTATTTTCTTGTCAAGTCTTTCAAGTTCATTTTTATTATGTTGGGGTATGATATCTATATCTATCATACTGAACTCTTATTTTCATATGATTAGAGACCCTATTTTATCTTATCAATTCATTTTTTGAAGCTTAAGTGACGCCGTTAGGCTGCCGAATTTTTAAGGGGATTCTTTCACCCTTCTCATTCTTTTCAAAGTTCTACTTTCATGTCAATTCTTTCAAATTCCTTTTTTTATGTTGGGGTGTGATCTCTATATCTATCATACTGAAATCTTATTTTTACATGATTAGATACCCTATTTGATCTTTTCAAATCATTTTTGTTGAAGTTTAAGTGACGTCGTTAGGCTGCCGAATTTTCATAAGAGAAATCTAATTTTTGTCTTCCTTCCATGTTTTTCATTTGAAATGGTATGTCCTTAAAATTTCAATAACATGTTCATATATCCTTATTATTCTTCCCCTATACTGTTTTATGGGTCAATTATGAATTTTGGACCCATGTCCCCTATCTTTTCAATGTTTTCTAAAACCCCGAAACATAGTCGTTATGCTGCAGAATTTTCGTCTCAAAATGCCTCTCTCTTTTCTCAAAATTATTTTATGTTATAAAGTGAATAATAAAAGCTATTATTTTTATAGGGGTATTCACATATATATCAAAATTTTCTATTTTAAATTTTGGTATTTACATACATGGGACCCGCTCTCCCCTTCCGTGGGTTTAAAGTGACGTAAAGATCATGTCTTTAAAGCAGTTTTTAAAACGTTATGATTATGAAATGAAACCCATTTATTTTATGGTATATGGGTTATTTATGAAATTTTTGATGATGATATATGTGTCTCACATGATAATAAATGAAAATTTAAGGTTGCTCCCTGATAGCGCTCCAATGTATTGGGTAATGATGTAACCACTAGAGATTACAATTTTCACGATACCTTGGTGAATAACCTTGGGGATTGACCTTGGTGATATGTTCATGATTTTCTAAGTTAAATGATGTATCCACATCTTCAAGTTATGAATAATTTTATTTTTATTATGATATATCTCATGATTTCTTTATCATGACTTAAAGTTCTTTTCATTACCTTATTGAAGTATCTCAAGTTCACATGTAAAATGTTTCTCTTGTTTCCCTTACTGGGCCTTCTGCTCACCCTTTCTTTTGATGTATGTCCCCAGGTTATGAGATGCAGTAATGAACCTATGGTGAACATGAGGAGAAGCCTTCCAAGTGTTTAAGAAAAATGTTTTATGTTTTCATGTTTTAAGTTCCTGGTTTCCAAGACACTAAACATTAAAGATCCTCAGTTTTGTAAAATGTAATGAAAGTTTATGTGATAAAAAGTCAGGATTCTATAGTTGGTATCAAATGATGGTTTAGTTATTTGTGGAAATTAGGATATGAAAAATTTAGGAAGAACCCTATAGAAATGTTTAAATATAGGAAATCTTCCTGGTATTTTGGTGAGTATTGAGTAAGGGGTTTCCAAGCAAATGCATCCTGTCTGGATACGAGCAGGTAGAGGTGGCTCTGGCACAGATGTACATAGGGGTAAAACCTAAAAACACCGCTTTGAGCTAGACTCGAACGGGAACTGGTACACAACAACGGGCCTTTCTGCACTCTTGGTTACGACACTCCTGGGGGATATGCTTTGGTAAATTCATAAGCTTAGTATGGACCATTATTAAAGGAACAAGGATAAAACAAAATAAATATTCACATAAGAATATATGATCATGGATAAACTAGTTTTAAACCTATGGGATCCCAAGTTAGGGTATACTTTTCTTCTACAAGTTATCCTTATATGATTTAAGCTCATTTTCATGATTATTGGTTAAGTATTTAAGCCCCTAATTGTAGTTTCTTTTCTTAGTTAATGGCGGGAAATGGAAGAACATGTCCAAACAACCAATGTGATAGGAAATGCAATGATTTCCATATTAATATAATAGTGATGATTAGGGGATTAAAATATGATTATTATTTTGGAAGACGTTCACTATTTTGGGGACCCTATATGATCGAGAGAAATAGATTACTACGGTATTTTCATTGATGAGTAAGGTTGAGTTATATTTTGAAGAATCTATGAATTTAAGGTGTACTTTTAGTAATTTAGGTTACTTATGGGAATGATTAACCTATCTTGGGTAAAATATGTTTAGGTTAGCTACTTTCTTTATAATATGTTAGGAGTGGTTGATGTTGTTTGGATATGAAAAATGAAGTTTATTTTGGAAGACTATGTTATCAAATCCTTCTTGTATTTGGGTTTCAATCTTAGTTTGGTTTATTTTGAGGAATTTTAAGGACCATTATTTATGGAATGGTCTATGATGAACTTTGGGTAGTACCATATAACTTTAAAGATTTAAAAGTAGTTTCCATTCCTATGGGATTGTTTCTTTTTGAAGAGTTGTTTTACCTTACCCTTTCTATTTTTGGGATAATGTTTAAAGATAGAAGAAATAGATAGTTAATCTTTTGTGGATTATGTGATTCTCTAGAAGATAATTCTTCTGATTTTGATGAGACCAAGTGTTTTTGAATTCTCATCATTTATAGAAAAGATTAGTTTTGGTAGAGACTTATTAAAGGATGAAACTCTACTTGAAGGTAAGTATATTTCCTTATATTTTTGTTCTATGTAGTAAATGAATTCCTCAAAATTATGAAAACGAACGTAAAAAAATGTTGTTGGTTTATGTATCCTACTAGGTAATCAATGACCGTTTACAGACATCATAAGTTTGGGATTTTCTTATGGTTAACTTTCCCCTATTCATGTTCTCTATCACTCTCCCTCAGAACTTGAACCCTTGTTTTTCTTCCATGTCCATGTTTTCCTAGATGGAATCCTAGTGTGGGTTAACTCGGGTGACCTTTGTACTTCCCTTTCTTTCTTTTAAAGTAATATTTTTACTGACTCCTTTTCCGATGTGGGACATTCAATGGAATTTTAAAACCCAATTTTAAAAATTGCGAGGATGGAATTTCTTAAGGGGGGAAGATTGTAATGACCCAAAATTTTGAATAAATCTTGTTTCCGAATTTCATGTGTTATTTTATTTTATTTTTATACTAAACAAAAATGTTTCATTTGATAACATGAGTATAATTAAAATGAGACCGTTGGGTTTTTTACTGTTATATGACCATTGGTCAATATGACCATTGGAACAAAACGTTTTGATTATTGTCTCAAAATACAAGTAATCTTGGTTAATTATTATAGAAAGAAGATTCGATGGCCTCTCCCAGTAGTCTTGGACCGATCGAAACCCATCTAATAGAACTTGGGAAGGAGTTAGCACCAATGGGCTTTGCTCTGGACCAAACCCAAGCCGAACTTCATCGTGTGAGGCTAGAACGGAATCCCCTTTGCAAGAAGTTCAAACTAATAGAAATTACTACTCGTGCGATGTTGGTCGAGCCTCCCTAGGATTCTCTCACCTTAGCACACCTTACACTTAGGTCCTATGATGGTGTGATAAGGGGCTATGTAAGGAGACCATAACTGCCTTGTGTAATCCCTTGTTTTAAATAAAAATTGGGATTTATTCTTATGATGAAGTTTATGAATTTTCAAATGACCGGATAAATATAGTATGCATAATTTTGATGAATTATAGAAAACGGATATTTTAAAAATGTTTATTTAAACCTTAAATAAATAAAAATGTGTAATGATTTTCAAAAAATGGTCTTCTACAATTATGTTCAGTACGAAATTTAGAGTCTAATAAGACCAACTTTATTTTTGATGAATAGTAAATTATGAATAGTGATTTTACGGTTAGGATTAGTAATGTGACCAAATGGATTAGTAATTTCACTCAAAGAAAGTTTTAATATAATTTAGACACCTAGATTAAGTAATGAGATTCAATAAAATGGGTAAATAACAGTTTCATAAATTATTATTCAAGTATTAATTTTTTCGGGTGAATAGTGTTTTTTTAATTAAAAATTAAATTAATAATATTTAGAAAATTATTTTTATAAAATGGATTTCATTTTTGAACTCAGAGCATCGATATTATGTTAAGGTAATTTTTGGGGATTTTTCTGAAAAAAATAAATTTTCGGTGAATAGTGTGTTTATTTAAAAAAAATGAATTAAAAATATTTAGAAAAATATTTTTATAAAATAGAGTTCATTTTTGAAATCAGAGCATTGATATTTGGTTAATGTGAAATTTTGGGATTTTTCTGAGAAAGTTGAATTTTCAGTGAATAGTAAAAATATAGTTTTAGGGTTTCGGTATGTTTAATGACATCCTAACTGTGTCATGATGATTTCATGAGATATTTTAAGGGATGTTTGACTAAAGAGGATGAATTATTGTGTGGGGGTCCCCATGTGGCCTAACTCTATGGGATGTACCATGGGAGGGCCCATGCTTTTGAGAAAACCGCTTTTGAGGTGTCCCTTGGCCATTAATGCCTTGTCCCCTCACTTTCCCTATAAATACCAAGACCTCCTCTCATCTTTTCGACTCAAAAAACGTCCTCAACGAAGTTATTGTCTCCTTACCTCCCAAGTAGTCCTCCCAAGGTGCCCCTAATCCCTCAAGGTCCAAACCTTTGAGTTTTAAGAGTTACATTTTAAGGTAAGGGATCCGACCTCTTTCTTTCTTTTCAAGTGATCTCTTTTATGTCATTTCTTTTATGCTCCATGTTCTTATGTTGTAGGATGTTATTTTATATTAATTATACTGTCCTTTTTATTTTCATATGATGGGAGACCCCCTCTTACTCTCACCATTTCATTTTATGAATGTTTAAGTGGCGTCGTTAGGCTGTCGGAAGTTTTGTAACAGATTCTTTCACCCTTCTCATTTTCAGGTTCTATTTTCTTGTCAAGTCTTTCAAGTTCATTTTTATTATGTTGGGGTATGATCTCTATATCTATCATACTTAACTCTTATGTTAATATTATTCGAGACCCTATTTGATCTTATCAATTCATTTTTTGAAGCTTAAGTGACGCCGTTAGGCTGCCGAATTTTTAAGGGGATTCTTTCACCCTTCTCATTCTTTTCAAAGTTCTACTTTCATGCCAAGTCTTTCAAATTCTTTTTTTTATGTTGGGGTATGATTTCTATATCTATCATACTGAACTCTTATGTTCACATGATGAGAGACCCTATTTGATCTTTTCAAATCATTTTTGTTGAAGTTTAAGTGACGCCGTTAGGCTGCCGAATTTTCATAAGAGAAATCTAATTTTTGTCTTCCTTCCATGTTTTTCATTTGAAATGGTATGTCCTTAAAATTTCACTACCATGTTCATATATCCTTCTTATTCTTCCCCTATACTGTTTTATGGGTCATTTATGAATGTTGGACCCATGTCCCCTCTCTTTTCAATGTTTTCTAAAACCCCGAAACATAGCCGTTATACTGCAGAATTTTCGTCTCAAAATGCCTCTCTCTTTTCTCAAAATTATTTTATGTTATAAAGTGAATACTCAAAGCTCTTATTTCTATACGAGTATTCACATATATACCAAATTTTATATTTTAAATTCTGGGATTTACATACATGAGACTCGCTCTCCCCTTCCATGGGTTTAAAGTGACGTAAAGATCATGTCTATAAAGAAGTTTTTAAAACGTTATGATTATGAAATGAAACCCATTTATTTTATGATATATGGGTTATTTATGAAATCTTTGATGATGATATATGTGGATCACATGATAATAAAGGCAAATTTAAGGGTGCTCCCTAATAGCGCTCCAATGCATTGGGTAATGATGTAACCACTAGAGATTACAATTTTCACGATACCTTAGTGAATAACCTTGGTAATTTTCAAATGACACCTTGGGGATGGACCTTGGTGATATGTTCATGATTTTATATGTTAAATGATGTATCCACATCTTCAAGTTATGAAAAATGTTTTTTTTATTATGATATATCTCATGATTTCTTTATCATGCCTTAAAGTTCTTTTCATGACCGTATTGAAGTATCTCAAGTTCTCATGTAAAATGTTTCTCTTGTTTACCTTACTAGGCCTTCTTCTCACCCTTTCTTTTGATGTATGTCCCCAAGTTATGAGATGCAGTAATAAACCTAGGGTGAACATGAGGATAATCCTATCAAGTGTTTAAGAAGAATGTTTTATGTTTTCATGTTTTAAGTTCCTGGTTTCCAAGACACAAAACCTTAAAGATCCTCGGTTTTGTAAAATGTAATGAAAGTTTATGTGATAAAAAGGAGGGATTCTATATTCTTAGGGATATATAATTGGAATAAGGTAATGAGTTTTGGAAATAAATGATCTTTTATCCTTATTTATAATGTTCTATTTGAAATTATTTATTATATCTAGATAATAGCTTATCATTTGGAGTTTGCAATGAACCTATTTCAAGTTCATGATGTGTTTAATTTATCTATCCTAAGGATATAGATAACTAATCCATTACATAGACTAAAATTATCGGGAATAACAGTAGATAATTTTATTTCTTATGAAGAAAAATTGGTAAAGATATTGTATCATAGAGTTAAATTTATATGGAACAAGACTACTCAACTGGTAAAAGTTCTCTAGAGGAATTAGAAAATGGAGGAAGATACATGGGAAGCCTAGGATACAATGAAACAAATATATCCTCTTTTATATGTAATTAATTTCAAGTAAAAAATTCAATTTAGGGTGGGTGGTTATATTATAATACCCTAAGAGTTTATCAAATTTTTATTTCAATTAATTTATTTTATTTCAATAGCTTGTGTTACATGTATAACAAATTTTAAACGAAACAAAATATATTATTAAAATATTCTGGAAAGGTTATTGTCTAGATGTTGGATTTTGGATTATTAATAGTACTAACTAAATTATAATTTTTTTGATTTATACATGTACAAAATAAATTCATTGGTTACAAATTGATTAGAAATAAAAATAAAAACATTTTTAGTTGAAAGCTATATTTTTCTAGAAAATTGTTTTTATGTGAACCATCATCTTTTCTATCAATAAATTAAATAAACCACTTTTGGTGAATTATTTTAGTTAAATTTATAGGTAATAAATTTAATAAAATGTTTTAATATTTAGAAAATAATTTTTCTAGCTATGGAATAAAAATAAAATTCAATTTTGATGCTTAAAATATATTTTTCTAATAAGATAGTTTTCATTATGTTTTTCACACTTATTATAAATTTATAGTCATTCAATAATAGGTATTAAATTTGATAAAATATATTTCATATTTTTAATATTTTGTTTCAAAATTTGTAAATATACCTCATTCATTTTTTGGCCAATATGAATAGTAATCGTGGTTAAATTTACCAGCTCGAAAAATAAAAAATCGTGTTAACCAGGGTTGTAACTTAGTGATAAGGCCATATTTTTTAATCCTAATTTTTATTTTATGAATTAAATTTTATATTTATCAATTAGGATATATATTTAATTTTTTAAGGACACTTTTACATGAAACTTACCTATATAATATTTAAATTAAAGAAAGTTACAAAATTTCCCACTCTTAGTTTTAAATAAATATTAATGTGTCCAAAAAGGAAAAAAATGTTATTAATGAATAAAATTATCTATTTTTAAATTAATGAAATTGTTATCATGATATAAATTTATTTATTATTTTTTTAAAATTATATAATAATCTTAAATTTTTTTGCAACATTGATGGTGTATTTATCCAATTAATAAAAAATATAATAAATGGTTTCAAAAATATTATATGTAATATAATTTTATTTAGTTAACATGTTACATGAATTTTTTAGATATATTTGATATATTAGTGTATTTTTAAAGGATAGTATTTTAATTCCAACTTTTAATTTATGTATTTTAAGTAATATTAAATGAATACTTTCTAAATTAATAATAATCATATTTTATAAAAATAATATTTTATTAAATTGCATAAAAATAATTAAAATATTAAAATATTACGAGGGGAAAATATATGTCCTAAAATGTCATAATTTTACCATTTATATTATATTTTGAAACATTTGTCTTGAAAATGATTTAAATATATTTTAAACATTTTTGAAATTCCAAGAGTGCCCCTCCCCTCAATTATAAAAAGACACCCATAATTTCTCTTTTTCAGAACAATTTGAGCCTTATATCTTGACAATAATCTACCAATTTAACCTATAAATCCCATATTCAAATTAAAAAAGTTTGTTTCTTCCCAAAATACCAACCTTAGATCCCTTAAGAGGATATCTAAAGGATTTGTTTCAAAGAATAATAATCGTATTAACCTATCAATTTTTTATAATCGTTCTTTTACATCCTCTAAATAAGTAATATTATTAATTAAATAATAAATTAAATATCATATATATACCTAAATATTATTATATTTATGAAACCTTCAATATATCCCCCTATTTTACATCAAATGGGAAGTGGAAGTATTGATCGTGCGTACAAACGACTTACTGTCTCCATGCAGTGATACAATTCATTTTCATTAACATATACTATGAATTATTATTATGATAGTATTAATGTATATATATTATATTTATGAAATTATTATTATTATTTAGTTATAACATCATATCTACCTTATTACCTTTCAAACTGTTGGAAAATGATAAATTCGTTCGTGCGTATGTTTGGACTATCATCTCCACGATGAGATGTGATTTGTTTTTCATTTTCATTTTACTTGGATTTCAATAAGGGTATATTTAATAAATATATTATATATATATATGATATTATAATTATTTTTTATAGTTTAATTACTATTTAACTCTCTTTAATTCCATCCATCAAAAAATTGGTAATAATGTTCATGTGTATGTACGACCTACAGTCTCCATAAACAGTGCATTTCATTTTTTATCTCTAACTTCTATAGAAGAATATAAATATTTATATAATGAATATATATTAATTTTATCATGATTAAAATTATATATTTTATTTAACAGTGATAAATTTATAAGGTCCAAAACTACCAAACTAAAACATACAAGAAAAACGAAGCAATTATCACCCGAAATTGTGATTTTAATAAATAATTCTTAATTAATGGGTGATAAAATGTATTAATTAAAAAATATATGGTTTGATATATATGTTAATATTATTTTAATTTATTTAAATAAAAATATATTTATTATACATGAGGTTTTAACACATACAAAAGATGTCATACTTGACGTAAGGGATTTATGTTTCAATCTTATTTCAATCAGGATTATTTATGGTTGAATCTGCATGAGTGGAAATTATATGATACTTATCTGATTAATAAATTTAATTGTTATATTTTTATTTTTATTTTTGAAGAATAATTTTTTCCCTTTTATTTCCCTATCTTTATATACTTAAGATATCGAGCAATAATTTTTTAATAAAATTAGATATTTTTTAATATTCAGTCAAGAACATTTTTCATTCATTTAAATTTTTTCTAAAATGTTTTCAATAATGTTTTTAATTTTATCATATGATTGTTTTAAATCATTTTTAACAATTATTTAATTTTTTACAAAATATTTATAAGTATTATTCTTGTTGTTTTCTGAATGATGAACATTTTGACTTTCACAAAAAAAATCGAGTGGAATGTTTTCTTTTAAGTTATATAGAATGAATGAAATTTCCTTCCATCATGACAAATAAATGTTTTTAGGATTATTTTACATGTTTCAAGGGTATATTTAAAAGAAAAAAATTTAAATATTATTTTGTAAATATTTTTATTTTAAATGTGACTTTTAAAATTGAAAGGTATTTTTCCTCAAGAAATATTTCAGTGATATTTTAAAAGGAATTCGAATATATGATAACATCCTTTGATGATAATTATGTTTTAGTGGGGATTTGATCCAAGGATAAAAATATTACTCTTTCTCTCTATGATTAATTTTTATTTTGATTATATGTTTATGAAACCTATTTATTTTCCATGGGTTATGTTATGATGAATAAATAAAATGTTCATGAAACTAGTTTTATTTGCACATGTTATGATTTGATGATTTTATGAATTATGATCTTTTGTAACACATATATATGGTTTTCGTTATGTGATAATAGTTACATTATATTCATTTATTTTGGTTATGTTATAACTGAGGATGGTGTTTTTGTTATAACCAAGGATGATGGTTATGTTATAACCTATGATGGTGGTTACATTATAAATGAGGACTAGTGAGCCTAGAATTGTATTTATTTCTAGTTAATTGGTTAATGATTGATATATAGTGGGATAAATAAAACTATAATGTGGATTTAAAACAATTCATTAAGGGAATTTATCCACTATGATAGACTTGGGAGTGAACATTGACTATTATTATGGAACAAAGAGTGAGAAAAATACACTATGATAGTGTTGGAGATGAGACTTGACTACTAAAGAAATGATTTTATATTTTTATAAATTAATTACATGTCTTATTCCAATTTTATGCTCTCATGAATCATGTTGTTTGATTCCTTTATGATTCATATCTTATGAACTACCAAACTTTATGCCACGAATCATGGTTTTGATCTTTGATATCCAAGGTATGGTTTTAAAAAGTTATTCTAATATTATCATACCCTTATTCTAATTTTATGTTTAAGTGATCATTTATATATCCCTTATTTAACTTTACCTAGAATATATGATTACCCTTTTTTGTTTTCTTTTTCCCAGGTTATGAAGAAAGGTATTAAATATGATATGTCTAAGAAGGGTGATAGTTATGAAGAAATTAATGTGAGACACTTATGAACCAGTTTTTTATGTATCAAAATTTTCAAATATAATAGAACTATATTATTCTAGTGTGGTTTGAAATTTATGTCATTAATATCAATATAATATGATGTAATATATTTGTATTAAAATCACAGGTTACTATAGATAGACTCTGTGAGGTTGCATGTTGGGATAATATTCATGCAGGTTGATAGGATGGACCTATTTATTTTTTACAGGCTTTAATTTTTTCCATTATAATCTAATTATATTATTTTTCTGTATTTTATAATTTTTGAGGTTGTTCCTATATTTATTACTATAATAATTATTATTATTCATTACTCTAGAATGTATGGATATGTGTGTGTGTGTGTACATGTATGTTGTGCTAAGGTCTCCCATATATGTGATATTCTTACTTGGTGATAGTCATCATCCCCTATACTATTGGAGGTGGTATATGGTTGGTACTCTTGGATTACAGCTGGCTTAGTCATGGCCTCATTGATTCGGGTTTTCTAATACAGTTCACGACTGGCTATAAAAATGTTATTAAAAAAAAATTAAATTTATTAAATCAAACGTGTGCATAATTTTATAAATAATGTTTTTATTCCCAAATATAGTTTTAAATGGAAAATATGGGGACACCATTATATTGGGAATGTGGGTTTTACTTAATGAGTTACATATATTTTATTCATTTCATCTTATATAATGGTTCTTAGTCAGAAGAGAATTAAAAAGAGAAAATTAATTAATTAATTAATTAATTGGATAAGCCATAGATAAATTCATATTTAATAATTGAAAAAGAAAATCTCTTTTATTATCCATATAACCCTTAAATATCGAAGGATAGATCCATGATTCTATTTTTTATTCCTTGTATGGTTTGGATTTCTGGGATATTCAGGCCTTTGAAGACATGTTATTGGCTTGTATGATGTTCTGTGATGCTTAGGGTTTATGCCATGTCCCACAACTACATTTTTTTCTAAAATTCGTCTAGAGATAATTTGGTTGTGTATTGATGCAGTGGTATTTAGTGATTACTTAAATATCATGAAATTTGCAACCTCATGAGAAAAATTATATAACCCATGAATTTGATTTGGTACCAATGGTGTTCTTCCTAAATAATTAGAAACACTACCTTATTGGTGAGAATTTTGTTGTCTATTATAACTGTAACATCCACAGTTATATCTTCACCTATAGATATCTAAATCAGATTTAACGGTAGTGGTCAAATTTATTGTGGGATTATAACATCTAGATAGTCTACACACCAGAGAAAATAGATGTGGTGGAAGATTCTTGTATTAGTAAATCATGTCATTATTTTATTAGTGAGGTGTTGAAGTAGTACCACACTCGATTATACTCAAAAAATAAAGATCCACATCTATATCATAAAAATGTATTCCACTATCACATTCATCATATAATTATACTAAAAAATTACTAATTGAAGTCCAAATACAATCCAAATACAAGTACATAGTGTGATCTCTGGGATACATGGAATGTAGGTCTAGAGGTGCCACTCGGTGTGTGCCACACTACTTGAGTCATATCCCACAGAGCATACACATGTTGTAGCATTGGGTAATATGGAATATGGGCATCCAGGCCCCCTGGTTATGTACTTCCCATACACACTGAGTTGTTTGATTAGGGACACATGATGTGTGGGTTGGGCTACATGATATGTTATATTTAACTCAAACCCAGAAACACTTGATTTTTATAACCTTAGATACATTACATGCGTTCATTCAAACTACATTATGTGTAGTCATATGTTTCCTATAATATCATCTCCTTATCAAAGATTCCTTTTTTTTCTACAATTTTTACTATGATTACCACTAAAAATCCTAAAAAATGCATTGATCAAGATCATGAAGCCGTCAAAGGTAGGATTATGGACACCCTTTTTCAAAATATTGTGACATCATCGCTTCTTTAAGTCAACGATGTTCTATACCTCTTGAAAACCGTCCATCATACTCTTTTAAGTGAATATAATCATTATTAGTGATCCTACATGTGTCATAACCTTTTATGTCAAATCCAAAACAACAATCTTCAAAACCATTAAAAATAAAATAATGAATATACCTGAAGAAATGGTTAAATCACTATACAAGAATAAGAATTTGATAATGAATGTGAATAATAGAGGGAGGAATCTAGAAAAATGAAATAGTGGAAATTATTATCACGTGTGATTGATAATATTATATGATCATGAAAATTGATGAAAAAAGTATTAATTTTAAATTCCATATAAATTAATCACAAATCACAATTCTAATGAAAAATCATAATTTAATAGTAAGAGAGACACTATGGGATATACTCAAAATTGAGTTGGGGAGAGGTGAATTAGGGTAGGGGAATTTTTATCACTTTACCACATAGACTTTTTAGCATATTGACTCCTCTATTCTCTATTACTTATCATATGAAAGTATATGAAAGTAGGTAAAAGATGGAACATGATATTTTTACAATTTTCACTACTGAAATAATAATAATTAGTCCTTTCCATGTATTATGATGACTAATACATTGATTATCAACTATAATGTTATACTAAGTATAGTGGTTTGTCAAGATGAAAAATCCTTACCTTAATTTTGAGTACCTCTTCTTTAATGGGGGATTGAAACTATCATTCTTCCATAGACTTGTGGTAACATTTTCCAACTAATATCTCATCATTGGTTCTTTATACTCCCTCTGATGATAGTATTCACATTCTATATAGGGTACATTGAAACACCAAGAAAGTCGTCCACCTATTGAGAATTTTGATGAATGAAATGGTGTTTTATTATTCTCCACTTCCTTCTTCTTCACTTGTTTTTTTCAAAATAGTAGGAAAGAGACTTCCCTTCTTCCTTCACTTGAAATAAGTCTGTATGATTCATTTGTTTGATACTTTACATATGATGTAATTTCATCTATTGATAGTTCATTCATGACCTTTCTTATTATTTTTCTTCTTTCAATACTTGTACATTCAGTATTATTTGTTCGATGATGTTTTTCTAGTACAGGTCATTCAGATTTTAGTTCTTCCGAAAACTCCCTCACTTTTCTCTTTCGATCTCTAATAAATAGTAAAACTCTATTTTGTATGTACATGATTATTTTTCCTTCTTCTTGATTATAAGTAACTTTTTCATCCAGTTATTTTACTATTTATGATAACTTTTACTCATTATGATACCTATATTTATGATCACTTAAACTTATACCCTTTGGTCAGTGAACTAATCACATCGTCTTATGCTTCTGCTCCATCCAATACACCCTACTTTGACTGGAACCTCTTCTTTAAATTATCTGACCAAAATGATAATATATCTCATGTTTCATGTTAAAATATTATATATGACACTTCAAATTCTCATCATAATTCACATTTGTTATTCATTACACAGATCAATGAATCAACACCCCTTTATATGGGTAGTGGTTCTACGAATTTTCAAGGTGAGGAACACAATTAAAATTTAAAATTTATGACTAAAATATTCAATAATTACACTTAAATATTTTCAACATTTAAAAACCATAAAAATTCCAAAAATATTGGTGTTAAAGAATTTTTTTAGGAAAATTCCTTATATATTGATGTTAATGATCTTCTTCAACCTTTTAGAAGTATCACTAGAATCAAAATCTTCATTCATAAATATAAAAAGTTGAATGTACAGATCAATATCTCCATAATTAATGAATTTTCAAAAACATATTAAAGTTAATCTATAATTATATCATTTATAAATTCCTAACTCTTCTTCCATATGGTAATATTAATTTCACTTCTTCTATACAGTGAAACATCATCTGACGTTCCTCCACAAGTTTATAAGAACTCTTAAGTATTTCACTGGACTCTCCCTCTAAACAATGATTTTTTTATGAATATTCATCTATTTTTTTAGCTTATAAATCCTCTAAATTCCTAATTTTATAAGGTACCATTTGTTTTGTGTCTCTGTAAGTTCTCATTCAATTGGACACACATCCTTTCTTCTTTATTTGGAAACATCTATTTGATAAAGATTATCAGAAACTTTAGTCCACTAAAATTCACATGGGAACCTCTGTTATATGACTCCATTAAAAAGGTAATATCTAATAAAATAATTAATAGACCTTATAAACCTTGTTTTTATGATCTTTATGTGTTTACTCTAACTCTCTCAGGAAACATTAGTCTAATCATTCATAAACCATTATCTATTAATCCCCACAACCATTTTTCTATATGATAATCTACTTTGAAAACTTCATCTATATATGATGATTATGACACTATAATCAAATCATTTATAAATATATTCATTAGATAATAATTATACATTTTCACAAACTATTTAATTTTTTAGGAAATCTTCACTCGACCAATTGAGAAATTTTTTCTGATGGATAATGTTATATGACTCACTATGTTTATATGATAGACTTTATACTTAATTTCATTAGTTATAGCCTAGTAAATAGTTAATTTTTTTCATTCTTTTAAAATTGTTATCTTTTTATCATGGTGATTGTTACAAGTCCATCTGATAGAATTTTTATGGTTCTTTATTCATGTTCAATCAGCACATCAAAATGTTCAGGAATCGTTGTTTAACTAAGTTCTGCCGCAACCTAATATCATTATGACTTGAACATTACATGGATTCTCCGAAATGTATCTTTTAAATTAAGGTAATTAAAATATTTTTCAAGTAAATTTCTCTTATTCAAATTTTTTTGAATCACAATAATTAGGTAATGTGATATTTTACTGATAAAGAAAACATCTCATAAAAATACCTGATATTATTTACTTGATCATTATTTGTTTGATGTAAATATGTGTGTAATTAGTTAAACATTTATTACCACATATTTCTAATTGACTCAGTTCTTTCACAATAGTTTGATGACATTGTGAATGTTTATTTGGTTCTCTCCCAAACTTTCTATAGTCTATTTGATCTTTTTATCATGGTCCATTAGACAGACTCTGTTATATGATTTAGGAAAGAATCATCTAATGGGATCTTTAATACTCCATTTGTTGGCACAAATCAGAAACCCTCTTCTGATGACCATGTTTCGATTGACTTCATCTAATCACCTTAGTATTACTGAATAAATCTAATCAACTTGGTATTCTAGTATCAATCTAGTTGTATTTTCTATCTTCGTATGATCAGTCATCACAAACTCATTAGAAAAACTTATTAAAAATTTCATCAACTTCATAATTTTTTTAACAAACATGATTCCTTGATCATTAATCACATTTCTATAGAATTAGGGTTATCTCATCAATCATCAAAAGAAAATAAATGTCTTCAAATAAATGTCTTTAAATAACAACACTTTTTCACTTTCTTTATTCACCATTTATCCACCATCCAAGCTAGATAAACTTTGTTACCAACATTGGTAACTTCAAATAAAATTTCAAGATCAAAATATTATATATAAATAATTCAATATATTGACATTAATAAAATAATTATATTTCATTTACAACCACTAAAAACCAATAGAAACCATTGAAAACAAATAAAACTCACACACATAGTGGGATCTTCACTATCCACTTTTTATTTTTTAGAAATACATACAGCTTAATTTCCATAAAAATATGTAAATATGTGAATGTTTCTATCTCATTTATTTTTCAAAACAATCATCTAACTTTTTATCCCCTTTATTGACAAGGAAAATAATCATGGAAAAGGGTATCAACTCATTCTTAAGAACTTTTTTATCATCATTTCACTCTAAGTCTATGTGATCCATGATCATTTTATAAAATATGGAGATTTTATTTAGATAATAAAGAAGTACCTTACAAACTAATATTGATACCTCGTAGAATGTGGACTCATAAACTTTTATTCAATGTATTTAAACTTTTATTCTTGGCCAATGATACTAATTGTAATAAGAAACACTTATAAGATAGATCAACCTAAAACTCTTGAACTTACTTCAAAAAGAAAATTAAAATCATTTAAGTACATATAATAAGATAAGAGGACTTAGAGCACTATCATACTTCAATTATAATTTTCCATTTATTGATCTGACTTACCCACCTTAGTGTTAATATTTTTATATTTTGTAACCAGTGATGAGAGATTAATAAACATGTACCTTTGTTAATGGAATTATTTCAATCAATGTCTTGAATAATCATTTAATTATTTTGGAATATTCTTCATCATTATCCAAATGTTTTCCCTAAAGTAATATTTCCTTATGAAATTTATAGTGATGAATATATTAAAAGTATATTTTTCAAGAACATCATGTTGAGAAATAATGAAAATGGATTTTTCTTATGTGGGTTTCTACAATTTAAAATTTTCATATTTTTTCCAAGGATGATTCCTTCATACAAATTTTCAGTGAACTACCATATGAAACATTCTAGAACAGAAAATTCCTTATCCTGGGTATCTAAAGTTGATATAAATTCCTCTATCTTAGGTTTTGACCCTAATATTTCACTTCATCTTAATTTCATATTTTTATATAAAAAATAAAATACACGAAGGTTATGTGAATAAAGTGGTTCTTAATTTATTATTAATTTGAATAGAATGGTTGAGATAGTTTTATCAACCAAGTTTCCTTATTTACTCTAATATTTAAGATTTCACATTTGGAATTCAATTCTGATTTGGGATATATGGATATTATCACTAATTTAATCTATTTGTGTGAGATATTTTTCTTCTTAATATATTTTACTACATTTATACCACATGGTGAAACATTCAATATCTTTAATAACTTTTCTTATGCCAGAATTGTTGTAGAAAAATCATTAGGAGTATGCCTACCCATGTTTTACATCACACATAGAACTTCTTTACCTTTATATAGTCTTTTCCCCCTTTTCACTATTATTTTTTGTGTATCATAAATTTTCTTCATTATTTATAAATATCTTGGTAAAATAACTAACATATCAATGAAAATTTGGCAGATAGTTTGGATTTTCCACATGACTTATTATGAGTTCCATATTTCTTATTACTTCATTTGGATGCTACACTTTTCTTTAACTTCTTCGATTTGGAATCTAAGGTCTTATCACTTTTCATTCTTGAAATATTCTTGGGAGAATATTTGTTTACAAAATTATTATTCTTTCATCCTAAGGATTATTATTCTTTCTTTTCTAAATTATGTGGTCTTCGTTTCTTTATATCTTATGATACATTTTGATATGTTCATGCATCATTCTTCTGACCACCATATTTTCAGACCTCACTGGTATTTTCAATATTTCCAAATCTATTTTATGTAAAATGATTTTTCTTAAACTATAGATGTTTCTTATTGATCTTTGGTTTATAAAACGTTTAATGGGATTCCTTTATGATTTTTCATTTAAAATATTATAACAATTTTCTAATGCACAATGACCAAATATATTGCAACAATAACAATGACCCACAAACCATGATCTTTTTATATCAAAAGTATTATGTTTTTGGGTTTTATTCATACCTTTTTGGGATCCTCATGGGGAAACAACTTCCACACATTTTCATATCCACCCTAGTAATGGTAGTAGGTTTATTATCAAGTTTATTCATCCATAATTGTATATCTTTTTTCCCAACCTACACTTTTCACATAATTATATTTTGAAACATTATTACATGATAGTATGGATAGTGACTCTTTTTTTAAATATTCTTGAGATGGATCATCAAAATATTTCATGATTTTATTATCAAATTCTGGTGTATATTTTATATTTGAATCCTCAAAATATAATTGTGTAGTAGCAGTATCTTTTTACTTATTTTTTGAATCCTCAATATGCGTCTTCTCAAAATTGTTCAACTAAACTTCTAGTTATAGACATCTCATATTGACGATGTTTTTTTATCATCAACAACAATAATTTACTCTTTACAAAACTTCTTCATTTTTTCAGATTCCTATTCTTATAACTTAATGTTGTTTTGTAATAAATTGCCTAGTTCCATGATTTACCTAGATTTTACTTCCAATTATAAATCCTTATGTTCAATGATATTTTTCAACTTTTCTTCATGTGCATAGATCCTTTCACCAAGATCCTTCTTGAACCTATCTTTATCATCATATTTCTTAATACATTTGTATTCAAGGGATCCAACCTATTTATAGATCTTTGAGCATTATATATTTATCTCTATAAAATCTTTCTCCATGTTATTTACTTATTTGTCTAGTTGAGTGATTTATTCCTGTATAATTTTAAAGACTCTATAAAAAATAGAGACTGTTTCATTGGGAATAAAATACAAAAAAATAATAATATACTAAATGATATATATTGAGAAGTTATAGATAGATCATCATCACCAGTTATTCTAGGATATTATTCTTAAGGATAGTATATAGAAGAATTTTTACATAACTCATGATCACCTAACATTTTTGAGTCACATGAGGTAGAACTACTACAAAAATGGGCAAGGGAAGCGCTACCCTTTTATCAGCGCTAAAATAGCGCTAATAAAGGGGGACCCTTTATTAGCACTTATTTTAGTTGTTATGATAAAGGGGAACTTTTAAAAGCACTAAAAAAAAACATTGTTAAACGTGACCCTATATCAGCGCTTTTTTCTAATGCTAATAAAGGCCCCCCTTTATCAGCATTTTTTTAGCACTGATAAAGTGGACTCCTTTGTTAGCGCTTCTTTTAGTATCACTGATAAGGGGGGATTTATCAGTGATTTTTTCTACTACTGATAAATTTTATGTTTCAAAAAAATCATCAAAAATAAAATATTGTTATATAAGTATATTTATATTGATATAAATATAATATATATTTTTAAAATATGTTTTAGATAAGTATAAATAGACTATTATATTTAATATATAAAAAAAATTAGTGAAAATGGAATTAAAATATTATAAAAAATATTATTAATTAATAGTTTGCTAATTATTATTGATTAAAAGTCGTTTAATAAGAATTGTAAGACACAAAAAATCAAAAAATTTAATAAAATATCTAAAATAAGTCGAAAATGTAACTCAAACATCAAACAACCATAACTTTTGATTCGGGTGTCCATTTGAGCTCTACGGCATATCAAATTGAAGCTTGTGACGACCTTTATGTGCAAATTATCCAAGTAAATCTTCTATCACATTTTTTTAGGCCAAAAAATGCCCAGAAGGCCTCCAAAACTGAGTTTTTAGTCGGGATACCCCGATTTGTTAACATTTAAACAATTATAACTTCTGATCCGGATGTCTGTTAGTCTTGTACCACATATCATATCGAATATTGTTTCATTTTATTCATTTTATTCATTTTTACTGGTTTTAGAGTTGAAATAGGCTTCGGTATTATAAGTTATAGTCGTTTTAACATTATATATATGGATTTTCAAATACATATATATATGTATTTAGTCATAATTATATATGTGTCCATGTCCCTGTGTGTATGTGTGTGTGTGTGTTGTATATATTTATTTATTTATTTATTTATTTATTTATTTATTTATAATAACACATAAAATACATATTTCATAAATTTATTTAATACTAAACTTATAATTATATATTAATATATAAATAAATATATGGATAAAAACTATAACTAAAAATATATATAAATAAATATTAATATATGAATGAATATATATATATACTAATATATGAATAAATATATTTATATTAATACGAATCTATATTAATATACAAATAAATATAACTATATATATATATATCATTAAATGGAGAAAAAATGATATGGTGTAGTAGTAAAGGTGCATCCGCAAAAGGGGGGAGGTCACGGTTTCGAGTTCGGGTGGAAGAAAAGGGGTTCATGTGAGAAAATATGAGGGGGTGGGGGTCTACCTAGCACTGATTAAGGGGGGGGGGGGGTCATGTGCTATTAAAAGACCCCCCCCCCCCACATTATATAATTTTTTTAATTTTTTTTTTGATTTTTATCTTCAATTTTTTTAGCGCTGATAAAAGGGGACTTTATCAGTGCTTTTTGGAGCACTGATAACAGAGACCACCTTTATCCTCACCTCGATTAACAGCGCTTTTTCTAGAACTGTTAGTCGATTTTTCTAGCACTGATAAAGGCCATATTTTTAGTAGTGTAGGATTGTTTTCCTTCTCCTTGGTGGAAAATTAAACCACTTATTCATTATTTTCCAAAAAGTTATATCATTTTTGTTATCATTGCAAAAAGAATATAATGATTCTTCTTCTTTATAAGGGAGTAATGTCTTTTTCATGTTTCTTTTATCTTTATTTCATTTACTTATCATGGTCTTGGTATAAATATAATTCTTCTCAGAGATAACTAAATCTTTCCCGAAATTAAACTAAATTGTTAATATAGTAAATAAAATCAAATATTAAAAAGAGAATAACTGCATTGTAGCTAATGAAATAGAGTTTAAATGATCCTCTGATACCAATTGATAGGGCCACTCTAGTATATTTTCACAAACCAGGACATGATGCCACCAAAATTGACAACCAACTTTACATGTGTCAAGGCCCAAAGAGTGATACTGATAACTATAGGAAAGAAACTAGTTCTTGGGAATCAAGAGATTCCTTTGGGCTTGATTTTCCCATGTGAAACAACCATAAAAATTCCACATGGATCATTCATCACATCATAAATAACATAAAAAAACAAGTGATCAAAAGATAACACTAAAACACAAGTTAAATTTTTTCAAATTACACAAACAAATGAAAACGGGGAGGTTTTACAACTATTAAACTAAGTATTCATGCAACAAGAGGGTAAACACCCTCATGAACCCCCCTATAACACCTACCAAAAGATGAACTACTTTCACATAGATCCGCTACCACCGTTACGGAGAAACTTTCCTTTTCATAGGTTAAACATAATAGGGTCTACATACACTCGGGGGTGTATGTAGGGTGTGATAAAAGTTCAAATAGGCTACCACCCAAATAGATTTAATGAATTAAAATTAGATGAAAAATTGACATGCTATTTTTATGAAAAAAGAACGTATAATTTTAAATAAAACATACTTTTGAAGTTAAAAAGGAATGTAAAGACAATTAAATACTTAATGATAATCATAGCATAAAAACCATAAAAAATTCCTTAGGTAATAGGGTTAGCAGGGTCCTAAGATCAAAATAATATTGGTGATCAGATCTCATGGACACAAAATTCATGCCCGATCCTCTAATCCCCATCACGTGAAATATTAATTAGTGTTGTTACATCAGTCATTATCAAGAAGAACGAGAAATAGCCATATCGAATCACCTAACATACTAGACCTAGTCATCCCTCCTAGATACATATGATCAATTTCATTACTTATTTTACATGAACCACCTTTTACACAAACACACTTCAAAAAATTGAAACACACATGAAAAACAACCATTTTCTATGGGAAATAATTATTAAATCCTTATACACACTAAAAACCTTGGAAAATCAGATTTGAACAACCAAAAATATTATAAAATCATTTTAGAAAACAAATAAAGAATTATAAAATGAACCCATAATTCCAAACAATGGAACCAACCACCTCTTGCTTGGAAATCACCTGAAAATGGTTGGAAACCATAACCATGCTAAAGAGTGACCCTATAAAGGCAAGAACACAACAAATTCATCATGATTTAAACCAAAGAATAAATATTGAACCCACATTATGTCAAAATTATTTCCATAGAAAGATAACCCAAGAGGGAAACAAGAAGAGACCAAGAAATGAGAATAAAAGAGAAAATGAGAGGCATACCTAAAGCTTCCTTGGATATTCCAAGATAAATCACCCACACAAATGAATCCTAAGGGAGTGGAGAAGAAGAAGGAGGAATTACTAGAGATGGGGATTTTAAGTGTGGTCAGTTAGGAGTTATTTTGGGTTATAATTGGTGAGGGTTAGTTTAGTAATTTTAGGATGTTTAAAGTTTTGGAAGACCACACACTTTGGCCTCACAGTTTTCCAAACTATACACCAACTATATGACACATATATTTAAAGGGAAAAGTTCTCACATGATTTTCATGATAGGGGGAACATGACCATGCCCCTTAGATAGAGCCATTATTTTTGGCGCATGGTTAACCCTAGAGGGACGCACACCAATGTGCTAGGTCGTGAAACCTAGAAAGTTCCACTATCCATGGAACACTATTTCCATTAGGATGGCACATAGTATCCATTAACTATGTTCCAACCATGTGCCTTCACCCATTTGACCCAAACCCAACATTTTTCTAAAAAACAACAATGAAATCCATGTGATAAAGAAAATACAAAAAATTAAAGAGAAACATACCTAAAAATAAGACCACAAATGTGAAAATTATCTACACCTTGAAAACATTCCACCCTCGGAAAATCAAACCAATATCTGATCAGAGAATAAATGTGGATACTTCTCTTCCACAAAAGAATTATACTCATGTGTCTAATGTTCAAAATTATTGTGCTAACAAAGTACTAAGACCAGTAGTATCAATTTACCTGGAAGAACATTCTCTTGATAATCCACAATCTACACCTATCACTGAAGCATAGGAAAATTGGATTCTATTTATAACTCTTCCAAATTCAACACATGAGATATGTCCAAATTGTGCTTCTTTAATTGCGAGACATGGAAAACATCATGGATTGAAATAAAATTGATTTGTAAGGATAACCAGTATTCTACCTTACCAATTATTTTGGTAATCTCAAATGGTCTAACATACCACAACGTAATCTTCCCTTTCTTACCAAGGAAATGATGACCTAAGTGAGGAGAAATATTTACAAACACCTAAAAAACAACTAAGAATTACATGGATTGGCCCCTATGATTGGAATAAGAATTATGGAGACTCTTCCCTATCAATAGCCATTGCTAGATCAAATGAACCTTGGTAGATATCTCTTTCACCATGCATGGTCCCAATAATGAAGTCTCACCCACTTCCATCCTTCACAAAGGTGAATGACATGGATGACCATAAAGCGCCTCAAAGGGGGACATTCTAATCAAGGACTGGTAACTATTTTTATATAGAAGTTAGACTAACCCCAAATGGTTTTCCCATGAGCCTCCAAAAACCAATACACACGCATGGATCATGTCTTCTAAATCATGAATTTCTCACTTCATCTGACCATACATTTGAGTATGTCATGTCATTCTTAGCTTAAAATGAGATCCCATTACCTTCTAAAAACCTTCAAAAAATTGGGATTTAAAATAGGGTCTATATCATAAATGATTATTGATGGAACACCTTGAAGACTCATGATATATTGAAAATACTACTGGTTTAACTCATCCACCTTGGTCAAACAATTAATCATAATGAAATTGGATGATTTGGTCAAGAAATCAATCACCACCCATATCAAATTCCTTCCGCAGGGTGTACGAGGTAAGAAAATGATGAATTTGATGGAAACGGCATCCCACTTTGAGGTAAGAATGGGTAGTGGTTGAAGAAAACCAACATACCTATAGTGATCAGATTTAACCTATTGATAAGTATAACACCTAGATACAATGTCAGATATATCATGTCTCATGATTGGCCACCAAAAGCAATGATGTGTGTCATAGAACATCTAAGTGGTACCCAGATGAATGGACCACTAATTCTGGTGGTTATCCTTCATCACAAAATTCCTCAAGGAAAAGATAATCATAAATAAAACCTTAAAAACATAATTACTTGAGAAGATAGTGACCATTCATTGGGAAACTCTTCACCATTTAGAAGCTATGTAGAATTATGGAAGAGATCCAGATTAGGATGTTCTTCTATAATCATATCCAGAAGATAATTCATCAACTAAATAATTACCAAGAGCATTTCTTCATTATGATCCTTGGTCTCTATATGAATTTGGGTAAAAATCTTCATCAATTTTCACTCATCACTAGAATCTTTTACTTATTGAATTAACATCTTCCTTCTTAGGGCATCCACTACCACATTCCCTTTTCCTAAGGTATAAAATATATCAAAATCAAATTCTTGAAGGTACTCTACCTATTGAAGATTCCTCCAATTTAGATCCTTCTTGGAGAAAATGTATTCCAACCTCTTATGGTCTATGTAGACAAAAGATTTCTCCCCCAAGATATAGTGATTTCATGTTTTCAAGGAATGCATCACCACTTTTTGGTTCCAAGTAATGGGTTGGATATTTTATCTCATGTGTTCGAAGTTGGAGAGAACCATAAACCACCACATAGTCATCCTACAACAACCCAAACCGAATACTTGTACCTACAGTACCAAAAAATTCTAGGTATACCTTCCCATATTATGGTAAGATCAAAATAGAGGTAGTGGTGAACTGTTTCTTTAGCTTCTCAAAATATAGATGAAACTTTGAGATCCACTCAAACCTCACCCATTCCTAGGTAAATGTGTTCAAGGGGGAAGCATATTGAGATAAATCTCTTAAAAACCACCTATAGTACCCTACTAGGCCCAAAAGTCTCATATTCTTGAAGATGTTCCTCATCTTATCCCATAACATCACCGCTTAAATCTTCTTAGGGTCCACCAAAACTCCATGTTATGAGATCACATGACCTAGAAAAATTACCTATCTAATCTAGAACACACACTTGGGGTTCCTAACATAAATAATGGGATCTTGAAGATTTTATAGAATGATACTCAAGTTTGTCCCATGCTCTTCCTTAGTCCTATAGTAGACCAAGATGTCATCCACAAACACCATAATAAAGGAGTCAAGGTACTGATGGAACACTTGGTTTCTAACTCCATGAAAACCTTTAGAGAATTTTTCAACCCAAATGGCATGGAAAAATACTATAAGTGTCCATACCTACATTGTAATGTCATATTGGGTATGTTTTCATCCTGAACCCTAACTTGATGATACCCTGAGTGTAGGTTAATATTGGAGAACCACCTTCCCCCCTCAAGCTGATCAAAAATCTAATCAATACAGGGAAAAGGGTATCTGTTCTTGATTTTTACCATATTAAACTTATGGTAATAATTTCATGACCTAAGGTATTAATCCTCTTTTTTAGAAACTGGAATAGGGTCGGCCCAATGTAAGACACTCAGGAAAATGAATCCTTTGGATTCAAAATCATCCAGCTATATGTTTAATTCTCTCAAATCAGTGGTTGAAATATGATATGAAAGAAGTGATATTAACTATATTCCTAGTGAAAAAATAAATTATATATTATATATCCTTATTAATAGGAAAACATGAGAAATCACCTAGAAACACCTTTGAGAAGTTAGTCACCGTAGGAGTAAATCCATTCTCATTATATCTACCATTATCCTAAAATATGAGAGATAAGTCCTATAAAACATATTTTCCCAACTCCAAAAGTGGTGTTCCATCTCTCCCTGACTGAAGATCCCATTCACCTTGAAAAACTTCTAGTACTTTGATTTGGTTCCACAAAGCTCACTCAATAAGGATAAAAATTAATGTGCACCTTGAAACACACCATACAATCTATACCAAGGATTCCATAAAAAATATCCATCTCTAGAACCAAGAAGTCCCACTCACATTTAACCCTTGAATGATTGAGAGAATATGACAGACAATTGAAACCCTATTCCATATTCTTGAAAATTATTATCACCAACTTCATGGTATAAGGAATAATCTCAATTGTAAATTTAAATAGTTCCATAAGACAAGTATAAATAAAGTAATTAGATGGACCCATATCAATTAAGACAAAGGATATAGATGGTTCCATAAAAACCATACCTAGAACTATCACCGATATTGCATCTGATTCAACTAGTGCCTCATCCATAACATATACATTATTCTTATATACCAAATCCTAAGATTTATTAATGACTTTTGGATATTCCTTGATCCAACTCTCCCTATACTAGGATCCAACCTATCCACAGAGTCCAACATACCAAGAACTCATATCCCTTTATGAACCAGACTGATCTGGCAATTCGTTACATTTTGAGGAACCTATATCACTCTGATTCAAAGCACCACTCTTAAAGAACATCTAAAAGAGTCCAAAAATCCCACACAGATGGCCAGATCTAGGTGTAACCAGACATGATTACCACACATGCCCTAAACTTCCACACTTGTAGCACATAACCGACCCACCACCAGTGGTCTCAGATGTAGTTTTTAGAAAGGATGACCCAAATTACCACCTCCCCTCTTCTAATAATCATCCTTCTTCCTCTTATTTTCAAATGAACCATCACTACCATATACCACTACTAAAACTATCCTAGAAACACCAGACTAGCTGGCATAATCAATCTCTACCATCAATGCTCGATCCACCAACTCAACATATATCTTCAAATTAAAAATAAAGACCAAGGACATAATGTATATCCACAACCCCATATTGAAACAATTATCCTTTTAAATAATCATTATAAACCACCTCATGTGTTAAATGAACCAATTTATCAAATCAGTTGGAAACCTCCAACATAGTAAGATACCCTTGGTTGAGATCCAAAAAATACACGGTCTTAGTGAGGTCCAGGGTCTCAAGGAAATACTTCTCATTGAATAAAACCTTTAATTACTTTCAACCAATATTATGATATTTCCCATATTAGAATATAGAGTCCCACCACCTTCAACTGGGACCTTCCAATGTGAACAAAACATATATCACTTTTACTACCACAAGAGTATCAACACAAAAGACAATTCTCTCGATGTTTAAATCCAATCCTCAGCTTCTTGGGGCCCCAGCTACCCCAGAAGGAAGCTTGGGGTGTTTCCAAAATGCACTTTTACCAACTTTTAATAGTGAACCCTTTTTAAATCCAATATTTTAAACTTTTATATATTAAATTTGACTAAATAAATTTATTCTTTAGAATGGGGAAATCAGAAATTTACAATGAAATACCCCATGCTTCCACGGTACGCTTCTCATTGAATAAAACAGTAGTGTGTGTTGTACGCAACTTCGAGTTCTAACACACACCACAACCAATCAAACTAACCGTTATGAATAGTAATACCTAATTTTTTAAATTTTATAAACTTTTTCTCTAAAAATGTACTTCATTTTTGGATTCAGAATATTGAATTTATCCTCGGGTGAAATTTTGGTACTTTTCAGATAACTTTTATATTTTGATGAATAGTGAAAATTACTAAATTTTAATTAAAAACATCTTTTTAAATCAAAATAATTGATAGTGATAAATTATGAATTTGAGTGGTTTTAAAGTATATTTAGAATATATTTTTACCATTTAATACAATGTTTGTCATTGGAAATAATTTCACAATTAAACCAGACATAAACAAGTGTCAATCTTTTTATAGTTATTATATCTTAAAAACACGCTTTTTGTTTTGACAGCAGGAATTAATTTTAAATTAAAATTTTCCACTTCTGTGTTTTGAATTTGGAAAAATGGATTCCATATTTGGAATCAGTTTTTCCAAATTGTTTAAATAGGTAACTTTTATTTTTAGACATTTTGAATAATTATTTCGGTAAATATTTTATTTACCATGGTTAAAGGGTAAATCCAGTATATAAGGGTTAATAAATAATATTATAATAATAATAAATTACCCTAAAACATATCCTAACATTATTGGTGGATACATGTCCAACAATGGTCATCTTTGGGTCGATTTTTGGGACCCCATGGAGCCACTTGTAGGTGATAGGGACACTTTATTTTAATTAAGATAAAGTAAATACAAAAATGACATAAGCTTATATCTTTTAGAAAAACAATTTTTACATAGGGTTATATATGTTATATTTTAAATTATAAATATTCATTAGAAATATAAAATGATTTCCTACTTAATGATATTTTATTTACAAATTTTAGACATTTAAAAAGTAAAAATATATATGACACAATAATGATGCAGTATTTTTCTTATTACTGAACGAATCAAATAATTGGTATTATAAATGTTAAAATAAATATAATTTTAAAGTCTTGATGACATAAAAGAATTTTATTGGTTAATATGACATGTTATTATTGCTTAAATGAATTTGTTTCTAATTAATAAAGTTGTAAAGACTTTAACAAAAATCAATTATTGAGTAGTGTCAAAATTTACATAAATGAGTTTTTAAAACAAATATTATATTTTTAATTTATATTCTATTATTAAAAATATAAGGTTAGACCAAATGACTTATATTATTATTTTTGTATCATTAATGGACCAGTTGGTGGTCTCTTGGATGTATATGGTAAGTTTATTAACTATATATTATAAAAATACAAACTGACATGGTAAGTGTTTATTAACTAATTAACCAAGAGTTGAAACTAAAAGATAAGGTCAATATAATGACCCAAACCTATCTAAAATCTATTGTTTGGAAAGATTTCGACCCATAACCACCTTATACATTGAATAATCCACTTTTGAGCCATTATAAATAGAAAATGAATTTATTATAAATTAATAATTTAAGTTTATCCTAAAGAATCTCCTCTTACCTCTTATAAAAGGACACCACTTATAACCAATTCCTCACACATCTCAAACCTTTTAACTCGTCCAAACTCTACCCAATTAGGCTCCCTACATCACTGTACTCCTAATAGAAGCCTCAACTTAGGCATAAGGCACTTCAAGATTCCTTTTTGGTTCAAACCAAAGGGAGTTACCCCAATTAAAGGTATTGATTTCTCTTAGCTTCTTTTCTTTTATTTTACTTCTCCAACACCTAAACTCTTCTCATTATTTTCTTTTGTAACAAAAAAAGTATCATAAATATACTAGTATATTGTTATGATAAGTATTATAACTACACTTACACACACCTCCATCTAATGGGTGAAGAACATAATGTTTTTGTGGATGGAAACCAAACGCCTCACGAAACGATGATTGTTCAATTATCTCCTACCACCTCTCATGGTGGCCATTATGATGGAAATATAATTAAATATGTTATTAATAATATTTATTTTATATATAACTTTCTGTAATTCCATTTTATGTCATACCATTATTCGTTTAATGTTGTATATATATACGATAATTTCATTTGAGGAAGTGCGGACTACCGCCCCCTCAAAGTGATATGACACGTTTATATCATAAATGGAACATATAAAGGATGGTATTAATGAACTTAAGTAACACATATAAAATATTATATTATACTTTAATAATAATATACCTATGTATTATTTGGTTTTGATTCCTTTTAAAATGAAAGATGAAATGGAAGTAGCGTTCGTGCGTTCGTACGGACTACCGTCTCCACGAACGCGATGAGATTCATTCCCCATATTATCAATTCAAGTATAATTATCATTTTATGATTAAAAATAATTTTTAAGGACTTTATATCATTCTGGATATGTATAAGATACAACCTATCCATAAAAAACATGACTTATGTAACAAAACATATAAAATAAAATGAGTAAGTTAACACCCGAAACGAAGATAATACTAAGATATTATTAACAAAGAAATGTTAAAAGATCATATAAGATATCATATTAATGTATATTATTCTTGTATAATTTAATAACAATCATTTAACCATTATACAAGAGATTACCCTACCCTCGACAAAGTAAAAGTACAAGGTAAGGGGTTTTCATCTCACTCCTTATTCCTGTGAGATTCATGCCATATTGCCACTATTACCTTTTGTGTGGTGTATATACTACCCATAATTATATTCTTTGTGTAATACACTTTAATTTATGTGTATTTACATATTAATTGTATGATACCTCTTTCATGGGTTGTATGTTTCGTAAGTTACCAAATTGGTAAGGGTTAATTTCACAATCTCTTTATTATCCAAGGTTGTTTTTACGTAAGTATCTTTAGGGACATATTTATTATCCATGTCCATGTTTTATGAAAGAGTTTTCAAAGGGATTTTTTTAAGGGATTTTTTTTTACTAAAACATCATTTTAAATGTTTTAAATATTTATTTTTCTAAATCTTTCTCATTAATGTCCATGTCTTCATATGGTTTTTAAGGATTTATTTATATCGACATGAATGTTTTTAAAATTTTAATTCCTTTCAAAAGATTCAAAGTGGTATGGGACACATTGATTCAAAAATGTCTTTAAATGACTTCTTTTCCAAATTGTGTGACTTTTAAATGTTTTCATGAAAAGGGGTATTTCGATCAAAGAGTTTTATAAATCATTTCCATCTATGTCAAATTCTTTAATGGATTTTAAACTTGTTTTAAAGTTGATTTATTATGATACAAAACTTCCATATTGTACTGAAGGTTTTGTGATATGTTTGACTGTGGATGTGTTATTTTTATACCATTCGTGTTTTATGGTTAAAGTGTTGACATTTTTTATCCTAGATATTATATGAATGTTTATGTTAATTTTCATCCTTTTCATATGAGTAATGTATTGGACATAGTAAGTGACGGGTGGAGCATGCTATAGCTCCTCGATGCATCGGTAGGTCTCATGAGACAACTAGACGTTGAATTGGATGAGGCCATTTCCTAATTTGATTTATGGTTTTGCCCGAGGCCTTAATCATTTTAGATGTATTGTCCGAGGCATTGAAAAAATGTTTCAAAATGTCTGGCATTATACATTCCCTCATTATGGAAATAATATTGATGGTTCATGTGGTTATTCAACTAGTACAATACCAATGATTATGTTTTATTATGGAATTATTTACTCAACTCATATTCTTGCCATAAAAGTATTCATTTTTATTATTGGTAAAGACATGTGGTTTCAATTATTAACTATGATTAATATTTATGTCATTTTCTGTAGTATTTCTTACCCTTACTGAGCCTTTGAGCTCACCCCTTTCTATGTTTTATTTTTACCAGGATTCCAAGAAGTGTATTATGATTGATATGCATGGTGAAGCTAAATGGAATAATGGTATTCTCAAAGAACTATTTATGCTATGTTTTATGTTTGAAATTGTAATGTAATGTTAATGTATGTAATCTATTTTCCAAGACATCTAAACCAATCGGTCCTTCGGGACTTGATTCCTTGTAATCATGCTAATGTATTAAAATAATGCACCAACTCCGGGTAACTGGATTCGGGGCATTACAGTTGGTATCAGAGGAAGTTTAGAAATAACCTTGGAAACTAGATTTAGATAAACTCTGATTAGAGCACATTACCCTAAGATAGAATTTGAGGATTATTATAGAATAACTTCCAAGAATTTTGGTATTGTAGAGATTTTGTGAGTTTTCCGAGAAATACATCCCTGTCAGGAAATGAGTAGTTAGAGGTTGCTCTGGCATAGATGTACCTAGGGGTAAATCTCGAAAACACCTCTTTGAGCCAGACTCAAACGGAAACTGGTGCACGACAATGTTCCTTGCTCCACTCTTGGTTACGACACTCTCAGGGGATATGCTTAGGATAATTCTCATTTTCTTTACAAACCATTATGAAGGTTTTATGAGTATATACTTCCTCAAAGAATACATTTTTATGATTATGGATTATATCCATAAACTGTTTAATTTATGTCAAGTGTTTTAAAAGTTTGGGATTAGGTATTTCTATTCGTAAACTAATCAAGTGTATTCCATTGTTTAGAAATGGCGCCCAGTAGAAGGAATGATAACTCCAACAATACGCATGATCCAAAGAGAAAGAAAGATCATATCTTTCATGGTCTTAAAACAGAATTTAGAAGGGAAATATTCTCCCACGTATTATCATCATATGAAGAAATAGTATCATGTGTTGATAAGATAAGTAAAGAGTTCTCTGAGTCCTATGGATTTGAAGGGAAGCAAGAGAAGAAAAGGATGGAAGAGAGAAAGATGGATAAAGGGAAGATGGAAAAGAAGAATTTTCCCATATGTGATAAATATGGGAAGAAACACCCTGGAAATTGCCTGAAAGGAATGGGTGTTTGTTATAAGTGTGAAGAAAAGTGACACCAAGTTCGTGATTGTGAGGGTAAGAAAAAGGTTTCAAATGTACAATGCTTCATCCACAAGGAGGGGGGACACTACGCAAATCAATGTTCAAATCATCAGAGTATTCCCCAAATGATGCTATTTGATAATAATAATGTTATGATACTACCACAGATGAAGAGGAATGACTAGTGTTCGTATGTTTTGATTAAAGAATTATTTCATTTGAGTGTTGTATCAACTATGTACTGGTTATATGAATTATGGAGATAAATAAGGATTGTACTACAGTACTATTTCATTGAGGATTTGACATTATATGGTACTATGAAAAGTGACTCCACAACAAGTTAATTTTTTTTGAAAATAAATGGTTGAAGGAAAGGTAATCCTTAATATGGTCTTGATACTAAGGTAGTAATTTTGTAATAAGAGATGGTTGATTTGGATAAATTATATTCGATATTCTTGACTACCTTGGCACTGATTAATGGTTTGTTTATTTCGTCATTGTTGGAATATTCAAAGATTTTGGATATAAAGAATATATCTAGTATTCTATAAGGAATAAGGGAGCATGAATGTAATCTATAAGGATTTATGGTAATTCAGGGTGTTACCATATTTTAAAATAATACATGATGAAGGTATACACGTGATATTATGTGGCAAAAAAAAGACCTTCATTATATTTACCTTCCTTATAAATTTTGGACTGTGAGTTTGGACAGAGGTAATTTGGATAATTCTAAAAGTTGGAATGGATTATATTTGACATTTGATACAATTTTTAAGGTTAAATCATTTCTGAAGATTAATTTTTGGATTTTTATAGAAAGGACAACTCGGAGGTCGGGTGGCAAACCGTCGCGTCCGGCAAGCCCGTGAGACTTGAACCCACAACTAAAGGGCGGTAAGGGTGTATCACCTACCACTGGCTCATGAGATGTCCTGGATTAAATAAAGTAGTTTATATTAAGAAGGTATAGTAGATGAATTATAAATTCATTTTTTTAACCCCAAACGAATAGGATAAATAAAATATTTTTTTAAGTTCTATTATCTTTTATAGTGAAAGATAAGTTTGTGGTAGAAATTAGTTAAATGATGGAACTCTACTTGTCAAGTATATATTTTTCTTCTCCTCTTATTCTATGAAAAAATTAATTCTTATACTTTATTTAAGGGATCTTAAAAAAAATGTGTTATCATAATACCTTATGTTTTTTTGAACAGATGGTATTTTAAATCATCATAGATTGATGGATTTTAGGACCTAATTTTTAAAATTGTTTGTGATTGATAACCTAAATCACTAACTATAAATATTTATGTTTTTCCTCAATTGTATGTCTCCAATTTCCACCAAATTTCTTTTAATTGAGATCATAATTTGGTGGTGACCCTTTCATTTCTCTTTTCCTCTTATTAAGACTAAATTTTATTAACCAAATTTCCGATGTGGGTTTTCCCACAAAGATATTTTCTATTTTCAACCTTTATTTTCAAAGAAAAATATAAAATTGCAAGGATGAAATTTATTGAAGGAGGGAATAATGTAACACCCAAATATTTCATAGTTTGTTACTTATTCAAAATAATTCAATAACATGCACTACACGCAACACCGAGTTCAAGCGCACCATGACTTACCAAACAAGTCGTTCAAAAGAGGTTATGAATAGAATTAACTAAATTTTGAACCATATATAATCCTTATAATTTTAGAATACATATTATGAGTTTATTAGACATAATTTAAGAACAAATTCATTTTTTTAGATAAAAGAAGTATTTTTCAAAAATGCACTTTTACCTACTTTTAATAGTGAACCCTTTTTAAATCTAATATTTTAAATTTTATATATTAAATTTGACTAAATAAATTTATTCTTTAGAATTGGGACATCAAAAATTTACAATTAAACACCCCAAATTTACACGGTATGCTTCACTTTGAATAAAACATTAGTGTGTGTTGTACGCAACTTCGAGTTCTAACACACACCACAACCAATCAAACTTGCCTTATGAATAGTAATACCTAATTTTTGAAATTTTATAAATTTTTTCTCTAAAAATGGACTTTATTTTTGGATTCAGAATATTGAATTTATCCTAGGGTGAAATTTTGGTACTTTTCGGATAACTTTTATATTTTGATGAATAGTGAAAATTACTAAATTTTAATTAAAAACAACTTTTTTAATCAAAATAATTAATAGTGATAAATTATGAATTTGAGTGGTTTTAAAGTATATTTAGAATATATTTTTACCATTTAATATAATGTTGGTCATTGGAAATAATTTCACAATTAAATCGGACATAAACAAGTGTCAATCTTTTGATAGTTATTATATCTTAAAAACACGCTTTTTGTTTTGACAGCGGGAATTAATTTTAAATTAAATTCTTCCACTTCTGTGTTTTGAATTTGGAAAAATGGATTCCATATTTTTAATCAGTATGTCCAAATTTTGTAAATAGGTAACTTTTATTTTTAGACATTTTGAATAATTACTTCGGTAAATATTTTATTTACCATGGTTAAAGGGTAAATCCGGTAAATAAGGGTTAAAAAATAATATTATAATAATAATAAATTATCCTAAAATGTATACTAAATTTATTGGTGGATACATGTCCGACCATGGGCATATTTGGGTCGATTATTGGGACCCCATGGAGCCACTTGTAGGTGATAGGGACACTTTATTTTAATTAAGATAAAGTACATACAAAAATGACATAAGCTTATATCCTTTCGAAAAACAATTTTTACATAAAGTTATATGTGTTATATTTTCGATTATAAATATTCATTAGATATATAAAAATATTTCCTACATAATTATATTTTATTTATAATTTTTAGACATTGAAAAAGTAAAAATATATATGACATAATAATGATGCAGTATTTTCCTTATTAATGAAAGAATCAAATAATTGGTATTATAAATGTTAAAATAAATATAATTTGAAATTTTTGATGACATAAAAGAATTTTATTGTTTAATATTACATGTTAGGATTTCTTAAATGAATTTTTTTAGAATTAACTAAAGTTTTAAAGACTTTAACAAAAAACAATTACTGAGTAGTGTCAAAATTGACATAAATGAGTTTTTAAAACAAATGCTATATTATTAATTTATATTCTATTCCTAAAAATCTAATGTTCGGAAAAATAACTTATATAATTATTGGTGTATCATTAATGGACCACTTTTTGGTTTCTTGGATGTATATAGTAAGTTTATTAACTATATATTATAAAAATACAAAGTGACATGGTAAGTGTTAAACTTATTAACCAAGAGTTAAAACTAAAAGATAAGGTTAATATAATGACCCAAACCTATCTAAAATATATTGGTTTGAAGGTTTTAGACCCATACCCACCTTATACATTGAATAATCCACTTTTTAGCCATTATAAACCGAATATGAATTTATTATAAATTAATACTTTAAGTTTTTTCTAAAGAAGCCCCTCCTCCCCCTTATAAAAGGACACCACTTATAACCAATTCCTCACACCTCTCAAGCCTTTTGGATCATCCAAAATATACCCAATTAAACTCCCTAAATACCTTTCCTCATCTTAGAAGCCTCAACTTAGTCATAAGGCACTTCAAGATTCCTTTTTGGTTCAAACCAAAGGGAGTTACCCCAATTAAAGGTAACAATTTCTCTTAGATTCTTTTCTTTTATTTTACTTCTCCAACCCCTAAACTCTTCTCATTATTTTATTTTGTAACAAAAACAGTATCCTAAATATACTAGGATATTGTTATGAGAATTATTCAAACTACACTTACACACACCTCCATATAATGGTTGAAGAACATACTGTTTCTGTGGATGGAAACCAAACGCCTCATGAAATGATGATTATTCAATTGTCTCCTACCACCTCTCATGGAGGCCATTATGATGGAACTATAATTAAATATGATATTAATGATATTTATTTTATATATAAGCTTCTTTAATTCCATTTTATGTCATACCATTATTCGTTTCATGTAGTATATATATACGACAATTTCATTTGAGGAAGTGCGGACTACCGCCCCCTCAAAGTGATATGACTCGTTTATATCATACATGGAACATATAAAGGATGGTATTAATGAACTTAAGTAACACATATAATATATTATATTATACTGTAATAATAATATACCTATGTATTATTTTGTTTTGAAGCCTTTTAAAATGAAAAATGAAATGGAAGTAGCGTTCGTGCGTTCGTACGGACTACCGTCTCCACGAACACGATGAGATTCATTCCCCATCGTATCCATTCAAGTATAATTCTCATTTCATGATTAAAAATAATTTTTAAGGACTTGATATCATTATCTATATGTATAAGATACAACCTATCCATAACAAATATGACTTATGTAACAAAACATATAAAATAAAACGAGTAAGTTAACACCCGAAACGACGATAATACTAAGATATTATTAACAAAGAAATGTTAAAAGATCATATATGATATCATATTAATGTATATTATTCTTGTATAATTTAATAACAATCATTTAACCATTATACAGGAGATTACCCTACCCTCGACCAATGAAAAGTACAAGGAAAGGGGTTTTCATCTCACTCCTTATTCCCGTGAGATTCATGCCATATTGCCACTATTACCTTTTGTGTGGTGTATGTACTGCCCATAATTATATTCTGTGTGTGATACAATTTAATTTATGTGCATTTACATATTCATTTTATGATACCTCTTTAATGAGTTGTATGTTTCGTAAGTTACCAAATTGGTAAGGGTTAATTTCACAATCTCTTTATTATCTGAGGTTGTTTTTACGTAAGTATCTACTGGGACATATTTATTATCCATGTCCATGTTTTATGAAATATTTTTCCAAGGGATTATTTTAAGGGACTTTTCTTTTACTAAAACATCATTTTAAATGTTTTAAATATTTATTTTTCAAAATCTTTTTCATTAATGTCCATGTATTCAAAATGGTTTTTAAGGATTTATTTATATAGACATTAATGTTTTTAAAATGTTAATTCCTTTCAAAAGTTTCAAAGTTGTATGGGAAACTTTGATTCCAAAATGTATTTAAATGACTTATTTTCCAAATTGTGTGAATTTTAAATGTTTTCATGAAAAGAGGTATTTCTATCAAAGAGTTTTACAAATCATTTCCATCTATGTCAAATCCTTTAATGGATTTTAAACTTGTTTTAAAGTTGATTTGTTATGATACAAAACTTCCATATTGTATTGAAGGTTTTGTGATATGTTTGACTGTGGATGTGTTATTTTTATACCATTCATGGTTTATGGTTAAAGTATTGACATTTCGTATCCCAGGTCTTATAAAAATTTTTATGTTAGGTTTCATCATTTTCATATGAGGAATGTATTGGACATAGTAAGTGACAGGTGGAGCCTGCTATAGCTCCTCGATGCATCGGTAGGTCTAATGAGACAACTAGACATGGAATTGGTCGAGGCCCTTTCCCAATTTGATTTATGGTTTTGGCCGAGACATTAATCATTTTAGACATCTTGGTTGAGGCCTTGACAAAATGTTTTAGAATTTCTGGCATTATATATTCCCTCATTCTGGAAATAATATTGTTAGTTCATGTGGTTATTAAACTAGTATAAAACCCATGATTATGTTTTATTATGGCATTATTTACTCAACTCATATTATTTCCATAAAAGTATTCATGTTTATTATTGGTAAAGGCATGTGGTTTCAATTATTCACCATGCTTAATATTTATGTCATTTTCCGCAGTATTGCTTACCCTTACTGAGCGTTTGAGCTCACCCCTTTATATGTTTTATTTTTTCCAGGATTCCAAGTAGTGTATTATGATTGATATGCTGGGTTAAGCTAAATGGAATAATGGAATTATCAAAGAACTATTTATGTTGTGTTTTATGTTTGAAATTTTAATGTAATGTTAATGTATTTAATCTATTTTTCAAGACTGCTAAACTGATCGGTCCTTCGGGACTTGATTCCTTGTAATCATGCCAATGTATTAAAATAATGCACCGACTCTGGGTTACTGGGTTCGGGCGTTACAATTGGTATCAGAGGAAGTTTAGCAATAACCTTGGAAACTAGATTTAGATAAACTTTGATTAGAGCGCATTACCCTAAGATAGACTTTGAATATTATTATAGAAGAACATCCTATAATTTTGGTATTGTGGAGATTTTGTGAGTTTTTCGAGCAATACATCCATGTATGGATACGAGTAGGTAGAGGCGGCTATGGCATAGATGTACCTAGGGGTAAAACCCAAAACACCGCTTTGATCTAGACTCGAACAGGAACTGGTGCATGACAATGGGTCTTGCTGCACTCTTGGTTACGACACTCTTGGGGTATATGATTAGGATAATTCTAATTTTCTTTACAAACCATTATGAAGGGTTTATGAGTATATACTTCCACAAATAATACATTTTTTTGAATATGGATTATATCCATAAACTGTTTAATTTATGTCAAGTGTTTTACAAGTTTGGGATTAGGTATTTCTATTCGTAAACTAATCAAGTGTATGCCATTGTTTAGAAATGGTTTCCAGTAGAAGGAATGAGAACTCCAAAAAATACGCATGATCCAAAGAGTAAGAAAGAACATATCTTTCATGGTCTTAAACCAGAATTTATAAGGGAAATAGTCTCCCACGTATCATATGAAGAAATATTATCATTTGTTGATAAGATAAGTAAAGAGTTCTCAGAGTCCTATGGATTTGAAGGGAATCAAGGTAAGAAAAGCATGTAAGAGAGAAATATGGATAAAGGGAAGATGGAAAAGAAGAAATTTCCCATATGTGATAACTATGGTAAGTAACACCCTAGAACTTTCCTGAAAGGAATGGGTGTTTGTTATAAGTGTAGAGAAAAAGGACACCAAGTTCGTGATTGCGAGGGTAAGAAAAAGGATTCAAATGTACAATGCTTCATCTACAAAGAGTGGGGACACTACACGAATCAATGTTCAAATCATCAGAGTATGCAAAAAATGATGCTATTGGATAATAATAAAGTTATGATACTACCACAGATGAAGAGGAATGACTAGTGTTCGCATGTTGTCATTAAAGAATTATTTCATTTGATTGTTGTATCAACGATGTACCAGTTATATGAATTATGGAGATAAATAAGGATTGAACTTCAGTACTATTTCATTGAGGATTTGAGATTATATGGTTCTATGAAAAGTGACTCGACAACAAGTTAATATTTTTTTGAAAATACATGGTTGAAGGAAAGGTAATCCTTAATATGGTCTTGATACTGAGGTAGTAATTTTGGAATAAGAGATTGTTGATTTGGATAAATTATATTGGATATTCTTGACTACCTTAGCACTGATTAATGGTTTGTTTATTTCATCATTGTTGGAATATTCAAAGTTTTTGGATATAAATAATATATCTAGTATTCTATAAGGAATAAGGGATCATGAATGTAATCAATAAGGTTTTATGGTAATTTAGGGTGTTACCATATTTTAAAATAATATATGATGAAGGTATTCACATGTTATTACGTGGAAAAAAAGGCCTTCATTATAATTACCTTCCTTATAAATTTTCGACTGTGAGTTTGGAAAGAGGTAATTTGGATAATTCTAAAGGTTGGAATGGATTATATTTGACATTTGATATAATTTTTAAGGTTAAATCATTTCTGAAGATTATTTTTGGATTGTTATATAAAGGACAACATAGAGGTCGGGTGGCAACCCGTCGCGTACGGTAAGGCTGTGAGACTTAGACCCACAACTGAAGGGAGGAAAGGGTGTATCACCTACCACTGGCTCATGAGATTTCCTTGATTAAATAAAGTAGTTTATATTAATAAGTTATAGTATATTAATTATGAATTCATTTTTTTAACCCCAAACGAATAGGATAAATAGAATATTTTTTTTAAGTTCTATTATCTTTTAGAGTGAAAGATGAGTTTTTGGTAGATATTAGTTAAAGGATGGAACTCTACCTGTCAAGTATATATTTTTCTTCTCCTCTTATTCTATGAAGATATTAATTCTTATACTTTATTGAAGGGATCTTAAAACAAAAAATTTGTTATCCTAATACCTTTTTTTTGAACCTATGGTATTTTAAATCATCATAGATTGATGGATTTAAGGACCTCAATTTGAAAATTGTTTGTGATTGATAACCTCAATCACTACCTATAAATATTTACGTTTTTTCTTCCAATTACATGTCTCTAATTGCCACCAATTTTCTACTAATAGAGGTCATAATTTTGTGGTGACCCATTCAATTCTCTTTTCCTCTTATTAAGACTAAATTTTATTAACCAAATTTCCGATGTGGGTTTTCCCACAAATATATTTTCTATTTTCAACCTTTATTTTTGAAGAAAAATATCAAATTTTGAGGATGCAATTTATTGAAGGTGGGAAGAATGTAACACCCCAAGATTTCATAGTGTGTTAATTCTTCAAAATAATTCAATAACTTACACTACAAGCAGAACCGAGTTCAAGCGCACCATGACTTACCAAACAAGCCGTCCAAAAAGAGGTTATGAATAGTATTAACTAAATTTTGAACTTTATATAATCCTTATAATTTAATAATCCATATTATGAGTTTCTTAGACATAATTTAGGAACAAATTCATTTTTTTCAGATAAAATAAGTATTTTTCAAAAATGCACTTTTACCAACTTTTAATAGTGAACCCTTTTTAAATCCAATATTTTAAACATTTATATATTAAATTTGACTAAATAAATTTATTCTTTAGAATGGGGACATCAAAAATTTACAATCAAACACCCCAAGATTCCATGGTACGCTTCTCTTTGAATAAAACAGTAGCGTGTGTTGTACGCAACTTCGAGTTCTAACACACACCACAACCAATCAAACTAGCCGTTATGAATAGTAATACCTACTTTTTGAAATTTTATAAATTTTATCTCTCAAAATGGACTTCTTTTTTGGATTTTGAAAATTGAATTTAGCACAGGGTAAAATTTTGGTACTTTTCGGATAACTTTTATATTTTTATGAATAGTGAAAATTACTACATTTTAATTAAAGACAACTTTTTTAATCCAAATAATAAATAGTGGTAAATTATGAATTTGAGTGGTTTTAAAGTATATTTAGAATATATTTTTACCATTTAATACAATTTTGGTCGTTGGAAATAATTTCATAATTAAACCGGACATAAACAAGTGTCAATCTTTTGATAGTTATTATATCTTAAAAACATGATTTTTGTTTTGACAGCGGGAAGTAATTTTAAATTAATTTCCGCCACTTATGTGTTATGAATTTAGAAAAATGGATTCCATATTTGGAATCAGTATGTCCAAATTGTGTAAATAGGTAACTTTTATTTTTAGACATTTTGAATAATTACTTCGGTAAATATTTTATTTACCATGGTTAAAGGGTAAATCCGGTAAATAAGGGTTAAAAAATAATATTATAATAATAATAAATTACCCTAAAACATGTCCTAACCTTATTTTTGGATACATTTCTGACCATGGGAATATTTGGGTCGATTTTTGGGACCCCATGGAGCCACTTGAAGGTGATAGGGACACTTTATTTTAATTAAGATAAAGTAAATACAAAAATGACATAAGCTTATATCTTTTAGAAAAACAATTTTTTACATAGGGTTATATATGTTATATTTTAGATTATAAATATTAATTAGAAAGATAAAAATATTTTCTACATAATTATATTTTATTTATAATTTTAATACATTGAAAAAGTTAAAATAAATATGATACAATAATGATGCTGTGTTTTCCTTATTAATGAAAGAATCAAATAATTGGTATTATAAATGTTAAAATAAATATAATTTCAATGTTTTGATGACATACATGAATTTTATTGGTTAATATTACAAGTTAGGATTGATTAAATGAATTTGTTTCGAATTAATAAAGTTTTAATGACTTTAACAAAAAAACAATTATTGAGTTGTGTCAAAATTGACATAAATGAGTTTTTAAAACAAATATTATATTATTAATTTATATTCTATTCCTAAAAATCTATGGTTTGTCCAAAGGACATATATAATTATTGGTGTATAATTAATGTACCACTTGTGGGTCTCTTGGATGTATATAGTATGTTTATTAACTACATATTATAAAAATACAAAGTGACATGGTAAGTGTTAAACTAATAAACCAAGAGTTAAAACTAAAAGATAAGGTTAATATAATGACCCAAACCTGTCTAAAATATATTATATGGAAGGATTTAGAACCATACCCACCTTATACATTGAATAATCCACTTTGGATCCATTATAAACTAAATATTAATTTATTATAAATTAATACTTTAAGTTTTTCCTAAAGAAGCCCCTCCTCCCCCTTATAAAAGGACACCACTTCTAACCAATTCCTCACACCTATTAAGACTTTTGGATCATCAAAACTCTTCCCAATTATTCTCCATACGTCCCTCTCCTCCTCCTAGAGGCCTCACCTTAGGCATAAGGCACTTCAATAATCCTTTTTGGTTCAAACCAAAGGGAGTTACCCCAATTAAAGGTAACGATTTCTCTTAGCTTCTTTTCTTTTATTTTACTTCTCCAACCCCTAAACTCTTCTCATTATTTTATTTTGTAACAAAACCTATATCCTAAATATACTATTATATTTTTATGAGAAGTATTCGAACTATAGTTATACACACCTCCTTCTAATGGGTGAAGAACATAATGGTTCTTTGGATGTCAACCAAACGCCTCACGAAACGATGATTGTTCAATTATCTCCTACCACTTCTCATGGTGGCCATTATGATGGAACTATAATTAAATATGATATTAATGATATTTATTTTATATATAAGCTTCTGTAATTCCATTTTATGTCATGACATTATTTGTTTCATGTTGTATATATATACGATAATTTCATTTGAGGAAGTGCGGACTACCGCCCCCTCAAAGTGATATGACTTTTTTATATCATACATGGAACATATAAAGGATGGTATTAATGAATTTAAGTAAAACTTATAAGATATTATATTATACTGTAATAATAATATAACTAGAAATTATTTGGTTTTGATTCCTTTTAAAATGAAAAATGAAATGGAAGTAGCGTCCGTGCGTACGTACGGACTACCGTCTCCACGAATGTGATGAGATTCATTCCCCATCGTATCCATTCAAGTATAATTATCATTTTATGATTAAAAATAATTTTTGAGTACTTTATATCATTATGGATATGTATAAGATACAACCTATCCATAAAAAACATGGCTTATATAACAAAACATATAAAATAAAACAAGTAAGTTAACACCCGAAATGACGATAATACTAAGATATTATTAACAAAGAAATGTTAAAAGATCATATATGATATCATATTAATGTATATTATTCTTTTATAATTTAATAACAATCATTTAATCATTATACAGGAGATTAACCTACCTTCTACAATGGAAAAGTACAAGGTAAGGGGTTTTCATCTCACTCCTTATTCCCGTGAGATTCATGCCATATTGTCAGTATTACCTTTTGTGTGGTGTATCTACTACCCATAATTATATTCTTTGTGTAATACACTTTAATTTATGTGTATTTACATATTAATTGTATGATACCTATTTCATGGGTTGTATGTTTCGTAAGTTACCAAATTGGTAAGGGTTAATTTCACAATCTCTTTATTATCTGAGGTTGTTTTTATGTAAGTATCTACTGGGACATATTTATTATCCATGTCCATGTTTTATGAAAGAGTTTTAAAGGGATTATTTTAAGGGACTTTTTTTTACTAAAACATCATTTTAAATGTTTTAAATATTTATTTTTCTAAATCTTTCTCATTAATTTCCATGTCTTCAAAATGGTTTTTAAGGATTTATTTATATGGACATGAATGTTTTTTACATATTAATTCATTTCAAAAGTTTCAAAGTGGTATGGGACACTTTGATTCAAAAATTCCTTTAAATGAATTCTTTTCAAAATTGTGTGACTTTTAAATATTTTCATGAAAAGGGGTATTTCTATCAAAGAGTTTTACAAATCATTTCCATCTATGTCAAATCCTTTAATGGATTTTAAACTTGTTTTAAAGTTGATTTATTATGATACAAAACTTCCATAATGTATTGAAGGTTTTGTGATATGTTTGACTGTGGATGTGTTATTTTTATACCATTCGTGGTTTATGGTTAAAGTATTGACATTTCTTATCCTAGATCTTATATGAATTTTTATGTTAAGTTTAATCCTTTTTATACGAGGAATGTATTAGACATAGTAAGTGACTGGTGGAGCCTGCTATAGCTCCTCGATGCATCGGTAGGTCTCATGAGACAGCTAGACGTGGAATTGGCTGAGGCCCATTGCCAATTTGATTTACGGTTTTGGCCGAGGCCTTAATCATTTTATACATCTTGGCCGAGTCCATGAAAAAATGTTTTAGAATGTCTGGCATTATAAATTCCCTCATTATAGAAATAATATTGATGGTTCATGTGGTTATTCGACTAGTATAATACCCATGATTATGTTTTATTATGGAATTATTTACTCAACTCATATTCTTTCCATAAAAGTATTCATGTTTATTATTGGTAAGGGCATGTGGTTTCAATTATTCACCATGCTTAATATTTATGTCATTTTCTACAGTATTGCTTACCCTTACTGAGCCTTTGAGCTCACCCCTTTCTATGTTTTATTTTTACCAGGATTCCAAGAAGTATATTATGATTCATTTGTAGGGTGAAGCTAAATGGAATAATGGAATTCTCAAAGAAATATTTATGCTATGTTTTATGTTTGAAATTGTAATGTAATGTTAATGTATGTAATCTATTTTCCAAGACTTCTAAACTGATCGGTCCATTGGGACTTGATTCCTTGTAATCATGCTAATGTATAAAAATAATGCACCGACTCTGGGTAATTGGGTTTGGGGCATTACATCCACACACAGTCTTTAGCCTGAACATCACACTTAGGGGAGCCTAACCAAGTCCCAAACACCTCATGGTGACACAAGGACAATCTAGATGTGTGTTGGCTAAACACCCCACTTGCAACCAGAACCTCATTCCCTAACAGTTCTAGCTTTGGTCTATCAATATTCTCCTAAAAAACATGAACCAAGGTAAGGGAAAAAACACATATGATTCCATTTTTTTACAAACTAGAATGGGATTCTACCAAACCCAACACCCGAACCAACCCCTGGCTTGGCCTGAAGGGAATTCCTGATCCCCCCGACCTGAAAACTAGTTCATGGGCATTAATAAATGACTTTGGGAATGATTACACCCATGATAATAACTATAAACCTTACACAAGTATCATACATCACATCATAACCAACATCCACAAACAATGGATCTAAATATAACACTACGACACGATTTCAACATTTTTAATTTATAAAAAAATACAAAAAACCAAAAATACAAAAACGGGGTGGATCCCACTATAAAACCAATTCTCAATGAAATAATATGGTTAACACACTCATACCACCTCCTACAACACCCACCAAAATAGTAACTACTAGCATAGATATCCACCATCACCACCATGGAAAAACTTCCTTTAACTGGGTCAAACCTAAAAAGGTCTAGATACACTCAGGGGTGTATATTTGGTTTGATCCAAGGTCCATGTAGGTTACCACCAATAAATATTCCATTCAATAACATTAGATGAAAACTAACATGCTAGTTTTAATAAAAAGGATGATTCAATTTCAAATAAAAAACTCTTTGATGTTAAAAAAGGAAAGTAAATATGATAAAAAAGAAGAACGGTATTCATAACCAGATCACCATGGGAAATCTATAAGGTAATAGGTTGATCAGGGTCCTAATATCCACATACACTTGGTGGTCACAACTCCCGAACATAATGGTCATGCTCAAGCCTCCAATCCCCAACACATGAATGTTTAATTAGTGTTGTTACATAAAACCATGTTATGAAGACCAAGCCTAATCCCTTCCAACTAGCCTAACATACTTGAAAATTTATTCCCAACTAGATACCTAGGATTCCATTATGCTCAATATCATTCATGATGTCACATGAACCTACTCATACACAAATGCACTTCCAGCAATTGAAACATGCATAGAATAAAACCAATTTAATATGAAAATCATTATTAAATCCTTACACACACCAAAAACCTTAGAAAAAATTATTCATACCACCCACACAATTACTAGAACCCACATAGAAATCAAATCATGAATAATAAAGTCAACACATAATACCAAAGCATGGAACCACTTGCCTCTTTCTTTGAAATCACCCAAAACTGGTTAGAAACCACAACCACACCAAATAGGGACCCTAAAAAAGAAATATCACAGTAGATTTATCAATATTTAAACCAAATAATCAATATTGAACCCATATTAAGGAAAATAAATTTCTACATAAAGATAACCCAAGAGGTAAGTGAGAAGAGACCATGAAAGGGGAAAAAGAGAAAGGAGATGTTTACATGAAGGTTCCATGAATATTAAATCCAAATAACCCACAAAAATAGATCTCAAGGGATAAGAGAGGAAGGGGAGGGATTCCTATGGATGGGTAGTTCAGATGGTGTGGTTTAGGAGTTATTTTTGGTTAAACATGTGGAATGGTAGTTTAGAAATTTCAAGAATTTTATAGTTCTGGAATTCTTCATAGATTGGCTTCATTGTTTTCCAAATTGTGTGACAATCATGAGACACATCCATCCATAGGGAATATAGGTCGCAATATTTTCATAAAAGGGGTACACACCCATGCACCTAGATGTATTCTTTAAGTATATCCACTTTCTTAGGAAAATTTTCATCCCTCTATGGCCACTTGCCCATGTTCTCGGCTGTGTGATCTAGATAATGTCACGGTCTTGGGAACATGATTTCCACTAGGTTGGTACATAGTTTCTTATAAACATGTTCTAACTATGTACCTTATGATGTTCAGAATTAAAACATCCATTTTTCTAAAATACTCACGGGGAATCCAAGTAATAACTAAAAGACCAATATAAAATTGAAAATACCTCCAAATAAAACCATGTATGTGATAGATATAGTTAATGCTGAGATGGGGGGTGGGTGTGAACCGGTATTGGGAACTTTTTATCCCATTACCTCTTAGACCTATTTTGATCTCGATTATATTTTTCCCTTTTATATATCATACTCATGTATATAAACATATATAAAAAATGACAGATTCTATTTTTACAAGGCTTAATATACAATAAGAGTAGCTAGTCCATGCCATGTATAGTGATAACCAAAAAAATTATTGTCTACTATAAGGTGATACCAAATACATTATTTTTTATAGAAAATAATAATTACCCTAAGTGTGAGTCCCTAACATTTAGTAGGGGAGTGTAAAAAATTCTTCTTCCCTAGATCAGTGATGACCTAGTCCAACTTGCAGCCCATCATTTTTTATTTATAATACAGCCAAATATATTATTAACATTATTATTTTGGAACATTGTGACAAAAAGAATGGTTTACACCTATTGAAAATTATAATGGATGTCATAGTGCTATATTTTTTCCACTTCCTTATTTTTAACTAGTTGTCTACACAGTAACGGGCACGAAACATCAAGTATTCTTTCTTCTAGAACAAGTATCTACAATCTGTCTAATGTAGGTTCATCTGGTGATATTTCATATGTGACATTTCTTATTCTTCTTATTTTGGAACCTATATTTTTGTTATTGTTTTCTTGATGATTATAATCATTTGGTATTGTTTTTTTGATTTCATTTCATATGAAACCTCCATCTTCACTCTACTCATTAGATATCTAATTGATAAGAATACTATTTCCATTATATGGTTAATCCCCTCTTCTTATTACTCTTCTAAATCATCCATTACATTTTCATATGGTTCATTCTCTCCATTAAATACCTTATTCTTAGTCCATTACCTATACATTCGATAAATTTTACTTCTTTTCTTCAATCTATGAATTTATGTTTCCTTCCAATTCTTCCACTCCATCTAGTACCCATTATTTTGTTAGATTCATCTTATTCTGATTCTTCATCACAAATGATAATATATCTCTTTATTCATATTCAACACTTCTATATGTAACTTCAATTCTTTAGAATAATTCACAATTGCGATTCATTAAACATTTCAATGCATCATCCCCCCTTTATATAGGTAGTGGTTAACTAAATTTTTAGGGTGAGATTCATACTTCAAATCTGAATTTCCCATTTAATCATTAAGAATACTAATCAAATATTTTAAGCATTTGACCACATTAAAACTTCATAAAATATAAGAGTTAACCAATTATCATTGGAATCTCCATTATATGTCAATGTCAATGATCTTTTTAAACCAACATAAAATCTCACTAGAATTAGAATTTTCCATTTTGATTATAGAACATTGAATATCTTTCCAAACATTACCAAAATTAATAAATTTACAAAAATTTCAAAAATTTCTTTGAATATTCATTCTAGAAAAACATTCTAACACCTATTCCATCTAATAAGCATCATTTCACTTCTGATTTATGGTGAAATATCATATGACGTTCCATTATATATTTATAGGAACAACTTATAAGTTTTTCACTAGACTCTTTATCCAAAAGATGACATTATTTGTAAATAATTATTTGTTACCTTAGCATAGAAATCCTCTGATTGATGAATATCATAAAATCCCATTTGTTCGATGTTGCTGGAAGTTCTCATTCACTTGATGTACATCCTTTCTATTTCATTTAAAATTTTTTTTCTAATGTAGCTTCTCAGAAACTTCAGTTTGATGAACATCACTTGGGATCATCTATTAGATAACTTCCTACAAAGAATTTTTATCATATCCAACAACTCATAAACCAAAACAACTTCTATATGATGATCTTTAAATATTACCTTTAAATCTACTAGTAAAATGTTTTATGATGATTTGTAAACCTTTATGTTATAATATTTATATCCATTCCTCAACCCAATAACATTATTCAAAAAAATAATCTATGCTACATGATTTAGAGACTACTATCTGTTCATTTTTAAATCTCTTCATTTTATGATCATCACTTGTTTCTTATAACTATTTTCTATGTTAAGAAACCTAATCTTGACCATTTGAGAACTTCTTCCTGATGGATTCTACCCAATAAATCACTAATTTAGTATGAATAACATCATACTTACTTTCTTCAGTTGCAACATATTCAATAATTTCATTGTTTATTCATTTTAAATTCTGTTATTCATATAAATATCTTTATTATAATTCCATCTGATGGAATTTATATAGTTAATTCTTCATCATTATTAATAACTTCACAATGCTCAAAAATTATAGTTCCACTAAGTTCCACTATTACCTAATATCTTCATGACTTGAACATTTCACAACCGCTCCTCAATATCCCTTTGAATTAATTTTATTGATACCTATTTTAAAAACATTTGTATTCTTATAAAATTCATCATTAGTACCAAAAATTATTCATTGTGATATTTGATTAATGAATAACACATTACATAGATATTTATGATATTTTTTGTCTGGTCATTATCTGTATAATATAAATATGAATGTATTCATTCAAACATTTAATACCACCAATAATATAACCAAATCAATCCATTCACATCAATCTGATGTCATTATGAACATTCCTTTGGTGGCCTCCAAAAAATTCGTTTTTATAATTATAATTTTCATCTTGGTTTATTTAATGGACTATGTTAGATGATACAGAAAAGTTTCATTTGGTAGAATCTGTAATGAAGACTTCCTAAAAGTTCATACATTGGATAATTCTTCCATTGAAACAACTCAAAAAACCTTTTTTGATTTCCTCAGTCCTCTCCACTATATCTAATCAACTTAGTACAATCAAATCCATCAAATCACCATGTTATGTTGGTCTCCATCCAAGCATCACTGTTAGCTTCATTTTTTCTGTCATCACAAACTTATTAATAAAAATCTTTATGGAAACTTCATTAACATTTTAATGTTATTAACAAAAATTATTATTGAATAATTAAGAACATTCTTGTGAATATAAAATAAACTCATCAATTATCAAAAGTATACTTAATGTCTTAAATGGTCTTTCTTAAAATAATAATACTTGATAACTTCCTTAATTCATCATTCATCCATATCCCATATAACTTCAACTTTGTTTCCATGTTTTGGTACATCAAGAGAACATTTAAGATAGGATTATTCCTTATAACTTATTCAAAATATTTAAATCAATGAAATATTTATATTTAATTGAAAACCATTGACAACCAATGACAACCATTGATAATAAATATAACTTACTCAAACAGTGGGATCTTCTGACAGGGACATCCCATGGTTAATCACAGACTAAATATTTTAACAAATAATCTATTATCAAGAAAATATCAAATAATTTAGTAAATACAACAAAAACAAGAGACCTGACATGATTATGGGATCAATTTCTAGATGATTACATTCTCATTTGATATTTCATCAATGACACTGGTGAGAATCAACACATTTGTAATCAATTCATTGACACCAAGTTTTTATTACAATTATAACATTAAATAGAACTCCTAAAATATCTCATGGTTATGAGGCCAACCCTATAGATTGGACTAAGATGTGATTAAATAAGTATTTAGCTAAGTTGTATCAAATTAATCAAATAATAAATTATTTAATTAATTTTTCCTTATAAATCTGCCCGCGATGGATGACCATCATTAAAATTGAAAAAATGAAACATATTATGGCATGGTGTAAAAACCATATTCTAGGTCAAATGGAGGCCATAGTTTCCTCATATGATACTTTTTTGGGAAGAAATACATTATTTTTAAATAATTAATATGTAAGTTTTAATATATTTAATATTATTAAAATATCAAAATCAGGGTTATACAATGCCCAAAAATCCCTTTCAACACACTGACTAGCTCAAAAAAATTATTTAAAATATTAAAATGGACTAATAAAAAAATTGGAGTGTTACACCTTCTCCACCTTCAAGGAATTTCTCCTTATAAAGAATAATCCTACTAAAATGGTTAGGGTACTTAGTTTGAATATGGTTCTCCCACTAGCTCTCTTGAAGATTCTCATATTTCCATAGAGTTTACACCATGGGAGTAACTCATTCATGAAGGATATTCTCTTCCCGATCCTCAATCGCCACCAAGTACTATGAGAACATAGTTTCATCCTATATATACAGCATTCCCCAATCAATAATATGGGATGGAGCATGCACATATCTCATCGACTACAATGTATGGAAGGTGTCATGAACTTGGTCCAACTATAGTGGTAGGGTTAGACAGTATGAGACTTCACCAACTCTTTGTGGTTTGAAGAGGTCTCATGATAATATTTATCTTCTAAGAGAAAATCCACACTATTATAAGATAAGTGTGGTTTTTGAATCTCTATTGGTAAGAATATCCAGTCATAATGGTCAAACTATAATCTCTATTATAATTTCATGCTCTTGAAAAGGGATATATTGAGGATTAAATTAATTGCATTTAGGTCTATAAAGACTAATACTATGGTAGATATTTTGTAGATAGTTATTATAGGCATACCATTCTTGTATGGGGATACATGTTACATGTTTTTTTTGTTAAATTTATCCCAAATTTGGGAGGATAACTTTCCTTTAGTAGAGTTTTCCTATAAAAATAATCATCACTCTATTATTGGTATGACACCATTTGAGGCCTTCTATGATAAACCTTGTTGGTCACAAATTTTTTTGTTAGAGTCAGGATATTTACCACTTATGTTTTCCAAATACAATTTTGTAAATAAAAAAAAATGTGTTGATCATCCAACAGAAGATGAATAAATCCCATATCTATCATAATTATGATATGGATTGATGATGGAGTCCACATGAGTTTGATGAGGGTGACCATGTGTTCCTGAAGGAATCTCTTTGATATAGATACCAGACATTTCTTTGAGGGTGAAATGTATCTATGAGGTTCATCAGACCATTCAATATTCTATATAGAGTTATAAATGTTATATATTGTTTGGCCTTGCCTATATCTTTAGTCTAGATTCATGGAATATTTCTTGTGTCACAGCTGAGGACATACATTCATGTTCTATCACACGTTATTTACTAATTTTCGCTACGTGTTGATTATAGACCGATCATCTTAGAGTATTTGGTTGTGATTAAGGAACAATAGGATAAGACCCTTCATGGGTGAGTTATTACCCTATCTTTCATTCTTTGGCATCATGAGAATCTTTATAAGAGCTCGTGGGAGAAGGGTAACTAGAAGTGAGATCACTACCCTCATCTTTTTGGGTAGGATGCTTCTTTTTAGAAAAATATATCTAGAGGAGGGGAGGTTTTAATTACCCTAGTAATTATGATTAGGTCGTTTGAATATATTAAATAATATTTTCAGATCTAGTTGTGGTGTAGGCATAGAGTTTTTGGATCATATAACCCTGATCTTGATACATTAAAAATATAAAATATATTCACTCTCACACATGAATAATTTCATTAATAATGGTTTTATTTGTGAATAGAGTCTTGTATTAGATAATATAGGTTGGAATTAGATCATGAATGTGTGTTTTACCCTAGGCTAGACATAATTTTTATTCAGTTTTATTTTTGTGGTGGTTTGCAGTTTTGGGTGGATTATAAATCAAAAAATAATTAAATAATTTTTTATTTGATTAATAGGATAAACCCTAGATAAATTTAAATTTAATCATTTCTTAGGAAAATAAGTATGGAAAATCATAAAATTATAGTATATTTTAGGATATCTCTTTAATGAAATCATTAAAAGATAAACTTGGTGTCATATAATCAATCACAAACATATTAGAGGTCGCCTGTGTTATCGGTTGCATTACCTATGAGAACATTATTCCCTGATAATCAACCCCATGATCAAGGTAGGTAATTTTTTTTTGATGGATTTATACAAATATTTTATTTTTTCATTATGATGGATTAATTGTTTAAAAATATTCAATTCATGATCTAGTTTGGTATGGTCCTCGATACTTGTTATTTTTGAGTAAAATTGTGATGTGTGATTAATTGGATTGGAACCTGTTATTAATCCATGATTCTTAAAATTTTACCATCCTAAAAACATTTTCAACCATTCATGATGATCAATTTCACTTTTTATGTGGTTTTCTAGATTCCTTCAAACAATCTTCACGTTCATCATTAGATTTTGATTCTTGGTCGGTGATTCGACCAATTCCACATAACAATTTGTTATGTAATTTGTAAAAATTTTAAATATCATGATTCTAGATTCAAAATCAAAGGATAGAATATGTGGATGATAATTGAAGATTATTTTATTCACTTAATGAGTTATATAAAATGGTTTTTGTGAGTTGGGGAGAACAGATGACTCAAGGATGTGAAAAATTCATGATTTTATGATGATTGGTGGATGAAATTCCATATCTGGTAGTGAAACAATCACAGTCAACATGTTTTGTGGAATTTTTTTATGTTAATATTAGTTGAGATGATTGAAATGACGAATCTTTGGGTGGAAGTTTATATTTTTAGAAAAACATAACTACACAATGTGTAGTTTGGAAGAACATAATTGTGTATCTCAAAATATGTCATGTTAGGGATTTCAAGTTTATGTTAAACATCACATGTCATGTGTGCCATCCCACAAACTGTTTATACTTAGGTAACCATTTAGTAATGTCTGGAAATTAAATTCCTAGGGTTCCAAGGAACTTACATTTCATTTTCCCTAGAGTCACACCCTATGTACCACTAATGGGACATGTCATTGGAAACATGGTACACAGTGACCGCCACCTCCAAACCGACATTTTGTGTACCCCAAGGAATGGTATGACTTGTTATGTAAATTAATGATAATTCATATGACTACTACAGATAGGAATGTGGTGGAGGATCAATCATGGTAGAGGAAATTAAATGATCAAGGACTTCTTAGGGTTGGGAAGGGAGATTCTGAAGGAGGTAGCTATGGAAGAATATCTAGAGGATCTATATTTGGAGGATAGTGTTATAAATTGATATCATCACCACCAAATCCAAGTGAACCTAATATGACCGAAGATCTATCGGCTAGGATCACAAGAAGTTTTATGTAGTTGAGGCTTATGATCCAGAGACTCCTAGATTGAATTGAGGTATGATATCTATCTTGACTACCTTAAAATAATTTTTGATAGAAATAGGTATAAGTCATTACTTCCACATAATATCCCTTATTCAAGAACATGATATTCTAGTAAGGAATTTAGTATGAATCTTATGATAAGAGAATCTTACTAGGGGAGATTTAGTGATCATACTCATCTATTGATAGTGTAAATTGTCTCTAAGAGGGTAGAGATTCTCATGGAACCACGTTGTAGTTTTTTTATAGTCGTATGATGTCATTATTTGTATGGTCTAGCTATATACAGTCCATCCCTATACTGATTTCTCATGCTAAATGTTGTGTTATTATTGATTGAACTTGTTTAGATTTTACTTCAATGGAAGTAAAGAATTCCTATAAGAGAAAGTCAGGTTCATGTGTAGGAGGTTATAGAAAATTTATCATCAATTATCTAATTTGAACCATGGTTTAGCTAAAACCAAGGTCTTTAAATTTCGTGAAGTGGTGTAAGGTTATGAGGACGTCTTCCTCATAGAAGTTCTATGTTTACCTCCATATCCAAATATTAAAAGATATATTTAATTTAAAATTGGGATAACTCTAATATCATCATTGTATTATCATATTCCCCCTTGTGATCTTCTATAGATGAGGGTGCTTTTGGTGGACATTCATAGAATGGGTCTTTTTAGACCTGGTGTACCCCTGGGAAACTCTAGTATTATTCAACAAAAAGGCATATGGGATCCTGAGTTTTTATATGAATTATAGTCGCTTAAACTAGGATATAATTAATAATTATTATCCACTACTGATAATTGAAAATCTCTTCAATCATATAAAAGGGTTGAAGAGGTTCTTAATGAATTTTCTCTGGTCAGACTATCTATGAATTCACGTTTGAGAGGACATAGAAAAGATGAAATTATTGTGTCGTCGTGGTCATTATGAGTTCCCAGTGATGTAATTTGGTATGAAGAATACCCTAGTTTTGTTTATGGGACTCATAAACCAGATATATCATCCTTACATAGACTAGGTTTTTGTAGCCTTCATGAATGATATCCTTACTTACATAGAATTAGAGGCCAAGATTGTGAGGCTATTGAAGATATTACTTGACAAACTTCAGGAGAACCAACTATATCGAAAAATATAAAAGTTATAATTCTATATTAGAGATTTATACTTCGTGGTACATGTTATATTAGTGGAAATTATGGTTATAGAACCATCAAATGTTGATGTGGCGATGTCTTTGGATCCACCCAAGAATGTCTTTGAAGTATGTAGTTTCCTTGGTCATGCTATCTATTACTGGATGTTTATAGAATACTTCTCCAAAATTATGATTTATTTCACTTCCTTAACCCAAAATGGGTATCCATTTGTATGTATGGAGAAGTAATATAAGTGATTTGAGGACTTATAATATAGATTTAACATTTCCAAAATCATGAGACTGTTGGATGGGGAGTTGAGTATATTGTGTTTTTTCAATACATTTAGATCTAGACTTTTCTATTTATTGGTTAGTGGTTTGTTGTTTATTTTAACCACAAGAGTCTCAAATATAATTTCTCCCATAGAGATGTTATCTCTAGAGAGATACATTGTTTTTAGTTCTTATCAGATTATGAATATTAGATCATATAAACATCTAGGAAAGGAAATATGGTGGTAGAATCTCTTTATATTAAATATAATTCCCAGTTGATTGGTGAGGTGTCAGAGCATTTGGTTTCATTGTTTTTGTACATGATTAATAGACAGAAACGACATATCATTGATTAATGGTTATGAATCCTCCAATTTTTCAATAATAAAGGGAATAAAAACATGGGGATATTGAATTTGAGTTTATATATGATTAGATATTCTTATGAAACGTTTCAGATTAATTATTCAAAGGTGGGTATCACATCATCCTCTTTAGAGAACATGAAATTCTTCTAGTCATACTGAGATAGGATGTGATGAGTGAGTTCTATACCCATAGAGGTATATTTAGGTGTTTAAAATGATGTGCCAAGATCTTATGTGACATTTTTGGTGGCTTGGAATGAAGAAGAGTGTTGTCGACTTTATATCTCTATGCCTTACCTATCAGTGGGAAAATAAAAAAGCATTAGATTCTAGAATTTTTTGATCAAATCATTGAGGTTACAGGGTAGAAATGCGATGATTTTTCTATGAATTTTTTGATGGGGATTTTATGTATTATATAATACCACAACACTATTTTGTTAACTTTTATCAAATTACTAATCCATCCAACTTTCATATGACTAGATAGTAGATTTTAGTAGAAACCCAAGGATTCTTGTACATGTATGAGATCATATGAAATCATGGAGTACTCATGATGATTGTCTCTGATTATGACAGTCATTTAATTCCCCAATTGTGGAGAGGTTTGACAGAGGAATTTATAAAAATAGATATAGATAAGCATGGTATTCCACCCATAGATAGATGACCATACATAATTGACCTTTCAGGTTTTTCAAGACATGTTTTGGGCCTGTATGTTGAAATTTTACAGAATTTAATAGGATACCTACCTTTAGTGTAGTTTTCTAAAAATAATAGTTATCACTCTACCATTGGTATAACACCATTTATAGAATTTTTTTAGAAAACTTATTGGAAACCATTGTTCTGTTCTCAGTTGTGAAAGTTAGTACATATGGGGCTTGAGATAGTACATGAAAGGGATGAAATGGTTTTGAACATCCCAGAGAAAATGAGGACACCCATATCTGAAATAAGTCCTTTAAAAATTGACGATATAGGCCTTTTTAGTTTGGTGTGGGAGATAAATTCTTCTTAATGGTATCTCTTCAGAATGATATGTAGAGATTTTTCCTAGGTGTAAATCTATCTCTAAGGTTTATTTTCCCATTATAGATTCGATGCAAAGTCAATGAGGTTGCATACCAATTTCACTTTCTTCCATAGTCAGACAGAATGCATGAATTATTCCATAAGTCATAGTTAATGAGATAAATGAATGATCCATTGCACTTAATTTAATAGGTTGATATGGATATTGAGGATAAATATACCTTATTATATTACTCATTGGATTTTTAGGATCATGAGGAGAATATCCTTTGTGGGTGATAAATTCCTCTAATGCGTATTCTTTGGCAGTACAAGAATATCTAGGAGACCTCATGGGAGTCGAAGAAACATATGTGATCTTAGTACCCTCACTTTTTTTAGTAGGATATTTATTTTTTGAGAGAAAATACTTTAATGTGGGGATATTTTGATGACTCTAGTTTTTTTGTGATTAATCCCTTTTAATATTTAATATAATATTTATTGATATAGTCATGGTGTTGGCATAGTGTTTTAGGAATTGTTAATCCCCAATGTTGATATATTAAAAATAGTATCTCATGTGCTTGCATCATTTCATAAATATTATATTTTTTCCCAAATAGAGTCTCGGATGGGAAAATGTAGTATACTATTTGATCCATAATGCAGGTTTTACCCATAACATAGTTTTCATTTATTTCTGTTTCTAGGATAACAAAAAATCATGGGTGGATTAAAAATGAAAAATTAGTTAAAAAAATTAATTAATTTGGAAATTGGATAAAACCTATATAAATTTTCATTTAAGAATTGGGTAATAAAATTTCAAGCGTAAGATGCACAACCCTATGATATTGGAGGAGAGATCTATGAAGTTATATTTGGAGGGACAATTTGTTGCTAAAGATTCAACCATGAATGCATTGGAGTTCAACATTGTCATCAGCACATAAAATGTGAAACATTCAAGTTAAGGAACTTTTTTATTATAGATTTAACTTCATGTTTTTTTATTTTCAGGATAATGGGTTAAATAATCAAACATTAAATCCATGATTAACATTTGGATAGCCCTATCATCTTGTGATTTTTGATTAAAATTGTTATTTTGAATTAATTGGTTTGGAACCTGTGATTATTCATTACTTATTAAATTTTCATGATCATAGATGATGATAAATCTCACATGATCATTAAATTAACATGTTTTTTGGTTATATGGATTAATACATATTTTTTTCACATTGAATATAAACTTTAAATTATTGGCTGGTGATTCGACCATTTCTATAGATATATTCATTATGTGATTTCTAATGGCTCCAAATATCATTATTTAAGATTCCATATCAAAGGATGCGACACAAGGTAAATTTATAATAATGATTGGATTCACATTAAGTTGGATGAATGGTGGTTTTCATGTGGTGGGGAACATAGGCTACTTTAGGATGTGATAAAGTCTCAATTTTGAAATGATGGGAGGTCGGAATCTAGACTCTAGTGGTGACATGATCCCAATCAACATGTTTTGTAGGATTTTGTTAGTAATAATGGTGGAGATGATGAAAATATAAAATATTTTGTAATAATATATTATTATAGGTAAAACCCAACTACATGGTGTGTAGTTCATAAGAACAAACACCATATATCTTAGAAGATTTGGTGCTAGGGTTTTCCAGTTCATGTAAAATATTATGTTCCATGTGGCCCAACCCACATGTTGTGTGACCCAAGAGGACCAACATGACATGTGTGAGAAGTATACACCTAGGGGAAACAAGTACTCTACACTCTCTATTCCCCAATTATAATCCTAACATACCCCTAGTGGGACATGAATCTAGTATCATAGTTCATGCTGAGTACCACCTTCAGAACTACATGGCATGTACCCAAGTAAGAACTTTGTGTAGTTTAATTTTACCTATATTGGGAATTTAATTATTCATTTCTAAGTTTAATTCCCCAAAGAACATTATAATGACATTTTATTAAATAATATGTGTTTTTCTTGATTAGGAAAGCATGATAAAGAATGAAACTGTAGAAGAGTCCAAGACCTTGAACTTCATGGTGAGTTTCAACCCTCACTGATATATTTGAGTGTCTTCTCGGCTTAGTTTTCTCTAAACATCAGTAGGATAAGTTTATAAATTCCCCCTATTTTTTGATTTTTTTAATATGAAAATGGATCCTCTACCTAAAGATCATATAAATTCAATATTTCATCAAACCATCATAGACCTTGGATCCTCAATCTATGGAGTCAATATTAATGCCTCTATATAGAGCTTGCATGAGCTCAGGATCCTCTACTGGAGTAGGTATTTCCACTCACATTTCTGGGATTAGTATCCTATATTAAAAATTTGGATAGGTCCAATGGATTAATTGTTATATTAAAACTGAGAAGATAGAGGGGTTTCAGAATTATAGTAACTGGCTATGAAGATTGAGTCTGTACATTATGACATGAGTACCTCCTATGAGAATATATAGGTTCTTTGTTCTTTACCCAATTTATTATGTCTTTGATCGAGATATATTTTCATGATAATTTATATATTCAGTGACTTTTAGGCTTCATAATGGGTATATATATACTCACACCTACATGGTTTTTACCAACATGTGTCATGTATTTTATAGAAGATAGTATGTTAAATGGTGTTCTAGGTGAATTGGGTATGGGCGGTTGTTATCAGTGATTGGTGGAAGTGTTAAATAAGATATATAAATACACTAAGAAGTTTCATTCTAGTATTTTATTCTTATCATATGTTAGGTTGGAAATATTCCATTTTATTTGTGATTTCATTTTAAACAATACACTTTGGTCATGTATTTTCATTCACCTTTTTGGGATGTTAGTGGTTGTAAATGCATTTCTAACACTAGCTATGTTTTCTCTGCATTAATCTAGTTTGTGTGGAGACTTATGCATGTGTATAGTTACATTAGTATAAGGATTAACATATGTGAAATATTCCTACTTGGTGATAGTCATCAGTCCCTAGCCTATTGAAGGTAGGCTTGGGGTGGCTCTCTTAGCTTTACAACAGCATAAGTGAGGCCCTAGTGGCTTAGTTCACATCTGTGTGGTCTCATATATTAGTTTTAATGGGGATATAGTTTATAAATATATTGGTTTTTAGGTTTTTTGGATTTAGGTAAATAGGGTTAAGGTGCATGAGTTCGTCACTCGGTATGGTGACCCTAGTGTTTGTGTGGAATTATATGTAGTCTTTCACTATGGATCTAATATCATTCTAGGAAACATGATACTTGAAGAAGATGATGATTGAAAAATAAATTATGGTACATCAATAAAATAGAAATGGGTTTTGATTTCCATTTACTTCTTGATTCAACAACCTAGATATGGTGTTAAAGTGTATTGAGTTCAGATATTAGGATAGGGACCCCAGTGTTGGTGTGGTGGTTGATGTATTAATTCACCAAGAATATAATAACAAGCTAGTAAACATTTTATATGAAGAAACTAATTATATAGAAAATTATGGTACATGGATCATATAGAAATGGGTTGCAAATTACATTTACTTATGGAGTCGACACCGCAAATATGCTTTATTGACCATGGTACATCCTAACTATTTCCAGACACCTCTACATAATTATCTATTGTGGATTCTATGACCTGATTAATATGATGACCATAATAGTAATGAAGACCTAGTTCCAGGGAATGTTTATAAGGTTTTTCCTCTAGGAGAATAGAAATAAGACATATACTTGATGAGTAGTGAGTATAGTTCCCACAATAAATATAGGCATTGATTTTTCTTCATTTTGCGTAGTGGGTTATACTAGTATTATAAGATGCCAATGCACATAGGTTGACCATGTTGTATGAGTGTCAGAAGTATTGGTTGACTCGGATTCATTATGAGATAATAAATTAGGTAGAAAAAGACCCGACAGGGTTATTGGTGTATTTATTCATCCTTATTGGGACCCCTCGTGACTAGAAGGAGGCCCTGGTAGCTAGTCTCCTTCATGGTTTTACAAGATGGTGATAATTCATGGTGACTTAGATGATTTATGGGGCGATTCTCTAATTGACCGAGTTCGAGAATCTTTTCCAGGAGGAGTATTATCAATAAAACATTATTTCAATATTTATTTAAAAGTTATTTGAGTTTCAGAATAGAATCATTTTCATGGTTGATTATGCATTGAGTTTCACTAAACTCTTGTGTTACACCCTCGATAGGATCTATGACTAATACTTCTATGCATGAAAGTTTGAGCAATGGTTTTTCGAAGATATTTGAGTGAGTATTGTCCTAGTATGAATCTCATCCCATGTTGTCCTCCTAAAATATCTCCTAGTGTAAAGAGTTCAATTTTTTAGATTACTACCTTTGAATATTTTAAATAATATTATCAGATCAAGTTGTGGTGTTGGCATGGAATTTCGGGCATCATATATCCCTGATGTAGATATATTTAGAATGTTAAATATATTTAATCGTGTTCATGTCTCATTTAAAAAATAAATGATCTCTTAAAATATTAAACTCAAATGGGAAAAATGGGACCTTCGTTAGATCTTAAATGTAGGTTTCACCCTAGGTGTGACATAAGTTTTGTTTTTTTGGTTTTCATAACGGTGAATATTCAATGGAAGATTAATTAGGAAAAATTAATTAAATAATTAAGGATTTGGTTAATTGGATAATCCCTAGAAAAAATACTATTTAAGTTCTTATTTTTCCAATTTATATGGTTATCCTCCCAACCCTAGTATATTTGAGGATAACTATTTATTGTTATCATTAGAAAATGAACATGGTGTTGAAGAATTGATAACAAATGTGTTGGAGGTCACCAGCATCAACGATGACATTGTCTTTATGAATTTTATTCCCAAATGATCAATCCCATAGTTTATATAGGGAATTTGTTTTATTTTGATGGATGTACCACCATATTTGATATTATCATGATCAAATATTATTTATTAAAAAAAATCTATTTGGGATCAACCTTGTAATTTCCCTTTAATCTTACGTTTTTTTATTAAAATTGTGATATGTGATTAATTGATTTGGAACCAACAATTAACCCTTTATTATTAAGTTTTCCTGATAAATTATGATGATCAATCACTCATGTTCATAATTTTCACTTATTTTGTGGTTTTAAATATTCTTCCCACCATTATTTTCACTCATCATTAGATTCTAATTCATGGATGGTGATTCAACCATTTTCATAGATATATTCATTGTGCAATTTGTAAGATTTTTATTAATCATTGTTCCAAATTCAACATAAAAGGGTACAAAACATGGACAACTTTTTATAAAGAATGGATTAAAAAACGATGGGAAAAAATGGTTTTCTTGAGTTGTGGAATGTGGGAGATTCAAGGAGGTGATGGACTCTCAGTTTTCCATCCACGGGTGGACAGAATTTTTCCTCTGATTGGGGCACTATTAGAAGAATGATTAAAAATTATTCATAAAAGATTAGATAATAAAAATATGATGAAAAATTAACATGTTATAAATAAATAATTAAAAATAATATAGGATCATAAAATTTCATGATATAATAACATACATTAGATCATGGGATCATTGGTCCACATGAGGATCATAATGAAATAAAATAAATATATCATTGAATAAGAATGTGTAAACATGAGAAAATAATTATAATCCATGGAAATATAAAATGATAATGTGAAATAATCCTAAAAATAATTGCTAATATCAAGGATTTTTATCAATACCATAACAAAATAGTGGATTGGGTCCACTCCCCATTCCAATAAATATTGTGGATTTGTTTCACTAGTCATCCCATAAAAATTACCTATAGGGTTCACTCCCAAGTCCCATAAACATAATGGATCATTTCACTCCTCAATCCCATATATATCAATTAAATTGAAATAAATATTTACCAAGGAAATGTAGTTATATAAAATTTTGGTCTTGCCTATCACATAATTAATAATATATAAGTGTTCCATATGAACATTATCAATTTCATAAATATACCATAGAGAAAATAACATAAGATAAAAAAACATATTTCATGGAAATATACAAAAATAAAATAAAAAATCATTTTACAAACAAATTTGATGGATTCTTTAAAGCAACATTAAAGAACAATGAATACTTTTAAAGGATTATTTGTAATGAAAAGTGATAAAAACGGTGGAAAAAGTAACAATGTGGAAAATGTTAAAGAAGAGAGTTAAAATATTCTATTCAAACTACTATAAAATAAAGTAAAATTAAATAGAAAATGAAAAAAATCAATCATAAAAGCAATGATATGTATAGATAATAAATCTATGACACATTATAGGGAACATGGAAATGGAAGAAAAATATTCCAATTGAAAATATGAGATAAATACAATTCAACTTATAAGTATCATTTACAAAGAATTATGAATAAATGGAAGGGAAATTATAAGAATAAATGTAAAAAAATTGAAAAATATATTGGATTTTTTAAAATAAATATCAGACAATTTCCCATAATTTATATTTATACCTTGATAGTATCTATTTAGAAGTTTGATTTGAAAAAGGAACTCTTACCTTTCCTCCTAACTTTCTTGAAAGTTATTTAAACAATTTTAAAATAAATATGAACTTATTAAACACTTACTTAAAAACTTTATTCAAATATATTACCATTTATACTATTCAATTACAATCATTTATTACATATATAGTAGTTTTTTATTTTTATCATTAGATGTCAGTAATATTGATTGTGTCACACAAGTTTCATAATGATAATATTTACCCTCATTATTTGTTAAAATTTTAAACATTAATATATTAGTCAATATAGTGGAATAATTATTTTAAAAATATTTATATAATTCCAGGATCATTTTATGTAATTTATGGGTATTGTTCACAATAATATAATTTACGATGAGCATATTTTGGGTAATTATTGATAATAAAAAGTTACATTATAATATACATTAATTTCGGTGTCACCTATATATAAACATATAAATATCATAAATTAATATCTCATATCATATGTTGCCAATATTAATGAATTAATACTCATTCATGTTGTAAATTGTGAACATAGTATAACATGGTTCATGTCGATGGTTGAACTGACATAAATAAGAACATGTTATACTAATGACAGAGTAAGAGTATAAAGTTATAATATAGTAATATAATTTTTATAGAAGCATAATTATGTTAATATAACATAATTAGAGTGGTTAATTATATTTAGAAACAATTTATATGATAAGTTAATTGAAATTTTTTATGAAGAACTAGATACATTATTTGATGAATTCTATCCTCAAAATAGATTCCTTTAGAATGAAGGATTTAAGCCTCCTTGTTGAGACAAGATTCTACAAAATAAGTAATATGGGTTTAGGAGAGTTAATTTTGTAATATATTATAAAAACTTAAAGTTTAGGTTTGATATGGTTATATATAAGTCATTTTATATGTGAATTTGAGTAGAATTTCAATTATCCCTCAATCCTTAATGTGTAGAAAATGAAATTTTACAAATAAAGTGGATACAAAGATAAAATAAAATAGATTTAAGTAATTAATAACCTCATAAAAAATTATAAATAATTTTAGTGAAATTTTAGGATATTACTCCTTAATTTTTCCCTTTTATATCATTTTACCATTACTATGGGAACTCACTTTTTACCTTAGTATATTATTTTATTTGATAAAAACGAAATTTAACTTATTAACCAATATGAAAATGATTACGAAAAATATTAAATAAATATTATTTATTTCAATCTAAAAATGTGATAAAAGTTAATTTTAATATCATAACATGATTGGAATTGAAAATTTCTTGTGATGAACATTTCTGCATGACCCATGGAATAATTATCACATAGGAAAACACATGTAAAGTTTGAGTAGAAATGTGTCTCAATGATGAAATTCTAAGAAGGTATGATTTTCATGAGCCTCAAGACTATTAAAACACTGAGGGATAGATATTCCTTAGAACAATTACTCAATATGGTGTCATGGTGGTGAGAAACTCCCTTTGGGAGTAGACCGTCAATTTTAGAAATTGCTAATAAAAAGGTATTTACACATTAAAACACATTTTTGAGGGTCTTATAGGAACTTTTTTTATTCTTAAAAAATCATAATATGTTTTATACACCATATCCATGTGCGTCGATAGATTTTCAGGCTTATATTTTACTATCCATGGAGCTCAAATGGACTTACGGATCAAAAGTTATGATAGTTAGACGTCAAAAAAGTTTTATAATGGAATTCGAGTTCCCACACAAGCAGTTCACATAGAAACATCACATATCTCCATCATGAAATTACCTTTCCCAATAATCTATAATCACTCAATAATATTATTAGTTTATCTCTTTCATGTATCCCCTTTACCCAAGTCCTCTTGTCAGTCTATAAATAGACACCATCACCTCCTATTTTTAGAAGGACAGACCTACTCCCAGAAGATGAACAAGGTAAGACCTCCGATCATTTTATTTTTTCCCCAGGTAGGCCCATTATTGGGTATACTACTATTACTCTCCCTCTATTATTATGAGGCCACTATTTCTCCCATTTGGTTAAATCACATGGTCGATCCCTCACTAATTCGAAAAACTTGGGCAAGCCCCAATTTGGTCGAACCACTTCTTCAATCCCTCACTAGGGATAACCACTTGGATGAGCCCCTATTTAGTAAAAAATTTCTGGTGAGCCCCCATTTGGAATAACCACTTGGGAGATCCCCCATTTTTTCTAACCACTTGGGAGAAACACTTGGGAGATCCACACGTAGGCCACTCACACTTGGGAAACCCTCATTTGAAAATAAAACTCAAATGGGAGATAATAAATTTGGAAAACCATACTTGGAAAACCCACATTAGTACTTTGTAGGCCCACACTTGGTTGATCCACACTTGGGAGACCCAAACTTAGGTCACCACACTGGGTAAACCCACACTTGGGTGACCCTACACCTAAGTCGCTCCACATAGGGGACCCATTTCCTAAGTCACCCCACTTGGGTGAACCTTTTCTAATGGAATATCACCAAGATAATTTTCTCAAACCTCAAATACATGGTTAATGAATATTAATTCTCTCCATCACCAGGTCTATGTGACTTTTCTATACCCTATTATGGATAAGAAATGTTGATAACCTTCACATGGTCTATGAAAATTTTCGTTCTATTTCACTAGGTTGTAGAACCAATCTTCTTAGGTAAAATACCTAGGAATTGAGTCATACAATATAAAATTTGATTTGATATGTTCTTCTAGAAACATGGGAATCCTACTCGGTGTAAGATCAAACAGTAACAATCTCCCTTCCTTATCTTGTTACCAACAGATAGGGAGGTAATCCATCATTATTGGGAAACATCCAAGGTGTAATCCCCAATCAAATATTTAATTATCTATGAGTTTATATATTCATAATGTCTCTATAAACTCGGGAATACTACTTTGTGTAAGCCCTAACAAAAACATCAATTCACCATGAGTATAGATACTCCTCATGGTTCCAGAAACATGGGAATCCTCCTAGGTGTATGTCCCAATATTACCTTCATTTCTACATGAGTCAAGATAAATCACATGGTTCCAAAAACATGGGCATCCTCCAAGGTGTAATTCCTAATGAAACCTTCAATTAACCATGAATAAAGATACTCCACATGGTTTAAAAAATATGGGTATCCTCTAAGGAGTAATCCCCAACCAAATACCCAATTACTATGAGTCAATATACTACTCATGGTTCTAGAAACACGGGAACCCTCCTTTGTGTGAGAACCAAAAAAACATCAATTACTATGAGTCTAGATACTTTTCAATGTTATAAAAATTTGGGATTAATCCTAGTTGTAATACCCAAAACATAACCTCACATGACCCACCTACTTGGGTAGGTGTCTCATGGGAGGTCATGAAAGAACCCCTACCTTATTTTTTATTATTGTCCCTTTCATGGCACACGAACCTATCACAAGGAAACATTAGTGTACAAGCCCCTTTAAAATTTAATTACATGATCTTATGTAATTTTATTAATATTCCAATTCCTATTATTTCTCACATAAATCATGAATGATTTGGTCTTAGAGATCTATGATGATCCCCCAAAATCATTATGTAAGTTCCTCCATTACAGACTCCCTTTTGGGGTGTAATCCCTAACCATTCCATAAAACAACAAGGGTTTTGATTTCTTCTTTCATAGGATATTTAGGACCTATATTTGAGGTTCATTACCAACTAAAAACCACATCCATGTTCCTATATGGAAATAAAATAATGTGATCCCAACTATTCAATTTTAAACAAAATAAACACGAAATATTAATAAGTGATATATTGGGAAAATCTCATACATATAAAGGTTTCCATTAAACACATGGTCTCAATCAGATAATTGGAACTAGGGTAACTAGTCCTATATTGGAATTATGGAATGATTAATGAATACATCTTAAATCTATAAGAGTGTATAGAGTAGGATATAAACCCCTTCAAAAGGGTGTGGTGAGCTCGACATCCTATCCTATTGACCAATGAAAGTCCCTAAGATCATTAGAAAAATTCTCACAAATCAGCTACCTTTGGAAATCAGGATCATATCATCAATGTGGGAACCATTGAGTGTTTTAAGTTCCATGAATAAACCATATTGGAAACTCTAGAATAATTGTGAAAAAAAATAATGGTGAGCCTAACATGAAAGATCCTGAAACCATACTCAACTCCCCACAATCAATCTTTGGGCCCCAATTTTCATCAGAAATAAAAATATTGAACCTGAATTGAACCCTTTAATAGTATCATGACTTAAATATGAAAAAGGACCAATATTTAATCCATTAATAATGAATCTTATTGATTGACCATTCACACTAAATATTATGTTTCACTAATAAGTGTCTTGTTTGTGTTTCTTCTCAAGACATTCAAGATTTCTTACAGTACAAATGGAATCTATGAATGTTACAATGAATAAAAAAATAATTAGAGAAGTTTTTAATACTAATAGGATCTATCAATACACTATGTAAAATTGGTTTTCATGAAAAACATATGCCTTTATTTCCATGGATATCATGGCCTCATGTTGTTAATGTACATTATCATCAATGTATAACCTCCAGTGGAAAATGGTGAATTCCCTAGTGCGACAGTATCATTGCAATAGATCAATAAAAATAGTAAAATAAACTCATGAATATCTATAGAGGATTAATACCCATACTTAATCCTATTGAAAATAGGTTATAAAGAAGAAAGTGGTGCTTCTCACCACATATAATAATTTTGAGATCATATCCCTAGAGAAAAACAACACATTACTTCCCTATCATGGGGAGGTTGAGGATGACTTCCACCACATACATAAATCCACCCATGATATTCCAAAGTGGGATCATATCCACCATTTTATTCCTAAACCATATGTTACCCTAATTATACAAAAAAATAAAAAGAAATACTACCTATACTAGTCATCAAAATTTAGGCATCTAGGAGGAGAGCCCACTAAATGTAGACAACCATTTCATATCATAATAATGTTCATACCCCTACTAATTTCAATACATTTGAGTCCCAATAATTCATCCTGATAGTTTCATGAGGCCAATTTATGATTACCATTAGCCTATATACACAAACATCTATGAAACATTCCTGTGTAATAGTCGAATCCTAGGGAAAACCAATGCCTCTGTTTTGGGGGGATCTTTTACCATTTTAACATAAAATTCATCTCTAGTATTGTATATTGTATAGTAACATACCCAAATCAAAGATATTACTCCCATAAGGAAATTTATGTTTCTTCCCAAATGTTTCTTATCAGTTAATTTCATCACTTTTGGACCATATGATGATGCAAACCCTAATACTATCAATAAGGAAATATATGTGGCACACTCACTACCTACCCACCACATTTCCATGGTGAAACCAACTTATTAGGAGAGAAGATTTCTTTGTAGAAAATATTTCTCAACTTTAATCCAAAATAGTAGAGCTGGAACAGATCAATGCTAAGTTTCTCAACAGAAGTAAATATTTTATGTACATCTATCAAGTTGAATACGTCATGCCTCCTTAAACTAGATTTCTTTATTGGGAGAAGGTTTCTCGACCCATAATGGATGACTCAATCAACCTCATCTAATTGAGATTATATCGATCATCCCATTCTATTATAGTTTCAATTTATTTTCTAGTGCACCAACCACTGGGAATACATCAGATACTAGTTCAGCGAACTCATTAGATGTTATCTCATACTTGCTTGTTTTAGGAATAATTTGTTTCCATTAACGCTTGGATGGATTCTCTTAAAATTCTACATACATTAGTAAAACCATAGAGGAAGATGTTTCCTCAGTGGGTGGGTTCTAGTCCTCTCCCTCTTAAATTTTGGAATCCAAACATCTCAAAATTCAATGTAATGGGTGATCTATAATAACAACTCACTCATTTCCCTTCCCAATGTGGCCCAATTCTTGGAACCCCATAACAATGAGAGGCTGCCAAGCTCTGATGCTTCATACATACCTTGGGTGTCCCTATCTTTTCTTAGTATTATAACATTATTATTTGGTCTAACTCATGTTATAAAGGTATCCATTAGAAATTCCTAGACCAAAACTGCTCTACATTGGGGAAAATAAAATCCTTGACATCTGCAAATGAATGTAGTGGGAAAATGATAGAGTCATGGATTCCATTACAATATAGAATGGTATGACATATTAAATGGTAAAACAAATTCCCCAGGGATAGTTATTTGAGATATGTTTTTAAAACCTATAGGTTAAGATGTGAAAAACATTTGTTTCTTTTATATACCCCGGTGGATTTCTTGAGTTCATGATTATAGAACAATGTATAAAGTATGAGTTCACATAACCAAATAAAAATATTGTCATGAAACTTTAAAATGGATATGTAATCCAGGAAAAAATGATGTATTTTTTATTTACATAAAGGAAAAAAGGATGAGGTGTTTTAACATTGAAATTAGGAAGGGGAAATTTTATTTCTTCCATAAAGACCAGGTTCCTAGGTACTTTACCTTTGTTATAGAAAAAAAATATGATTATACTTCCAGAAATCAAAATTCTAGATAAATCAGAGCAAGAAAAACATCCAAACTATTTATCATACCATCATATGTTGGGTCACTCAATCAAGTAATGATTCTTCCTCAATGATATACTACAATATATGGTCTGTGAGGATAAAATTAAAATGGAAAATTCCATGGAACATATGGAATATATTTCAACCATTATCCTTAATAATGAAGAAGAATGGCCATGGGCACTATCCCACCAAATGTTTTAATGGGAACCATCCCACCAATTAGTCCAATGGGCATCGTACCACCAAATGGTACCATGAGAATCATCCCAACAAATATTAAAGCATGCATCGTACCACTAAATGGTACAATGGTAACCATCCCACCAAGTAGTAAAATGGGAACATTCTCACCAAATAAGAAAAGGGGTACCATCCCACCAAACTATCCAACAGGAATTATCCCACCAAATGGTACAATGATCCCCATATCACAAAATGAGATAAGGGATTTCATCCCACAAAATAGTTCAATGGGAACTTTACCACAAAACAAGATACTCAATTAAAGAGACATCAATTCAACTATATCTTTATCAACATGGTATCAACTAGGTCTAAATACTTTCCATCTAGTTTTGATGATATTGGTATTGATAAGGACGATTGTATATTCCTATAATATTTTGATCCCCAAAAATTTGTCTTGACCTATGCCCCAAAAATTGGAGAAGAAGGGCTCAATGATACCCTACCTACCTCCATAGAAAGAATTATTGAGCCTATTCATGATTTAGAGTGAATGGTTAATGGATCATATGCCCAAGTTCAGTAAAATATTATATCTTAAAGATATATGATGAAAATACCATTATATTCCACCCATCCTACCATTAAAAAAGGGATGGGTTTTAGTAATTATTCTACATGACAACCCCTTAAGGTTGACATGGAAGACTTTTCTGAAATATTGATCACTCAGTTTAAGTAAATAATGAGGAAATTTGTGAAGTAATTATGAAGGTGATTCATTGATATTTTAACCATGATGTAATGTTTTAATTATCTTAGAGACCCCCCACATACCGTGATGTAGCTCATCCCATAGGGCTGAGGTTAATTGAAAAAAATTTAAACCCTCATTGTTTAAATTCCTAACCTCTTCCACCTCACCCTATCACACAAGGATAGGGGAATTTATATATTTCAAATACATCACCAGGTACATTACAAACAATGCTTGACCTCCATAGTTGTCACATAGTTTCTACAAGATTCATAGTTCCCCAATATATGGGATACATAATCAACATCTGTGGCCTCTAAGGATTTATCTTTCACCCCTAAAATGATTGAGATTAGGGCACTGCCACATAGATCCCAAATCAATCCACATTTATGTACAAATAGAGGAAAATGTAATATAATAGTAATAAATTTTTATTATCTATATATTGATGAAAAAATGAAATTGTATTCATTCCTCCTAGAACATGTTCATGGGTATTTTTCCTATGGTATAAATATTTATTTGACCAAGTTTCCATAGATTAAGAGACCTGAAGAGGTAGATTTGATAGAACATCAAAAATAATTCACCTATGATCAATGGTTAAGATATAAAATCAAGAAGTGATTTGTATTATGTGATTGTATTCAGTGGAAGATGGGTGATAGGATATTGGATCCAATGACACGCAAGTTTTCACTTCACCCATCTGGACATTCTGATCAGAACACACAATGTGTATCAAGGCCTCCTGTATTCCCATTTATAAGAGATTGGGAAATTATGGTCTATTAATTTGTGTACAATGACGTGGATACATAATTCACAAGTTCATTAGAGAAAACCCTTATTGAGATTTTGAGGATCAGGATACCCACAAAGGTGTTCATGAAATATTATCCCAATTATTGTCTCTACCACTAAATTTTGGGATATATAATTGAAGAAGGATTAATATTAAAACATTGGCTCGAGAAACAAGTGGAAAAAGTCATGATAGAGTTATATAATCCTTAGAATAATGCCACATGAATTTTAATTATTCTTAATCAACCATAATATCACCATTATTGGTGAGTTATATACCTTTATAATAGTCATAAACCCCTAAATATTAAGAAACAAAGGTCATAGTCATATGACCCTAAACTATTTTACACCATAGTCGAAGCCACATAACTTTAAAATTCCTTGAACTAATCTTGGCCAAATGATGTTCAATTACAAGATGAAGTCCTTATCAGAATATTTTAAATTGAATAACTACTAAAAAAGATCTTTAATAGATCTATAATAATCCTTCATCAGTGCTAAAAATGTGCTAATAATTGGAATTCAGTTAAAAGCCAGAAACATTTATCAATGATAATTTTTTTTAAAGGCCACCTTTAAAAATTATAAAAAAGAAGTGTTAAAAGGGTCCTTTAACAGTTCTTTTTTGCAATGTTAAAGGGTCATTTAATAAGGAATTTTTATCACTTTTAAAGGGGACCTTTAATATCCTTTTTACACTGATAAAAGTAGCACTATTAAGGAGGGTAAAATTATATGTTTTCATATGTCCAGGATCTTGAACCCTTTATTAGCTCTTCCATGACACCTTTAACAGCATCCCCCCATACTTTATAAGTGATTTTCACCCCACCACCCATTTTATTAGTGCTTTGCGAATTTCAGCCTCATTTATGCCCAGCTGGAATCGAACCCTATGTATCTTCTTCAAATAAATAATGCCTTTACAACTACACCATGTATCTTTGTTGTCTGTTTAATGATATTTTTGTTTATATATATATATATTTACATTTATATTTTTTATTCATACGTTTATATAATTATTTTTAAATACATTTATACAATATATGTGTGTGATATATATATATATATATATATTTACATAAATATATTACATATAATATTCATTTAGATATATTAGAATATATTATAAATATATATCTATTTAGTAATACACACATATATGTATATGTAAACATTATAAATATTTTTTTATAATTTAAAAAATGCTTAGATATTATTTTAAATAAATTTTTAGAATATGTATTTATTTATATAAATTAGAATATACATTTTTACATAAATATGTTTATATATGTATTTATATGAGCGATTTATTATAATTAAATATAATAAAAATTCATATACTTAATTATATATAAAATTCAGTTAGGAAAAAAGATAAAATTTCAAATCCATAATATCAATATGAATGTAATCTCCCAGAAGAAATTTAATCCAAACAAAAAAGGGAAAACAGACCCCCTTAAATGAGGCTTCAAATCCATTTAATGTTAAAAGATTTTGGTACAAAGACTAAAAACTGAATTTTGATATTTTTTGGGCCCATTTTTCCTCTAAAAATTTAACAAAGGTTTACCTATGTCATTAAGGGTGTAGATATCGTTGTAGGTTTCTATTTGATATGTGGTAGAGCCCAAACTGACACCCAAATAAAAAGTTATAGACTTTTGAAGTTAGAGTTATGTTTTTAATTTATTTAGGATATTTTATTAATTTATTGACTTTTTATCTTAAAATTGATATTAATTTACCATTACATTAAAATTATAAGAAAATAATTAATTAGAAATATTTTTTCTAATTATTTTATAATCCAATTTCCCTAAATATCTTATATATTAAATGTAAATGCCTATTTACCTAAACTAAAACATATTTTAAAACATATATATTATATCTATATCAATATTAATATATTAATATATTATTTTTAATGAAACATAATTTTTTTGAAGTATTGTTTTATCAGTGCTTGTAAAAGAGCATAGATAAAGGGGGACTTTATCAGTGCTTCTAAAAAAGTAATGATAACCCCTCTATCAGTGATTTTTTAAAATCAATGATATAAGACCCCATTCAGTAGTGCATTTTAAAAGCATTGATAAAGGTCCCCCTTTAACAGTTTTTTTAGCACTGTTAAAGACCCCCTTTAACACCACTTTTTTTAGCATTGAAAAATGGTGTCTTTAACAACATTTTAAGCTAGGAAAGTTAAAGATATTATACTTTATAAACCTAGTTTTTTAGTAGAGAATGTATCCAACATCCTCTACATAAGACTTTAAGTTGCACGCTTCATGTAAATATATTAGATATAAAACTATGCAATTATTTGGCCCTCACCTAAGTGGACCTCCATTTAGGACCGGTCTCTAATATTTCCACTTTTTAGTGATACATAAAACTTGATTTTGGATTTAATGGGATATATTGTGAATCCTATACCCACATTCTTGGGAACTATAAAAAATATTCCCCAAATTTGATCGTGAAAATAACAATTTTCCCCTGAGCATATGATGTAACACCTATGGGATTGTTTTAGTCATTGAGTTAATGTCCACCAGAACTCTATTCGACATCCATTGACTAAGAAAGGAATTAGTTTTTCTCTGTTACTAATGGTCATTCTTCTACCATCTATCTCGAGTATCTGGTTCAGAAATATAAAGACACGATTTACTTTATCCATTTTCCTATATTCAATGGAATCCAAAATTATTCTACATTTTATGCCATAATAATCTATAGATACTATTACAGAGACTCAAAGTAACACAATCATAAACTCTGTAATGTTTTAGTCGAACTTATATGACCTTAAAATGAATAGAATTGTTTAGTCCATGAGATCAACCTCCCTTATGATTGAGACAAATATACATAAGATCCCACACCATATAGTCATTAATCTATTATCTGGTGCAAGGATGAGGATTAATCCAATATATAAACACCCCAAACTAATTCAAGGTCTCTCTAAATATTATTTTCAAAATATTCATGTCTATTCACCTTATCCTCGCTATATGGTGTTAAACTGCATTCCCAATGCCTTAATCGTAAGATATTAAAATGAAGGTTCAAAGTCTTCACTATATAAATTTAAATTTTGTGTCTAACATCCCTACCTCAAAGATGTTAAAATGCATGGTCAACATCATTATTTTATGATGAAAAATTGGGTTTTATTGTAGAACACACCAAAGGGGACTTCCACTCTGGGTGTGGGTCTCCGACTGCACCACATTTTAGAACTACATGTTTCTTGATTCACATTTGTAGGAATTGTAGTGATGACCATATTCTGATATAAGTCCAATTCAAGAACGTCTCATATATCTGTGAGGTTTCTTATACTATAATTGGATATATTTGGGTCCATCTGTTCATGTAAGTTTTGTTTTACTTGGAAAACTATCTCATATCCCCATTTTCAAATATGTGCAACCTTAAATATCGTCATCCTAAAACCATATCTACATGACAGTAAACCAAAATATCCCTAATGTTCCGAAAAGTAATACCATAAAAGATTCAATGATTGGTCAAATCTAGGAGTCCATAAACTATAGTAATAATATTTCCCCTGTAACACCCCAAGCTTCTACGGTACGCTTCTCTTTGAATAATGCAATAGCGTGTGTTGTACGCAACATCGAGTTCTAACACACCACAACCAATCAAACTAGCCGTTATGAATAGTAATACCCACATTTTGAAATTTATAAATTTTATTTTTCAAAATGGACTTCATTTTTGGATTTGTAATATTGAAATTATCCTAGGGTAAATTTTTGGTATTTTTCTGAAAAACATCATTTTTTGATGAATAGTGAAACCACTAAGTGGTAGTTAAAAAAACTGAATTTTTCATAAAACTTAATTTTACCGCTTCTATGAGTGGAATTTCGAGAATCTTAGAGACACGTTTAATATCAAGGAGTAAAATTTGGTTCAATGAGATGAAAATAATATTTGGCAAATAGTAACTTTTTACTTTTATTTACCACGGTTAAAAGTCAATAGGGTAATTAAGGGTAAAAATGATATTAATATTACCTTAACACGTGTCCTAATTCTATTGTATAAGTGTATATCGACCAAAAACAACCTTAGGAATAAAATATTATCATTTAGGTCCACTTTGATTATATTAGGACATTTATTATTATTTAATTCACAGAAGAGTTAAAAGAGTTAAAATCAAAGTTTATTTACTAAAACATTTTTAATATAGGGTTATACATAAGGTAAATTCGATTTTAAATATTCATTAGAAATATAAAAGGATTTAATACATAATTATATTTTATTTATAATTTTTAGACCATAAATAATTTAATTTATTTATGACACAATGGTGATGTAGTAATTACCATAATAGTGAAAAATTAAAATAATTGATATTATAAATACCCAAATAAATATAATTCGAGACTTTTTATGAATTATACTAATTATATAGGTTAATAAGATATGTTATGATTGACTTAATTTACTTTGTTCTAAGTAATAATTATGTTATGATTTTCACAAAAATCAATTATTGAATAGTGTCAAAATTGACATAAAAGAGTTTTTAAAACAAATATTATATTATTAATTGATATTAAATTCCTAAAAATCTAAGGTTCGGCCAAGAGACTTATATCATGATAGGTGTATCATTAAAGGTCCACTTTGGGGTCTCTTGGAGGTATATAGTAAGTTTATTAACTATATAATATAAAAATACAAAGTGACATGGTAAGTCTCAAACTAATTAACTAAGAGTTAAAACTAAAATATAAGGTTAATATAATGACCCAAACCTAGATAAATTCTATTGGTTGAGTGTTTTTCTACCCATAACCACCTTAAAATTTAAATAATACACTTTTTAGCCATTATAAACTGAATATGAATTTATTATAAAATAATATTTCTAGCTTTTCCAAAGGTGCCCCTCACCCCTCTTATAAAAGGGAACTCCACCTTCTCATTAATTCACACCTTCAAAGCCATTTGGATCGACCAAACTCTTCCCACATACTCTAAAAACTTCCCTCAATACAACCTAGAGGCCTTAGTTTGATCATAAAGCCAACCTAAGGATCCCTTTTGATCAAATCAAAAGGAAGAACCCGAAGAAGATGTAATGTTTTCACCACCCTTTTTCAAGTTCCTTTCTTCTTTCTTTGTTATTCCCATTATAAAATAATGAATCCAGTATCTCCTATATAATTTAATATTATTATAATTATGGTACAACCATATTTCAGTAGTCTATCCATCCTTTGAATACATGTCACCATACGTGCGTACGTACGGCTTACTGTCTCCACGTCGTGGTGTAATTGTTATTCAAAACATTATTATCTGGATGGGTATAATAATGATGTGTAATTAATCTAGATAATAAATATAACATGATAATGATTCTTTATATATGATATACAATCCAATTAAATATTATTTTAATATCAAAAGAATGATATTGTCGCTCGTGCGTACGTACGGACTATCATCTCCACAAATGCGATGAGATTCATTCCCCATCGTATCCATTCAAGTATAATTCTAATTTGATGATTAATAATCGTATCTAAGGACTTTATATCATTCTAGATATGAATAAGATACAACTTATCCATGAAAAACATGGCTTACGTAACAAAACATATAAAAGAAAACGAGTAAGTTAACACCCAAAACGACGATAATTCTAAAATATTATTAACAAAGTAATGTTAAAAGATCATATATGATATAATATTAATATATATGATTCTTGTATAAATTAATAACAATTATTTCACCATTATATAGTAGGTTAACCTACCCTTAACCAAGGAAAAGTACAAGGTAAGGGTTTATTTCGCAATCTCTTCATTATCCGAGGTTGTTTATACGTAATAATCTACTGGGATTTCTTTATCATCCACATCCATGTTTCTTAAAAATGTATTTAAAAACATTTTTAATATTTACTAGAATATGGATTAAAGTCATTTATACCCTTGTTGACTTTTATAATTGGTTTATAAAGGAATCTTTCCGTCGTTTTCCAAACAAGGTCCTTTTTAACCTTTTCGACAGAATTATGGTAAGAATGTTTTTTTAACTTACACGGCGGGTGAGGCTATTTTCCTCCGTTATAAAATATTTTAAGCTTCCATTACAAGCTTATAAGAAAATTTTCAAAGTAAATGTTTTATTTTATAATTATGTGACTTTTAAATGATTTCAAACAAAGGGATATTTCTCTCAAATAGTTTGGATTTCATCTATGTCAACATCCTTTGATGGATTTTAAGCTTATTTGAAGTTGATTTATTATGATACAAAACTTCCATATTGTATTGAAGGTTTTGTGATTTGTTTGACTATGGATGTGTTTTTTTATACCATTCATGGTTTATGGAGAAATTATTGACATTTCATATGCTAGTTTTGATACGAATGTTTATGTTATGTTTAAACTTGTTCATATGAGGAATGCATTGGACTTAATATGTGATGGGTGGAGCCCGCTATAGCTCCTCAATGCATCGGTAGGTCTCATGAGATAAACTAGTGTCTTGGCACAAGGCATTGAGAAAATCTTATTTGTAGTCTTGGCACGAGGCCTTGGGTATGTGGTTATGATAGTCTGACATTATGCATTCCATCATTATGAAAGTGGCTATTGATATTGCATGTGATTATTTGATTAGTAGAATATCCATGTAAATGAGTAAATGGAATTATTTCATTTTATTTTTACCATACTATGTTGAAGTTCAAGTTTAAAAGGATTTTGTTTTAGTTATACATTGCCTTAAATGTTTATTCTTAATTATGAATGTTTCTGCTATATTGTTATCCTTAATGGGCTTTGAGCTCACCGATTTTCTATGTTTTATTTTTCCTAGGATGTGAAGAAGTAAATTATGAATGACCTGCATGGATAGTGTGAGGGGATAAGAGTGTGGACTATGGAGACTATTTTGTTGTAGCTTTCATTTTTATGATGTAATGTAAAACTTTATGAATATATCTAGTGTTTCCAAGGCTACTAAACTAATCGGTCTTTCGAGACATGATCTTTCTTGTGATCATTCCAATGTTATGTAATAATGCATCGACTCTGGGTAACTGGGGTCGGGGCGTTACAGTTTGTATCAGAGGAGGTTTAGTACAAACCTTGGAAGCTAGATTTAGATAAAATCTGATTAGAGCACATAGATTTAAGATGGAATTTGATGATTAGTATAGAAGAACTTCCTAGAATTTTGGTATTGTAGTGATTTTGTGAGTTTTCTGAGAAATACATCCCTGTCTGGATACGAGCAGGTAGAGGTGGCTCTAGCACATATGTACCTAGGGTTAAAACCCGAAAACACCTCTTTGAGATAGACTCAAATAGGAACTGGTGCACGACGACGGGCCTTGCTGCACTCTTGGTTACAACACTCCCAGGGGATATGCTTAGGATAACTCTCTTTTTCTTTACAAATCATTATGAAGGGTTTATGAGTATATACTTCCTCAAAGAAAACATTTTTATGATTATGGATTATATCCATAAATAGTTCAATTTATGTTAAGTGTTTTATAAGTATGGAATTATGTATGTTGATTCATAAACTGATCTAGTTTATGCAATTGTTTAGAAATGGTGCCTAGTGGAAGAAATGGAAATCATATCAATGAATGCACTCCATGTAGGGATTTCCCTCCTACTCAAAATAATTATAGTGGAGCTGGTGATGCAATTGGTGCTGATCAACTAATCACCATACTGGGATAACTCACTCAGGTTATGAATAATAACCTTACCCGTATGGAGCACCCTGATCCGCAGCGTGGAGGATCAATGTTAGATCTCTTCATGAGGCAGAAACCACCAACATTCAATGGGAGTAAAAATCCATTAGTAGCTAAGCAATGGATAAGTTCTCTAGAGAAAATAGTTCAGGCTTTGGAAAGTAGTGAAAGGGAAAACGTTATCATAGCAGTTTACCGCCTCACTAGAGATGCTGATCAATGGTGGTAATTGATTCAAAACATGAAGGAAGATGATGAAGTATCAAATATGGAATGGAGGGAGTTCAAATATCTGTTTTTAGAAAAATACTTTCCTCGTGACCATCGAGTAGACATGGAAAGGAAATTTCTGAGTCTGAGACAAAAGGAGGATGAGAATGTCACAAAGTATGAGGCTAACTTTACAAGGTTAGCAAGGTATGCTGGAGATTATATACGTAACCCAAGAAGTAAGATTGATCGTTTCTTTGATGGGTTAAAACAATTTCTCCGTCGATCATTAGTCTCACAATCCTTCTCGTCGTATGAAGACATTGTCTCATGTGCTATCAAGACAGAGAAAGAATTCTCTAAGTCATATGACTTTAATGAAAAAAAAAGAGAAGAAGAGATCTACTGATCAATCTGGGAATGGAAATAAATGGAAGAAGGGAAATGTTGAATATCCATCCTGCAGTAAATGTGGGAAGAAACACCCTGGTACTTGCCTAAAAGGAACGGGAGTCTATTACAAGTGTGGCGAAAAAGGCCACCAAACTCATGATTGCAAGGGGAAGAAGGAAGCTACCGGTGTCCAATGCTACAATTACAGGGAGATGGGACATTATGCAAATGAATTTCCTAAGAGTTAGGGAAACTTACCTCAGAAAAGGCCAAGGGATCAAGGCCAAGATTATGTTATCACTACTGCTGAGGTAGAAGCTCTGAAAGACGTAGTGGCAGGTAATTTAATGGTTTCCTCATGTTTAGAAAATGGATTATTTGATTCCGGATCATCGCATTGTTTCATATCTTCCCAGTTTTCTAAGAAAATTACATATTTCCAATTTGATTTAACAAGGGAATTGTCAGTTAAAACTCCTAAGGGAAGTATCATTGCAAAAAAGTTTTGTGAATCAGTCCCCATTAGAGCACATAAATGTTCTTTATCCATGGATCTCATCGTCATACCTATGATTGAGTTTGATATAATCCTCGGTATGGATTGGATTTCGGACCATGATGCGAAGATTTATTGTAAGAAGAAGGAGGTTAAATTTTTTTTATGTTGATGATAAGGAACACCTTATCTTTAGGGCAGAATCGTCACCACCTAATTCTTATCTAGATCCACCCCCAATAGCTCAACTAAATTCAATTATTGGGGAGGAAGAGAATGAAATGACTGTGTGTGAGGAAAGGAATGTTCAAATAGAGGTTGTACCTGTTGTGAAAGAATATGTAGATGTGTTTCTGGAAGATTTACCTGGACATCCTCCAGAACGAGAAGTTGAGTTTTCCATTGATTTAATTCCTGGATCAAGGCCTATATCGAAGACCCCTTACAGAATGGCCACTGTAGAATTAGTTTAACTAAAGAAACAACTAGAGGAATTGAGTAATAAGGGATTTATTCAACCTAGTGTTTCTCCATGGGGATCCCCTGTTCTTTTTGTTAAAAAGAAAGGTGGATCTATGAGGTTATGTATCGACTACAGGGAGATCAATGCTATAACAATAAAGAAGAAGTATCCCCTACCTCGCATTGATGATTTATTTGACCAACTGAATGAAGATCAATACTTTTCAACGATTGACCTTCGATCTGGATAACATTAGTTGTGTGTGAAGAAGGAAGACATTCTGAAGAGAGCATTTCGAACCAGGTACGGGCATTACAAGTTTACAGTAATGCCTTTTGGATTGACTAATGCACCCTCTGTATTCATGGATCTGATGAATAGAGTTTTCAAGGAATATCTCGATGAATTTGTGGTGGTATATATTGATGATATCTTGGTATACTCCAAAATCTATGAAGATCATGAAAATCACTTGCGCATTATCCTGAAGACTCTAAGAAGACATGAATTATATGGGAAGTTTAGCAAGTGTGAATTCTGGCTTCAGGATATTTCTTTTCCTGGACATATTGTCTCTAAAGATGGAATCTCTGTTGAACATTCTAAGACCAAGGCAATCCAAGAATGGCCAGCACCTACGAGTATAACTGAGGTACGCAGTTTTATTGGTTTGGAAGGTTATTATCGACGTTTCGTCCAGAATTTTGCCCGATTGGCTAACCCATTAACGAAGCTCACATGTAAAGGGGTTAAATTTTTTTGGACAAAAGAGTGTGAAGAATTTTTCAAAGAACTGAAGAGAAGATTAGTCAATGCTCCTATATTTACTCTTCCATTGGGGAATGATGGGTTCATTATTTATAGTGATGCATCGAAGAAAGGACTTGGTTGTGTCCTTATGCAGAATGATAGGGTTATTGCCTATGCATCACGACAGTTGAAAATTCATGAACAAGACTATCCTACTCATGATCTCGAGTTAGCAGCTGTGATATTTTCTTTGAAGATATGGAGGAACTACCTCTATGGTGAAAAATGTGAGATTTATACTGATCACGAGAGTTTGAAGTATATTTTCTCACAAAAAAGAACTCAACATGAGGTAAAGGAGATGGCTTGAATTACTCAAGGATTATGATTTTACGATACACTACCACCCAAGGAAAGCAAACAGGGTGGCAGATGCATTGAGCAGAAAAGATCATGGAGTTTTGAACAATATGAGAATTGAAAGGGATCCAATTTTCATGGATCTAGTGAAGATGGACATGGGAATAACCAGGGAAGGTGAAACATCAATTCTTTTTAAAATGGTTTCCAAACCATCCTTACTAGAAATGATTAAGAGTTCTCAGACCGATGATGAATAATTTCAAAAGAAGATTAAAGCAGTGAATGATGGGAGATTGAGAGACTTTGTGTATGAAGAAGGGATTTTAAAATTCGGGAAGAGACATTGTGTTCCCGATATACCTGATCTAAAAATGGAATTGTTGGATGATGCTCATAGTTCAAATTTCACTATACACCCTGGGAGCACCAAAATGTATAGAGATTTGAAGGAACATTTTTGGTGGGACAACATGAAGAGGGAGATTGCTGATTTTGTGTCAAGATGTATGGTTTTTCAACAAGTGAAAGCTGGAAGGCAACAGCCTGGAGGAGTCATGAAACCTTTTCCCATACCAGAGTGGAAATGGGATAATATCATGATGGACTTTGTCATGAGACTAACAAAGACTCCTAGAAGGAACAATGTAATATGGTTCATTGTTGATCGTCTTACCAAGTCCGCACATTTTCTTCCTATAAGGGAAAATTTACCACTTGAACGACTAGCAAGAATATATATTAATGAAGTTGTGAGACTTCATTGAGTACCCCTATCGATTGTTTCTGATCATGATCCCCATTTTACTTCAAGATTCTGGAAAAGTCTTCAGAAAGCCTTGGATACTGAACTTCATTTGAGCACTGCCTACCACCCTCAAATAGATGGACAATCAGAACGAACTATTCAAACCTTAGAAGACATGTTGCGATCCTGCTCAGTTGACTTTCAGGGTATGTGGGATCAATATTTACCTCTGGTAGAATTTTCCTATAACAATAGCTTCCATTCGAGTATTCAGATGGCACCATATGAAGCATTATACGGAAAGAGATGTCACACACCAACCTGTTGGGATGATGTTGGTGAAAGAAAACTTGTAGGCCCAGAACTGGTGGAGGAAACGATGGAAAAGGTGAAGGTAATCCAAAACCATATCAAATAAGCTCAAAGAAGGCAGAAGAGCTATGCTGATAATCGAAGGAAGGATTTGGAATTTCAAGTCAGTGATCATGTTTTCCTGAAGGTATCCCCATGGAAGGGAGTCATACATTTTGGTAAGAAAGGTAAATTGAGTCCCAGGTACATCGGACCTTTCGAAATTCTAGAATGAATTGGGGATGTAGCTTACCGTTAGGAAATGCCGCCAAACCTCTCCAAAGTTCACGATGTGTTCCACGTATCACTATTGAGGAAATACATGCCTGACCCAATGCATGTACTCACCTATGAGGAATTAGAACTGGAACCCGATCTGTCTTATTGTGAAGAGCCCGTCAAAGTTCTTGATACGAGAGAACAAGTACTGAGAAACCGGACGAATCATCTGGTAAAAGTCTTGTGGAGAAACCATAAGATGGAAGAGGCAACGTGGGAACCTGAGGAACTTATGATGAAGAACCGCATGAGTCTTTTCATACGGTAGTATTCTAGAAATTTCCAGGATGAAATTATTTTAAGGAGGGAAGAATGTAACACCCCAAGCTTCTATGGTACGCTTCTCTTTGAATAATGCAATAGTGTGTGTTGTACACAACATCGAGTTCTAACACACCACAACCAATCAAACTAGCCGTTATGAATAGTAATACCCACTTTTTGAAATTTATAAATTTTATTTTTCAAAATGGACTTCATTTTTGGATTCGGAATATCGAAATTATCCTAGGGTGAATTTTTGGCATTTTTCTGAAAAACTTCATTTTTTGATGAATAGTGAAACCACTAAGTGGTAGTTAAAAAAACTGAATTTTTCATAAAACATAATTTTACCGCTTCTGTAAGTGGAATTTCAAGAATCTGAGAGACACGGTTAATATCAAGGAGTAAAATGTGGTTCAATGAGATGAAAATAATTTTTGGTGAATAGTAACTTCATACTTTTATTTACCACGGTTAAAAGTAAATTGGGTAATTAAGGGTAAAAATGATATTAATATTACCTTAACACATATACTAATTCTATTGGACAAGTGTATCTCGACCAAAAACAACCTTAGGAATAAAATATTATCATTTAGGTCCACTTTGATTAGATTAGGACATTTATTATTATTTAATTCAAAGAAGAGTTAAAAGAGTTAAAATCAACGTTTATTTACTAAAACATTTTTAATATGGGGTTATACATAAGTTAAATTCAAATGTAAATATTAATTAGAAAGATAAAATTATTTCCTACATAATTATATTTTATTTATAATTTTTAGATGATAAATAATTTAATTTATTTATGACACAATGATGATGCAGTAATTACCATAATAGTGAAAAACTAAAATAATTGATATTATAAATACCCAAATAAATATAATTTGAGGCTTTTTATGAATTAGAATAATTTTATAGGTTAATATGGCATGTTAGGATTGACTTAATTAACCTTTTCGAAGTAATCATTCTATTATGATTTTCACAAAAATCAATTATTCAATAGTGTCAAAATTGACATAAAAGAGTTTTTAAAATAAATATTATATTATTAATTGATATTAAATTCCTAAAAATCTAAGGTTCGGCCAAGAGACTTATATCATGATATTTTTATCATTAAAGGACCACTTGGGGGTCTCTTGGAGGTATATAGTAAGTTTATTAACTATATAATATAAAAATACAAAGTGACATGGTAAGTGTCAAACTAATTAACTAAGAGTTAAAACTAAAAGATAAGGTTAATATAATGACCCAAACCTGGATAAATTCTATTGGTTGAGTGGTTTTTGACCCATACCCACCTTAACCTTTAAATAATCCACTTTGTAGCCATTAGAAACCGAATATGAATTTATTATAAAATAATATTTCTTGCTTTTCCAAAGGTGCCCCTCACCCCTCTTATAGAAGGGCACTCCCCCTTCTCATTAATTCACACCTTAAAATCCATTTGGATCAGACAAAATCTACCCAAATACTCTCTAAACTTCCCTCACTACAACCTAGAGTCCTTAGTTTGATCAGAATTCAAACCTAAGGAGCCCTTTTTATCAAATCAAAAGGAAGAACCTGAAGAAGAGGTAATGTTTTCACCACCCTTTTTCAAGTTCCTTTCTTCTTCCACTTCTTCTTTCTTTGTTATTCCCATTATAAAATAATGAATCCAGTATCTACTATATAATGTAATATTATTATAAATATGTTACAGCCATATTTCAGTATTCTATCCATCCTTTGAATGACATGTCACCATACGTGCGTACGTACAGCTTACCGTCTCCACGTCGTGGTGTAATTGTTATTCAAAAAATTATTATTTGGATGGGTATAATAATGATGTGTAATTCATCTAGATAATAAATATAACATGATAATGATTCTTTATATATGATATACCATCCAATTAAATATTATTTTAATTTCAAAAGAATGATATTGTCGCTCGTGCGTACGTACGAACTACCGTCTCCACAAACGCGATGAGATTCATTCCCCATCATATCCATTCAAGTATAATTCTCATTTGATGATTAATAATAGTATCTAAGGACTTGATATCATTATAGATATGAATAAGATACAACCTATCCATGAAAAAAATGTCTTACGTAACAAAACATATAAAAGAAAACGAGTAAGTTAACACCAGAAACGACGATAATTCTAAAATATTATTAACAAAGTAATGTTAAAAGATCATATATGATATCATATTAAAATATATGATTCTTGTATAACTTAATAACAATTATTTCACCATTATATAGGATTTTAACTTACCCTCAACCAATTAAATGTACAAGGTAAAGGTTTATCTCGCAATCTCTTCATTATCTGAGGTTGTTTATACATAATAATCTATTGGGATTTCTTTATCATCCACATCCATGTTTCTTAAAAATGTATTTCAAAACATTTTTACTATTTACTAGAATATGGTTTAAAGTAATTTATACCCTTTTGACTTTTATAATTATTTTATAATGGAATCATTCCGTCATTTTCCATACAAGGTCCTTTTTAACTTTTTCGACAGAATTAAGGTAAGAATGTTTTTTTAACTTATATGACGGGTGCAGCTATTTTCCTCCGTTATAAAATCTTCGAAGATTCCTTTACAATATTATAAGAAAATTTTCAAAGTAAATGTTTTATTTTATAATTATGTGACTTTTAAATGATTTCAAAAAAAGGGATATTTCTCTCAAATAGTTTTGATTTCATCTATGTCAACATCCTTTGATGGATTTTAAGCTTATTTGAAGTTGATTTATTATGATACAAAACTTCCATATTGTATTGAAGGTTTTGTGATTTTTTTGACTTTGGATGTGTTATGTTTATACCATTCATGGTTTATGGAGAAAGTATTGACATTTTGTATGCCAGTTTTAATACGAATGTTTATGTTATGTTTAAACCTGTTCATATGAGGAATTCATTGGACTTAATATGTGACGGGTGGAGCCCTCTATAGCTCCTCGATGCATTGGTAGGTCTCATGAGACAAACTAGTGTCTTGGCACAAGGCATTAACAAAATCTTATTTGTAGTCTTGGCATGAGGCCTTGGATATGTGGTTATGATAGTCTAGTATTATGCATTCCATCATTATGAAAGTGGTTATTGATATTGCATGTGATTATTCGATTAGTAGAATATCCATGTAAATAAGTAAATGAAATTATTTCATTTTATTTTTTCCATACTATGTTGAAGTTCAAGTTTAAAAGGATTTTGTTTTAGTTATACATTGCCTTAAATGTTTATTCTTATTTATGAAATTTTCCTCTATATTGTTATCCTTACTGGGCATTTGAGCTCACCCCTTTTCTATGTTTTATTTTTCCTAGGATGTGAAGAAGTAAATTATGAATGACCTTCAGGGATAGTATGAGGGGTTAAGAGTTTGGACTATGGAGATTATGTTGTTTTAGTTTTCATTTTTATGATGTAATGTAAAACTTTATGAATATATCTAGTGTTTCCAAGGCTACAAAACTAATCGGTCTTTCGAGACTTGATCTTTCTTGTGATCATGCCAATGTTATGTAATAATTCACCGACCCTGGGTGACTGGGGTCGGGGCATTACATCCCCACAACATGATGTTAAACTATGTGGTCATTCTCCTTGTAACATGATTTTAAATTGTATTCCACTAGTCCTAAATATAATACATTAAACTATGGAGCAAGTTCATCTTCAGATGACCATATGCTATAGGAAATCTGAATACATATATAATGAAATTAAACATCATGACATGCGGTCCACTCAATGTGAACCACTACCAAAATAAGAGATAGATCCATGTAATGACCCCCTGTATTTTATCCCTATATCAAAATCAAAATTAAGAGCAATTACTCCATTTATAAGGAAACTTGAGTCTTTTATCATGGGTACTAGCTAGGGATTTTCTTTGTAACACCCTGAGATTTTAAAAGAAGTACATTTTCTTCAATAGTGTATACAACACGAAACACTAAGCATATAAGATAATGTGACACCTTGATACTTTACAATATATTTCTTTTTTAAATAAAATCAACATCTTCAATAACTTGTGATGTACACAATACATGTTTTAAATTAAATTTGATACTCTATTAATGTATTGTTTATTTAAACAAAACCATTATAACCTAGCTGTTAAGTTGGAATGTATGAATAGGACTAACAATATAATAAATATTATATGGATTACACATCCATAAAATGAATTCAATTATTATATATTTATCCGAAATAAATAAGAACTATTTCAAATAAGCAATAAATGTTATGTAAAAAACTACAGCTTTCTAAATGGCGGTTTAGTCCTTCTTTGTGCACATAATTAAAAATTAATTTTTAAAAAATATAAATAATTTATTTTAAAAAATTAAATTAAAATATTAAATCTATATTTTAAAATTATATATTGATAAATGTTTTATATTTTTTTGAAAAGATTAAATTTTAAATGAATAGTGAAAAATTGATTTTTATTGAAAACTACCTGTTTGTTTAAGTTATTTAAAATTTTAAATTATAATTTAAATAGGTTTTAAAGGAAATAAAATTTAAATTATATTAATAATTAACTAATTTAGTCCATTGGAATCAATTTCACACTGAATTCTGATATACACACTTTACTCTTTTGATTGTTTTTTTTGGAAAAACTTTTTTTTTTCAATGCATTTTCTGGTTTTATTTTAATTTTAATTGTACCAGTTATATGAATTGAAATTGTAAAATTGGATTAATTTTTTTAATTATCATAATTTAATTTAAATAATAAGTCAAAATTATTTTTTTATCACAATGAATAATAGAAATAGTAAAAATTATTCATCACAGTTACATTTCAAACAGGTCTATCGGGGATTGAACTAAAAGATAAGGGTTAAAAATGACCAAAAAATGGATAATTAATATTTTTTGGCCATATTTATAACTTATACCTTAAATGTTTCTAAAATAACATATTTTGGAGGATTTGTTAATGGGAAAATTGTGGGCATCGCTTTTTATTTTCAAAAAATCCAAGTGTGTCCTCTCTTCCACATATAAAAGGATATCTCATCTTCTACCCTATTCACACTTCCAAATAAATTTGGTTCTACCAATAAATAAAACTATTAATTTCATGGCCCCTATATACATAATATTGGTCTTAGTTTTAGTATTAAATCCTTATAAAAAGGATTTCTATATAAACATTAAAGGGTTCTCCAAAGAAGAGGTAAAATCCATCATGTGCGTATTTGTTTTATTTCTTCTTCCACCTCCTTATATTTTTATCCAAATATGATAATATAATAAAACATCTATATAATATACTTATATGTTATTATGTTTATGTAATAACCTATATCTATATCCACTTCTATCAAAAAAAGACGAAACCATTGACCATGTGTACGGTGGTCTAACACCTCACGAAGCGATGTAATTCGTTTTCCATCACCAACTTTGAAGGATGGATATAATGATTAATTTAACATATTTTTTTAAAAAAATGTTTAGGTCTAAGCCTCATTTTATTATTAAAGAAAAGACCACTTTTTTGACTGGGTAGAGGGAGACCCATTACATAGACTGAAAGGCCAAGGTCAAGTGGCCTAAATACTAGGCTTGAAAGCCCATTTTTCCCCGAAAAGACTCTTCGGTGAATAGCACTGCTATAGTACATGTGCTTCTACATTACCTACTATAGTATCACCGCAACTATAGTTCTAGATACAATACCTCTTCCACTTCATTGCTGCTATTGCTACAGTCTGTCACTACTACAGTATTGCTACAGTGCTGCTACAGTACCCTAGAAATTTGTCCCTACCCGGATTCGATCTTAGGTCTTTTTTATGCCAAGAAGGATAATGTTGATGAATATATGTGATATTAATTACCTAAAAATTATTCATTAAATATAATAACACATTTAATTTCTTACCTTCCAATCAGTTAGAAAACATTAACATCGCTCGTGTGTACGTGTACACTATAGTCTCCACGTATGTATGTGAAATGATTTCCATTTTATTTTTACATGGGTGGTGATAGGTTTAGATTTAATAATATAAATTTTATATATAACATAATATTTATTCTTTAAATTTTAATTAATATTTATTTTCCTTTCATTCCATCGGTTGAGAAAATGGAAATAGTGTTCATGCGTGCATACGACCTACCATCTCCATGAATGATGTAATGAATTTTATATCTTTAACTTCTATGGATTATTATAAATACATATATAATGGATATATATGATATTTATATTAATTTTTATATTATTTATATTATGTAACCATGATGAAAGTAAAATTATTGAAATTACCAAAATAATATATAAATGAAAAATGAAGAAATTATCATCTAAAACGTGATTTTAACAATGAATTGTTTATAAATAGGTCATAAATGGTCATAATTAAATATTATATAGTTATATATATAAATTTTATTATTTAATATATTTATAATAAATATATACTTAATATATAGGAGGTTCAGACATATATGAAGGAAATGGGGTCTTAGGTAAGGGTTTCTCGTCTCACATTTACATCAGTAAAACATATATCATATTCACGTCATAGGTATTGTGTTAGATGTATACACTTACCATTTGATATGTTATATAATGAGTCCATTTATATTAATGGTATTTAATGTTTCACTTTATTTTATTTCTTTCATGGGGCTTATGATTCAAAAGTCACCAAAGTGGTAATGTTTTTTTAGAATCCCATATTTTATAAGGATTGTTAATGATTACATTTACATTATGAAATCTTATGATATATCACTTATTAAAGTCACTATGTTTCTTCTCCAATGGTTATTGATGAACACTTAAAGTATTAATACCATTGTTTCTCCTTATAATTCAAATTATTAAGAAAATATTTTAATAAAATCCAACTTTATATCTCTTTTCATTCAAAAATACTTTTCTCTCCCATTTCTATGTTTTATAAAAAAAATTATTTATAAAAATTATTTATTTATTTTCTTAACCATAATTGGATTTAAAATAATAAGATAAATGAAATCATCAAGACTTTTGTTTGAAAAATGTACTTTTTAAGTTTTCACCAAAAATGTGAAAGGAATATTTGTTTTATCATACTCAAAATTTATGGAATTTACTATCATAATGACCAATAATTACTTTTATTCTTACTTTATAAGTTTAAAAGGTTCTTTTGAAATAATTTTTTTTCTTAATATTCTATAAATTTATGGTTTTTAAAAGTTATTTTAAATGCGAAAAGGATTGTTTACTCAATAATGTTTTAATGGAATATTTTTTTATTTCTATTAATAAATAAAAAACCCTCATTTTACGTATTATAAATTTGGAATATTTTGTAATGATACAATCCTTAATATTATTCCAAATGGTTTTTTGATAATTTGACTAGGGCTATACTATTTTTATATCATTGGCCTTATTACTCTATACAGTTTATAATTATACTTATTAATTGAAGAAAGTATTAACATTTTGTATGTTAGGTTTCTCAATTTGAATTATTATTTTGATTATGTTTCACCCCTTTAATATGAATAATACATTGTAAATTAAAAGTGACCTGTGATCCTGGCTATAGCCCCTCAATGAAATGGTAGGTCTTTTGTGAAAAACTAGCTTGGGTTTTTTTGGCTGAGGCGTTTGTTGTTATTAATATTTTCATGACTTTTTATATTCCCCCTTTACGGATTTTATACGAAATGTGCATAATTTGTGTGAAATATTAATGTTTTAATATTGAGTATAATTTTTTATCATTTTAAGAAGTAGTCTAATTGAGTTAGTTTAATGTTTTAATAATAACTATCACTATACTGATCTCAATTGTGTGGTTATTGTTTTGTATAATTCTCCTTTCAATATAAAACATTTCATTAGAAGGTGCTATGAGCCAATACTACCATTTCAAGGGTCATATGTTCCTCACAAACAAGACCAAAGAATCTGTGAACAAACTGGACCAGCCTTGAAGATTGATTTACGGGGATCAATCCAGAAGTCCAAAAACAATAATTCTCCACCATAATTCGGGGGACAATGTAAGGAGTCTTGGAGAAAAATTTAATGGCCCAACTCCAAAAACAAGAGGCCCAACATATGCTTTGAAGTCCAGCCCACCATTCTGGCCGAGAATTAAAATCAGTATAGTAAGAATGACATATCTCATGATGTAAGCATCCAATCGAGCTTAGATATTGCAGTGTGAAAGAGGAGATATAGGTGGCCGACGTTTTTGAAGAAACCATTCGGATTTGAAGGCATATTCATACTCAACAACCCTTGCACATTATGGACTTAAAAAAGACTGGATTGAAATGGACATTTTTACTTTGTTTAATCAACCGGCCATACCCTTTGATCCATAAGTCCAACTCACTCCAAATATTGAGAGTAGTCTGAAAACCTTATTATCTACAACTTTGAAGAAGGAGATTTCTAGATATTCGGCTGTCTTGATGTCCATATCTGTGAGACAAGTGGAGGCTTATTTCTGGAATGTAACAGTCCACCACCTTGGGCAATAAATACATCCCCTCCTCTCCTTTCAAAAGGGTTGGCATTTCAGAAGAGAGGATAACATATTTCCATGACCAAAGCCTTGCCAAAGGATTGGTAGGACCTTCCATACTCATGTTTGCACTTGAGATACCTTTCCTCATCTCTTTGTTTTCACTTACTTTCGTTTTCTTCGTTTTTGTAATCTTGTAAGTCTCTTTGTATGTAATTATGTTTTAATGCATGTTTCTTCTTCAATATTTTTTATTCTTCTCCACCTTCTATAGTTTAATATTAATGTTCTTAAAATAGTTTAAATTAAGTTGAATCCCCTTCCCTTATTTACTTCCTCATTCAATCAAAAATCCATTTTTAATTATCATCATTGTTCGTGTGTGTGTGTGTTCGACGTACCACTCTTTTATAATCCCTTTCGTTTTCTTCTATTCTTAATTTGTCATCATAATTATTATAACCAGAATATTAAAAACCCAAATGGCTGAGTAAATATCTCATTGGGTTGAGTTATAATTTAGGGATGTTAAGTTATTGAGAGCTTTTTCTCGATGAGTATTCGTTAATTTAACATTGTGTATGTTGGACTTAATTTGTCATGGATTAATGACATATTTTGTTTAGCATGTGTTTTCCATGGATTATTGGAACTAAAAATACACTACCATAAACATGTACTGATTGAGATTAAAATCCCAATTAATTTAAGGCTTGTATTAAAGCTTTAACACTTAGGAATTCTAATCGACGTCAACTTGTGAAGTGGGTGTTAATTTAAATGCAATATAAAGAAAAGCTCAAGGATATCACAAGCTAAACTACCTAATGATGAACTCACCCCAATATTTATCAATTTGTTAAATCAATTATATAAAATCAATCATTTCAATTAATCTCTGCAAATAAACCCCCCTAATCAAAATACAATCAACTAAAAACAAACGACTATTATAAAGTATCGTCGCCGAGGATTCGACCTGAGTGCTACTATACACATTAGCAGAGAACCGGAACCTTGACTGGTCGATAAGCGACAATCGGCCATGCATTTTAAATGGATCTGTTTCCGGGGATGGTGTTTTAAGTAGTTATTAGTTTCTGGTTATTGTAAAAAACACAAAAAAACAAAATTGAAAAAAAAATTGAAAAAAAAACACAAAGAAAAACCCATCTTCCTCTTAAAAATCATAAACTGAAAAAATACAAAGAAAAACCCATCTTCCTCTTTCTTCCAAAATCTCTCTGAATGTCCCGTAGCCTTCCAAACAATACCTTAGATTTGTTTGACCCTAAAATTGAGCAAACACTTCTCCAACTTAGTAGGAACATAAGAGATAATCAAATAATTCAAGAATCAGCCCTTGTCCAACCAATTGAATTAGATATGGCCTATCCTAGGGAACAAACACTTAAAGAACTTGTTGCCCCTGATATGAATTACCAACCTCTTGGTATTCAATATCCATACATAGAAGCTGAATTCGAACTCAAATCGGGTTTGATTCATCTTCTTCCTCATTTTCACAGGCTAGCCGGTGAGGATCCACATCTCTACCTTAAAGAGTTCCAAGTAGTGTGCTCTACCATGAAGCCTCAAGGGGTTTCTGAAGAACAAATCAAACTTTGAGCCTTCCCTTTTTCCCTAGCTGACACTGCTATGTCATGGCTCTACTACCTTCCTCTTGGTTCCATAACTACATGGAATGACATGAAGCGACTCTTCTTAGAGAAATTCTTTCCTGCTTCTTGTACTGCTTCTATCCGAAAGGAAATAAGTGGTATATGTCAATTCCCAAGTGAATCACTCCATGAGTACTGGTAGAGGTTCAAAAAGCTTGTGGCAACCTGCCCACATCACCAAATCCCTGACCAATTCTTGATCCAATACTTCTATGAGGGGTTATTGGCTATGGAGAGAACTCTCATAGATGCCGCAAGTGGCGATGCTCTTATTGATAAAACTCTTGTAGCTGCAAGAGATCTCATAAGTAACATGGCTGAAAACACACAAAAATTCCATACTCGAGCACATTCTCAAGTCAAACAAGCCCATGATAATCAATCAATTGATCCGAACAAAATGACCGAGTGGATGAGTGAACTTACAGGTCTTGTGCGTCAACTAGTTGTGGATACCAAATCCCCAACTTCGTCTTCTCTACAATCAATGTTTCTTGGACCTATCAAAAACTGTTGAATCTGCAACTCTCCATCTCATCCAACTAACAAATGTCCATAACTTCAAGAGGATCGATCTGATTCATCTGGACCAATGGAGCTCAATGCAGCATATGCTCAGCGGAACACCAATCCTCAACTATCAGGTCAGTTTGTTAGAAACTTCAACCAACCTTACTCTGAGCCCTTCTCCTCTAACTTTAACCAAGGATTGAGGTATGGTAACCCCATGTCTCACCCCCCTCAATTCCCTCCTCAAAACCCAAACCAATTCCAATATGGTCAAGGTGGTGGTAACTTCCATCAACCTTATCCTTTTGTTCCTCAACCTCAAAGGAACAATCCTCCTCCTGGATTCCATTATCCTAGTGATCCTTCCCAATTCCAAAACCAATACAATCGATTTCCCAAGAACCAAAATCAAGGAAATCCCAATCTAGGACAAGCCTCTTCTTCTATGCAACCATGGTAAAGTGCAGTGGAAGATCTTGTCTCCTTCACCCGTTCTAGCCTTAAAAACATTGAAACTAAAATAGGTCAACTTGCATCCCACCTGAGCCACCAACAAAAATAAAATTCTTCCCAACTCCCAGCTCAACCATTACCTAACCCCAAGGGCAACGTAAGTGCAATTTCACTTAGATCAGGAAAGAAACTTGATATGCCTCAAGATAAATCCTCAAACCCTCCTTTGAATGTTTACCTAGAGAATGAAAAGAAAAATAAAATTGAAAAGGAATCTTAATCCATTCCATCACCTCCATCCATTCCACTTAGGAACCCAATTACTTTTCCTCAAGTTGTTTCTAAGACAAGGAAGTCATTTGAACCTGATCCTGAAATGGGTGACATGTTTAGACGTGATGAAGTCAACATTCCCCTCTTAGATGCCATAAAACAAATTCCTATGTATGAAAAGTTTCTCAAGGAGTTGTGTACCCACAAGAGGCAACTTAGGCCGTTTGAAAATGTTTCCACCCAGCATTCCATACCCATTAAGTGCAAAGATCTAGGTACCTTTACGGTTCTATGCCAAATTGGAAGTTCCAACTTTGATGATGCACTTATAGACCTAGGAGCCTCAATTAATGTCATGCCCAATCCATATTCTCCAACCTTGGTCTAGGTCCCTTGCACCCAACAGGTGTTGTCATTCAGTTATCCAATCGAAGCACAGCAAGCCCTAAGGGAATAATTGAGGATGTCCTTGTCCAAATCAATGATCTTATCTACCCTGTTGATTTCTATGTCCTTGACATGGAAGGTGAGACAAACTCTTCTCGATCTCCCCTAATTATAGAAAGACCATTCCTCATGACTGCGAGAACCAAGATTGATGTCCATTCAGGCATCCTATCCATGGAATTCGGTGGCCAACTGGTCAAGTTCAACATTTTCCAAGCCATGCGATACCCATCTGAGGATCACTCTGCATTCTCAATCTATGCTTCTGAGGACACTTCTAAGATTCAATTGAACCCCAATCCACCATGTTCTTCATGTTCTAATGAAAAAGGATCTTGTGAAATTTGCACCATGATTAACCAATTCATAAATGGTGAAGTTGATGTGGACCTCTCATTCATAGACTCCATCAATCTAGAATAACTTTAAAACTCTCTTGAATCCCACATCAACTCTGATATCTACTGCTCCACCTTGGACAGTATTAAGGAGAATGAATCTGAAGCAACTGAACTCCCTTCATCCATTCCTGAGATTTCTAACCCACAAATAAAAGATGAGACTAATCTGAAACCCCTTCCTGAACACCTGAAATATGCATTCTTCTTCCATGATCACTCATATCCTTTCATTATCTCTTCCACCCTTACTGAAACCGAGGAGTCCAAACTTGTTCAGGTGTTAGAGGAAAACAAAAAGGCCTTAGGTTGGACCCTAGATGACATACCAAGAATCAACCCTTCCCTTTGAATGCATCACATCCATCTTGAGGAATCATCCAAACCAATTAGACAACCATAAAGAAGACTCAATCCAATCATCCTTGAGGTAGTTAGGGAAGAGATCACTAAGCTTCTTCAAGCTGGTATTATCTACCCAATTTCTGATAGTGAATGGGTTAGTCCAATTAAAGTTTTACCTAAGAAGGGTGGTATAACTGTTGTCACAAATGAACATGGGGAGGTAGTCACAAATCAAGTGAAGAACAAATGGCGTGTATGCATCGATTATCGAAAATTGAATGCTGAAACACGAAAATATCACTACCCTCTTCCATTCCGTGATCAAATTCTAGAAAGATTAGCCAGAAAGTCACACTATTGCTTCCTTGATGGATACACCAGCTATTTTCAAATCCCAATCTCACCTCAGGACCAAGAAAAGACTCCTTTCACATGCCCCTTTGGAACATATGCATATAGAAGAATGCCTTTTGGACTTTGCAATGATCCTGCAACATTCCAGAGGTGTATGATGTGTATCTTTTCTAAATTCATTGAACACTGCATGGAAGTCTTCATGGATGACTTCACCATTTATGGTGAGTCATTTGAATCTTGTTTTAATTCACTCTATCTTGTCCTCCAAAAGTGTTTCAAGTGCAACCTTGTGTTAAATTTTGAAAAATGTCACTTCATGGTTGAAAATGGGATTGTTCTAGGGATCATAGTTTCAAAAGATGGTATTGAAGTAGATCCTTCCAAAATTGAAGTGATCCAATCACTTCCTGAACCCAACTCTATTCGAGACATCCGTTCATTTCTCAGTCATGCTGGTTTCTATCGGAGATTCATCCATAACTTCAGTAAAATTTCCCTCCCACTCACTTGTTTTCTCCAAAATGATGTCACTTTCCATTTCGATGAGGTTTGAAAGAGAGGCTTTGTTGAACTCAAAATTTCTCTAACATCTGCCCTAATAATCCAACCCCCAGATAGGTCATTACCCTCTAAGTTGATGTGTGATGCTTCTGATAGAGTTTTTGGGGCTGTTCTTGGTCAAAGAAGAGAAAGAATTCCTCATGTCATATATTATGCCTCAAAAACATTGGATGAAACTCAATCTCACTACATTGTCACTGAAAAGGAACTTTTAGCAGTGGTTTTTACCTTAGATAAATTTCTTCCCTATCTCTTAGGTGCCAAAATCATCATCTTCACAGACCATTCTGCTATAAAGTTATTACTCAAGAAAAGTGATTCCAAACTGAGGATAATAAGATGGATCCTAATGCTCCAAGAGTTTTACCTTGAAATCAAATATAGACCAGGAAAAGAAAAACATGTTGCTGATCACTTGAGTAGAATTTCTAATTCTTCTCAATCTGAAATCATCGATCCTGAATTCCCCACTTAGCACCTTTCATCTCTCACTCCAAAAATACCATGGTATTCCCCAATTGTAAATTACTTGGTTTCTGGTGTTTTTCCTGAAAATTTTTCAAAAGAACAAAAAATAAAGTTGAAAAGTGATTCAAAATACTATTTTTGGGAAGATAATAAACTTTGGAAAACTTGGGCTGACATGGTAATAAGGAGATGTGTCGATGAAAATGAACATTCTTCTATATTATAATTCTGTCACTCACTTCCAGGAGGTGGCCACTTTGGACCAAAAGGACCTCCCAAAAGGTCCTAGACTCTGGATTATTCTGGCCTTCACTCTTCAATGACTCACATGAGTTCTGTCAATCTTGTTCCACTTGCCAAATGTTTGGCACAATTTCCAAGAGAAATGAAATGCCCCAAAAGCCTTTAATTTTCTGCGAGATCTTCGATGTTTGGGGCATCGATTTCATGGGACCATTTCCCCCTTCCAATGGATTCTCATATATTCTTCTTGCAGTCGATTATGTTTCAAGGTGGGTTGAGGCCAAACCTACTAGGAAGGATGATGCTCATACTGTTAGTGAGTTCCTAAAGACCCACATCTTCCAAAGATTTGGCACACCACGTGCCTTGATTAGTGACTTAGGAACCCATTTTTGTAATATAACCATAGAAGATGTTCTGAAAAAGAATGGGGTTGTACATAAAACTTCAACAGCATATCATCCTCAAACAAATGGCATGGCTGAACTCTCTAATAGAGAAGTGAAAAGTGTACTTGAGAGAATTGTTAAGCCCACCAGAAAATACTGTCCTGAGAGACTTGGTGAAGCCCTTTGGGCTTATCGAACTGCCTATAAAACACCCATTGGGATGTCTTCTTTTAGGATAGTTTTTGGTAAAGCATGTCACTTACCAGTTAAAATCCAACATAAGTCTTTTTGGGCTGTGAAAACTTGTAATTTTGATTTTGAAAAATCTGGTGAAGAAATATTGTTGCAATTGGCTGAACTGGAGGAGCTTCGACTTGAATCCTATGAGAATTCCAATCTGTACAAAGAGAAATCTAAGGTACTCCATGATAGACACATCCTGAGAAAGGTATTTAATGAAGGTGAAAAGGTAATGCTCTTCAATTCTCGATTTTGGCTTCACCCAGGTAAGCTTAATTCTCATTGGGAAGGTCCTTTTGTTATTACTAATGTTTACCCATTTGGTGTAGTGCAAGTCCAAGACCCCTCTTCTAAAAGTAAATTCACGGTTAATAGACATCGGTTAAATAATCACCTTGAGAGGATGCACAATACTGGATTAACATCGACTTCCACTGGCTCCCCAACTTCTCTGTCCGATCTACCAGTAGATGGAGAAGGCGACCCGCCAAATCCAAACCAGGGGGCACCTCTTTCCCTTTAACTCTCTCTATCTCTTCCTCTCTCTACCTCTTTCTTCTTCTTCCTCTATCTTTCATTTTTTACCATTTTCTTTATAAAAACCTTTATTTTGCACTTTCTATTTTGTGTGGGTGTATATTTACAAAAATAAAAACCTAAAAAACAAAAAAAACCAAAAAAACAATAACTTAAAAAATACAAAAAAAAATTATAAGTCAGGCTTACTCACCATCGAGTTTTGAAATTTTGTACAACCATTTTGGGGAGTTAATAGACATGTTTTCCTCTCAAAAATTTTGTATTTTCATTATGACTTTGGATAAATAATTTTGTGTCAAAACCAACACATTTTGAATGCTCAATTTTTGATTTGGAAAATGATTTTCCCCAACCATGAGAATAAACATTTTCTTTCATGCCAAGGCCACCTATGGCCATCTTTTCAAAATATGTGTTTTCACCCCCATTTGTGAGTCTTGAGTTTTTGGACCTTCGAGCTGAATTTCCTACCTTAGTGTGTATTAATATGATAGAGTCATTTTCTGAACCACATGAGAATCACAATATCCAAATAGCCTCCCATTTCCCTTACATTAATCCTCCTTTTGAAAGCCCCTTCAAGACTATGAAAACCTTTTATTTGATAGCCACATTACAATACCAATACCTTATCCCACCCAATATCAACATGGATTTTCATTGCATATGTTTTTGAAATTTAAGTGTGGGGGGAATGGATTTCATTTTTGGGTATCATTTCCTTACTTTATGGTGTGTTATCATATTCTTTATGGCAAGAATCCATTTTAGTGTGGGGGGAGGTTTTAATTCAGTGGGATTTTGGAATGTATTGTACAAATGATATTTAAAAGTGTTAAAAAAATTCAAAAAAATCAAAATAAAAAAAATCAAAAAAAGTGAAAAAATGGGGTGTGTCTTGGGTAGGTCAAAAATAACTCTTCCTCAACCTTTGATCTTGTTATAACTATTACAATTAGTGTCATGAGGAGATCAAACATGGGTTTGGATATGATTGTGAGATCTGTTTCAAGGTCAACTTTCGAAAAAACAAAGAAAAAAAGGAAAAGAAAAAAAAAGAACACTTGCATTATATTCTTATTGGAAGAAGTTTTTTGTTTTGTAAATATTTCATCTTCTCATTACCTTCATATTTTATTCCTCTATTGTGTATTTCTTCACACAATCATTCCCTTGTAAATATGTGTTTTCATTTCCTTCTATGTTTTATTTCAAAAAATGTGCATTGCTTTTTCTATGTTGGTATTTTAACCCTCTTCTTCTATCTCTTGGACATTATATTCCTACCATCCCATAGCCACAAAATAACCCATTTAAAATACCTATTGATTCTTGTTCACTTTGGATAGGGATTGGAAGCTGAGATCTCTTTTCAAACTCTAAGATTTTCACTTTTGGTTGGTGAAAGAGTGAACCTCCACAAATGAATTTTATCATCTTGAGAGGTGTGAGTTTTGAGTGTCCACATTTTCTATTTCTAAATTTGATCATGAAAAAATGAATTAGTTTTTAGAACATCATTTTTGTAAAAACTTGTGGTGGAATTCAAAATGGATGAGTGAAATAGTCGAAACCTCCCCTGATTGGAGAAAACAAAATTTTAATATCTGTTGGTGAGTAAAAATGATTTTGTCATGTTTTTATATTTGTTTCACATGAGGACATGCACAAAACTAAGTGTGGGGGATTTGATGTTATTAATATTTTCATGACTTATTATATTCCCCCTTTACTGATTTTATATTAAATGTGCATAATTTGTGTGAAATATTAATGTTTTAATATTAAGTATAATTTTTGAGCATTTTTAGAAGTAGTCCAATTGAGTCAGTTTAATGTTTTAACAATAACTATCACTATACTGATCAAAATTATGTGGTTCTAGTTTTTTGGGATTCTCCTTTCAATATAAAACATTTCATTAGAAGGTACCAAGATCCAATCATGCCATTTGAAGGGTCATATGGTCCTCACAAACAAGACCAAAGAATCTATGAACAAACTAGACCAGCCAAGAATATTGATTTACTGGGCTCAATCCAGAAGTCCAAAAACATTAATTCTCCACCATAATTTGGGGGAAAGTATAAGGAGTATTGGATAAAAATTTCAAGCCCAAATCCAAAAACAAGGGGCCCAACATATGCTTTGAAGTCCAGCCCACCATTCTGGATAAGAATTAAAATTAGTATAGTATGAATGACATATCTCATTTTGTAAGCATCCAATAGAGCTTAGATTTTTCAGTGAGAAAGCTGCGATATAGGCGGCAGACTTTGTTGAAGAAACCTTTCGGATTTGAAGGCATATTCATACTCAAAAACCCTTTCACACTATGGACTTAAAAAAGACTGGATTGAAATGGACATTGTTACTTTGTTTAATCAACCGACCATACCTTTTGATCCTTAAGTCCAACTAACTCCAAATTTTGAGAGTAGTCGGAAAAATTTATTATATACAACTTTGAAGAAGGATATTTCTTGAGATTCGGCTGTCTTGATGTCCATAACTTCGAGACAAGTGAAGGGTTATTTCTGGAATGTAAATTGTCCACCACCTTGGGCTATAAATACATCCTCTCTTCTCCTTTCAAAAGGGTTGGCATTTAAGAAGAGAGGATAACAGATTGGCACGACCAAAGCCTTTACAAAGGCTTGACAGGACCTTCCATACTAAATTTTGCACTTGATAGACCTTTCCTACTCTCTTTGTTTTCACTTACTTTCGTTTTCTTCATTTTTGTAATCTTGTAAGTCTCTTTGTTTGTAATTCTGTTTTAATGAATGTTTCTTATTCAATATATATTCTTCTTCTCCACCTTATATAGTTTAATATTAATGTTCTTAAAATAGTTTAAATTCAGTTGAATACCCTTCCCTTATTTTACTTCCTCTTTCAATCGAAAATCTGTTTTTAATTATTATCATTGTTCGTGTGTGTGTGTTCGACGTACCACTCTTTTCTAATCCCTTTATTTTTCTTCTATTATTAATTTTTCATCATAATTATTATAACCAGAATATTAAAAACCCAAATGGATGAGTAAATATCTCATTGGGGTGATTTATAATTTAGGGATGTTACGTGATTGAGAGTATTTGCTCGTTGAGTATTCGTTAATTTAACATTGTGTATGTTGAACTTAATTTGTCATGGATTAATGAAATATTTTGTTTAGAATGTGGTTTCCATGGATTATTGGAAATACAAATACACTACCATAAACATTTACTGATTGAGATTAAAATCCCAATTAAGTTAAGGCTTGGATTAAAGCTTTAACACTTAGGAATTCTAATCGACGTCAACTTGTGAAGTGGGTGTTAATTTAAATGCAATATAAAACAAAGCTCAAGGATATCACAAGCTTAACTACCTAATGATGAACTCACCCCAATATTTATCAATTTTTTAAATCAATTATATACAATCAATCATTTCAATTAAGATCTGCAAACAAACCCCCCTAATCAAAATACAATCAACTAAAAACAAATGACTATTATAAAGTATCATCACCGAGGATTCGACTCAAGTGCTGCTATACACATTAGCAGGGCACCAGAACCTTGACCGGTCGATTGGCGACATTTGGCCGTGCGTTTCAGCCTTACCCATTTATGTTATATGTATTTTCTTGAGAAATTGATGGTATAGATGTCTTGGAACAAGGTCTTAATGAAAAGTTTTTAGATGTCTAATATTATTTATTCCATCATTATTAAATTAGTTATTGATTTCTATGTGGTTAATTTATTAGTTATAATATCCATAGAACATATTTAAGCTCATGTGATTATTTATATAGAATTATTTAACGATAATTTTTTCATACCATATAATTCAAAAGTAATTTGTTGAATAGTATTTTTTTCAGTTATTCACCTTAAAAAGATGATTATTCCTTATTTATTCCTGATAGCTTCCACTGTACACATACTCTTACTATATAAATGAGAGCACCCCTTTCTTATGCTTTATTTTCCCTAGGATATCAGTAAGTGTTTTGTAATTGATATTTAAGGATATAATATAGGGAATAATTGTGTACAATAAGAAAATACTATGTTCTATTTTATTTTTTCAATTCTAATATGAGATTCAAGTATGAATCTAGTTCACCAATACAACTAAACTATTCTATCTTTCAAGATGTGATTCCTTTTATCTTATGATAATTTAATAAAGTAATCAACAGATCTCGGCTACTAGGGTTAGGGTCCTTACAGCTTATATTAGAGGAAGTTTAGTAGATACCTTGGGAACTAGATTTAGGAAAACAATGACTAGGAAAATAATCATATGACATAATTTTAGGATAGGTTGATAAGAACATCTTAAAGTTTTGGTAAGATATATATTATGTTGTTTTCCTAGAAATATACCCGTGTATGAATACATCAATTGGATATGGTTCTGGAATATTTGTACGTAGGGGTAACAACTCTAAAAAGGGAACATTGGGATTTGACTCGATCATCACCTAGTGCATGAAAATGGACCTCACTATACACATGGTTTGACACTACTATGGGATATTCTTGGGATATTTCAAATTTTATTTACCAACCTTTATGATGGATTTGAAATTTTTTTTATGATTTGTAAACTTTCCAAAATATATCTTGTTATGATTATGAGATTATCTATACATAATTTTTTCAATTTATATTAAGTTTTTCACTAGTATTGGGGTTATACATTATGTTTCATAATGTTATAATCTAATCAAGTATATTTATTTTTCTATAAATGAATCCTTGTGGAAGGAATGTAAATAGTTTCATTGTACATAATCCACGTAGGGGTTTCCCTTCTAATTAAGAAAATTAAGCGGGAGATGGAGATATAACTAGAACTGATCAAATTATAACCATATTAGGGAAGTTGAATCTGGTTATGAATAATAAATTTTTATGTATGAAGTAGATTATCAATCCTCCACATGGTGTAACAATGTTAGACCAATTTATTCATCACCAACCTACATCATTTAATGGTACTAAAAATGAATTTATATCTAAGATATGGATAAGTTCCTTAAATAAGATATTTCTTGCAATGGTAGGTAATGAAAGGGAGAAGGTTTTCATGGCAGTTTATCATCTATCTAGGGATGTAGATCAATGTTGGTCACAGCTCAAAACAATAAGGGTGAAGAAGAAATAAAAAACATAGAGTTGAGGTATTTTACGGTACTATTCTTGTAAAAGTCTTTTCCTCATGAGAAACGAGTGGATATGGAGATACAATTCATGATTTTAAGATAAAAAGAAGATGAAAATGTTTTTAAGTGTGAATCTAACTTTAAAAGGTTATAATTAAAATTATATAAACTACGTATAATCCATAAAGCGTGATTGATCATTTATTTTATGGGATTAATCCAACTCTTTTATGGGAACTTACGTCCCAAAATTACTCATTTTATGAGGAAATAATATCATGTGGAATCAAGAGAGATAAATAATTCTCCAAATTTTATGGATTTTAATGGAAGAAATATTAGAATATTTTGAAATAGAAAGGTCAGATAAATGGAATAATGGAATGGAGGATTTCCTCCATGTGCTAATTGTGGAAAGAAATTTCTAGGTACCTACTTAAAGGGAATGGGAGTTTTCTACAAGTGTGGAGAGAAGGAGCACCATGATTGTGATTAAAAGGGAAATAATTCATCTTTGAATGTTCAATTAATCAACTATAAGGATATGGGGGACTACTTAAATGAATATACTAGGTGTTAAGGGAATATACTCCATAAGAAGTTAATGGATCAAGGTAAATATTTTGGAACTACTATGGTAGATGTGGAATGATTAAAGTTACTGTGTATTAGGATTAAATAATTATTTTTTATAGTAATTTTATAAATGATATTATCATTGTAAGAATAATAAAAATATAATTATTGTACTATAGTAGTTTTTCTATAAGGATTTTAATACATATGTTGAATGGTACCGATGACCAAGAAAAGTGATATAGTGCAAAGTTGATCTTTTTGGAAAACACATGATTAAGGGAAAATAACCCATAATATATTCTAGATATTGATATATTAATTATAAATATATGTTTATTTGATGTTATTGGTGACCATAAAAGTGTCTATTGATTTGTTTTTTTATGTTATCTTTTATTATGTTTACTGCATTTTTGGAATTATGGAATAAATTCGATAATTATAGATTTTATTTGTGGAATATGGGGAATTTTTTTTGAAATAATTCATGTTTTAATTAAGTTTTTATAGTGATAAAGGTATTCATATATTTTTTATGTTACATTAAGTTCAATATTTTTGGGGGGGAATCTAATGTTAAGTTGATTTTGGAAATTTAGTGACCTTTTTTCTAAATTTCTAGACCTTAAATTTGGATAGACATATTTTGGACAAGTCTTAAGGTCAACTATTTATGAAATGGATTTTGTTATATGTTTAGGTTTCATAATTTAATCTATTATTGGATAAAAATTTATACCCATTTGTTTCTTTGAAGATATCTAGAGACATGAGTAATGACCAATTTTTCTTTTTATTATCCATTAAGTGTTAATTCTAGTGCCTTAGAAATAAAAAATTCTTCATGGATATTTATTTCTTACATGATAAAATGAAGTTTAAATTTATAAAATAATAAACAATAGCTTAAATTTTTTCTTTTTAATTGAAATATATCAAGTAATTATATTTGATTATGTTCTCAGTCTAGATGGTAAAGGAATTTATCAACACTAAGAAAAAGGATCTTAAAAAAATGTTTTCCTATTACCTTCATATATAATGAATAAATGGTCTTTTCACACATCACATATTTATGGATTTGTGGTTGTTAAATTTCAATTTATTTTTCACTTTCTTATGATCAATTATCTATATCATTCACCATATGTATTTATACTTTTCCTCCATGTCCATATCTTTAATTTCCACCAATGTTTTCATACTTTGATACCCAATAATGTTTTATTCATGATGAATTTTGTACATAACTTTCTCTCTTATCCAAGAGAAAGGTTTATTAACCATTTTTATGATGTTGGTTTCCAAAAAAGTTATTTTCCAAGTTCAAACCCTTGACTATCAAGATCAAGATTAAATTATGAGGACACAATTTATTTAAGTGGGGTAGAATGTAACACCCCATGATTTTAAAAGAATAATGTTATGTTTGATAGCATATTGACACACAACATTGAGATTAAATGAAAATTTAACACTGTCATATATTATGTTATATTTATTTTTAAATAAATTAAATCTCTTTGTTAGCTAGTGATGCACAGAAAATCATGTTTAAATGAATCTCGATACTCTATTAAAATATTATAATTTAAACATGATAATTATATCGTATCTGTTAAGATGGATTGTATGAGTTGGACTAAATAAATTTTAGTAATATATGGTTTTCACATGTATAAAATAAATTCAACAGTTATATATTGATTATAAATAAAATAAAACCCATTTTAAATAAAAATAAATATTTTCTGAAAATAGTATTTTTTAGAAAGGTATTTTAACCATACATTGCAGAAAAACAATAAAATTTATTTTTACCAAATTTAGATAATTTATTTTAAAAAATAAAATTTATTTTTTAAATCTATATTTAAAAATTATATTTGGGAAAATTTTTGAGAAATTTCTGAATAAATTAATTTGTTATGAAAAGTTAAAAATAATGATTTTTATTGAAAATTGTATTTTCGTTTAAATTATTTACAAACTTAAATTATATTTAAAGTTGGTTTTAAAGTAATTTTAGTTAAATATAATTAATATTTAACCAATTTATATCACTGGAATCAATTTAATATTGAATTCTGATACAAACCCTTTTTATTCATTTGAAATTTGTTCATTGGAAAAACAAAATTTTTGACGCATTTATGGTTTTAATTTAAAATTTAATTCTTCCAATTATGTGAATTGAATTTGGAAAAATGGATTCCATATTTGGAATTATAATAATTTATTTTACATAATAATTTGAACTCAATTTTTGGTCAAAAATGTTGATAAAAATAGAGAAACTTATTTACCGTGTTTAGGGTTAAAACGAGTTTAGTGGTGGGTTAAAAAAATGATAAGGGTTAAAAATTACCAAAAAACTGTATAAATCCTATTATATGGATATATTTAGACATAATATCTTCATAGGTTCTATAATAAATCTTTTATAGTCTTTTTTCATGATAAAAAGTTGGTATCACTTTTTCTTTTCACAAATCCCAAGTGTGCTCTCTCGCCCACTTATAAATGACCACTCCTATCCTCCACTGTTCAAAATTCCAAAAAAAAAACTTTTTTTAGAAAACAAATCTCAATATTTATCCTAAATTCACTTAAAACATCCTAGAGGACTTATTTTGATTATTAAACCCACCTAATAAAGATATATGTATAAACCTATAGGGGTTCTTTAAAGAAGAGGTAAAATTATTATCATGCGTATTTGTATTATTTCTTAAACTACCTTATTAATATATTATTCATTGATCGTAATATAATAAAAAAATTACATCTTATATTATGTTGATTTTATAACCTATATCCATATCCACTTCTATAAAATGTAAATTGAAATTTTCGATCGTGCGTACAGCAGACTATTGCCTCCTAAATCGATGTAAACTTTATTCCATCACCACCTTCCAAGGATAAATATAATAATGAATTTAAAATATTTATATGATATTTATGAAATTATTATACTTATTTAATTACTATATCACTTATAAATTTTTAATTCCCATTCCATGGGAAAGTACGGTAACGTCGCTCGTGTGTATGATTGACTACAACCTCATGAAGTGATGTGATTTGATTTTCACTTAAGGTTTACGTGGAATGTATTAAGGAAACTATTATTAAATATTTGATATATTTATGATCATAACATAATTATTGAAATATAATAACACATCTAACTTCTTACCTTCCAATCTGTGGGAAGACAATAACATCACTCGTGTATACGTGTGGACTACTGCCTCCACATAGTGATCTGAAATGTTTTTCATTTTACTTTTACATGGATGGTAATAAAGATGGATTTAATTAATATAAATGATATATATAATATAGTAACAATAATTTATAGGTTAATTAATATTTATTTTCTTTTCTTTACATCTTTTGGGAAAATGGAAAATACGTTCATGCGTACGTACGACTTACCATCTCCATGAACGGTGTAATATATATCTATCTGTAACATTTATGGATTACTATAATTATGTATATAACTAATATATATTATATTTATATCATGTTTTAAATTATTTAAAATATTTAACCATGATTAATGTAAAATGATCAAAATTAACGAACCAAAACAAACATGAAAAATGAATGAATTATCACCAGAAATGTGATTTCAACAAGGAACTCTTAATAAATGGGTCATAAAAGGTCATAATTAAATAATATATGGTGTGATACATGTATATATAAGTATGGTTATTTAATTAATTTATAATAAATCTATATTTATGATATAGGAGGTTCGTACATGTATGAAGGAAACCATATCTATGGTAAGTGTTTCTCATCTCACTATTACATCTTGGCGATATATTTCATATTCACCACTTAATTATTTTGTGGGGGTGTATATACTGGACCTTTGATTTTTTATATCATGAATCCCTATATCTTCATGTTATTTAATGTTTCATTTGAATTTATTTATTTCATCAGGCTTCTGATTCAGATGTTTATAATGTGGTAATGGGTTATTTTACAATCTCATAACATATCAGGATTGTTTATGATAAAATATCTGATGATGAAATCATATTATCTATCAATCTTGAAAATAAAATCATTTATCATCATTTTCTTATTAATTAACTTTTAAAATAATAGTACTATTTTATTCTCCTTGGTACTTATAAATATTCAAAAACTGATTTAAAAAAAGATAAATTTATTTCCCTTTTCAGTCAGAAATCCATATCTCTTCCATATCCATGTTTTCTAAAAAAATTAAATTCCCCAAAATATTTATTCAATAATGATTTACCCATGATTCTTTTTACAAACAATTCCTTGGAATCTTCCTGTCATTTTCTAAATAAGTTAATTTTTTACTTTTTAAAAAAAAGTGTGAAAGGAATATTGTTTTAATATAATCTACATGTTTGGAACTTCTTACTGACTTGACCACTCATTTATTTGAAGATTCCTTTAAAAGTTTAAAAGTTTATTTTTAAATAAATTTTTTTCATATTATTATATAATTATTTTGAAAGTTATTTTCAAAGTGAAAGGGTTATTTTCTTTAAGAATGTTGTAATTGAATTTTTTTTGGTATTTTGATTCATAAATGAAAAAAAAAATTACATATAATACATTTGTAATATGTTTTAATGGTACAATAATTATTTTTTCTAGATGTTTTATTGTATGTTAGATCGGGGATGTTCTATTTTGATACCATTAACCATATTACTATGGATAGTTTATAAGTTTGTTTATTGATTGGGGAAAGTATTAAAATATTATATGATAGTTTTTTAATTCTAATGTTAATGTTGATTATTTTTAACCCCTTTTATATGAGGAATTCATTTGAATTAATTAGTGAAGTGTGAGTCATTCTCTATCATCTTGATTCATTTATAGGTGTCATGAGACAAACTAGATTAAGGTTTTGGTTGAGGCCTTAACCCTTTATGTAAGATATCTTTTCATAAAGAATTTTGGAACAATTACCATTTGGGGTATGTATAAATAAACCATATTGGACACCCAAAAACTAAAAGTAAAATATTTAACAACATGTTAGCTCAAATTTCATGGTATAAGAGAGTATCTGGAATAAAATTCAAGAAATAATATTGATTTCCATAGTCAATATGAGTGTCAAGGACACAGGGCCAAATTTTTCATCTCACATACAATCCTTAAATTTCATAGAATATGAGAAAACATGGGATATTAGAATAATGAAGATTAAACCAAGCCTGATGTTGATATCCATATATATACAACATCTCGAAAGCAATCCATATAGTACAAAGGAGTTACAAGTATTAAATAAGGTTTTATTGCTCCTCCCTTAGAAATACTAAACTCGCACTAGAACCCATGAAGGGTAAGCCTACTCAATATAGAAGATGAATCATTAGTCAAGGGAGTGACACACCCTTCAGTCCATAAATATTAAACCACTAACCAAACATATAAATTATTAATGTTATAAAACCTGTATAACCTGACAGGAACTATAGTGCAGGATCCCTCACCCCTGGTAAGTAGGTAGGATACCCACTGTAGTGGTTGATATTTCTCTATTTCTAAAATCTTTAGACTAGGGGATACTGAATCCACAGATAGGGGATCTTATTCACAAATTTTGGTGGGATACCGACCCTATTTGATCCACATGTATAGAATTTCAAACCCAAGTCTTCAATCGAGATTACCAACCCTATCTGAGGATGGTAGGGGAATCCTACACCCTAACACAAACATGTCACCAAGGAGGGTTTCCAACCCCGATAACATTATGATCACCATGACCAAACCTAGACATCAGTCAGATGGAGGAAAATCTACAATCATCCTATATTACATCACAAATATTGATTGACAGATGAAAAAATCATGCAATTACGATCAATAAAGAAAAAAACTCTGGTGGGGAAATTTATTTAGTAAAAATATGAATCACATGAAAAATATACATTAAATTGTATCATAGATGTGGAAAATTACATGATGAGATCTAGGGACCATACCATGATTAAGAATTATGTAAAAAATATTGGTACTTAATCATGCTTCTTGATACCATGATCATAATGTCACATATGGAACATAAATCTAGATTCATTATAAAAAGTTATAACTAAAATAATATAATTTAGTAAAAATTATTTTAATAAATATAATAATATAATAATTATTATTGTTTTTATTGTTTTTATTATTATAAAAACCATATTAAGATAATAATGGGGTTGAATTCTCATGGATGTGGGGGGAGGAATCTAGGAAGCACCCTCCTCATTCCCCTCCAATTATGCATCTTCCCAACCTTTTTATTATTGAGATCGTATCATGATGAATGTTGGCGGTGGATGAATCACCCCCCCCCCACAACATCAACCTAAATTCTACGTACACACTTCTATAACCTCAAAAGGGACACCCAAATTTCTTTTCATACTATACCCACCTCAACCCTACTGAAACTTTTCACCTTATTGACATCCACAATGCAATGCACCCCCTGCTATGGCTAACCTCCCACCACCTCCTATCACTATTGATACACCACCCTCGCTTATCCCCATTAACCACCACTACTCTTTATATTTTCCCAAGCCACATAATTTTCAATGTTTGATCCCACATCCCTAATGGCCACTGCTAGAGCCAACTAACCATCTTACCTCACTAATGAGGGAGAGGGAAGAGAGAGAAGAAAAATGGAAGAGAGATGGTAGAGAATAATTCTTCCACCTCACAATGTGACTATAACAATCATATATTCTACTACCATGAAATAATATCATAACCCAAAACAAGGTTGGGTTATGTAAAATATTTTCCATAAATTTAAATGTGAGATGAAGAAGACCCAATTACAAGGTTCAATAATCCCAATGGGGAGGATAAAATTATAATAACAGATCAATCAAGTAATGAAAACCCCAAATCATCCATATCGAAAAAAGAAATTATAATAAAAAAATTTAATATGAAATTGATGAAGGATTGGTGAAAATAAAAAAATCCCCACCTCAATATTTCATTATTCATTGATGAATATCACATACACATTGATCGAACTTGGTGATTTCATTGAAGAATTTTTATCCTCGATCCCATGACTTTTGGGTTCCTTCCACCATCACCTCCCCCCATTAATCTAGGTATTATGTTTATAACCCTAGAGAGAGGGTATTGATAATGTATTTAAGGGGTTATAAGGATTTCACCATAGTATTAATACGATTTAACTTAATTTATTTATTTCACTTATGTTGTCCCAAATCCTAGGTACCAATGAGGACCCAAAATATATCACTACAAGGTTAAAACCCTATTCTAAACTTACTTGTGGTTTTTGTTACCCAATATGATACCACATTGTGGATATATAAGTAATTTATCTAAAATAATCCTATACAGGATAAAAATATTCTTATTATAATTAATATAATTTCATCAAGCCCTCGTAATTCCAATAATTTTATATAAGATTATTATGGGGTTAAACACCAAACCTCAGTGTCAGAAAAATTTGTATAATTATTATTATGTAATTTGATAGTTTAAATTTTCCATTTCACCCCTATGAAGGTCTCAAGACTTTAAAAATCAAAACTAAGCTTAGTATCTTCTGAGAAAAACCCAAGTCGGCACATACTCCACACCATAATACCTTTTAATACAAAAAAATGAAACAATTTTTGATACTAATAAAGAAAAATAAAAATTAATCATGTCACCAACTAGTTTGGGCTTCCATCCAACCCAAAACCCGACCCACCCTGTGACATTGCCCGAAGGGAATTTCTGATCCCCATGGGATGGAAACTAGTTCATGGTCATAGAATAACACCTTTGGGAATGGTTTTTCACATAAGGAAAAAATATCATCAAAACAAGAGTTAACATCACATCATAAATAACATCCATATTATGAAATATCAATGGAAAAAATTAAAGTAGGAGTTAAACATTTAACATTTACAATAAAAAACCAAAATAACCAAAAATGGGTTGGGTTCACTAGAAAAAAATCCTATATCCAACAAGTACGTCAACTCCCTCATGCCACCACCAACAACATGTGTCCATAGACAAAACCACAATAGAACTGATAGCACATAGAACTACCATCTCCACCACAGGGAGCCCTAAACTTACCTAAATCAAACATAAAAAGTTTAACAAACACCTGAGGGTGTATGTATGGAGTGAGATAATTTTCCTAGTAGGACACCACCAAAAAGATTTCATGAAATGAAATTAAATGAAAAATTAACATTCTGGTTTTTTAGGAAAATAAATATTACATTTAATTGAAAATATGTTTTTTATAAAAGTGGAAATGAATGTAAAAAACATGATGAAACATAAAATAAAGTATAGGCACCACAAGATATCCCTATGTAACTAGGGTTAGAGGGGTTCTAGGGTGCTTTTACTCTTGTAGATAATATTATAATCATGAAGGTATGTCTCTTTCTTTATATAATCATTCCCCATCATAAATGTTATTCTTTCATTTCACTAGGTAAAATGAGTGTGACCGGAACCCTCATCAAGATAGGTTCAATTTTTTCTCTTTAATAGAAAATACAAATTATTCCCCCATCCGTAACATGGTACAAACCTACATTCCAAATGCAGATGGCCACCTAGGTTTTTAGGCCCAACGGAACTTGGGGACTCGCATTGGTCGAGTGGATGGGAGGTCAATCTCATCACACCCTTTGGGGGGTGTTTCCTACTGTGGGACTCTCTTATAGATTTAAGATATGTTCATGAATATCTTCCTAATCCTGATAAAGGACTAGTTACCCAAAAAATGATTATGGGATAAGACTATATTTGTGCAAAAGATAGGGATCTCATATGTGAATTCATCTGTATACATCTTAGGTTCTTCTTGCATTTCCTAGTAAAGAAAAATGACTTATATGTTGAATCCATATAACCCATAACTTTAAAATTTTATTCAACACATAGAAGAAATTAATATTTTGATGAAGGGATTTAGCCATTATGTGGTATCTTATGTATCCTAATTATTGTTGGAATAAAAAAACTCATAGTTTATTAAACCTATGTATTTTATAAATGTATAGAAAGATCATAAATGAGTGCTATGAGGCCCCCAATATTAAAGCTTGAGTCCCGGGGGGGATTCCCTACATATCTCGGTTATGGAGATAATAAGAGTTTTTATATTTCATTTGATTTCTTAGTCCACTAATGGATGTGTTAGAATGATCAGCCCATGGGAATGATTTGGTCTTGATGGTTGAAATGTTAGATACATGGGGGGACCCACACTGAGGTGGGTGCCTACTTTAGATCAAGACGTAGAAAAGTGTCCTATGTATCCTAGTTAATTCATGATTCAGAGTTCTCATATTTAATTCACACCCTTGGGATTAGACCCATGATAAATATCCATATATGGGGGGTTTATATCATTAAACTTATCAGGTCTTACAAAAAATCATTAACCTAGATGGTGGGGATCTATGATTCTAGTGATATGACTATTACAACTCCCTAATCCCATGTGAGCTATGATCAATGTGGGAAACAGGGGATAAAAAGTAATCAGTATCACTACATACAGATTTATGGATTATGTGTTGGTACTACCATTGGGTTAATCAAAATGGAACTCAGTCCTTAGTGAGGTATCCAACGTATCTTGGTTAGGGAAGGAATTAGATTTATCCTAGTTTAGAAAATTTCTTAGTCCACTGATGGATGAGCTAGAGTGATCAGCCTATGGGAATGATTGGGTCCTAGTAGTTGAAATTTTAGAGACATGGAGGGACCAATATGGAGGTGGGTGCCCATTTTAGTTCAGGCTCAGGCATTTGGAAGTAATATTACATATCTTGGTTACGGAATGAATCAGATCCATAATAATTCCCTTTATTGGGTCTCACACAATGATGTTTCCCTTATGTCTGGGGCTTACACATCAATTATGGGAAAAGTCATATATTCCTGATATTCCCTAGTTTTATAGAGGCTTATAGTGTAAATGATATGATTATTGTGACTCCCTAAGCCCACGTGAGCTTTACTGGGTTTGATAAAAAAGGGATATAAAATGATCATTCTCACTACTAATGGGTTTGGGAATTATCTACTGGGATATACCATTGGAGGTTAATATAGAGTTCAATCCTTGGAGAGGCATCTTGCATATCTTCGTTATAGTATGAATTAGAGTTATAGTAGTTTAGTTGGTCAGGGATTACACACTGAGGTTTCCCTTATCCTTGTAGGGGTTTATTGTGCAGATTATATGATTATGGAAACTCTACAAGCACACATGATCCATTATTGTTTTGATAAATAATAGAAGAAAAGTAATATATTTATTTTCTTATGGATGTAGGACTTACACATTGTGACTTCCCTTGTAAGATTAATATAGAGGTTGAACCATAGGTAGGTGTCCTACGTATCCTAGTTATGGAATGAATCAGGTTTTTCATTGTTCCCTTGATTGGGGATTACAAAATGATGTTTCCCTTATATTAAAGACATATCATATTATTCTTCTGATAGGGGAATACACTCTAAGGTTTCCCTTGTATTCAAGGATTACACACTGAGGATGGGTAAGGTCATCTAATCCTAGGATTTCCTTATCGACCTGGCCTACTCTTACATGACATGTGTTGATTGTCTCCTCTTCATTCCTTGATTTACTAATTAAAATATCATAGAGTGTATGGATGACATTTTAGAAGAAAATTGTATGATATAGTTGACTTATCCAAAGTACTTCTTTGAATCTCAGTGGCATGTCAAAGAATTATCATATGATCAAGGCTGGATTGTCTAGAGGGCGTCGCATAACCTGACAGACATGTCCTGGTGTCATCACAAGAATTATATAACACACTTGGAGGGCATTGAAAGTGTCTATATGACATGTGCAAAGGGTGTCAGGAGTCCTGGATGAATTTTCTGCAGGGTATAATGATATCTATTTGGTATATCAAGAGGGCATAGCGAGAGCTATATGACATAGCTAGGTGATACCATGAGACATAGCTGACATGAATTGGTGCGGCCATATGAATCCAAAAATACATCTGAAGGACATCGTGGGGATTGAATGGTGACATCATAGGGTTTTTTTAGACTTTGTGGGAATTCCCAAGGGGGTCCATGTGAATTTATTTGACATGTCTCAAGGAATTCACATGACTCAAATAGTACACTAAAGGAACATCATGACATCTGAGTGACATGTCCTAGTGATGTTGTGTGCCCTAGGTGGTTCATGTGAAGTGAATGAGGGTCAAAGAATATTTCTTTGCTAAAGTATCCCACCTTTAGTCTTTGTTTTATCCTTTATATTCTAAATGCATTATATTTTTTAGTGTTTTTATATTTTATGTCTCTCGTGAACTAGAAGGTGTGTGGATGTTCTTCAGGTGTCCTACCAGAAGTCCTTCATGTGATCTTTGAGTGACCCCACGAAGTAATTATGCATGATGAATGGTTTCTCTGACTATTCACTAGTATCTTACATGATGAAAAAAATTCAACCCGTAAGATGTACTACTCTGAGAAATTTACTCTGGTATTTTGATGCAAAGTGGAAAAATTCTCACCTGGAGAGTCGTGGTGGTGGTAGTGGTTATCATCCTTGTTATTGTGGTGGTAGTTGTTCATTTATCATGATGGGGTGGGGAATTTATAGGCCTCACCACCCATGTTTTTCACTACTATGTGTGGAGCATATTCCACAAGTCCATGATGGAGTCAATTAAGGGCTTCAATATCACTCGTATTCATGGGTCTTTATCATGGATCACTCTAGAGTCGTCACCAGTCTTTCAGCGATCATGATTCCATCCCATCAATGCCTCCATTATTGGATTATTTCTAATTAATGGGGATTTTTTTAGTCATGCAGTCATTCCTAAGGACTTAAATATGGTTATATAGACATGTTTATGTACCTTGTTGAGATCAAGCCATCTATCTAAATGTGTTCACATGATCTCAGGTTTACTTTTTTGGGACTTTCTGTGAGACAAGGATAGTTTGTCTTAGGGTCTTTGTGGGATTAAGCCGGCTGGTCAAAAAGTATTGAGATTCCATTTTGGGTAAGGATGTAGAATATATCAAGGGTTTTACGACTGTGATAAGCTCCTTCCTCTTCTTTTTATTTTCTTTTCTTATTTTTCAAAGGTTTTGAGTCATGCAAGACTACTCGAGTAATATAAAATACAAATACCATACCTCTTGGTGATGTGTCACATAACCAATAAGGTCCTACGAATATATGTGAGCATCTTATGGAAAATTCCATCCAATTTTCTATTGGGATATAAATGGGGACTTAGAGTTTTCCTGGACATAGATGAGGCTCATCGTGTGATGAGGATGACATGTCGAAAAGATTTATCAAGATGAGGCGGACATGTCTCTTTGTCCTCAAGGTGTCATTAGGATTTTTAGGGGTGCATCACCTGATGTTTACAATCACAAGTGGCTCACACCTCCTCCCCTTTATTTCTTATTATATTTTAAAATTTCTTGGGGGTCTCATGAGTTTTCTTGAATTTTTTAGAGGACATACATTCTCCCAATCAGTGATCCATTGTGATAGTTTTATATATGGAATATGCCTTCACCTTTTGGACATTTTCCTCCTATTTTAAAAGGGTTTTAAGATGGGTTTCTAGATGATCACCATTTGAAAATCCATGTTACTTGGGGGAGCTCATATGGCCACTGCTGCATGACCACTAGTTATCAGAGGCACCTTCGCGACAGTAGGTATTTTTTAAGGTACTTTGTATAATCTCACCAAATCTTATACGATGCACATGGTTCCCTTGCATGACTTTATGATGGTTACGTGATTGTGGGCTTGTTATTGGATTTCAAAATATTTTAGCTTCATCCACCTTCTCCTTCCTTTTCTTTTGTGAGTAAAATAATACCCATATACATGTATTTCTTCCTTTGTGATTTTTTTCAATTATAATTTGGTAGGAACCAAATGTTAGTTTCGTGATGTAGTCCTAATAGGGAATTCAAGCCTCAATCATAATGACTCTCTTAGCATACTAGAACTGGTCTCCCTGCCAAGATACCTAGGATTCCCAAGTTCTATATTCTAATACCTATATCTATTGAAACCCCTTTTTTGCAATCACAATCCTAATAACTGAAACCACATATCAAAAACAACTATCTATAAGGGAAATTTCCACTAAAACATGAAATGACACCAAAACCCATGAAAATCACCTTCTGGACCACCCAATCAATTTTAGTAACCCATTTTAGAACAAAATCAAGAATAATAAAGTAATAAAGTATTGTCAAGGCATGGAACCACCTACCACTTGCTTGAAATATTAACAAATTCTAGTGGAAACCACAAATATGACCAACAGAAGATCTTATAAGGTAAAGAGTACACTAAAAAGAACAAAATTTAACTCAAATAAATGATATTGAACATAAAATAGGTTAATATAACCATTGGGGAAATGGTAAGACATGAAATAATAAGGGACCTTGAAGAGTGAATGAGAGAAGAGTAGAGGAACTTACTTGAAGGATTCTTGAAAATACTAATCCAAATAACCCAAAAATTGGAGATCAAGGGAGTGGAGGAGGATAGGGAAGTGTGCATAGGTATGAAGTAAATGAATGGGGTGAGAAGGGGGTTAAGGTCTTAAAATAGGGGAGGGAAAATGTTTTAAATACTAAAATTTTAAATATATGACATGACAAACTTTTTGGCCACACAGTTTTCTAAATCGTGTGCCAATCGTATGACACATATACCCAAATGAAAAGGATGACTCACAGTTTCCATTTGAGGGAACATTCTCATGATATAAGCTGTGTAAAATAGAAAGTTCCATTATCTTGGGTGCATGGTTTTCACTAGTTTGGCACACAGTTTCCCCTAACCATGTGTGACTTTATGCCTCATTTTCCCTTAATTCATTCCAATATCTTGGAAACCCTACTTAGCCACCCTTACGTCGTTCTCACATATTTAGTCAATATTTTCACTTGAAGGGTATTTCTCCTCTCACCATCACCATAATCACACTACAATATCACAAGCCTCATAAGGAAAAACACACTATCATCACTCAAGAGATATGACAAAATGAACCTCTCACTTTCCAAGTCACCATTAGTCAGTACACTCACCCAAACTATCATAAATCTATCCAAGGTATATCTGCCAGTACTCTCATGCTTCTGGGGGGAAAACATTCCCCACTCTCTAACCACCTAGCATAAGGATCTAAGGAATCTCAAAAACATTCATGGCTTTCCCAGGGTATTCATCCTAATATAACACTATCATGCAAAAGAGGTGTTTAATGGATTCCATACAAAATCCACCAAATTTCTCTTTTTTCATTTATACCCATCTATGGTCTCTCTCTGACAAGGAACACTTTTATAGTGAATCCTCAAGTCATTGGTGGTTGAGGCATCACACTAGTTTTAAGGGTCTATGACACGGGCCTATCGTGGGGTGTGGAAAAAACAATTATTTACTAAGTTAAAATATAGTATAGAGGTTAACCTAGGTTGTCTTCAGAGAGGAGTGCACAACAATCATGTTTTTCACTTTAAATATTTGAAATAAGTGGGGTTGTTTTTTAATTGGTTTGGTTTTGAAAAAAAGCATTGAAACAAAATAAAGAAATAAAGTAAAAATATTACAAGAAATTAGTAAAGAAATTGATATAAAATAGTTATATTAATTGATTGATCAGGTTAGGGTTGGTTTTCTAATTTCAATGTTATCATAGTTCTAATTTATTCATTCCTCTTTTATTAAATCGATTAAAATGAGATTTCACAATCACTTCCTATCACTTATATATTTAATGATGTTGGTAAGATTAAACCTTACCAAGATCTTATTTTGGTCTAATCTCCTTCCTTTTGTGAAATATTTGTAGTGAATACCCTCAATTGATTAAGGCAATTCCCAGTCGGGTCTTGTTTATCCCAAACAATCTTGAATACTCAGTACAAATCTCACACATACTGACAATCGCCAAGTACTTCACTACTATGTTATGATATATTCCATCGTATATAGAACATAACATAGTGAGGGATATAATGTTCATTAAACAAATCAATAATAACAATAGAATATAAAATAAAATACAATCACACAAGATAATATAAGTTGTGTTTATAATTGAAACCAACTTCATAATAGAGAAAACATTCTATAACTTTAGGCACATGAACTCAACCATTAAAAAATTTAAAAACTAACCTTCCCCAATCACTCATAATATTTAACCCACCATGGTAAGGGTAATTTAGAAGAAGGGGGAAGAATAATACATCACAAAACTTAAAGAAAGAAAAGAGGGGAAAAGAAGAACATGATCACTTCCTCTAGAATCTGTCTACCAGAAGTTCAGCTTCGGTTAGTCCACCATCTCATCGAATCAGGCCAAGGTCCCCTCTTATAGTATGTGAGGAATGTAGTTTTCCATCTACCCAAGAATGTTTAAAACATTTTGAGCCATGTGGAATGAGTTATCGCCTAATTAAAAGACCTTACTTTTTCTGGCCGCCAATCACTATTCCACCAACCCAACTTTGACCGGTTTAAGGGCGGCCTTAATAAACTAATTTCTCCATGTTATTTTATGTGAAGCTTCCTCGTCGAGTTGGATTTTGAACCCAATTGGTCTAATGCAATTTTATGGTCGGTAGCCCGAGATATGAGTCATTGAATGAGTCATGGTGTATTCTGCCGGCCAGATTATGTGTTCACATTGACCAATTTTGTTTGGCCTTTTCAAGTTTGAATTGGATCAGGGTCCAGAAGACTTATTTGTATCCCACAACTCCTATAATCATAAAAAAGAATAAGGTGAATTGGAATGAAATTGTATGATTTATGCTCAAAATACAGAGACAACGTAAAATTGTTAAATGTCCAGAATTAAACAATTTTCACACTTAAGCTCATAACTCACCAAAATACATAAAATGATCCAAAGAAGCTCAAATTGGTTAATGATAATGGATTAAATCATTTAAAAACATATTTATAAATATTAAAATATTATCTTTGTCAATTCCCCACACTTAGCACTTGGACTCCTGGACAAGTAAACATCGATATCAAATCATAATAAAATTTAAAACACATATTCTTGAGATCTAACAATTTAATACCAAGAAAAAAATATATCATGCCTCATAAAAAACCATTATTTCAAGTTATAAATTTATTTAATTAAATATATTTCCTATAAATTTATTCTCCCATTCACACAAAAAACTTACCTCAATTTAATTTTCTCTCATCACACAAATTTCATCTTTTCATCAATGTCTTTCTCATCCAATACTCATACAATGGTCACCATAGGCTTGAAAATTTTCTACATATCCACCCGATGTGAGTCAAGGAAATCTGTTTATCATGAGAACATTATAGTGTTGTTATGTGGTTTTATGTAAGTAGGATTTATATGTGAAAATTATGAGGCGGAATAAGGAGGGTTTGGCTCTTTTTGAAACAAAATTGCATTATTATAATTTTTACTCAAGTACAGTCTCCTCCTCACTCCCCTTAGTAGTAAATAAGCTCTATTAGAATGAAAAATCAGTGAAATTTCACACCATTCATCATTTTATTAGTAACTGTTTCAATCATCTCAAACATGATTTTTCATGAAAGCTCCAGAAAAGGCACAACTTTCTTTCTCAATTGGAAGCTCCAGAAAGGCATAGCTTCTCATACATGAAAGCTCTAGAAAAGGCACAGCTTCCAACAAAATGATTATTTTTGGAAGTATATTCTTCTCTTCAACATTTTATTTTCCACCCATAGTATCACCAAATGAGGCATCACAATACAAGATAGCTTCCCCCACACTTAAGTTTAACTAGATTATGCAATTTCACTTCAAGAGCAGGTTGGATAGGGAAAATTGGCTTATGATGTGGCTAACCTAGCAGGATTTTCATGGATTATTTGGGATAAAAAGATTAAATGTGAAAGGTAGGACATTAAAAAAGTATTAATATTAAATAGTGGATTTAATAACAAAGAAACACTTCAATCATTTAAAACACATGTACCTCAAACCCTAAATTTTTGACAGAAATAAATCAAATTATGGTTAAATCAAGCATGGTATGGTTCTCTCAAGAAATGAGGTCAATGAAAAGTATATGAAAATTAGGTTCAGAAGACTCACAAGAAAGTGATTTCAAATATAATGATAGTGAATTGTGGAATGTGATTAAAAAATCAGAGTACTTTTCATGAAATTTCCAAATATTTAAACTTGAAACAAATTCATTTTCAGTATTCATTTAATCTCAGTTTCATGGGATAAATTGTTTCACACATTGAAATGGGTTTCAAAAATGGTTATGATATTAATTTTAGCTCTAAAATTTTAAAAAACATACAAAAATTTAAAAAACACACATTTTTTAAAAAAAATAGAAAAAAAACAATCAATTAAAATTCTTAAACTACAAAGGTTCCCTCCCCCACACTTAAATTGTGTAGTGTTCGTAATGAATTCAAATTGATTTAACATGTAAGAATATTTTTAAATTGAATCATAGAAATAAATAAAGTGTAATGGAAAGGTACAACCAGAATTATTGGTAGTGCAATGTTGAGTTAATCTCCTATGTGTTACACGCATTAAAACCAACAATCAAAGGTAGATAATAAAAACATAATAAATTTTTTGAAAGTAAAGAAAATAGAAATAGAATGATAATAGAAGGATAGATCTTGGTTTAATCCCCCATGTGGACCTTGGGTTTTGACTACCTCAAGATGGGCAGTTTCAGTTGGTTATCCCCAATCCGATGGTGGGTTGAGTTTCTTTGAGATGAACCACCAACACATTTTCCTTCCAGTTATAACTTCTTCCTTTTTATTGAGGATTATATGGATACGGTACACTAAGTCCACTCTAATGAAAATGATATGCATCTTGTATAGTGGGGTTAGGATAAATAATGATTCCTTATCTTTATTGGTTTCCACTTTCACAACATCTTCTTCATTCTACAATGGTTCCTCAAGGCATGATACATCAAAAGAATAGTCAAAGGAAAAATCAGAGAGTGATTCAATTTGAATAAAATTAAATCATGATTAATCAATATCAAGATCTTCCCTTTAAAAGTAAGCATCTTTTTTCACTTTTTCCTCATGGAAATTCACTTTTTTCTCCTCTTGAAATTAATTTTTTCTCCTCTTGAAATTACTCAAATAAGCATTCATCTAGTTCAGGAAGCTCCATATGTTCTTCTTCAGGTGTATCTTCTTCTTTTTCCTTATCCACCAAGGAAATACATTTGTTGCCCAAATCTAAAAATTTCAATCAAGGGAAGGTGATACTCAATTAAGATTCTATATAATCAAAATGAAAAGAGATAAGAAAATATTATCTCCCTTATGTGTATTGACTTCAATTACTTCTTCAGTATGAGGTTTCTCTTGTAGTTCAATTTCAAAAGATAGAGGTAGGTAGTCAGGCTCCTCCATTTATTCTTCAAATTCTACTGCTTTGGTGGTGTCTTCCTTCAATGGTTCTAGATATTCTACTTTGTAAGGAATATGTGGATCATGTAGTTATTCACAGTTATTCCATAATCCATCTAGATATTTTTTATCTCTCTCATGTATCTCAGTAGGTAATTCTTTCTTCTTATCCTCCACAGGTTGATTCATAGGTTATGGTTTTTCCATAATTGCATGGACATATTCAAATACAAGTTCTACTTTGTTTTATAGTTTTTATATATCATTCCAAAGTTATTTCATCTGAACTATATCATAAATATCCTCATATACTTGTTAAAAATTTGGTTAGTTGTAACATGAATTAAAGAAATAATCATTTCAAAAACATCATGTAAAAATATTTTTTTTATGTTTTTTTGAAAAGTGTTAAATATTTATAATGAGATTGTGGCACTACCTCCCCAGCAATGGCGCCAAGTTTTGATATGGGTCTATATTAGGGTGTTGAAAAACAATTATTTACTAAGTTAAAATATATTATAGAGGTTAACCTAGGTTTTATCTAGAGAGGAGTGCACAAAAATCAAGTTTGTCACTTTAAATATGAGAAATAAGTGGGATTGTTTTGGAATTGATTTGGTTTTGAAAACAAAGCGTTGAAACAAAAGAAAGAAATAAAGTAAAAATATTGGAAGAAATTGGTAAAGAAATTGATATAACATAATTATATGAATTGAGTGATTAGGTTAGGGTTTCTTTTCCAATTTCAATAATATCATAGTTCTAATTTATTCATTCCTCATTTATTAAATTGATTAAAATGATATTTCACAATCGCTTCCTCTAACTTATTTGTTTAATGATACTGATGAGATTAAACCTTACCAAGATCTTATTTTGGTCTAATAACCTTCTTTTTGTGTAAGAGTTGTAGTAAATACTCTCAATTGATTAAGGAATTACCAATCGGGTCTTGTTTATCCTAAACAATCTTGAATACTCAGTACAAATCTCACACGTACTGACAATCACCAAGTACTTCACCACTATGTTCTGATATATTCCGTATTATATAGACCATAACCTAGTGATGGATATAATTTTCATTAAAGAAAGAAATAATAACAGCAGAATATAAAATCAAATACAACTGCACAAGATAATATAATCTATTTTTACAATTGAAACCAACTTCATGATAGAGAAAAGATTTTATAAATTTAAGCGCATGAACTCAAACATTAAAAAATGGAAAAACTAACATTCACCAATCACTTATAAGATTTACCCCACCATTTTAAGGGTAATTTAGAAGAAGGGGAAGAAGAATACATTACAAAACTAAAAGAAAGAAAAGAGGGAAAAAGAATAACATGAACATCTCCTCTAGAATCTTTCCACCAGAAGTTATTCTTCGGTTCGTCCACCATCTCATCGAATCAGGCTGAGGTCCCTTCTTATAAGATGTGAGTAATGTAGTTGGACATCTAAGCACGAAGTATGAAAGCATTTTGAGCTGTGTGAAATGAGTTATGGCCAAATTAATAGACCTGGCTTTTTCTATCTACCAATCACTATTCCACCAACCCAACTTCAACCGGTTGAAGGGAAGTCTTAATAAACTACGTTCTCCATGAAAGTTTATGTGAAGATTACTCATCGAGTTGGATTTTGATCCCAGCTAGAATCGTCCAATTATATAGTTTGTATCCCGAGATATGAGTCATTTAATGAGTCATGGTGTATTCAGTCGGCCAGATTATGTGTTCACATTGACTGATTTTGTTTGGCCTCTTAGAGTTCGAATTGACTCGGGGTCCAGAAGACTTATTTGTATCCCACAACTCCTATAATCCTAAAAAAAGGAATCAGGTAAATTGAATTAAAATTGTAGGAGTTATGCTCGAAATAAAGAGACAACATAAAAATGTTAAATGCTTAAAATCAACCAATTTTCACACTTAAGCTCAAAACTCACCAAAAGTCATAAAATGGTCCAAATAAGCTCAAATTGGTTAATGATAAGGGATTAAATCATTTAAAAACATGTTTATAAATATGAAAATATTAGCTCTGTCAGTCTATTATGGCCCCAGGCACTCTTGTCCTACTTATAAAAGTTCAAGATAAATAATTCGATATAAATTTATTGTTAAATTCTCATTCATGGGGTGACCAAATATCAAATTAAATATATGAAAGAATAAACCATAGGGGTATGTTCATGTAACCACCTACCCTATAAATGGAGTTATTACCTTTAAACACATCCCATAAACTTTCTCCCAAGCTCTTACAATCCTTGTGTCAACTATGGAGCACCTATCTCAATCCATAATATCAAATTAAATTAATTATAATAATTTATAATAATAATAATTTAATTTAATTGTAATACTCATAAAAATATAAAAACTAATAAATAAACCTCATCATATAAAAATAAAGACCATATACACCTAAAAGGTCTATAGATTACTCCAAAAATCATTTTGAGAAAAAACCCTAATATCTGACAACTGATAAATATCCTATTTGACTCAATTTAGAAAAAAACACTATGAAAATTCATTTGGTGATGTACCTTTATCCAAATTTCTTGAAAAATTGTGCTCTTTTCATCTTCATATGTCCTATAGCCACACTTTTAAAGACCCATCATGTTAGATTTTTTTATCATTATTTGGTAGAAATCATTTCCAAATGACCTCTTTAAAACTCATTAAATGGATGGCTAAATGGAAAGAAGAATAATATAAGGAAAAATAGAAGAACTCACCTTGAAATTACCATAAAATCAACATAAAAACTCCTACTTTGAAGGGGTTTGAAGGATAAGTAAGGAGACATGGAACCCCCTATTCTGGTGTGCATGAGGGAAGGAGAAAAGAGTTGGAGGAGTTAATATTGATAGGGGAAAATTTATTTTTAAACTTTCTAAATAATTCTTGGAAGTCTCATAGTTTCTGCATTTTTTTATAAACTATGTTCCAATTATGTGTCTCACATAATCTTAATCCAGAACCGCTATCATGGTTTGGATGAATTTTTTTAAAAACCATTCACCCACTATAAATATCCATCTGAAACTCTAATTTTTATTTTTTCATTGTTTTTCTGCAACCATGTACTAACACACAATGAAAAACAAACCCACATGATTTCCATTCAAAATTTACCCTAACCATGGGGCATCCATGTTTTAAATTAAAAATATTTCCATAAATTCAAACATCAACCCAAGGATCTTGTGATTAACTTGAGTGCCAGAAACACTTCCTAGTCCTTGATCTATATCCAAATAATCTCTTTGAAATGACTAAACTATCGAAATTACAATTTGAATACTGATTCTCAAAATGATCCCTACTATAAAATTAAAAATTTAAATTCCACATATATTTCCAAACATAAAATTACTTGATGATTTATGACCTCTCAACCAAAATACTTCTTATCCCCAAGAATTCTCAATGGCCCTTCATCCACAAATCTCTATTTTCAATCCAAGATCAACCTTTCATGCTCTGTACTGAATTTCTAGATGATCTTCCTCTTCACAACTCAAAAATGAAGTTCACTATTCATAAAAAAACATGATTCACCCACATTTAATCATCACTAAATACAATATTGTTTTAAACCACTCCCATATATCCTAAGGCTTCATTGTGTCATCGATCAATTCATTTCCAGGATCATGGTGCTTCCCACTATAAGTCACTACTCATAAAGGTTGATTCCAAGACTTGATTCTTCAACCATCATATTCTCCTATCAAAAATATATTTCTAGTGTTCTAATGAAACAATCTGTATGGTTTCCATTTGAATTATTCGAATTTCACAAAAAAACTATATTCATGACTCCCTTGGATGACCTTTCACAAAAATTCTCAAACACACCCATGACATGAAATCTCATTGCTCGATCATGAGGCATATACTATAGAATTCATCATGAGATCATCTAAATACCCACACTGAATTTTTAACCCATAACATGGTATAATTATGTGGTTGGATCCTTGACCAACCAAGCTAGTTTTCAGGCTCTCTCCCAGAGCATCGACCCAACATTGATCCAACACATTCTTGGATCACATTAAAACCATCTTGAGCTCAATGCCATCACACAAACTACATATGATATAATATCCAAATCCTAAATAATGTATTCCATATGGGGAAAGATAAAATTGGATTTAACTATACACCTAAATAAAAATTCAACATCAACCATCTATCAAAAAATATCATGCATATATGACCCTTATATCATGAGGATCATCCATTCATATCCGATAAGATGCTCCCCACCATAGGGATGTCCATATTTTAACTCATAAACCAACCGCTAACCTATAAATTCCACACTCCATCCATTACCATACATAATGGCTTAATGATACCATCCCACCCATATCTAAATTCCAATATAAAACTTCAATCACTACCTGGCCATGAGTTACCAAGAACATCATCCTTATTATATATTGAAATTTCATCCACAACAAGGGTAACACCCTTTAATCACCAATGTTGTACTCCCCACCATATATATTTCCGTATAAAAACCCTTGAGAAAAAACTTGATAGGTTCAAATGTCACATTTATATCACTCCTCCTAAGCCACACTGACCAACCTATCACCCCTAACACCATAAATCCATGGGTCAATATCACCATAGAGAAAACACCTCTCAATAACATGGAAATTCTAGGTCACTATTCTCATAAGGGTTTCATAATATCTATTTCCCCTCTACTCACACAAAAATTTTCATCAATCCATAACTCAAATATAACCATGTGTAACCAGTGAATACTACCCTGATCTCATCCTTTCTCGATGGGTGTATGTTACCATGTCACCCAACATAGAACTCAACTCCTGACCCCATGAGATATGCATTATCAATTCTATTATCACATGCCTAAACCACCAAAAATTCTACTCATGTATGTGATTATTTTCTATCTTGAAAATCCCTCAATTTTCTTTTTAAAAATCATGTCATTTCACCCATACTACAACCAATCATATGGTCACCTTCCAGATTAGCATAATTCCCAAATTAGAAGAATCTACCAACTCTATATCCATCCTACATCCAACCATTTATGATAACAATCCAAAATCTAATAAAGAACAACATCAAAAATCATCAGGTTTATGAATCTAACTGATCATTCCCTCTAAAAACAAACATAAATATGAAATAACTTTAAGTGATAAAACTCATCAGAGGTCAAGGAATTGAGTTTCCTTTACTATATTCACAGTATTTCCTCATGTTCACATCATTCATAATAAATATACCCATTCCTATCATATTTTAATTCACTCACATGGTTGGGTTAACCAGTCTCTTAGGTTGCCCTTATATATCACTCAAATCACTAATAACTTGATCCATGCCTATAAGGAACTAGGCTCTCCCACATTTCCCAAAAATCATTTCTGACATTGGTCACAAATCTTGAGAAACATTATATCCTTATCTAACATATAAAAAGGAAACTCACATTCCAAACACCCACACTAGGGTTTTCATATACACATATACCTTAGGTATCACACTATAAGTCATAATCCCACTTCATGGAACCAATACTCACTAGATATCTACATGAAAGACTAAATCCTTGAGGACCATGATCCCATCCAACACTATATAATAGAATCATCCCATAAAAATTTGTGTTGGTCAATCCATGTCCATATGGTTTGTTTTTATAATTCCACCAAGATTCTTTATGGGAAAACACCATATAGGTTTTTGTTAAAACATTATATAACCAAAACCATTATCTAATAACCCTTAAGGGGTTCATCATGAAGCATCCAATACATGTACCAACTTACAAAGGGTCACAATACATCCCTCACATGGAGGGAATTTATAGTCATTATTAAAGAGCATCCCCTATATAATCCACATGATCTATCATAAGAAGAAAATCTCATGGTATAACTAAGTAGAATTCCATTCACATGTTATATAGGAAAAACATATAATTTTTTGTTGATAATTTAAAAAATTTAACTCCCTTTCATCAGTGATATAAATTATATACAGGAAGGAAAATGTTAGGTGAGTCCTATGTGAAATGAATGATAAATGTATATAACCTTACTATAATATAAAAAGAGCTAAAAAATATGATAAAAATATAAAATAAACACATCATATTAAAATATTAATCTTAACCATAACAATGAATATCATAAATAAAAATATAATTTCCCTAGTAACCTTGACATCCCATCAGAAATGGGTTTCATGAAATACTAGTTTGAGGCCCATAAAAAGCATTGAGAAATTCTTATATCACTAGTATACCATCTCCACATATAGTAAGAAAACAAAAAATGATACTCTAATAAAATATTTTAATACTCCCTTACCCATAAAAACTATCCAATGTTTGATCTAGAGGTGTTACATAACCTTAGGAGTGATTCTCTATGCCTCATAGGCTACTGATTAGTAGTGATGGTCTATGGTGTTATCATGGTGAGAATATACCCTTATATTAAAGTGATATATAACACTAAAAATAATCAGGAAACATATATAATAAACAATAAGAGTATATAGAATTTAATAAACAAGAACCATGCTCTAACAAATGCAATGTGGATTTATATAGTCATACATCCTAATAGGTTAGCCACTGGTCTGACCATATATAAAAAATGAAAAAAATAATAAAAATAAAAAGTCGTCGTATGATCATATCCAAGCCTCATCTCATCCTGTTCTATAAATACCAATCAAGTTACACCATCCTATTCATTAAATATTCGTCATCCACTACACATGAACCTATGAATAGTGAAATCTACTCAGTTACCCAAGTTCCATGGCCACTTGAGTTGGGTGTCCGTAGAACTCAGTAGGGAGCTACCGAAGAGGCCCTTAACACAATTTGTATATAAATTACAAACACATGTGATATTCTCATCTAAATAAATAAAACATAGATATGGAATAATATAAACCAACATGTATCCTCATGTTCTAACATGACACATAGGATTGACTATACCTGCTGCAAACTACATCATAGTATCTTTGAGTAAGACACCTAGTCAGTAAGAACTTAGGGGAATGTTTTCCCCTTCTTAGTGAAATATCATCGACCATCTTGAACTTAGGGGAAAATTCTCCCCACCAAGAAACATATATCATCTATAAAACTAAGGGAAGACACTCCCCACTTATTAAAACTGTGGGATAACATTGGGATATGTCCAATAATGATAAGGGAGGGGTGATTCAGTGTTAGTTTTTTTTCTAGATTTTATTTTCTAACCTCTTTACCTCTTGAAAAGTTATGATCTTAATTTTCATATTCTTAATTATCCCTCTTTATCTTTGTTTAGAAAAATATAATCAAACAAATAATGACAAAGATTATTTCTATGAAGTCCACTACTAAACAAGAGTATCTAGTACTTACTTTTTATGGGAATATCTGACAAATTGATTTCAACTATATTAAAGTACCAATTACATTGGGTTGTAAAAAGATTAACAAACAAATAAAGTGTGATTCCCAACACTCGAGGAGGAGAGAACTAAAATAATCCTAATTCTTATTGGTTGTTGATAGCATAACCCAAATGCATACTCCTAAGAGATTTTAAACTACCTCTAGATAGTGTTATCTTCAATGAATTTATTGTAATAATATATGAGTCTACAACCATTTGGGACATCACTTTTTTATGGTGGTTCTTTTTAATTCCTCTTGTTATCCCTCTTCCATTATTTTCAAAGTAGTGAGAAAGTACACCTTCTTCTCCTTGTTTGCATAAGTGGGCATATAAATCCTTCTTATTTTTACCATAAAAAATCTGTGTGTGAATCTTGCATCCTATCTCACAATAATTTTAAGACCCTTATTCCTATAAGAATAGTGCTACACATAACTCTTCATATTCTTACATCCCTTATTTTTCTTATTTAGTACAACAATAAATTGAACTGGATCTCTTCCTCCTTGTCTTCTTATTTAACACACAACATGATCACTGGTTCTTCTATTCTCTTTATCTTTTTTCTTTTGACTCCATAAAGTATTTAGTGTTATAGTCCAGTTTTTTATTTGATACACATGAGTTTTCAATAGGGTTCAGTATATGGGATACTTCTCTTTTGACACAAGGATTCATTTTCATGTAAAAATAGTGTTGATCAAATCACAACACACCACCATCTCTTCAAACTATAATATATATATGTGTGTGTTTGTGTGGATAAATAATATAACAAAATTAGTTTTATCTTTATTTTTCTTCTATCCATTGATATTTTCTAAAATATAAAAATATATCCCTTAAGTATCTACAATATTTTTTTTCTTAAATCATCCTAAAATTTGATACATTTTAAATGATCAAAGACTCAACATTCAGTCTTCCACTTTACATACAAAATGTAGAAACATTGTGATCTCATTTTATTATACTTGGTTTAATTTTTAAATTCCTAATGAATTAGAGTTTTAAATATTCCATAAAACTCATTTCTTCATACATGAGTGCGTGATTACTTGAATAGATCATTCATGGGAAAAAAATATATTCTTTTCATCATAAAAATCATGAATATTTCTTCTTTAAACATATACTATAATCAAGATCCTATAAATCATGATATTTAGAAACTTGAGAACACAAGATACTTTCCATCATAATCTTCAAAATTTATCCAACTATTACATTTATATTATAAATAATTGAAACATATTTCATATGGATTTTTTTGTCTTACAAAACCTTAATTTTCTAAATTTTATCTCTGAATCCAATGAAATTATTCTCTTAATTCTTAATTAAACTTTCTAAAATCATGATGTAAAAAACATGATATTTGTTTCTAATTAAGAAATTATTACTAAGAATATTCTGAAATATATTGAATCTTCTACATTCTTCAAAACATTCATAAACATCAACCATGACATGTTATTTTATATTTTGGATTCCCATATAGTCATTGTGATTAGTTACATGACATAATCCAGCAAGTGGTTTCACATTGGTAAACATTTCAACTGAAACACCAATTGAACTTTTACTATAGTGTATTAAAATATTTTTATATTAGTGAAAAAATCTTTTATAGATGACTATGTCCTTTTACATGGAATGTATCTCCCCATTTCAGACTTTAAAAAAAATGTCCAAATTATTTAATCTTATCAAAATTTCCTTCAAATAGAAACCAATACAAAGTGTCTTTTCACATTTTAGATAAGGAAATTACAATAGGATATTAAAACATTGTTTATATTATGTTCATAAAGGTTAATTAATGCTTCTTTAGATGATAAAATCATGAATTTATGAGGTTATAGAAACATAATTCCATTACCTTAAATCTTTAAGGATTTTATGGTAGTATATCGTGATGCAGATTGGAAGAACTTAGTGTCAAAATGACTTTTGTGGGGAATTGAAACATCATATCAGCTTAATGAAATGTGTTTTTAAATTTATGAAAATTTTCACATAAAATAACATCCCAAATTTAAGTTAACCTTTTAATGTTTCTTTTTTATATTCAACAATTTCTTATCCACAAATCGATGAAATCCTTACTAGAGTTGGTGCTCTCTAGTGGTGTATCGTGCCAACCTAGACCTCGTAGGCTAACCACCATGAACTCCTTTTACCTCATCCTATTTTTCCAACCCCTATAGGAATTTACCTTTACTATGACTCCTTCACATGTCACTATATACTGGCTACCACCTTTTTTCTTGGTCATGTGTCCTTGTGATTCTTTGACAGCTTGGGTTAATCTATTATATTGACATGGTCTTATTTTTTTTCTAAAACATTTCGGTTTCCATTTTCAAAATATTCTACCTAATAAAAAATTACAACCTTAATTTATTTATCTTCATCATTTAATTTTATCTTCATCCAAAAAAATTAATCGAACTCAAATGTCTTCTTTATAGAGATAATATAATATTCATTAAAACATCACCATGTATTTTAAAATAAAATATTCAAACATATTTTGATTTTAATATGAATATATATTTAAGAAAATTCATAGAAAAAACAACATTTTCATATTGAAAATTAAAATAAAAATTAGAAAACATCAAACCCCAATCATCCAATATGTGACTTATAATCATCATAACCTGAATATAAAAGGACACATTTTTTTAACTTTTTCACCACATTCTTGGGTTCTCCTTCCATATTCCAAGATCTTATTCTTCACTTCATTATGATTAATCTTCAAAATATTGACATTAATCTCCATAGACACTCAATTTTCATTTAAATAATGCAACACAGACAAATTAGGACTAATAAAAACATATCATTATAAAACTTTAGAGAATAATCATACCCTACTAGGAAACAAAGAATAATCATGTCAAAACATATAGGTGTTCCTACAATTTTCTAGGATACATGTATCATCATTAGAAAGATGAGTGGAATTTCTACACCATATTAGGAAATAAGTATAATTTTCTAGAAACAAAGGGGAATCTCTACAAACATCCAAGAATCATAAACATATTATCGAAAAACACAAGGGTGTACCTACACTCTTCTAGGAAACTAGGACATCCATAAACTCAGGGGAATTCCCACACTAGGCTAGTGGACACATAAAAAATACTCCTAAAATGGTATATTCCCACTCCACAGTGGTAAACATCATACATTCCACACATCAGGGGTATCCTCTATCCCTAGAACCATCACAAAATATTTATACATTGGGAATAACAAAACATAACTAATATCACCAACTCCTCACTCAGGCACAAGCCCCTTGGGCCTATCCCCATATCTCAAGGCATGACTAAACATCCTCCTAAACAACTAGGCTAATCATATCAAGAATAACTAGGTAATATAATCACATCATGTCAAACCCATCGACATCCTCATCTATCCGATAGGGAATCCTCTAAGGTCCTCTAGACATATATCATTCACTACAACTATGGTTAACACTCATCATTAACTCTTGAGTTATAAGGTGACACCTAAGATTGAAAACACCTTCCACCCACACTAACCCTTATCAGGTTAAAGTAATATTAGGGAACCCACCTTGGTCTCCTAGGTCATGCCATATCCTATAAACCCAACTTAGGTACCCTAATATCTTTCTCATATCTCTATCCAAACCTATATATTTGTGGGAATAACATCCCTCATCATTACAATAATCACAGAATGACTTCATGGTCCTTTAAAGTAAAGCCACATTAGTATCACTATAGAGAGACTATACAATGATCATCTCACTTTCCAAGTCACCCTAGATTAGTCTACTCCCCCCAACTTATCATAAATATATAGAGGGCATATACACCCAATACTCTCATGATAATTGAAGTGGAACTATTTCCATAGACTATAATCACCTAGACCAAGGATATAAGGCATCTCAAATCCAATCATGTCCTCCTTGGTATAATAATCATATTCCAACACTATCCTATATAAAAAGGTGTTAAGGTAACCCATAATGGATCCAATTAATTCCAATTATTTTATTTGTACCCTCTGGGTACATTATGTCAGAATAAACACTTTTATAGTCAATACATGATCCATTGATGACTGAAGAATCAAAATAGTGAAAGGATCCATTATATCCCAAGGAAATATTATCTTACTCACTGAAATTCAATATAAAAAATTTATATTAAATTAAATGCTAAACATCCATCTATGGTGAGACCATATATCAAATTCCACATATCAGATCATAAAACATAAGGGAATGTTAAAGGACCACCTACCTAATACATTAATTCATACCATTTAGATATATCTTTAAGACTCTAACCCAAGATCTTACAAGCCTCTTATCAACTTTCAAGAACCCATATCAGGCACAGTATCAAATTTATTAATTAAAATATTAATTTAAAATTAATTATTAAATTTATTAACAATAAGTATAAATTATTGAATACTCACTAAGCCACATATTCACACTAAAACCAAGACTATATATTCCCAAAAGGTATATGAAAGACTTTCGATACCATCAAAAGTAAAATACAAAACATATGACTATTGATCGAAATCCAATTTCACTCAATTTGGATAAAAACACTAAGAAATTTTATGAGGAGACATAACTTCATCAAAATAATATACATTTACATCTTGGGATGTCCTATAGACATTATATTGAAAGACATATCATATCATATTATTTCCTCAATTCCCAATTGGAAATCATTTCAAAATCCCTAACTAGAACCACACCAAATCAGCAGCTAAAGGTGGAAGATAATAATAAAGGGTAAAGGATTGTAAATAACTGTAAAAACACAATATAATTACTATTATAACACCCAATTTCAAAGGTAATCAAATGATAGGGGAAGAATAAACCCCCTTTTCCAGTGTGTGTGAGGGAGGGAGTTGATATCAAATAGGGAAAAAGATAATTTTGAATAGTCACGTAGTTTTCAAAACCATTCACAAACCATGAGGATCACAATCTCGAGCCACACCATCTCTCATAGATTGGTATAATGGTTTTATATACCATGTTCCAACTATGTAGACCCCATAGAAAATTAAATTTAATGTTTTTCATGGTTTTTCCACAATAATTCACCAACTGTGCACTAACAACTTACGAAAAACCAACTCACATAGTTTCCCCACACAGTCACCCCTAAACATGCATTAATAATTTGGTGGGAGAAATATATTTCTTAATGTCCAAAATTCTACATGAAGATCATGATATTCACTTGACTACCCAAAACACCTCCCAAATCTCACTCCATATATGAAAAACATATCCTTTAGATTATCCCACACTCAAAATTCCTATATAAATAATGATTCTTAAAAATACCCCTACTCCATAGTATAAAAATCATAATTTCCTTAAATTTCACAACCTAAAATGAAACAATTCAATAAAATATTTCTCAAAAATTTGGATAATCTCATGTTTTTAATTATATATTCAACCTAACTTGATATCATTACCACCAATGTATAGTTAAATACATGTCTAAAATTTTAAACATCAAATTTAAAAAATTCATAATTTATTATTAAATAATATATAAAAATTATAATTTCAACAATAAGTAAAAATTATAATGAATATGGATATTATTACTCAATAATAAACATTTCACATATCATTTTTAACTCTTAAGTGGTGATAAAACCAAATTCAATACTGAAATAATTTTGAACTATACTAACTATCTAACTTCAGTAACTAAATTCCATGGACATGGAATATAAAATATGATATGGAATGAATTAAAATAAAAATATTTAATTTAAAAAAATTAATTTTTTATAATAAATGATAACTAATTATAATTAATTTTTATATAGAAATGGTCACAAATATGTATCTTGGAAGGAAGTAAAGGATTAATTTTGACCCTTTAAATATTTTGAAGTCCTTTTACCAAATCCCTCTCTAACTTTTTATAAGAATTTTCTTTCTCATGTTCTTACTAATCTTTATCCAACATTATTTGATTATTAACTTTTATTTTCCTCTCCAAATGGAATCAGTTAACCCATTTAATTTGATTCATCAGGGTTAAATTTAATGTTAATGTTTATGGGTTGAAATACGAGCTTCTATGTTCTTTATTCGCGTTATTGTTCTAGGAAATTATAGATGAAAACAGGTGCGCCTGGGAAATATCCCTCCCAATTCCTTGGGTATTGTTTTATTCTATAGATAAGAAATGTTGTAATTAACCAGTTAGGTTATTCCATTATAGGTGGTTGTAAGTGATTATGGGTGATAAGAATATAATTTCACAAGAAACCATCATAATTATTATATTTCATTTATTATTTATTACAAGTTTGTTTTATGGAACTCAATGGTTTTTAATATATGGTTGAGTAATTTGATTTCATGATTGAATATAAAATATGAGTACAAATTTTTATATTAATTTTTCAGGAGTTTTCTTCATTTCCATTTTTTAATGAGTTTTTTACTTGTTTATACCCCTTAATAAGAATTATATACTCATTATACATATTTTAATGATTATTATAGGTTTTAAGGATGATTATGAACAATAATTAAGTCAAAAATCCAATTATTTTGATTACTTTTTAATGAACCAAGCATTTCATTTTAATAATTGGGTATTGTATAAAAAATATACTCTCATTTTAAAAGTGTGTGTTTTTATGTAATAGATTTTTGAATCCTCTCAAAATATAAACCTATATGTTTTGGGAATGTAAATTTTTTAATTTTCTTTAAAAAATTAATTATAGCATGGATATGTCTGGGATATTAATTATTAGGATAAAATTAGGAATATTTCATTGGATAATGTATCCACATTAAAACCAAGATCAATATAGTACACGCTACTCCCAACATCTTCCCAAAAATATAAAATGAAATGGCCCTAATTTCCTATTTCTAAGTATCCAAAAATATTATCCAAAATCACTAAAATGAAAAAATTAAAAATATCTACCATAATTTAAACCCCATGCACCCATGTGTGATTATACTACCTTGGATTCCTCTATAATTTTCACATGACAACCCCATATTTACATTGTTATTCGACAATTATCCAGTGCAATCATCATTCAATACCTTAATCCAACCCAATGGAATCAAATAATGGGATAAGAGGAAGTAATAGGAAGAAGAAATATTCAAAAATACTATATTAATCTCTAAAATAAATCCCTCAATTTGATCCCACACCAAGGGGAGGAAGGAATGAGAAGGTAGGGAGAAAGGTTTGTGCCCCTATCTAAACCAATACGAGTAAGGAACCCCAAATGAGGTTTCCTAAAATAAATCCTCAAAAGACTTTATTATTTAATTATTCATAAAAGGTTCTAGGTGGTACTGGGTATCCAGTGTCTCCAACTAGGGGGAACCCCTCCCCCTTATAATCTCTATTGGGTATAAAGTTTCACCAAATTGGGTATTTTGTGGCTCACTATAGCCACCCCTAAAAATTTTTATATAGTGAGAACCTCATATTTCACTATAATAATTTTCTATATTATATTTTCCCTCATAATTCTTATTTTAATATTTTAAAATAAATTTTCCAAATCCAATTCTCAATCATAATCAGGGAATTCAAAAGGATCACAGTTCTACTCCCATTAAAACCCAATTTTCTCCAACTCCATTGACACGTATTGATACTGATTATTATAAAAAAAATTAAATTATAAGATTAAATCAAAAAAAATTAATTATTAATGATAATGTAAATAATTTTGATATGAATTATCTACATTTCCGAAAACTTTCATATTTAAATTGTTTTCATAAGGATCCTTATATTCAGAATATGAGGATTAAACACTATAATTCATACTAAATTTTAAGGTTTTCTAAAAAATAATTAGTGAAGAATATTTTTAATCTAGATTTTCTAATTGATAAAATATTTCACACATTTAAAAATGATGGATAGTAATAGTCTATTAAAAAATATATTTCAACTAATCAATCCTTAGAGTTTATTAACAAGTATTTTTTTAGAACCACTATAATTTATATTCAAAGGGGATTATTCGATACTTATGTAATCATTGATGAATTCTAAATATTTATATGGGATTGATTTATATTTTTTAAAAGTAAAATTTTCTCTCAATTTTATAAATTTTCACGATTGGTTAAAATAAAATAATTTAGTTAGATGCCTTACATGTTAGTGGGTAAAGGAAAAGAATCATGTTTTCACAGGTTTAAATCAACCCATTTAGATTTAAAAATGGATGTTGGATGGTATATATATGCATTTTTTGAAATGGATTCCATTGAATGCTAGAGGTAATTACTTTATTTAGGTTATCATTGACCAACATTCCACGTCATACCAATTTCATTCCATTAGAGATAAATGCTCGGTAGAAATTTTGGGATACTTGTACATGTCAAAGATCATCCGACTTCATAGAGTACCCTTGATGTTTGTATCTAACCATGAAATTTTCTTGTGGTATTATTTTTTAAGAGTATTAAAAGAGGCTTTTGGGACAATTTTTGGATGAGCAAGGTGTTCCACCCCCAAATAGAATGCCAGTCTAAGTAGATCATTCAGATCTTGGAAGACATGCTATGGGCCTATATGTTGGACATTAAAGACCGAGATTATACTCTATTACTTGAGTACCACCTGTGAGAAAATTTGGGTTATTCCATATTTCCTCCATATTAATGTCTATATTTAACTTCATTTTCTTGATTCATTATATATTTGGAGATTTCACAGCATCCTATTGGGTATATATATACACTCATCACTATATGGGGTCTGCTTGTACATGTCATGTTTTATACAGATGAAAGAAAGTTCAACGGTGTTTTATGTAGACCATTTGTGGGGGGTGTTTAGTGTTGATTGTTGAAAGTGTTAGCTAGGTCATGTAAATACTCCATAATGTTACATGTTTTGAAAATATATTTCATGTTTTTTAGTTATTACCTAATTATTTTTTGTTATGGTGCTTATATGAATAGTAAGAGGACATGAAGTTATATAGGTTATCATTTACTGAATTACCTGGTTAACCCACTTCCTTTATATCAAATACTAGAGTTTAGTGGAAATCTTGGTTCACATTTACATATTGTATATTTTCTAAATTCATTGAGTACCATCAATGATTTTATCTAATCATGATTCTATCTTCACATACTTATTGTATATATGAATATTAGAGGCTTTTGGGTAATAGTTATATATGAGAATGGCGTACCACCCCCAGATTGATAGCCAGAAAAAAAAGACCATTTTGGTATTGTAAGATATATTGTAGGCTTGTGTGTGATACTTTTATGGAAGATGGTATTATCACCCACCATTAGAGGCGTTTTACTATAATAATCATTTTTACTCCACCAATGGTATGGTTCCATTTGCGGCCTCATATTGGAGACCATGTGAAACAATCATAGTAAAACTATTTTTACCATATTTTTTATGATAATCACGATGGAGATGTAATAAATAGTTAATCTTTTGGAGAAATCTATGATTATTAGAAAAAATATACTACACAGTTTTTAGTTTGGATGAACACACATTGTTTATCTCAAGAGGTGTAACACAGGGGTTTTTATGTTCTAATTAAATATCATATTCCTTTTGGCCCATCTAACATGTCATGTGTCCCTAGATGACTAAATAAACATGTATGGGATGTACCTACCTAGGGGACTCATGTATCCTACACATCATGTTCCCTAGAGCTACACCTCATATACCCTTAGTGGGACAGAACTCTAGAAGCATAGTATATGTCAAGTGCTAGCTCCAAACCTACATGTTGTGTACCCTAAGAATCATGTTGTTTACTTTAATTTAACATATATTAGAACATTAATAAATCTTTTTCGACTAGAATTATGTGAGAAACAAGATAGTGTAATTAATTTTAAAGATAAGTATTTGGATCTTTATTAGATGAGAATGCTTTATCATGCAGTCATGGAAGAGGATGAAATTAGCTCTCAAACTTCTTAGTGAATTTCAACCCTCCCATGTGATCTAGAGTGTTAATATGGACATAGTTTCCTCCCACCATCAACATAATCAATTCCACATGTTTTTTCATTTCTATCCATAGGAAGAAGATATTATACCAATAGATCATATTGGGTTAGTATTTCTTCTCACCTATATGTGTCTAGGATTCTATATCTTTGGAGTAAGAATTTCCTCCTTTTTTTGGAGCTTAGAATGGCATGTGATTATCCACCAAAGTAAGTATTTCCACTCATATACATGGGTCTATAATACTATATTATATATCATGATAGGTAATGTGGCTTGGTATCTTGATTGGCATGGAGAAGCGATATGGATTTAAAATTTCTGATGACTAGCTATGAAGATAGAGACCATATTATATGACTCGAGTAACTCCTATGAGCACATCAAGGTTATTCATTATTTACCCTCTTCATTATGGTTTACATTTAAATCTATTTTCTTGATTCTTTATGTCAGTGGTGATTTAAATATTTTCTACTGGATATATATATAATCAACCAATAATGGGATTTTCCTACATGTGACATGTCTTATAGAGATGATGGGAAGTCCAATGGTGATCTAGGTGGGATAGGTGTGGGGGTTCTTAGTGGTGATTCGTGGTAGTGTTTTCTAGAAAATAGATAGAATTTGGGGGTTTTGTATTGGAAATATATTATTTTTACTTGATAGTTTGAATGTATTTCTTTTTTTATGGACTTGTATTTTACCATTTATACTCTAGTTATATTCTATCAATCTATATTATGGGATGTTAGAGGTTTGTTGTGAAATTTAATACTCTAGTTACTATTGTTCTACATCACTTTGGTATGTGTGAATATGTGTGTGTGTCCATGTGTATATGTCTATTTTTCCTAGGCCTCCTATATCGGTGACATTCCTAATTTGTGATAGTCACCATACCTAGGTATATTAGATGCAGGACTATGGTGTGACTCCTGGTTTACCTCTGGACTAAACATGCATGCATCATTTTATACATAATGAATTACTTTTAAAACAAAGTATTGGATGAAAATAATAAGGTTGTCATTGGATCTTGAATGTAGTTTTTAACATATGTGTGATATTAGTTTCATTCATGAGATATTGAAGGAGAGATCTATGATTCTATCATTGTTGGATGAAATTTTTGTTGGTGTGTCGATCTTGAATGTGTCAGAAGTTTATAGAAATATTGATGACATCTATTAAGATAATGTACTTCCCCAATTATTTATCCCTTAATCAAGGTAGGGATCTTTTTTGAGGTATTTATCAGCATATTTGATATTTTCATGGCCATAGATTAAATATTAAAAAATTAAATCCTTCTTAAACCTTGTAATGTCTCTTTCAACTTATAATTTTTTATTAAAATTTCAATTTGTGATTAATTGTTTTGGAACCTCCAATTAATCCTTACTTTAACTATTTTTGTGATTGTAGACGATGATCAATCATGCATTACCATCATTGTCACTTGATTTATGTTCCTCAAGTTTCCTCTCTATATTCTTCACATTCATAATTGACTTTGGATTTTTGGGCATTGATTCAACTGTTTCTATGGATATATTCATTATAATATTTTTAATGGTTTTTAATATCATTGTTTTATATTCATAGTCAATGTCTAATTAACATGGAATATCTATGTGGATGATTGGATTCACATGAATATTTATGAGATATGATTTTTTAGCCAAAAAAATTAGGTGGATATAGGAAGTGATTGAGTCTCAATATTTTGATGTAGGGTGACAAGAATCAGGCCACTAATAGTGATATGATATTAGTTAAAAAAAATTATAGGTTTTTCAAGGGTAATCACAGTGGACATGGTGGAAACATCAATGTTTCATTAAGTAGGTATTCAGGAAAAAACATGACAACATGATATGTAGTTCATAAGAACGCGCACTGTGTGTCTTGGGATACATAGAAATAGGGGTTTTAAGTTTGATTTAAATATAACACATCATGTGACCCATCCCACATGTCATGTGTCCCTATCTAACTAACATGTCCTTTACAGTAAGTACATGCCTAAGTAACCTAGGTTTCCTAAATTTTAGGTTCCCTAATTCTATAATTTTTATACCCCTCATGTGGAATGACTTGGGAAGTGTGGTACATGTTGAGTTCCACTTATGGACTTACACATGATGTACCCTAGGAAGCAACCCATGTTATTTTCTTTAGAATGAATTTAGGGTATGATTAATTCTTTTTTATTAATATTATGTGAGTTTCATGATGGTGGTCATAATTTTTATGAAAGAGATTTAGTTTATTATTGGGAGAGTGTGATAAATCATTGAAGCATGGAAGATTATGATGTTGAATCTGAAAATTTTTTGTGAATGTCAACCCTCCCTGGTGACCTATAATGTTGTATAGGTAATGTTTACTCTCACCATATATAGTCTAGGTTTAGTAATTCCCATTATTTTTTAAATTTTGTATCATGTCATGGGATCTTATGCCTATAAATCAGATAGGGTTAATATTTCTTCTCATATTCAATAGCTCGGGTCCTCTATCAATAGTTTCATTATTTATGTATGTGTATAGAGCTCACAAAATCCTAATATCTTCCATTAGAGTATGTATTTCTTCTCATAAGCATAGGCTTTATATCCCCCATTATATATTATGTGATTTTATATATATTGATAGATCACTTAAAACAAATAAGTGGGAAGGACTTTAGAATTATGGTGATTGGTTGTAAATACTGAGACCATACATTGGGTCTTGAGTACCTAGTATAAGTTTTCAAGGGTTCATCCTTATTGACCCTATTTATTCTAGTTTAAAGTTGACACTATATTATTGATGATTAATATATTTTGTGATTTTAGGGAATCATAATGGGTATATATATACTTACCTCTATATTGGATTTTCAGACATGTGTCATGTATTATAAATAAGACATGTAGTTAAATGGTTTTATATGTGGATGGGATGTAGATGGTTCTTAGTAGTGATTGGTAGTAGTGTTATATGGGCCTTGGAAATACATTCTTAGGTTTTATACTAGAATCATATTCTTTTTTACTATTAGGTTGGAAATAATTCCTTTTTTATTGGATTTTATTTTACCATTTATACTCTAGATAGATTTTTTTGTTCTTTATTGTGGGTTTTTATAAGTTGTGATGGAATTTATTACCCCAGTTATCATTATTTCTCATTACTCTGATATGTGTGGAGATATGTGTGTGTGCTAGTAAATTAGGCTAAAGCCTCCCATATGTGTGATATTACTATTCATTGCCTGTAACTAGCCTATGAAATATTAGAGGTGGACTTGGGGTGGAACTCTTGGATTATCACTGACCCATGAATGGCCCTAGTGGAATAGGTCATGTCAAGGTGGTATTAGAGAATATACAATTATAGGGAAGGATTTTTGAGACAAAATTTTTGTGTGTTTTGGTTTGGGATTTTGGGAAACTATTTTAAAGTGTCTCAAATTTGGATCTTAGGAAAGAGACCCCAGTGTTGGTGTGGAAACCAATGTATCAATTCACCAAGACTCTAAAAATATGATTTTCATGTTGGTATAAAAACAAACTGATTGTAATTAAAATATATATATAAAAAATATGTATAAGTTATTATTTCATAAAACTTTTCGAGTTTAAACCCTATATATTATCTATTATCCAAAACACATGACTATTTCATGATACCTCCACGCATATAACTAGTGAAGGTTTCATGATAGGTTCATGATGAAGGCATGCTTATTGATGAGGCCTTAGTTTAGGGGCCTATTCATGAAGTGTTTCCTCAGGGTGGAAATTGAGTTGTACTCCCACCCACTAAGAAGTGAGAAGGCCTACCTATAATAGTGTATGTAGATGTTTTTCTTCATGATCAAAAATTGTTCATTCTGTTAGTATATGAATACAATGTACGCAGTCTTAGAGTGATTCAAAAGTTTCATAAGTATATTCCACATAGGTTCTACAGTGATCCAGAACCTCAGGTGTTAGGGGAATACCTATATTTTATTGTTAGAGTATTCCATCTTATTCAGAACCCTCCTAACCAAATTTTTTTCCTAGTAACTGGTCAAATTAATGGATCAGTATGACAATTTTGGAGATTTATGACTTATACACATGACGAGGTGACACTCTCATAGACCGAGTTTAGGAATCATTTTTGGAGGAGTTAAATCTTGAAATTAGATTAAATATTTATTTAGGATATACTTGATTTGTAGTGGGGGTTATTTTTCATGGTTGAGTATTCATTGAGGTACACCAACCTCACATGTTACTCCCTTAACATGACCCGTGATGGATAATTCCAAGTGTAGATGTTTGAGAAATGGATTAAATGGTATATTTGAGCTATCATGGTCCTTCTATGAATCCACTCCAATGTTGGGGTACTGGAGTGATCCCTAGTTGTGGATATATTTTTTATGAGGGTTAGTGGGTGGTAGGTGGTGCTAGTGGCCACTATGGAGTGGATTCTTAAGTGGTGGGATTCAGGGTCATGAAACCCAAAGAATCCGTATGTTCAGACTAAGATAAAGGATAAATAATACAAGAATTTAAAATCAGATCTATTATTCTTAGGTGAAGGAATTTATACATCTATGAAAATCAAGGTTATCTGGTGAGGTAATTCTTGACCAACTATGCTACCACATATAGGAAGAAAGTGGAGGATCTATACAGGCTGAGGCAATGAAATGTCAGAGACCTCCTAGGGGAGGATATAGAGATCTTTAGGGAGGAAGATTTGATACAGGAGATAGAAGACCAATAAGAGTTTGTTTGATTTATGAGATGATTTCACATTCATTGCCTCTAGGTGGACCACTCTTGGCCTAAAAATCTAGTGTCCATGAGGGTGGGAAGTTGATGGCAGTTGAGGTATATGATCTAGAGGCTCCCAATATGATTTGGGGTATCATCTATGTATTATCAAACATATAATTTGTTTTTATAGATAGAGACACGGGTAAACAATTTTTCATGATATCCATAGATCAAGAACTCAATATTCCAATAAAGCCTCTAGTTTGACACTTATGACTAGAGACTCGTACTAGGGGAGATTAATTGGTTATAGTCATCTATCATTAGTGTAACAATTCTCTTGGAGGATAGATATTATCAAGGTATTTATTTGTAGTTATGATGATATTGTATGATTCCATTATTTGTATGGACTAGATATATGCAGTCTATTCTCCTATTGATTACTTCTGACATAGGGCTTGGTATGATTGGTCATACAGGTAGAGATTTTATTTATATGAAATGAAGGAATTTCTATCATATTATGTTGGGTTTATTTGTAATATGTTGAAGTAAATTTATCATAAGTTGTGTATAATTACCATTGGAGTAATAAATTATAGAGGTGTTTAATTCTCTATAGTGGTGGGAGAGTATAATTATGCCTTCCCCAATGATGTATTGGGTTTAACTCCATGTCAAGATATTAAAATTTGTGTTAAATTATACCTTGTTAGCACTCCATTATCTTCAATATCTTATAATATGTCCCCTGATGAGATTTAAGATCTCATGGTGTAGTTTGAGGACCTTCATAGGGAGTGATTTTTTAAACCTGGTTTATACCCATGGATAGCTCTGGTATTATTTTCCAAAAAGGAATATGGGAGCCTGAGGTTGTGTGTGGGTTATCTTCACCTGAACTAGGTCACCATCAAGAATAACCATTCAATACCAGGAATCTATTACCTCTTCAATCATATAAAAGAAGTGAATTGGATCTCAAATATTGATCTTATATTGTCCTATCACAAACATGTCATTAATGAGAATGATATATTAAAGAAGACATTATGATGTTACTATGTTCATTAAATGTTCTTAGTAATTCCCATGAGTGGGATGAACAACTCTAAATTGTTTATAAAGATCATGTACCATATCATTCATCCATACTTAGATTGTATTGGGGTAGTATTCATTAATTAAATCCTCATTAACTGAACATCATATGTCAGTCATGTAAATAAATTGAGGATGCTTTTGGATGTAACTAAAAATAATTTTATATAAAAAATTATTTCAAAATGATAGTTTTGAATGAGGGTTATAATTAGAATTACATGTTATCTTAAAAGAATGATTGGTTGTAGACCAAGTGAATATTTTGGTTGTTTAGGCATGTGACCCACCCAATATTGTGTCATATGTATAGAGTTTCCTTGGGTTAGGTGGATATTTACAGATATTTGTAAAATAATTCTCCAATATTTCAACTCCATTGATTACATTGACCCAAAATGGGGAACCATTTGTCTATATGGTGAAGTTATAGAAGGTATTTAAGGATTTTTGGTAGAGATTGACCAGCACACCAATATTGAGATGGCCAGAAAAGAGAGTTGAGTACGTAGTGTTCTGTGATTCCTATAGATATGGACATGGTGATATATTGATACAAAGGTGGGTATTGATTTATTATGGATCATGAAAGATAATGCCTCATGAGAAAAATTATGCAACCAGCAACATTGATCTAGAATCTATGGTGTTCTCCCAAAAGACTTGGTGACGCTACATACTTGGGGAGTAGTTTGTTGACTATCCTAACCTCAAGACACACAGGTATATCTTCACCCAGAGAGACCTCAAACTAATATTGATCCAATGATTGATGTTATAATAGGATTATAAATTTTATTGAGTTTTCATACCTTGGAAACAAAATATTATGTAATTAACTCTTAGTAATAAATAAAATTCCCAATTACATAGATATATGTCCGAGAAGGTGGCCTCATTGCAGCTATCTTTGGTGGGTGAGGGAGGAACAATGTATCTATAATAGAAGGTTGTGAATAATCTTCTTCTTCAGTGTTTGAGGTAGGCACAAATTTGTGATATTTAATGTGAGGTCACATACAATTATATATTCATAGAACATGTTTCTAATGGAGTTTTTTAAAGGTGGGGAGCATGTAATCCTCTATCGATTATAGTCGATGGTTCTGGTTGCACTAAGAGAGGAGGTGATTAGGGAGTGCCATACCTCTCCCATATTGGTAGATCTGGGTGTGGAAAATATATACAAAGTTCTTCAATGATATTTTTGGTGCCTTATAATGAATAGGATTATTTTCAATGTAATCTTATAAACACTTAACTATCCCAAGGTTGAGGAAAAGCATCAGGTTTCGATGTGTTTGCATCAACCTTCGTGAGGTTATAGAATGGAAGTGGGGTGGTGTATATATATATATATATTGAGTATTCTATATAAATAAGGATTCCATGACACTATCTGGGTTATCATTTAAAAACTTAAGAGCTCAAAGCACTTCCTTACCTTCAGAGAGAAGAGTTCGATGGAAAGCTTAGGATGGTTTCATGTGGAGGAGATTATCTAAATTTATTGAGTACCCACAAAGGTTATCTCTGACTGTGATTCTTGTTTCAAATCCCTATTTTAGAGACAATCAAAAAAGGATTTTAGGACCTAGTTTCTCATGGGAAATACATTCCACCCCTATAATAACAGGCAAACCAAGCTAACCATTCAAGTCTTGGATGACATATTTTGGGCCTATGTGTTGGAGTTTATCTTATGTTGGGAGTATATCCTACCTTTAGTATAGTTTTACTACAATAATTACTCTCATTCCACTATTTGGTATGGTCACATTTAATACCTTGTATGGGAGACCTTTTTGGTTACACGTGTGTTGGTTAGAGTTTGGAGTGTCAATATATATGAGATTATAGATAGTGTTGTCTATGATAAAATAGGTTCTATCAATCCAAGAGCAAATGAAGATAGATCTAATCCATAATAAGTCATACATGGATTGAAAATTGAGGCCTTGGGAATTTATTGAGGAAGGTCATGCTTTTATGAATGTCTATCATTGGTGAAAATTGTAGAAATTTGGCTAGGTTGTAAATCTATAATTGAAGTTCATTAGCCCATTCTAGATTCTATTTGGAGTTATTGAGGTCTCATTTCGTCTGGCCTTACCATTGCAGTTATACATAGTGTAGGATGTCTTCATGTGTTTCCATTGAGGATATACATGAATGATCCATCCCTCATTATTGAATGGTTTGAGCTAGATATCATGGATGAATTTAATTTCTTAGATTCCCTAGTGAAGATCAATTATTGGTAGAAGAAGATAATTAATGGGAAAACCCTTCCCCCACTGTGTGTTCTTTGGTGGAATGAGAATCCTCATGAGAGTTTATAGGTGTGGGAGAACCTAATGTGAGATAATTACCCTCACCTTTTTTGGATTCAGTGTTATATATCAGGATAGGTTATGTGGGTTAATATTTATCTTAACTGGGAGAAGATAGAAAGAATTCAAAATTTTTTGATTGGCTGTAAAGACTGAGATTGTACTCTATAACTTGAGTACATCCTATGAGAATATATGGGATCTTAATTAAATATATTCATGTCACTCATAGGTATTAAATTTGAAAAAATATATTCTATATGGATTCAAGAGTTTTAATTTTTGTAAATAGGGCCCCTTTATTTTTTGTCAATAAGAATAGTAACTGTGGAAAACTATATCACCTCAATAATGGATAAATCATGTTAACCTCGGTTAAAAATAATTTCTAAGGCCATAATATTCCACCATAATTATTATTATATGAATGTAATCATACCCATATAACCTTAGGATCTAAAATTAATTTTTTTAGTGGACACTTGTCCATGAAAAAGACCTATATAATATTAAAATAAAAAATGTTATTGAATGTCACTCTCTTAGTATTAAATACATCTTATGTGTACACATAGAAAAAATCATTTTTTTAATGAATATAAGTGACCATTTTGATATTAATTAAATATTTTTAAGTATATAATTTTTTCTCTAATTTTTAGTACTTATATAGTGACCATAAATTCTTATGCAACACCAATGTAGTATTTCTCCAATTAATAAGAAAATATAATAAATGATTTTAAAAATATTAAAAGTAATATAATTTAGATGGTTTAAAGTGTGAAATGAATTATTTAAGGGAATATTATATATTAGTTTTATTTTAGATTATTATATTCATATTAAAACTTTTTCTTTATGTATTGTATGTCAAATTAAATGAATAGTGTATAAATTTACAATAACAACATTTTATAAAAATAATATTATATTAAATTACATAATAATCATATAAATATTAAAATAGTCCAATACCAATAATATATGGTCTAAACTTTCATACCTTTACCATTTATAGGTCATTTGAAACCATTTTGTTTGATAATTACTTTAATATATTTCAATATTTTAATAAATTCGAAGAGTTCCTCTCCCCTCAAATATAAGATGACACCCCTACATTCTATTATTCTTGCCACATTTAGCCCTATATCTGAACCAAAATTTAAAAAGTTCTCTTCTAAAATCCCATAGACAAACTTTATAGGTGTTGGTATTCCTATAAGACCAAACCCATATCCATTAAGATGATATCTGAAGGAGTTGTATCAAAGAATATGTAATCACCTTAACTACTCACCTTCAATTTAATTATTATTTACCTCCTCAATATCAATTTTATTATTTATTTAATAATAAATAACATATCATAAATACAATTATATTATATTATGATTACTAAATGATTCTTATTCATCATATTTCCCATCAAATGATTAGTGAAAGTTTCTCTCTTGCGTACATACGGTTTATCATCTCCATATAACGATACAATTCATTTTTCATTACCATATTTTATGGATGATTATTATGATGGGTTTGATTTTTATATATTATATTTATGAAAAAATTGTACTTATATAATAATAATATCATATCTACCTTCTCAGCTCCCAAACCTTTGGAAAACAATAACATCATTCGTGCATACGGGTTGACTACCGCCTCCACAAAGTGACTTGATTTGTTTTTCATTTATATTTTAATTGGATGGTAATAGAGATTTTTTTAATGAATATATATTATATATATTACATAATAATTATTATATAATGGTGAATTTTTATTTACCTTTATTTAGTTCTATAAGTTGAAAAATGAAAAGAGAGTTCATGCGTATGTACGACCTACCGTCTCCATGAACTGTGACATTATTTTTTATATCTCTAACTTTTATGGATAACTATAAGTATTTATATACTGAATATATATGTGATTTAAATATATATTAAAATTATTTTTATGATGTAATCATGATAAAATTATGGGGTCCAATACTACCAAACCAAAACAAAATGAAAAATGAAGCAGTCATCACATGAAATAGTGTTTTTAATAATGAATTATTAATGAACAGGTGATAAAAGGTTGTAAGTAAATCATACATGGTATGATATATATTATAATGTTTCTATAATATATTTATAAAAAATATATATTTATTATATAGTTGGTTTGAACATGTATGAAGGATGTCAGACCTAAGGTAAGGGATTTATATTTCAAGCCTATCTTTATCGAGATTGTTTATGGTTGAATTTCCATTTGAGAAAATTATATGGTCCTTATCTAATTAATTCAATTAATTTTTATTATTTTATTTTTATTTTTTAAGAATTAATTTTTTACTTTCATATCCCTCTTTTTAAATACTAAAGAGTATGAATGAACATTTTTAAGGAAAACCAACTATGTTTAAATATTCAGTGATGTACCTTTTTATTGCACACCCAAGTTTTATAAAATACTGTCAAGAATGTTTTTATTATTATCCTAATATTTTTTGAAATCATTTTTACCAATGTTTTATTTTTTAGAAAAATATTTTAAAAGTAATTTTTTGTTATTTTCTGAATGAGGTAAATTTTAAATTTTTACCCAAAACATGAAAGGAGTGATTTATTATAACTTATAATGCACAAACAAAATTTATTTACATAATGACTACTCAATTTTTTTAATATTCCCTTACATGTTTTCGAGGTTATTTTCTAATAAAATATTTTCCTTAATATTTTGGAGCTATTTTTATTTTACAAATGATTTTCAAAATTGAATTGTTATTTTTATAAAGAAATATTTTAGGGATCCTTTATAGGGAATATTCATATATGATAACATCCTTTAATATTAATTATGATTTAATTGGTATATGATCCAATGATACAATTATAATCTATCTCTCGATGCTTAATATTAATATTCTTTATAAGTTTTTGAAACTCATTTATTTTCCATGGGTTATGCTATGACAAATGGTTGCAATGTTTATAAAAACTATATTTATTTTACAGGTTAGTATATGATGAATTATGATCTTTTGTAACACATATGCATTGTTTTCATTATGTGATGGTGGTTGTGTTTTATCTAGAAATTGTGGACACATTATAACCAAGGACGGTAGTTATATTTTAACCAAGAACAGTTGTTACAATATAACCAAGCATAGTGGTTAAATTATAACTAAGGATGGGTGGGACCAAAATTATATATCCATCCAATGCATTGTGTAATGATCGATATCTCATGATATAAATAGGACTGGAATAGGGAGTGAACTCAGTTTATTAAGTAACTTTTTTCACTAGGATTTTCATAAGAGTGAACCTTAACAACTATGATGGAATGGGGAGTTAAACCAATCCACCATGGAAGTCTTATAAATGACCCTTGATTACTAAGTAAATGATTTTATATTCTTATACCACAATTCCATGTTTTATTCTGATATTATTCCCTTATTAATAATGTTTTTTTATTCTACTAGGATTCATATCTTATGAATTTCCTAGTTTTATTCCAAGAAACAATATTATGATCTTTGATATGTGATATATGGTCTTAAAATGTAATTCTCATGTTATCGTACCCTTATGCTCATGTTAAGTTTAAGTTATCATTGATATCTCTATTATTTATCCTTACTATGTATATGACACTTATGAATCATTTTTTTATGTTCCCATGTTTCAAAATATACTATACCTTTACAATTATGAAATAGATAATAATTCCATGCAATTATTATTCATCTAATAACATGTAATATTTATGTATGAAAATTATGGGTCGTTATAGTTTGTATTAGATCACAGTTTAATTAACCTTTATAAATTTAAATAATAAAACATTAATGAGAAACTTGGGGATATTTATTAGTATAGGATAACATCATAATGTTTTTTAATAACCATGGATAAATTAGGTTAGATGAAAGATTTCATATATTGAGAAGAAGGTGTGTTGATTTCAACATCCTATAAATGGTTTTTCATGATTATGTGGTTTTCCACTATGATTATTATTTCTAAAAGTTTTAATTTTTTTTGTTTTAGTCAATATATGGAACTTAAATACATAATAAAAACAATAAATGTGATGGAAAATGCAATGATTTTCCACCTAAGAAACCAAATATGGTGGGAGTTAGAATGTAGAATCTTGTTTCTATGATCACATAACTTTCTAAAGTAATGAATCATGATTAGATTCAAAGCGATCAAAGGAAGGAACAAAATTCTATTTAATATTTATTGAGAAAGAATCCACCTTATTTTAGTGGATATTTTAATCTAATAGTGGTTGAGTGATCGATCAACATAATTGAGAAAATAGTTTTTATTCCCTAGAGCTCAGAGCATGAAAGAGTTATTCTAGTAGTTTCTGATTTTTAACGTGAAGTAGATCAATAGTGGAACTGTAATAAAAATATGTGTCAAGTGGAAGAAATTTAATCCATCAAATGGGATTATTTTAAGACAATATTTTTTAAAAAGTACTTCCCTCATATTTTTCAGAAAAGGTCAGAAAAGGAATTTAAAGAGCTCAATAAGATGGATAATGAATTTATTTGTACCTATGAAGATAATTTTACAATACCTAAAATTATTCTTATGGTCTAACCATAAATTATAGAAGACAAATTGACCAATTATTTGTTGGATTATTACCAAGTCTATGAAAGGAATTAGTTAAAAGATAATTTAGTAACTATGAATAAATTTTTCAATGTGCACTCAAGGTAGAAATGGAAATTATAGTTTCTAATCATTCACATGGTTTTGATAAGAAAATAAAGATAGAGTATCATTAAAACAGGAATAAATCAACTATTAGAATGAAATTCAAGTCACGTATATATAATAAATATGGAAAGAAACATCATGGGAATTTTTTGAGTGGAATTGAGAAGTTTTTTAAATGTGGTAAGGCCGCTCATAGTGATAGTGAATTTAAAAATGTTGTAAAAAGGCCTATTGATACATTGGAATAAAGGATGGGAAAATCTAATTAACCAAACATACTCTAATTCTTAAAATTCAAGGATTCTGGGCATTATGCCAACTATTACATTAATCTAAAAGTTTTTTCTGATTAGTATCAACAACCTCTCATTCCCATAGACAAAGGGAAATCTCACACGATTAAAAGAATTATGTGGTGAAAGAAACACTTATCATCCATTCTATAAAATATAATGCCTTATTTGATTCTTGACATTCCCTCTCTATATATCTAAGGAATTTTCAAAGGGTATTGAATTACCAAATAAACTATTAGATTACTATTTAGTGGTGAAAACACTTAATGGTAGGATGGTTGAATATAAAGTCTATATTTCCTCTTGGATTGAATTTTGTGGGAAATAAATTTCTAAAAATTATGTGATTATCCATTTAGTTGATGTTAATATGATTTTATTCATGAAATTTATTTCTTTATATGGATCCTATATCAATACTGAGTAAGGGAAGTAACATTTTTCATTCCAAATGAAATCATACCTATTTATCAATATGATGATGAATACAAAATTCAAATGTAAATTAATTATACATTGTGGGTATTAATTCCTATCTATGAAGGCTATCTATCTCATATATTTTGGGAGAAACTCCTCATAAAATACATACAAATTATTTTGGTGTTTTTTGTTGTCTTTCCACAAGAGTTTCATAATATTCCACCAAATCATGAAGTTGAGTTCTCAATAGGAATCATACCTAGTTAAATTAAAATTTCGAAGAATCTATATAGAATGGATATAATTGAGTTATAAGAATTAAAGAATAAAATCTGAAAGAATCTTGAAAATATATTCATTCATACAAGTTCATCACTTTGGGGTGAACTGGTTCTTTTTTTAAGAATAATGATGGATCAGTGAGGCTCTATATTGATTATCGAGAACTTAACAAGATCAATATCAAGAACTAGTATCATATATCCCATATTGAAAACTTGTTTGATCAACTAAATGGAGATAAATATTTTTATAGGATTGACCTTTTTTCTATATATCATTAATTAAGGATTGATAAATAAGATATAACCAAGATGACATTCTATAAAAGGTATGGGCACTGTGAATTTATAGTGATGCCATTTAGTATTAAATATTCCCCTTATATCTTCATGGATTTAATGAATACAATATTTATAGATTAATATGATAAGTTTTTTATAGTATTTATGGATTATATCCTTATATATTCAAATAGTGAGGAATTTCATGAAGTGAACTTGAGGATTGTTCTGAAAACCCTAAGGAAGCATAAGATTTATGAAACAATTAACAACTGTGAATTTTGGATTTGGAAAGTTTCATTCTTGTGTTATATAATCTCAAGTGAGTGTATATATATATCCTTCAAAGATAGAAGTTATTGAATGATGGGTGAAACCAACCACTATTATTGATATTCATAGTTTCCATGTTTTTTTATATATTATAAAAATAATTAGAGAAATTATTTAAGATTTATAATCCACTCAACATGTTAAATCAAAAAGGATCCAAGTTACTTTGGATGGATGTATGTGAGGAGAATTTCAAGGAGATGAGGATATTATTAGTTAATGCACCTATCCTCACACTTCCTTTTAGTGTAGAAGGGGTGGTAATATACAACGATGCATCTAAGAAGAGGTTGTGATGTTTTCTCAAGAAGAATGATATGTTGATAGATTATGTATCACTCCAATTGATGGTTCATGAGAAAAATTACCTAACTCATGATATTTATTTTGTAGTGGTAATTTTGGAATTAATGATATAGAGAAATTATCATTTTAGTGAAATGTGTGATATATATTGATCATAAAAATTTAAAGTAAGTTTTCACACAAAGATGTGAAAATGGGCCAAAGAAGATGGTTGGTGATGATTAATTATTATGAATGCATAATATATTACCACCCTAGGATATAAAATAATGTATAATATTCACTGAGTTAAAAGGATCATGATACATTATCTATTTTGAGGATCATGAAAGATCCTATCTTTTTGGATTTTAAAATTATGGATATGGAAATATTAAAGGAAGGGGATATATATTATCTTTCTCAAATGAGTGTTTAACCATAAATCCAAGTGAATATTAAAGATGTGTGGAAGGATGATGTTGAAGTAAAAAAGGATAGAAATGTTCATGAATTCAACCTTGATTGTGATGGGATGATGAGGTTTAGAAACATTTAATGTGTTCCATCCATACTATATTTCAAGGAGATGTTTTATGAGTATCATAGTTTATAATTCTATATTTATATGAGAACTATGAATATGTATAGAGATATGAAAGATTATTTTAGGTGAGATAACATGAATAGAGATATTGCTGAGTATGTATCTCAGATCATGGTATGTCAGCAACTTAAGGTGGAGAGAAATAAGTGTAAGGGGATTTTATGATCATTACCCATACTAAAATGGAAGTGTAAAAACATCACCATGGATTTTGTCTTCAGAGTCCCAAAAAAATATAAAGGACAAAGTGATACTTGGGTTTTAGTTGACCACCATTAAAATTAAGAACACTTCATTTATATTAGAAAATATTTATCTCTAAATCATATTTCTAGGATATAAATTAAGGAAGTGGTAAGGTTTCAATTTAGTACCACATTCCATTATATCTAATTATGATATGAGGTTTACATCATAGTTTTTATGAATTCTTTAGTAGACTCTTGATACAAAGCTTAGTTTCAGTATGAAATATCATCCTCATAAATATGGTTAGTTTGATATAAGAATTAAAACCCTAGAGGATATTCTAAGATATTATTTTATAGATTTCAATGTTGGTTGGGATCAACACCTTTCTCAAGTGAGTTTTATTATAACAATAGTTTTCACGTTAGCATTTATAGTATAAGTAAATAAATGTTTTAAAAATTATTTAGTAAGTATTGGTATTTTATTTATTTAATTATATTTAAAATTAAATTAATTTTTATAAAATGGAGTTCATTTTTTAATTCTACATGTCAAAAATTGGTTTGGTTGAATTTTTGGGATTTTTCTGAAACGGTTGATTTTTTGGTGGACAACAAAAATACAATTTTGAGTTTTTGGTAAGTTTAATGACATCATACCTATGTAAGAATGATGTAATGTGTAATCTATGATTCTGGTAGACTATTATGGAATAAAATATCATATGAGGTTCTCAAGTGGCCAATACCATTGGAAAATACCATGGCCAAGCACATGGTTTTTCAAATACCAATAAGGATGTGTGCTTTGAAATTTATAAAATATTCCCTCACTTTTTCTATAAATACCAACCCATTCCTTCGTTTCCATTCATTAAAAAATATTTATTCACTAATTTATGATTGTATTACCTCCCAAGGAGTCCTCTTAATGTATTATAAATCCCTCAAGGTTCTGATCATAGGGTTTTATAAGTTACTCTCCATGGTAATGTAATCTACCACCTTTCTCTTTTCAAGAACTCATTTAATGGTATTCCTTCTTAATCTATATTTTCTTATGTTGTTATTTTTCATTTCACATAACACTTTCTTTACATGTTATATAAAAATAATTGGATATTCCTTTTTCTCTCAATTAACTCATTTTATGAATTTTAAGTGATGTTGTTAGGTTGTCAAAATTTCATATGGGAATTCTCAACTTCTCTTTTCCTTTCAAGTTCTCTTTTATGTGGTATGTCTTTAAAATTTCCATAAAATGTTATAATTTCCATTTTAATCTATCTATATATTGTATTATGAGTCTTTTATAAATTTTATACCCATGTTCTCTCTCTTTTTAATGTTTTATAAAACAATTTTTCATAGTCATTATGCTGTAGAAATGTTGTCTCAAAATCTCTCTCTTTTTCACAAGAAATATTTTTACCTTATATGAAAAGACAAACAAATTTAATTTCTAGTGGAATTCATAAAAAATAAAAATTATTTATTTGATTCTGGAATTTACATAAATAAAACCCTCATTCCCTTTTTTGTGTCTTATAAATAAAATAATGATCATGTTTTTAAGTACTTTTTAAAACGCCATGATTTTGAAATGAACCCCATTTCTTTTACTCTCTTTGGGTTATTTATGAAATTTATGATTATGATATATGTGTATCACATGAATATAAATAAATATTAAGGGTTTCCCCTAATAGTACTCCAATGCATTTGGTAGAGAAATTAATATCTAGAGATGAAATGTTCTATGATACCTTGGTGAAGAACCTTGGTAATTTTAATGACACTTTGGGGATGGACCTTGGTGATATGCTTATAAATGTATAAATTAAATTTTTTAGAAACATTTTTATGTTATGATTCATGTTATTTTTATTATTATATGCCTCTTTTTCCTATTCTCATGTCTTTATGTATTTCATCAAGTTCTTATTGATATCACAAGTAAACTATTTCCCTAGTTTTCCCTTACTTGGGTTTCTGCTCACCTTATACTTTGATGTATGTCCCCATTTTATGAGATATAGTAATTGAACACAGTATTAACCAATGATTAATCCTTTCAAGTGGATTATAATAATGTGTTTTATGTTTTCAGGTATTAATTTCTTAATTTCTTAGACACTAAACCCAAAAGATCGTATATTTGTAAAATGTTATGTGAAGTTATGTAATAAAAAGGCAGGATTCCATAGTTATTCTAGAATGGATCGTAATTTTATGTAATTAATATCAATATAATAATATTTAATATCATTATATTAAAATCACGGGTCATTATAGATAAACTTTGAGAGGTTCCATGCTAGGATAATATTCTTGCAAGTTGTTAGGTGATAACTATTTACTTTTTATATGCATGCATTTTCCCCATTACACTCTAATTATATTATTTTTTTCTCTATTTTGGAATTTTAAAGGTTGTGCAAGCATTTATTGTTGTAATTATTATTGTTTTTCATTACTCTAGAATGTATGGAGATATGTATGTGTATAGGTACATTTGGATAAGGCCTACTATATATGTAATATACTTACTTGATGTTGTCATTATCCCCTTGAAAATTAGAGGTGAGATATGGGTGGTACTCTTAGATTACCGCTAGATTAGTTAAGGCCTCATTGATTTGGGGTTTGTTAGAGAAGATCATGAATAGCACTAAAAATGTTACTAAAAATATTAAATTTATTAACTCAAATGAGTGCATCATTTTAGAAATAATGAATTTATTCTCAAATAGAGTTTCAAATGGAAATATGAGGGAACCATTGGATTGGAAATGTGGGTTTTACCAAAGGAGTAACATAAGTTTTATTCATTTCATTATCTTTAATGGTGATGAATCATGGGGAAATTAAAAAGGGAAAATTAATTAATTGATTAATTGGATAAACCCTAGATAGATTTATATTTAATCAATGTAAAGTAAAATCTCTACTGTTTTCCATATAACCCTGTAATATTGAAGGAGATATCATTGATTCAATTTTTTATTCTTTATATGATCTGGATTTCTAAGATATTCATTCCTTCAGAGACATTTTGTCGGCATATATGATTTTTTACGATGATTAGGGTTTATGTCATGTCCCATAACTACATTGTGTTCTAAGATGACTCGAGATCTAAGTTGGTTGGGTGTTGATGCAGATGTATGTAGTGATTTCTTAAGGTTTTTGAAGTTTGATACCTCAAGAGAAATATTATAAAACCCATGACTTGGAGTTGGAATATGTGGTGTTCTCCCTGAAGACATAGTGGCACTACCTTCTTGGTGACAGGATTGTTTTCTATTCTCACCATATTGTCTCAGTTATATCTTCACCTATAGAGATATCAATCTATTTCAAAGGTAGTTGTTAGAGTTATTGAGGGATTAGGACATCAAGACAGTCTACACACCATGGAAAGTATATGTGGTGTAAGATTCTTTTATTAGTAAATAATTTTCACATTTTCTTAATGAGGTGTTGAGGTAGTTCCACACTTGATTATACTCAAAAAATTAAGATACACATCTATATCTTGAAGATTAAGGAAACCATCACATTAATCATATAATTATAATAAAAATTACTCATTTAATCCCAAATAAAAGAAAAATGAAAGTAAATAGTGTGTTCTCTCGGATCCATGGAATGTAGGTCTATAGGTTTCACTCGGGGTGTACCACACTACTTGAGTTATATATCATAGGGAGTACAAAGGGTGTGTCTTTGGGTAACATGGAATGTATGATACCTAGGCCCCCTTGGTATATAATACCCACACAAACTAAGTTGGTTTTCTAGGGAAACACTATGTGTGGGTTGGGGTACATGACATGTGATATTTATCTCAAACCCAAAAACCCTAGAGCTACATAACCTTAGACACATGAAATTTGTTTTTAAAAACTACATTCTTTGTAGTCTAATTTTTCTCAAAATATCCTCTTCCTCTCAATGATTCTATTTTACTACAACTTATTCCATGATTATCTCTAAAAATCCTATAAAATGTGTTGATCAAGATAATGAAGCTTTCAAATATTGTATTTTGGACACCCTTCATCAGAAAATTGTGAATTCAGCACCGCCTTGAGTCATCGATATTCCCTACCTCTTGAAAACCAACTATCATCATTACTCATGTGAATACAATCATTATTATATATTATCCATGTGTCATATCCTTTGATGTGAAATCCAAAACAACATTATTCAAAACCATTAAAAATAAAACAATGGATATACCTCAAGAAATGGTTAAATCACTAGAGAAGATTAAAAAATTTATAATGAATGTGAAGAACAATGAGAGGAATGTATAAAAATAGAAAAAGTGTTAACGATGATCATGTCTGATTGATAATATTTTATGATCATAAAAATAAATGAATAAATTATTAATTTTAGGTTCCAAACCAATTAATCACAAATCACAATTATAATCAAAAATCATAATTTAATAGTAAGACGGATGCTTTGAGGTATACTAAACACTAAGGGGTGGAGTTAAATTAGTGTTCAGAGCTTTTTATCACATTGCCTCATAGACTTGTTAGGATATTAATTCTCCAATCCTCTTTTCCTTATCATATGAAATTATATGAAAGTAGGTAAAAGATGGAGTACCATATTTTTGTAATGTTCACTACTCAATAAGAGTAGTTAGTCCTTTCTCCATATTATGATGACTAATAAACATATTCTATACTATAATGTGATACTAAATATTGTTTTTTGTATAGAAAATAATCCTTAACCTTAGTGTGAGTACCTATACTTTAGGAGAGGGTGGAAACAATCCTTTTCCATGGACTAGTGATAACCTATACAACATACAGAACATTTTCCGTTCTTTATACTACCTTTAAAGATAGTATTCTAATTAGTCATAAGGTAATTTGAAACACTATGAAATTCATCTACCTGTTGATAATTTTGATGAATTACATAGTTTTTGTTATTATCCACTTCCTTCTTTTTCACTTATTTTTGCACAACAGTAGGAAAGCAACTTCCCTTTTCCTTCACATGAAATAAGTTTTTTTGTTCTATATTTCTAATACTATATATCCCATACAAGTTCATTTGGTGATAGTTCATTCATTACCTTTATTATTATTATTATCCCCACATCACTTGTACATCCAGTATTGTCTATTTGAGGAAGTTTTTCTAGTACATTCCATTCTTAAGTTATCTCTTCCACAAACTCCCTCACATTTCTCATTTGATTGTTCACTAATAAGAAAAATCTATTTAGTATCTATGTGATCACTTATCCTTCTTCCTAATTTTTTAGAACCTATTCATCTAGTGATTTTACTTTGTATGATACCTTCTACTCATTCTAATACCTATATGTCTGATTACTTCTACTTCTTTATTTTGTTCAGTGCATTGGTTGATTAGTCTTATTCTTCTGCTCCATCCAGCACACCATGATCTATCTGGTACCTCTTCTTTCGATTATTTGACCAAAATTATAATATATATCATGATTCATGGTCAAAAATTCTCTAAGACACTTAAAATTTTCATCATAACACACATTTTTTATTCATTACACTTATTAATGCATCAACACCCCTTTATATAGGTAGCAGTTCTACAAAATTTCAGGCTGAGGTACATACATAAATTTAAAACTTCCCATGAAAATCATTAATATTTCCACATAAATATTTGAAACATTTCAAAAGAATAAAAATTCAAAAAAATTACTTGTAAACACATTTTTTATGAAACTTCCTTAGATATTTATGTAAATGATCTTCTTCAATCATTCTAAAATATCACTAAAATCACAATATTCATTCCTAAATATCAATATTTTAACATATAGATAAGCATCTCTATAATAAATAACTTTTAAAAAACTTATTAAAGTTATTCCATTATTCAGTTCGCCATAACTTCCTTATTCCTCTTCTATCTGGTAAGCTTAATTTCACTTCTTCTATATAGTGAAACATCATCTGACATTCCTTCATAGATTTTTAAGAACAACAAAGAAGTCCTTCACTGGACTATTTCTCTAACCAATGACATTATTTGTGAATCTATATCTATTTCCTTGCCTTATAAATCCCCTAACTGATGAATTTAATAAGAGACTATATGTTTGATGACTCTTTATGTGCTCATTCAATTAGACACACATACTTTCTTCTTTATTTAGAATAATCTATTTGATGATACTTCTCAAAACATTTATTCCACTGAACATCACTTGGGAACCTCTATTTTATGACTCCATTATAAAACATCAATCTAATAAACTAATTCATAAACCACATAAACCTTTATTTGATGATCTGCATGTTTTCCCTCTAAATATATTAGGAAACATTAGTCTCATCATTCAAAAACCATTATATTATAATCCTAACAACCATTATTCTATCTGATAACCTTCTTTAGAAACATGATCTTTATATGATGATCCTGATACTGCAGTCAAATCATTCATAAATATATTAATTGTGTAATCATCTCTTAACTATTGACTTTGTTAGGAAATATTCACTTTCCCGTTTGAGAACTTTTATATGATAGAGTATGTTATATGACAGACTATGTTTGTACAATAGACTTTATACATCCTTTAATCAGTTGAAACCTATTAAATTCTTAATTCATTCAATATTTTCAACTTATTATCTTTGTATCATGATATTTGTTACAATTCCATCTAATGGAATTTGTATAGTTATTCTTTCAGCTTCAATCATCACATCAAAATGTTTGAGAACCATAGTTAAACTAATTTATTCCATGATCTAATATCATCATGAACATTACATAGCTTCTAAAAAATATACCTTTGAACTTAATATGATTAATCTCTCTTTCAAATACATTTATATTATTATCAACATTGTCTTGAATCATAATCATTAGGTATTGTGATATTTAATTTATAAAGAAAATAGAACATAAAAACATTTGATATAGTTTATCTAATCATTATCTATCTAATGTAAATATGAAGGTAATTGATCAAACATTTATCACCACATGTTGTCTGATTAACTTAGTTCATTCACATTAGTCTGATGTCATTGTTAATGTTCCTTTGTCTCTCTCCCAAAAATTCCATAGTCTGATTGAACTTTTTATCTTGGTCCATTTGATGGACTATGTTATATGATTTAGGAAAGTTCCATCTAATGGGATTTATAATACTTCATCTATTGGAACAACTCGGAAACCCTCATCTAATGACCTCGGTCTGATTAACTTCATATAATCACCTTAATATGATCAAATCCATCTGATCACCTTGGTATTTTATTCTCCATTTGATTTTGTTTTCTATCTTTGTTTTTTCATTCATCACAAACTCTGTTGGCGCCAAAAATACGGCCCGAAAGAAAGGAAGGAAAAAGACCGCTGGAGGGCTGCCTCGCGAAGCACAGCCGCGAAGCCCAGCCGCGATGCCCCGCCGCGAAGCACCAATGCAAAGCGCCCCGACCCTCGCGGCCTCGCGAAGCTCTGGAGGTGGTAATGCTCCGCGAACCCATTTGACGTTCGCGAGCCGCTGCGAAGCTCCTGAGGCGGTAATCCTCCACGAAGCCATTTGACGTTTGCAAGCCGCCACGAAGCACCAGAGGCGGTAATCCTCCACGAACCCATTTGACGTTCGCGAGCCGCCGGGAAGCTCCAGAGGCGGTAATGCTCCGCGGACGACGTTGACGTTCGCGAGCGCGCCGCGAAGCACTGGAGGCGGCGCGCGAGCCCTGCTTCGCGGCGCCCCTTCCCTACAAATAATGGACTCCCCCTGAGTCTCGAGGACGGACAATCTGACCTTTCGGCTTCTCCTCTCCCGAATCGCGAAGCACTCTTTGCCCCGGGAATCATGAGCTCCGCGAGGTATTTCTACTTCGCGAGACGACTCTACTTTGTCTCGTTTTGACCCCCTCTTCCGAGAGGGATGCCCTTTGCGAAGCTCAAGGGCGTTCACGAAGGAAGGGGATTCCCAAGGGAACCCGGGCAGCCGCGGAGCTTTTATGCTTCACGAAACACCCAACCCATGCTAGTGATCCCTATGCCAAAGCAGGATCACTATGCATCGCAAAGCGCACTGCTCCGCAGGACCCTGCTTCGCGAGGCACCCCTTCCTCGTGAGGCAGCGCTCCGCGAACACTGTTCCACTTCGCGAAGCACCTTCCACTCACCCCTACTCCCCATTCTAAGGCCAAGGCACTCCACTTCGCAAAGCACACTCCTCTGCTTAGCGATTCCTCTTCCCGTGCGGCCCTCCAGGTTTGCACGATGTGATTTCAAAGTCCCATGGACAATACCACCCATAGCATTGCTTCGCCTAATGCTTCTTCGCATAGGCACGCTAACGGCTATTGCTTCTTCGCATAGCCACGCTAACGTGGGCCCCTCGATGGTTCGTTCCACGACCCCCCTTAACCATGGCCTTACCGGTACCTTCCCTTCCCCAAGGACCAGAGGGTACCGGTTATGTAAGTCCTAGGGGTGTGAAGTGAACCCACCTCGTCCGAGCTGCAGGACGTTAAAATGCCAAGCACCACGTCCTTAACACATGATGTTAAACTTTGATCCGACCTCGTGCCCCTCGCGAAGGGTCCCCCCAACTCAAACATTTTTTACACCACTCGTCTCCACGGGAATGGAACTATTCCTCACATGGAATGAGATCCTCCTTGTCGGAGTGGTGTATGTTCGTAAGAGAAGGATGACCCTAGCCCCCTCAATGGATGGCTGCACCTCTGCATCTCCGTACGTCCCCACTACCAAGGTCAGTGGAGGGCATGATAGAGAACGAGGCACCTCCCATCGTCGGACCAAGGTCCATCTTTCCCGCGCTCTGTCGCGCCATGGGCCTCCATCCTGGAGTAAGTCCCAACACCTTGGGCCGCTCAACGCGTAAGCCCCTCTTCGCTTCTCACGGACGCACCCGTCGCGACGTGATCGTCAGGTCCTTGCAACCTCTTGTTTCTCACACCGAGCATGACTCACATGGGCTTAGAGTGAGCACCGACCCTGACCCCGAATATTTCCGGAACTACGAGGTCTTTGATCCATGTCAAGGCATGGTACGTAGGAAGCCTCCACGAGGTTCAAGCCCACCTGTCATTCTTCCACGTCGGGTCTCATTCCCGTCCAGCATGACGTTAAACTACGCATCCCTCCGGAACTACGAGGTCTTTGATCCATGTCAAGGCATGGTACGTAGGAAGCCTCCACGAGGTTCAAGCCCACCCGTCGTTCTTCCACATCGGGTCTCATTCCCGTCCAGCATGACGTTAAACTGTGCATTCCCCCGGAACTATGAGGTCTTTGATCCATGTCAAGGCATGGTACGTAGGAAGCCTCCACGAGGTTCAAGCCCACCCATCATCCAATTCACGTTGTGTTCTACCTACGTCCAGCATGACGTTAAACTGCAATTCCAGTCTGACAGCAAGCCGTTGTGACTAACCCGAACTATGAGGTCTTTGATCCATGTCAAGGCATGGTACGTAGGAAGCCTCTACGAGGTTCAAATCCACCATCCGGTCATCCCGACCTTATTCACATCGGTTCACCCTCGTCCCGCACGACGCTAAACTGTATTCCCCAATCTAAACTACGAGGACTTTGATCCATGTCAAGGCATGGTACGTAGGAAACCTTCACAAGGTTCAAGCCCACCATTAGTGGACCCATGGGTCTACTTTCACGTCGGTACGCTGACGATCCCTATCGGACCAAGGTCCACCTTCACGTCAGCTTATCGACGTCATCCCGAACTACGCGGACTTTGATTCCCTGCCACGGGGATACGTAGGAAGCCTCATCAAGGCTCAAGCCCAACTTCACTATCGCCCCTGCGATGGTCCCACTTCACCCTCCTTCCACTCCATTCATCAACCTACCACCCGTTTCGATTCTCGCCCGGACCGTCTTATCCTGGTGAGACCATGTCGGTACGCACTTTCTCACTGTCGCCCACGGGTTGGCCCCAGTGTCGATATCCCTCCAAGGAGGATCCCTCAATCCAATCCATCCTAGCTAATGATCTGGTTGGGTTGATCCATCTTCGTTGGACGTTAAACTTGCGGCATACCCTGTTTTGCGTACGGGAAGCTGAGGAAAACCTCAGATATGTGTCTACGACATGTAATTCCCCACGCTCGATGTGGGATGCCTCGGGCTTCCACACCCTCGAGAAGCCTTGTGGTCAAGGATAAACAGACAGACATGCCAGGTACCCCAGCATCCAGACACGCTACTGATGCCTCAACGTGACTACTCCCCTGACTGAAGGTTGCTGCCCTGACTGGACCCTTTGGAATGTCCCGTCAGAAGTAGTGTAATTAACCGGCGTCCATGGAAACATGGCACTGGGAAGGGTTTCACGAACTACGTATTAAATCTATAAGGGAGACCCGGACTAGGTGACGAGTTCTGAGGAGGAATCCACAGGAGGAAGAACCGACATCCCATCATCCCGTTTCGATCAAGGAGCAGACGTCCCTGAATAAGGAGCGAATGCCGCCCGCCTTTGGAAAGTGGGAATGCGGGGCAACAGAAGCGATGTGCGTCCTCCCCCGCGGACGGACGGGCGCGCGCCCCGGGGAAAGCGTCGGAAACAGAAATGGTGAACCCGACGTGAAACTCTTCTCCCCAATATGGAGATTAGTAGCGTCTGAGACAGCAGTAGATTGATGTGTCACCGGATCCAGATATCCGGTGCCTGGTCCCGCCAAGCAAATATCGGGCCTGTCGTGAAACTCACCGGAATTCGGGGCAGTAGAACTTGGGGCACTCCGTTCTGCAGCGTATCGGCGTGGATCCTTCTCACAGACATGGAGAATGGAAGAACGTTGGGGCACCGACTGTCAATCCTTTTCCTCTCAATACTGATGAGTTAATCCCTTCATTTCTCAGGAACCAGGTTGCTGTTTCAGAGATGCGGTCACCATCCGTTCCTCGCCCACGCAGGGGCAGGGGCAACACCACGACGTCCATCCCACGTAGCGCCGCTACCACCACAACGGCCGCCACATCGCGAAATACGGGGCGCCCACGCCCCCTTTCCCCAACAGAGGTCATCCAGCGAAGGGTGATCAATAACCTCGTGCGCAGGTACGAGGAAGAAGGGGTCATCCCAACCCGGGATATGGCCCGCCTGGACCTGGAGGCCTCCAGGCCCCGCCAGCAACGCCGCCCTAATAGGCCGCGCAGGGAGCCTCTGCTCCCCACCCCAACATTCAACCGCTTCGGGAGCTTGTCTATGGAACGCCTTGACGACTCCTCGCCTTACGCTGAAGAGGCGGACGCTGTCCGGCTTAGCCCGCTCAGGGTCCTGACCAAAGGGCCCCAAGCGAGAGCTCCCGCCCGACTGCGTCAGCGCCGCCATCCGGCCCCGCAGGAAGAGCGGGCAGACTACGTCCCTGCACCACCTGCACCAGCTCGCCTGACCCGACGTCAGCGCCGGGCACGAGCTGAGGACGCTCGCCTAGGCGCGTCAACGTCGACGGCTACAGTGGCCCGAGCCGCCGCCGACGTGCATCGTCAAGCCCCTGCATACACTGAGAAGGGGCACTCCTTCACCCAACCAGGATTGAGACCCCAACCGTCCCACGGGCTGGCTGGGTTGACTCTCCGGGTTGCAGGCCCAGGTGGTGATCGCCGTGAGCTAACCCGCGGTAATGTCACCCCGTACGGAGGTCCTCCCCGTACCACTACTCCACAGAGCGTGGGCCTTCTCCGCTTCGAGGTTCGTCATGGAGGCATTCCTCATGCTACCCCCATCCTGCAGGAAGACCTGCTCCGCGACAATGACGCTCAGCGCAGAAACATTTCCCGCGCCCACTATACGGGGTATGGAGTCCATCCTCCTTCCCCCGACCGCCAACCTGAAGGCACCGACCATCCGGTCCCTCTCCAACGTGGGGGGCCTCCCTACGTCCTCTCTGCAACCGGGGAAGGTCCTCCTCGCCCCAGCAACTCGAGGAGTGAAGGTCGGCCTCGCTCCACCCGCATCGACCATGGAGGTCCTCCCCATGCTCCTGCCAGTTCCAACAGAGGCCCCACCCACATGGGTACTGTTCATGGAGGTCCTCCCCATGTACCCTTTGACATTTGCCCCGGTGCCCCTCGCACCCCGGCTATCTCGAGTGGGGGCCCCCTCCGCCACTGCACCAGCGCCGCCCCGAGGCTGCCTGATAGGGGTCAACCCTGTCCCGAAGAGCCACCCCGGGGTAGAAGAGCGGGTCTTCGCCGCCACAAGAAGAATCCTGGGACGGCCCAGGTGGAGATCAAACCTGCCTGCTTCTCCGACTCGGAAGCGGAATGTGATTCAGTGATGGAACCTTCTCCCCGCTCCTCCGTATCAAGGACTGGGGCAGGAACCAGACACGTTAGCCTCGTTCTCCCAGAATTTGAGGTCCACCAGATTCCCGTCTCTCTCCGCAGGTACATCCAGGAAGAAGAAATCCTGGGAATTCCGCAGGTCTCGACCACGCAATCACTGCCTCTGTCACCAGAAGAGCCCTCTACCTCTACCAGAGATCACGTAGAGTTATTTTGGGGGCCAACGACGGTAGAGAGACAACATGACCTGTCGCCGGTAGCTGCGGCCCCTGTTCCGGAAGCCGTGGTTATCAGCCCGTCGTATCGTGACATCGTGGCCAGGTCACCTCACTCTTCGGAGGATGGCCCGGAATTCGGCGGCCAGTCAGCTTGTTTGTCGTATTCTCCACCGCCGAGCTTACTATCCCAAAGGTCCGCCTCGGTACCGCTACCGGTCCCTCTGCCGCCCCCAGTTGATGAGTGGGGCAACACAGGGCCAGACCCTGAGTCTGAGCCTAGGAGCTTCTGGAGTATCCTTGCAGCGGATTACTTCCCGGAGAAGTTCTGTCCGACGGCGGCACTGAATTTCCGCATACCAGAGTCTCTTACCCCTGAAGATGTGGGGTGCTTTTGTCGAACCCTATGGGCGACACACTTCCGCCTCCGTTATGAACGGGTGGTGTACCCCAGAAGTCGTAATCACTTCGAATAAATCGGCGAGCAGTGCCGCCTGATCGATGTAGCCGCACTTCTAGTGGCCCAGCACCCTGAGTCGCCAGGCCACCAGAGCGCCCTTCAACGAAGATGCGTTCAGAGTCTTAAAGCACTCCGCAGAATTGTCAGGGAATCCACCCCTCATGTGCAAGTCCGTGGTTGGGGACACTATGCCGCTCTCCTCTTCGACCATATCCGACGGCAGCCCGATTCGCTATGCGACATCGAGGATATGCCCTCAAGAGGGGTCGCAGTCCACATGGCCGACATTGTGGATAAGGAAGATGAGCTTGAGTTCCTTGATGGAAACTTACCATCCGAGGGCGTACCACCGCTTCTCGACCCGTCGGGGAGAGTTACCCGTCATCAGAGGAACCTGCTAGGTCTCCCCGTACCCACCGAGTCGCTGGTACTCGGTCGAAGCACTGGCAAGGGTAAGGAGAACGTCGGAACAGTCAAGCACTCCGACCCGTCCGCCTCTGTGCAAAAAACAGACGAAGATCCCGAGAAGGCCACGTTACGCCATCAGCTTGCTGAGTAGAAAAGGCTGGTTGACGAACTCTTGGTTGAACGCGCCGCAGAGCGACGACCCGACTATGGTAATCCCAGGCCGGGGCAGTAGGGGCAGGAACAATTTCCCCCCGGCAAGATGCCTCCGGGCCACCCTGATCATGCTACTGCTGCAGACAGGGCGGAAGCCGGAACATACGACATGAGGGCGCGATATGTATCGCCAACCCCCCCCCCCCCCCCCCCCCCCCCCGAGCGACGGGACGATCTGAAGAACCCAACCCGGGTTCCCCCAGTCGCCCCGCAGGTCGTCCAGCCAGTTGACCCACGAGCGGCCGAAGCCATCTACCGTGTTGAAGAACCTGGAAATGCACTTGTGGTTAGGTATCCCCGTCAAGACAGGGACCCCCACCCGGAAGACCTAATTGCGGCACTCACAGCCCGCCTCGAGGCGTTGGAAACGCGGCAGGTGGCGGTCCCACCGGATGGCAAGCCCTATCCCGCGTGGGTGGATGATATGCCCGCGGCTCCGGGTTTTGGGAACCCCACTTTCTCGCCCTTTAATGGGACAGGGGACCCGCCCCAGCACTTGGCTCATTTTTCTTCCAGGTGTGGCCCCATGCTGGGGACCCCGGCTCAGCAAGAATCCGCCAAGCTCCGATGTTTCGTACAGACATTGGAAGGTCCGGCATTCGTCTGGTATAGCCAGCTCCCTATCGGATCGGTGACCGGTTGGGAGGATCTTCGCTGGCAGTTATTATACCAGTTCAGCTCCACCACGCGAAAGACCAGCATTGCATACCTCTTCAAGTGCAAGAAAAGGCCTGATGAGCGAGTCGCAGACTTCATCGCCCGGTGGAAGGGACTTACGTATTCCCTCGATATGCCACTGACTCAGGAGCAATTACTGACGATGTGTGTGGGGAACGTCAAGACTGAGCTGGTACCCTCCTTGATTACCCAGAACTACCATGGAGGGTTCAGAGATTTCTCGGATAAGGCTCAACGCCTCGAGGAAGCCCTACAACAGGCCAGTCAGGCACGTTTGTTGCCCCCTATGATCCCATCCAGGAGGACCACCAGGGCTGAACCCACCGCGGTGGCTCAAATAGAATCCCTGAGGCAGCTGGAATTGCTGCCGGCAGCCCCACCCCCGCAACCCCGTAGAGGTCCTCCACCTCAAGCACAGGCTCCCGCCCAACAGCGACCGCCTCAGAACCGACAGGTTCCCCCGCGCAACGCGCCACCCGCCACCTAGGTGAGACAATCAGGCGCCGCCTCCTCGGCAGGACCCTCCGGCCCCTCGTCAGGACCAGGCCCCCAGGGCCCCCTATCCAGAAAGAAGGTACCAGACCTATTCGTTCAATGAAAATTAGGTCCCTGGATACTTCCAAAGTGCTCTAGAGCAAGGGATTGTGCGTCTGCCTGAGTGAAAAAGGCCAGAAGAGGCGCATCTCACCGATCACCCCAACTACTGCCCTTATCATCGGATCCTGGGGCACACCCTCAAGCGATGCTATGTGTTTAAATACTGGCTTCAGTACCAGGTCAACAACAACATAGTCAAGTTGGGCCCAGCACCAGCGCAAGTGGAAGGTGTCTTTGCAGGATCAGAGATCGGCAGCGACAGTGAAGGTGAGTGGCAGTAGGTCCCTAGCCGCGGATCCCAGAAATATGACGACTGGATGGCTCGAAAAACCGTCGTCCGTGCCCAGGGTATCATCCAGGCGCGCCTGAAGCAGTCAGAACCTTCAGAAGAAGTAGCTGGTGCCTCCGCATGGTCTTCACAGTTGACCTCTACCCAAAAGGGCAAGCAGCGGCGATGCAAGAAGAAGCAACGTGCACCGCCAGTGTCGTCGTCATCCCGCACTCTCGGCGACTTTATGCCCCCCGAAATGGGGATCCCTCCCAGAATCCACCCAGCGGTAGATGAATCCTCGAGCGATAGCCAAGGGTATGCTTCGGTTAACACCATGGAGCTGGTAAAGCCCTATATGACCCCCGACGAGGGGGAACCCCAGGCAGACCTCCCCAACGTTTCCAGCTGGCGTCAACGTCGGTGGAATCGCAATCGCGCCGGTCATCGAGGTACGTCAGCAGGCACTTGTGGCCAAGCCGTGCACGCTACCGAGACCAGGAAGTAGGCTCAGTGCAGATATCATCACGCGCAGACCCATCCAACACCCTCGGCTCTACCTCCACCGTCGTTCGTGCTGCTGGATCGGGGGGAGCCGCCTCGTTCGTATCACAGCCAGTCTTTCCCGGCTATAGGCCAGCCTCCGCTGTCCGATCATAGCCTGGCGACTACTCTTCAGGCTTCTACTGGTAGGCAGCAAGATGTACCCAGTACTAGTCAATCACCGGTCCAGCCAGTCGGACCCGCTGTGTATCCAAATGTCGAACGACCCCCTGTAAGCAGAGGCTCACGTTTGGCACGAAAGTACGATGTTCCGAAGCACCTGTCCGGCATCCCGGCGAGGCTCTCCATCCTTGAGGCCCTTCGCCTGTCATTTGAAATGCACGAGGCACTCGCCGAGGCCCTAAGGAGCCCCCTCCAGTTCGAGACGGAAGTAGCAGCTGCGGAAGCCTTCCATACCGAGATGATTGAAAACTCCGAATGTCAGGCGGTTATCTCGTTCTCCGGTGAAGATGAGGACCCTCCTATACAGGGACACATTCGCCCACTGTATATCACTGGCCACTTCAACGGTGTGGAAGTCCGCCGCTGCCTCGTTGACACAGGGTCTGGAATCAATCTAATTCCGACCCGTACGCTGCGAAAGCTGGGTCTGTCCGAAGGTGATTTAACTCCCTCTGACCTCAGGATCTAGGGGTACGACAGGACAGAGCAAACCCCGGTCGGCAAGATCCTTCTGAAGACTCAGTTCGGTGGCTTAATTGCCAGCACCGAGTTCATGGTTGTTTCTCAGGACACCGCTTACAACGCATTGATGGGTAGGCCATGGCTCCATCTGCATGCAGCGGTCCCCTCATCGTATCACCAGTGCCTCAAGTACTCGCTCAACGGTCGAGTGGGCGTGCTCCAAGGAAACGCGTCCCCTTTCGCTTCTTGTGAGGCCCGCTATCTGGATGCGGGTTATTACAAAAGTAAGGACAAGCAAATCATGGTAAGCGAGGATGATCCCGCCCTGATCACAAGTGATCCCTGGGCAAGCATGGATGACACCTACATCCTCCCGATCCACCGGTTGGAGGCCACGACCCCCGACATGGGACAATGTTTCGTTGTTTCGGGTACGCAAGGAAGGAATGTTCCCGTGTCCAAGCGACAACGGAAAATCACCTCGTACTCCTACATAAACCAGGCTCAAGTCATCCCGGAACCCCCTACCCTTGTACGGTACCGGGACGTCAAGCTCATGACAACGGCGGTGCGCCATACGTGTCTCTTCCGCCGGGCTAGAATTAACTGACTCAGGCTGACACGTCACCACTGCTTTGATATCATCAAATGTGGCCCTTTAGGCCGAAGGCCAGATGGGATAGGGTCGACTGCCTTCATTGCTATGGTCTCAATGGAAAGCGAGTCTCCCGATGTGATGACCGCTGCTGCCCAAGCCGGCACGAGCTGCCCCTCGGATTTTGGTATCCCAGAATCCCCCCCCCCCCTATCGCGGGAAGTCCCCCCACGGGTGGGGAGGAAGACTTGGAGGATTCTCCCCCATCCTTTGAAGAAGGTGTCTCTACCACGGTTGATGAATTGGTACAGGTGAACCTTGGTAGCGAGGCAGATCCGAGACCCACATTGATCAGTGCAGCCATGTCCCTCGAGGAGCGGCAGCAGTACGTGGACTTCCTCAAACAGCATCGTGATGTGTTTTCCTGGAGTTACGATGAGATGCCGGGGTTGGATCCCCAAGTGGTCGTCCACCGTCTGGGCCTCCCGGCAAAACATCGTGGGTTTAAGCAGCCTCCCAGGAAGATGCACCCTTCTCATGGTGCCATGGTTGAGGCCGAAGTTGATAAGCTAATCAAAGGCAACTTTGTTAAGGAGGTCCAGTACCCCAAGTGGCTTGCCAACATTGTGCCAGTTAGGAAGAAGAATGGGCAGATCAGAGTTTGTATCTACTTTCGCGATCTTAATCGCCACTGCCCAAAGGAAGAATTCCCACTCCCAGTGATGGAGCTGTTGATTGACGCCACGGCCGGGTTCCAAGCCCTCTCTTTCATGGATGGGTATTCCGGGTATAACCAGATCCGGATGGCCCCCGAAGACAAGGATTCCACCGCCTCCAGGTCTCCCCAGGGTACCTTTTGCTACCAGGTAATGCCATTCGGTTTGAAAAATGCAGGTCCTACTTATCAAAGGGCCATGCATCGCATATTAAAACTGATCCTCGGGACATTGGTGGAATGCTACGTGGATGACCTTGTAGTCAAATCATGCCAGCTCCAGGACCATCTCAGAGACCTTGAGAAAGTGTTCGGTTTCCTCCGTTCTCGTCACCTGAAGATGAACCCGCTGAAGTGTGCTTTTGGGGTCACCTCTGGGAAGTTTCTGGGCTTTGTTGTTAGATACTGAGGCATCGAGATCGACCCGGAGAAGATCAAGGCCATCAGCCAAATGCCTCCCCCGAGCAACATTCGGGAGCTCCGAGGCCTTCAAGGCCACTTAGCCTATATACGCCGATTCATTGCGAATCTGGCCGGCAAGTGTAAACCCTTTTCCCGACTCATGAAGAAGGGCGCCACCTATGAATGGGATGAGGAGTGTCGGACCGCCTTCGAGGAAATCAAGCAGTATCTGCTCCAGCCTCCGGTCTTGATGCCACCAGTCTCCGGAAAGTCGCTGGTCCTTTACGTGACCGCCCTGGAGAGATCCCTCGGTGTGCTGCTCGCCCAGAAGAATAATGAGGGTACTGAGAATAGTCTCTACTATCTCAGCCGCATGCTTCTCGATATGGAGGTCAGATACTCCCCTATCGAAAAGAGCTGCCTTGCACTCGTCTTCACCGTGCAGAAGTTACGACATTACCTGCAGCACCACGAGGTGCAATTGGTCTCCCGAGTAGACCCACTGAAGTACATCCTGAGCCGTCCCATGCTGACTGGCCGACTAGAACGGTGGGCGGTGATTCTTCAGCAGTTTGACATCAGGTTTATACCTCAGAAGGACATTAAGGGACAGGCGTTGGCAGACTTTTTAGCTGCCCATCCAACCTCCGCGGATCAATCCCTGGACCTGGATTTCCCTGATGAGACGATCCTCTCAGTCGATCATGCTGCCCCGTGTTGGAAAATGCATTTCGACGGTGCCTCCCGGATCCCCACCGGTAGGAAGCTCAACGATCCCAAGCTCAACAGAGTGGGCCTGGGTGTTGTCTTCATTACCCCGGCGCAAGACGTCCTGACATACTCGTTCCTGTTGTCAGAATGTTTTACGAACAACGAGGCAGAGTACCAGGCTCTCATCACCGGCCTCGAGTTGGCCCTTGAGATCCATGTTCCCCATCTACATGTGAAGGGAGATTCTGAGCTGGTAATCAAGCAGGTTAATGGTGACTACGTCGTCAGGAAGCCGGAGCTTGCACCATTACTGGAGTACACCCTCCTCCTAATGGCCCAGTTCTCTTCTCGACCGGAGGTTACCCATGTCCCACAGTCGCATAACGGCCAAGTGGACACCCTGGCTGGCTTAGCCGCATCGCTCGCAGAACCCGAGCAAGATGATTTGGTCATACACGTGGCCCACCGGAGAGTCATTTCCCCCGTCACCCAAGAGGACCGTGATAGCCTGCGGGTAAGTCATATCACCACCGGACCCTCCATATCGGGAGTCCCGGGTTCGTCAGACGCAGTGGTTGAAACCACCCCCGACTGGAGAGAACCTTTTGTCGAGTATCTCCAAAATGGTCAGCTCCCTGACGATCGGGCCGAACGCGAGCGGATCCGACACCGCGCGCTGCAATTTACCCTCTGGAGCGGCCCCAGTCTAGAACAGATCCTTTATAAGAGGATTTTCGATGGTTTCCTCTTCCGTTGCATCCAAGGAGGGGAGATACCTCAAGTTATGCAAGAGGTTCACGCCGGTTCCTGTGGCGCCGATCAAGCTGGGCCGAAACTGTCCCATCAAATCCGGAGGTTGGGGTACTTTTAGCCCTCTATGATCCGCGATTGTATTGGATACGCCAAGAGATGCCACACGTGCCAAGTACACGCCAACTTCTTGCATCGGCCGCCGGAGCCCCTCCACCCCACCAAGTACTCTTGGCCATTTGCAGTATGGGGACTTGATGTAGTGGGACCGTATCCACCGGCAACAGTCCGCCAGTGTAGGTTCATCCTGACAGCTACAAATTTCTTCTCCAAGTGGGCAGAAGCAGTTCCGCTCAAAGAGGTCAAGGCCCGTTCCATCTTTGACTTTGTGAGCTCCAACATTATCCCCGGTTTGGAGTCCCTCACGCCGTCCTCACCGATAACGGCACCAACTTTCAAGCAGCTGAATTGAAGAAATTGTACGCTAAGTACGACATCCGGTCGAACCATACCTCCCGCTACCACACGCAGGCGAATGGACAGATCAAGGCGTTCAACAAGACCCTCTCTAACATTCTGCAGAAGATGGTTGGTCAGAACAAGAAGAGTTGGCCGGACAAGCTCCCCAACGCCCTCTGGGCTTACCGGACGACGACTCGAAACTCTACCCAGGTGACCCCATATTCCCTGGTGTATGGAGCCGAGGCCGTCCTACCCATTGAGATCCAGCTGCCGTCACTACGCACTACAGTTTATGATCACCAGACATCAGATGAGGTAGCCGAGATCCGTCTAGCTGAATTAGAGGCACTGGACGAGAACCGGCTTCGTGCCCTGCACAATCTGGAAAGGCATCAGGACAATATAGAGAGAGCCTTTTACAAGAAGGTTTGTCTCCGCTCTTTTCTATTGGGTGACCTGGTACTGGCCCTTCGAGCGCCAATGATTCCCGGTAGGAAACCACCCAAGTTAGAACCCAAATGGGAAGGGCCTTATATCATCCATAAGGTTTACCCCAATGGAGCATACTCCTTGGTGACCACGGATAGAGAGCGTATAACCCCCCCCCCCCCCCCCACCAATGCCAAGTTCCTCAAGCGGTACTTTGCTTAGGGAAAAAAAAGGGAGGTCCAGCACGACCCTAAACTGCGTGAAGGTCCTGTACGACCTTAAACTACAAAATGGTCTCGCACGACCTTAAACTGCATCTTCGTCCAGCAAGACGATAAACTGTGAAACGGTCCCGCATGACCTTAAACTGGACACTATAGTCCAACATGACTCTAAACCGTAAAGTCATGCACAACCATAAGCTGCGTCTTCGTCCTGTGGGATGTTAAACTGCAAGTCGGTCAGGCCTTCCCGACCGAGGCTCAGCCTTAGGCCCCTTTGGCCTTTTCGGGTCCCCGACCCTCATCCTCATGTAAGACGTTAAACTGCAAACCAGTCAGGCCTTCTTGACCGATACCTGACCTTAGGCCCCCTGGCCTTCTCGGACCTCTCCGCCCAATCTCTTACCCGGGGTGTATGGTGTGGTGTAGGACTACGCCCTCATTTACGTCGGGATCATGTACCATGTCGTACGCCCCCCCTTTACGAGGCTCGGCCTCAGGCCACTTGGCCTCCTCGGGTGTAACATCCCAAGGTTTTCTAAAAATAAATTGAAAATGCTTGAAATTTTGTTTAAGGTATATATTTATAAGTATCCTTTAAACATAATTTTATTTCTTCTATGTTTTGAATTTCAAGAAACTGTCATCTACAATTGTGTTCAGTATGTTATTTAGAGTCTGATGGAACAAACTTGTTTTTTTGGTGAATAGTAACATGCCTTATGAATAGTAATACGAATAGTAATATGACCTCATGAATAGTAAATAATAATATTATTTTATTTTCCCATGGCAATAGGATAATGGGATCTTAATTAATTTTCCAATGTCACATAAAACTAATTGCACTTCAATTTTGTTATTTTTCGAATTAACTGTGACCTTATTTAGAAATTAAATTAATAATATTTAGAAAATTATTTTTGAAAAATGGAGTTCATTTTTGAATTCTACACATCGAAAAATGGTTGGGGTAAATTTTTGGTATTTTTCTGAAACTCTTGAATTTTCGGTGAATAGTGAAATACGATAAAATACCGTATAATCAATTTATCAGTAAATATGCACTATTTATGACATCATAAGTGATGAAAGGCCACTTTCCTCGAACTCACTTGATATTTTCACTAATTAAGGCCACTTTATTTGAGATTATTCATAGTCTTGATAAAAATATTATAATAATAATTAAAATAATCTAAAATACCTCCCCTCCTCCACTATAAATACCACCCTCACTCCCCTCTTCCTCTCACACCTCTCAAGCCTTGAGCATTGTCTAATTTCTGCCAAATTCCCTCCCCAATCTTCTTCTCCACGTCCTAGAGCTGTTGGTCTCACCAAAAGACCAAAATCAAAGCCCTTAAGAAGGATCTCAAGGAGAAGAGATCAAGAGGTAAACATCCTCTTTCATTTCCATTCTTTCCTTCCATTTTATGTTATTCTCTTCCTTTCCCTTTGTCTTTTGTTGGGATATTTCATTTAATATTTCCCCTTACTGTCCAAATTTTGTGTGAATGATGAGATATTCCATTCCTCTCATCAATCTTATTTTTATGAAATTTTAAGAGACGTCGTTAGGCTGCCGAATTTTTGTAAGAAATTTCTCATGTTTTCTTCATTTCAAGATTCCCTTCTCTTCGTTCTTCACCCACTCTTATCCAAGAGGCATGAAATCTCCAGAATCATGTATATTCTGGATGTTGTCATGTTTATGGAAAATTACAAATCATTATTCCTCTCCTCTCTCACTTATTTAAAGAATCAAAAAAACATAATCCATTTGTGTCGAATTACCGATATCGTGGACGATGTATTTTCAATCTCCATTAATTCTTTCAAGTCTGGTCATAAAACCATTTCTATGGTTGAACCAGGTTATAATATATGTTTTATGAATCATATAAGGTTCTGGAATTCTTTTGTACTCATGATTCAAATTTACAAGACTAAATGAAGTTGTAATTATCAAAGAACCACATAAATTATCTAAACGAACATAATTAATGTTTAACTTATAAATCATCATCATATAAAGCACCAAAGTGATAAATGGTATAATTTATGGTACTGGAATTATGTAAATACTACTCCATTCCAATTCTGGAGTTTCACTTCCAATCAACAAGAAAGATTCATCATGAACCGATTGTGAAAATCACAAAAGAACTCACCCAAAATAATGCAAGGAACAAAATCCTAACAATTAAGGGGTGAAATGAGGTTATGAAATGACCATATAAGATGTTATAAACATGAACATGTTTCTGTAAAGTACTAATAACACTCTTTTAACCATTATACAAGAGGTTTAAACAATTTTGAAGTAATACAAGCCCAAGGTAAGGGAATTCTTAACCCGATTTCCATTCTTTGGGTTAACCTTCTACTTTATAATTTATGTGCTATTTAAATTGTTTGTGTGATGGTTTCTGTTTATATTATGTTTAATTATGTGTATTTACAGAGTATATACATATTCCATCCACTCAATTAAGCCTCACTTCAAGTATATGATGTTTATAAGGGACTTTTCTTCTAAAATCCTCTTTTATAAGATTCAAAGGCAATGTTTTTATGCTATTGGTTATTGGGAATTGTTTATGATGAAGGGTGGGACCTATATTTACCTCCAATTCATTGGGTATGAGTAAGTTGGAGGTCGGCCGTATGGTTACTCCAAGTGTAACTGTGATGGTTACACAAAGTAAGGTAGCCGTGAGGGTTACAAATTTTAAGGTAGCCAAGATGGTTACAAGATTATGTAAGTAATGCCCCAATATACCTCTATGATTATAATTATGTTTGTGTTGATCTTGTTTAAATCTTATGTTACACAAAGTAAGATTTTATGGGTGGAAATCATGTCTTTTGAAAATGTTTTCATACGTCATGCGTATTCATGGACTAATGTGATTTTTCCTTCTTTTTCATACCTTACTGATCTTTTGTGCTCATCCCAAGTTTTTAAATGATTTTTCACAGGTTAATGGATGAGTAATACATGGAAGTAAGACATGTTAAATGTTGAAGAATTGTCAAGGAGTCTTGTTTTGTGTTTTAATGTTTTATATTCTGAGGAAAATAGAAACTGATTTTATGGTATCCACTATGTAACAATGTGTAATGTTATGAATGTTTTGTCTTAATTCTCTAAAGCTCTAAACTTGAAAAGATCCTCAATGTATAATGAAGTGTTTTCTTAAATAAATTCAAGATTATGTATGAAATAAGTGCGGGTCCTTATAGTTGGTATCAAAGGTCGGTTTAGACAACTTTAGGGATTAGGAGTTCTTGTGAGACACGTGATTAGTCCCTATATCTACTATTTCAGTTAAATCGTTGTTTTATAACTTTTTTTTCAGGTCAAGTAAAGTCGGTTACGAATGGAAGGAGAAGGATCTCAAACGACATTCCTATCTCTTCCTGATGACATGCTTGCAATAATTATTGCAAAGTCATCTTCGGATGATTGTGAAACTTTTTCTAGCATACAACTCACTTGCAAGCAGTTTTTTGAGATATCAAACACCTCCTCTATACCTCGTTATCATCGTGGATCATGGGTTGTTTTTAGACAAATACTATTTTCACAATATTCACATAATTTCAAGAAAGGTAAATATTATCAAGGTATTTTCAAATATTTTACCTTATCACAAGAATTTGAAGCATATTATGATTTTAAAAATGGTGCTGAGGAAGGAGACCCTTGTGCAACCTATTTATATTTGCTTTTAAACTATAGTCTCACATCACATACTTATGGTATTTTAAAAGGACCAATAATAGAAAGTTTCAACTCAATTTCGGTCCGACTATTTTATAGAAATCATGTTTTATCAGATGTTTTGGAATTATATGTCATACATGATTATTTTCCAAAACTGTTTTTCTGTGAACACCCATATGACCCATGTTGTACGAGGTGTATTTGGATGGAGGAAGCAAATGATTTTGAAGGATCTCTAAATCATTGTTGTAATGCATGGGACTTCTACCTACGCGAACAAGATGATGATGAAACTGAGTGGACACCTTGATCAAGGTGCCCTCACTTGTTTAATAAGTAAATAAAATTGCGAGGACGCAATTTCAAGAAGGTGGGGAAAATGTAACATCCCAAGGTTTTCTAAAAATAAATTGAAAATGCTTGAAATTTTGTTTAAGGTATATATTTATAAGTATCCTTTAAACATAATTTTATTTCTTCTATGTTTTGAATTTCAAGAAACTGTCATCTACAATTGTGTTCAGTATGTTATTTAGAGTCTGATGGAACAAACTTGTTTTTTTGGTGAATAGTAACATGCCCTTATGAATAGTAATATGAATAGTAATATGACCTCATGAATAGTAAATAATAATATTATTTTATTTTCCCACGGCAATAGGATAATGGGATCTTAATTAATTTTCCAATGTCACATAAAACTAATTGCACTTCAATTTTGTTATTTTTCGAATTAACTGTGACCTTATTTAGAAATTAAATTAATAATATTTAGAAAATTATTTTTTAAAAATGGAGTTCATTTTTGAATTCTACACATCGAAAAATGGTTGGGGTAAATTTTTGGTATTTTTCTGAAACTCTTGAATTTTCGGTGAATAGTGAAATACGATAAAATACCGTATAATCAATTTATCGGTAAATATGCACTATTTATGACATCATAAGTGATGAAAGGACACTTGCCTCGAAATCACTTGATATTTTCACTAATTAAGGCCACTTTATTTGAGATTATTCATAGTCTTGATAAAAATATTATAATAATAATTAAAATAATCTAAAATACCTCCCCTCCTCCACTATAAATACCACCCTCACTCCCCTCTTCCTCTCACACCTCTCAAGCCTTGAGAATTGTCTAATTTCTGCCAAATTCCCTCCCCAATCTTCTTCTCCACGTCCTAGAGCTTCTGGTCTCACCAAAAGACCAAAATCAAATCCCTTAAGAAGGATCTCAAGGAGAAGAGATCAAGAGGTAAACATCCTCTTTCATTTCCATTCTTTCCTTCCATTTTATGTTATTCTCTTCCTTTACCTTTGTATTTTGTTGGGATATTTCATTTAATATTTCCCCTTACTGTACAAATTTTGTATTAATGATGATATATTCCATTCCTCTCATCAATCTTATTTTTATGAAATTTTAAGAGACGTCCTTAGGATGCCGAATTTTTGTAAGAAATTTCTCATGTTTTCTTCATTTCAAGATTCCCTTCTCTTCGTTCTTCACCCACTCTTATCCAAGAGGCATGAAATCTCCAGAATCATGTACATTCTGAATGTTGTCATGTTTATGGAAAATTACAAATCATTATTCCTCTCCTCTCTCACTTATTTAAAGAATCAAAAAAACATTGTCCATTTGTGTCGAATTACCGATATCGTGGACGATGTATTTTCAATCTCCATTAATTCTTTCAAGTCTGGTCATGAAACCATTTATATGGTTGAACCAGGTTATAATATATGTTTTATGAATCATATAAGGTTCTGGAATTTTTTTGTACTCGTGATTCAAATTTACAAGACTAAATGAAGTTGTAATTATCAAAGAACCACATAAATTATCTAAACGAACATAATTAATGTTTAACTTATAAATCATCATCATATAAAGAACCAAAGTGATAAATGGTATAATTTATGGTACTGGAATTATGTAAATACTACTCCATTCCAATTATGGAGTTTCACTTCCAATCAACAAGAAAGATTCATCATGAACCGATTGTGAAAATCACAAAAGAACTCACCCAAAATAATGCAAGGAACAAAATCCTAACAATTAAGGGGTGAAATGAGGTTATGAAATGACCATATAAGATGTTATAAACATGAAAATGTTTCTGTAAAGTACTAATAACACTCTTTTAACCATTATACAGGAGGTTTAAACAATTTTGAAGTAATACAAGCCCAAGGTAAGGGAATTCTTAACCCGATTTCCATTCTTTGGGTTAACCTTCTACTTTATAATTTATGTTCTATTTAAATTGTTTGTGTGATGGGTTCTGTTTATATTATGTTTAATTATGTGTATTTACAGATTATATACATATTCCATCCACTCAATTAAGCCTCACTTCAAGTATATGATGTTTATAAGGGACTTTTCTTCTAAAATCCTCTTTTAAAATTCTGTTTTATAAGACTCAAAGGCAATGTTTTTATGCTATTGGTTATTGGGAATTGTTTATGATGAAGGGTGGGACCTATATTTCCCTCCAATGCATTGGGTATGAGTAAGTTGGAGGTCGGCCGTATGGTTACTCCAAGTGTAACTGTGATGGTTACACAAAGTAAGGTAGCCGTGAGGGTTACAAATTTTAAGGTAGCCAAGATGGTTACAAGATTATGTAAGTAATGCCCCAATATACCTCTATGATTATAATTATGTTTGTGTTGATCTTGTTTAAATCTCATGTTACACAAAGTAAAATTTTATGGGTGGAAAGCATGTCTTTTGAAAATGTTTTCATACGTCATGCGTATTCATGGACTAATGTGATTTTTCCTTCTTTTTCAGACCTTATTGAGATTTTGTGCTCATCCCAACTTTTTAAATGATTTTTCACAGGTTAATGGATGAGTAATTCAAGGAAGGAAGACATGTTAAATGTTGAAGAATTTTCAAGGAGTCTTGTTTTGTGTTTTAATGTTTTATATTCTGAGGAAAATAGAAACTCATTTTATGGTATCCACTATGTAACAATGTGTAATGTTATGAATGTTTTGTCTTAATTCTCTAAATCTCTAAACTTGAAAAGATCCTCAATGTATAATGAAGTGTTTTCTTAAATAAATTCAAGATTATGTATGAAATAAGTGCGGGTCCTTATAGTTGGTATCAAAGGTCGGTTTAGACAACTTTAGGGATTAGGAGTTCTTGTGAGACACGTGATTAGTCCCTATATCTACTATTTCAGTTAAATCCTTATTTTATAACTTTTTTTTCTGGTCAAGTAAAGTCGGTTACGAATGGAAGGAGAAGGATCTCAAACGACATTCCTATCTCTTCCTGATGACATGCTTGCAATAATTATTGCAAAGTCATCTTCGGATGATTGTGAAACTTTTTCTAGCATACAACTCACTTGCAAGCAGTTTTTTGAGATATCAAACACCTCCTCTATACCTCGTTATCATCGTGGATCATGGGTTGTTTTTAGACAAATACTATTTTCACAATATTAACATAATTTCAAGAAAGGTAAATATTATCAAGGTATTTTCAAATATTTTACCTTATCACAAGAATTTGAAGCATATTATGATTTTAAAAATGGTGCTGAGGAAGGAGACCCTTGTGCAACCTATTTATATTTTCTTTTAAACTATAGTCTCACATCACATACTTATGGTATTTTAAAAGGACCAATAATAGAAAGTTTCAACTCAATTTCGGTCCGACTATTTTATAGAAATCATGTTTTATCAGATGTTTTGGAATTATATGTCATACATGATTATTTTCCAAAACTGTTTTTCTGTGAACACCCATATGACCCATGTTGTACGAGGTGTATTTGGATGGAGGAAGCAAATGATTTTGAAGGATCTCTAAATCATTGTTGTAATGCATGGGACTTCTACCAACGTGAACAAGATGATGATGAAACCGAGTGGACACCTTGATCAAGGTACCCTCACTTGTTTAATAAGTAAATAAAATTGCGAGGACGCAATTTCAAGAAGGTGGGGATAATGTAACATCCCAAGGTTTTCTAAAAAAAATTGAAAATGCTTGAAATTTTGTTTAAGGTATATATTTATAAGTATCCTTTAAACATAATTTTATTTCTTCTATGTTTTGAATTTCAAGAAACTGTCATCTATAATTGTGTTCAGTATGTTATTTAGAGTCTGATGGAACAAACTTGTTTTTTTGGTGAATAGTAACATGACCTTATGAATAGTAATATGAATAGTAATATGACCTCATGAATAGTAAATAATATTATTATTTTATTTTCCCATGGCAATAGGATAATGGGATCTTAATTAATTTTCCAATGTCACATAAAACTAATTGCACTTCAATTTTGTTATTTTTCGAATTAACTGTGACCTTATTTAGAAATTAAATTAATAATATTTAGAAAATTATTTTTGAAAAATGGAGTTCATTTTTGAATTCTACACATCAAAAAATGGTTGGGGTAAATTTTTGGTATTTTTCTGAAACTCTTGAATTTTCGGTGAATAGTGAAATACGATAAAATACCGTATAATCAATTTATCGGTAAATATGCACTATTTATGACATCATAAGTGATGAAAGGCCACTTGCCTCGAACTCACTTGATATTTTCACTAATTAAGGCCACTTGATTTGATATTATTCATAGTCTTGATAAAAATATTATAATAATAATTAAAATAATCTAAAATACCTCCCCTCCTCCACTATAAATACCACCCTCACTCCCCTCTTCCTATCACACCTCTCAAGCCTTGAGCATTGTCTAATTTCTTCCAAATTCCCTCCCCAATCTTCTTCTCCACGTCCTAGAGCTGCTGGTCTCACCAAAAGACCAAAATCAAAGCCCTTAAGAAGGATCTCAAGGAGAAGAGATCAAGAGGTAAACATCCTCTTTCATTTCCATTCTTTCCTTCCATTTTATGTTATTCTCTTCCTTTACCTTTGTCTTTTGTTGGGATATTTCATTTAATATTTCCCCTTACTGTCCAAATTTTGTATGAATGATGAGATATTCCATTCCTCTCATCAATCTTATTTTTATGAAATTTTAAGAGACGTCGTTAGGCTGCCAAATTTTTGTAAGAAATTTCTCATGTTTTCTTCATTTCAAGATTCCCTTCTCTTCGTTCTTCACCCACTCTTATCCAAGAGGCATGAAATATCCAGAATCATGTATATTCTGGATGTTTTCATGTTTATGGAAAATTACAAATCATTATTCCTCTCCTCTCTCACTTATTTAAAGAATCAAAAAAACATTGTCCATTTGTGTCGAATTACCGATATCGTGGACGATGTATTTTCAATCTCCATTAATTCTTTCAAGTCTGGTCATGAAAACATTTATATGGTTGAAACAGGTTATAATATATGTTTTATGAATCATATAAGGTTCTGGAATTCTTTTGTACTCATGATTCAAATTTACAAGACTAAATGAAGTTGTAATTATCAAAGAACCACATAAATTATCTAAACGAACATAATTAATGTTTAACTTATAAATCATCATCATATAAAGCACCAAAGTGATAAATGGTATAATTTATGGTACTGGAATTATGTAAATACTACTCCATTCCAATTCTTGAGTTTCACTTCCAATCAACAAGAAAGATTCATCATGAACCGATTGTGAAAATCACAAAAGAACTCACCCAAAATAATGCAAGGAACAAAATCCTAACAATTAAGGGGTGAAATGAGGTTATGAAATGACCATATAAGATGTTATAAACATGAACATTTTTCTGTAAAGTACTAATAACACTCTTTTAACCATTATACAGGAGTTTTAAACAATTTTGAAGTAATACAAGCCCAATGTAAGGGAATTCTTAACCCGATTTCTATTCTTTGGGTTAACCTTCTACTTTATAATTTATGTGCTATTTAAATTGTTTTTTTGATGGGTTATGTTTATATTATGTTTAATTATGTGTATTTACAGAGTATATACATATTCCATCCACTCAATTAAGCCTCACTTCAAGTGTATGATGTTTATAAGGGACTTTTCTTCTAAAATCCTCTTTTAAAATTCTGTTTTATAAGATTCAAAGGCAATGTTTTTATGCTATTGGTTATTGGGAATTGTTTATGATGAAGGGTGGGACCTATATTTCCCTCCAATTCATTGGGTATGAGTAATTTGGAGGTCGGCCGTATGGTTACTCCAAGTGTAACTGTGATGGTTACACAAAGTAAGGTAGCCGTGAGGGTTACAAATTTTTAGGTAGCCAAGATGGTTACAAGATTATGTAGGTAATTCCCCAATATACCTCTATGATTATAATTATGTTTGTGTTGATCTTGTTTAAATCTCATGTTACACAAATTAAGATTTTATGGGTGGAAAGCATGTCTTTTGAAAATGTTTTCATACGTCATGCGTATTCATGGACTAATGTGATTTTTCCTTCTTTTTCATACCTTACTGAGCTTTTGTGCTCATCCCAAGTTTTTAAATGATTTTTCACAGGTTAATGGATGAGTAATACAAGGAAGGAAAACATGTTAAATGTTGAAGAATTGTCAAGGAGTCTTGTTTTCTGTTTTAATGTTTTATATTCTGAGGAAAATAGAAACTGATTTTATGGTATCCACTATGTAACAATGTGTAATGTTATGAATGTTTTGTCTTAATTCTCTAAAGATCTAAACTTGAAAAGATCCTCAATGTATAATGAAGTGTTTTCTTAAATAAATTCAAGATTATGTATGAAATAAGTGCGGGTCCTTATAGTTGGTATCAAAGGTCGGTTTAGACAACTTTAGGGATTAGGAGTTCTTGTGAGACACGTGATTAGTCCCTATATCTACTATTTCAGTTAAATCCTTGTTTTAAAACTTTTTTTTCAGGTCAAGTAAAGTCGGTTACGAATGGAAGGAGAAGGATCTCAAACGACATTCCTATCTCTTCCTGATGACATGCTTTCAATAATTATTGCAAAGTCATCTTCGGATGATTGTGAAACTTTTTCTAGCATACAACTCACTTGCAAGCAGTTTTTTGAGATATCAAACACCTCCTCTATACCTCGTTATCATCGTGGATCATGGGTTGTTTTTAGACAAATACTATTTTCACAATATTCACATAATTTCAAGAAAGGTAAATATTATCAAGGTATTTTCAAATATTTTACCTTATCACAAGAATTTGAAGCATATTATGATTTTAAAAATGGTGCTGAGGAAGGAGACCCTTGTGCAACCTATTTATATTTGATTTTAAACTATAGTCTCACATCACATACTTATGGTATTTTAAAAGGAACAATAATAGAAAGTTTCAACTCAATTTCGGTCCGACTATTTTATAGAAATCATGTTTTATCAGATGTTTTAGAATTATATGTCATACATGATTATTTTCCAAAACTGTTTTTCTGTGAACACCCATATGAACCATGTTGTACGAGGTGTATTTGGATGGAGGAAGAAAATGATTTTGAAGGATCTATAAATCATTGTTGTAATGCATGGGACTTCTACCTACGTGAACAAGATGATGATGAAACCGAGTGGACACCTTGATCAAGGTACCCTCACTTGTTTAATAAGTAAATAAAATTGCGAGGACGCAATTTCAAGAAGGTGGGGATAATGTAACATCCCAAGGTTTTCTAAAAATAAATTGAAAATGCTTGAAATTTTGTTTAAGGTATATATTTATAAGTATCCTTTAAACATAATTTTATTTCTTCTATGTTTTGAATTTCAAGAAACTGTCATCTACAATTGTGTTCAGTATGTTATTTAGAGTCTGATGGAACAAACTTGTTTTTTTTGGTGAATAGTAACATGCCCTTATGAATAGTAATATGAATAGTAATATGACCTCATGAATAGTAAATAATATTATTATTTTATTTTCCCATGGCAATAGGATAATGGGATCTTAATTAATTTTCCAATGTCACATAAAACTAATTGCACTTCAATTTTGTTATTTTTCGAATTAACTGTGACCTTATTTAGAAATTAAATTAATAATATTTAGAAAATTATTTTTGAAAAATGGAGTTCATTTTTGAATTCTACACATTGAAAAATGGTTGGGGTAAATTTTTGGTATTTTTCTGAAACTCTTGAATTTTCGGTGAATAGTGAAATACGATAAAATACCGTATAATCAATTTATCGGTAAATATGCACTATTTATGACATCATAAGTGATGAAAGGCCACTTGCCTCGAACTCACTTGATATTTTCACTAATTAAGGCCACTTGATTTGAGATTATTCATAGTCTTGATAAAAATATTATAATAATAATTAAAATAATCTAAAATACCTCCCCTCCTCCATTATAAATACCACCCTCACTCCCCTCTTCCTCTCACACCTCTCAAGCCTTGAGAATTGTCTAATTTCTGCCAAATTCCCTCCCCAATCTTCTTCTCCACGTCCTAGAGCTTCTGGTCTCACCAAAAGACCAAAATCAAAGCCCTTAAGAAGGATCTCAAGGAGAAGAGATCAAGAGGTAAACATCCTCTTTCATTTCCATTCTTTCCTTCCATTTTATGTTATTCTCTTCCTTTCCCTTTGTCTTTTGTTGGGATATTTCATTTAATATTTCCCCTTACTGTCCAAATTTTGTATGAATTATGAGATATTCCATTCATCTCATCAATCTTATTTTTATGAAATTTTAAGAGACGTCGTTAGGCTGCCGAATTTTTGTAAGAAATTTCTCATGTTTTCTTCATTTCAAGATTCCCTTCTCTTCGTTCTTCACCCACTCTTATCCAAGAGGCATGAAATCTCCATAATCATGTATATTCTGGATTTTTTCATGTTTATGGAAAATTACAAATCATTATTCCTCTCCTCTCTCACTTATTTAAAGAATCAAAAAAACATTGTCCATTTGTGTCGAATTACAGATATCGTGGACGATGTATTTTCAATCTCCATTAATTATTTCAAGTCTGGTCATGAAACCATTTATATGGTTGAACCAGGTTATAATATATGTTTTATGAATCATATAAGGTTCTGGAATTCTTTTGTACTCATGATTCAAATTTACAAGACTAAATGAAGTTGTAATTATCAAAGAACCACATAAATTATCTAAACGAACATAATTAATGTTTAACTTATAAATAATCATCATATAAAGCACCAAAGTGATAAATGGTATAATTTATGGTACTGTAATTATGTAAATACTACTCCATTCCAATTCTGGAGTTTCACTTCCAATCAACAAGAAAGATTCATCATGAACCGATTGTGAGAATCACAAAAGAAATCACCCAAAATAATGCAAGGAACAAAATCCTAACAATTAAGGGGTGAAATGAGGTTATGAAATGACCATATAATATGTTATAAACATGAAAATGTTTCTGAAAAGTACTAATAACACTCTTTTAACCATTATACGCGAGGTTTAAACAATTTTTAAGTAATACAAGCCCAAGGTAAGGGAATTCTTAACCCGATTTCCATTCTTTGGGTTAACCTTCTACTTTATAATTTATGTGCTATTTAAATTGTTTGTGTGATGTGTTCTATTTATATTATGTTTAATTATGTGTATTTACAGAGTATATACATATTCCATCCACTCAATTAAGCCTCACTTCAAGTATATGATGTTTATAAGGGACTTTTCCTCTAAAATCCTCTTTTAAAATTCTGTTTTATAAGATTCAAAGGCAATGTTTTTATGCTATTGGTTATTGGGCATTGTTTATGATGAAGGGTGGGACCTATATTTCCCTCCAATGCATTGGTTTTGAGTAAGTTGGAGGTCGGCCGTATGGTTACTCCAAGTGTAACTGTGATGGTTACACAAAGTAAGGTAGCCGTGAGGGTTACAAATTTTAAGGTAGCCAAGATGGTTACAAGATTATGTAAGTAATTCCCCAATATACCTATATGATTATAATTATGTTTGTGTTGATCTTGTTTAAATCTCATGTTACACAAATTAAGATTTTATGGGTGGAAAGCGTGTCTTTTGAAAATGTTTTCATACGTCATGCGTATTCATGGACTAATGTGATTTTTCCTTCTTTTTCATACCTTACTGAGCTTTTGTGCTCATCCCAATTTTTTAAATGATTTTTCACAGGTTAATGGATGAGTAATACAAGGAAGGAAGACATGTTAAATGTTGAAGAATTTTCAAGGAGTCTTGTTTTGTGTTTTAATGTTTTATATTCTGAGGAAAATGGAAACTGATTTTATGGTATCCACTATGTAACAATGTGTAATGCTATGAATATTTTGTCTTAAATCTCTAAAGCTCTAAACTTGAAAAGATCCTCAATGTATAATGAACTTTTTTCTTAAATAAATTCAAGGTTATGTATGAAATAAGTGCGGGTCCTTATATCGGTCCCCCGTCCCCGTCCTTACTGCAAGACGTTAAACTGCAAGCCAGTCAGGCCTTCCTGACCGAGGCTCGGCCTCAGGACCCTTGGCCTCCTCAGGCCCCCGGCCCCTTCTTCACTGTGAGACGTTAAACAGCAAGCTGGTCAAGTCTCTTTGACCGCGGCTCGGCCTCAGGCCCCCTGTTTTTTCCCTGACTTACCTTCTTGCGGGATTGTACGGTATAGTGTAGGACTACGTCCTCATTCATGTCGGATTACTTATTGTACCGTACATATCCCCTAAATGAGGTGCTTCTCATCGTCCTGCAGGACGTTAAACTTCACTTCTATAACTACGTGTGGCTTGATTCTCATCCTTATGAGATACGTAGGAATGCTCGGACACCTCGTCTTGAGCCCAGTCCCAAGCTTTTCCCTTCCACTATCCCCCCTAGGAATTGTTTTCTTGGAGGATCTTTGTATAGCAGGGAGTAGGATTTCTTGGCCCCGCTTATGCAACCCCGCTCGCACAAAGATGGGAAGGGTCGCACCATGCGCCCACTCCTGTTCTTCTATCCCACCACGTCCCCACCGCATGACGCTAAACTGCATGGCCTTCAAGAACTACGTATGGCTTGATTCTCATCCTTATGAGATACGTAGGAACCCCCGGACACTTCGTCCGTTGTCCCAACCCAAAAGCCAAAATCTTCCCCTCAGGTCAAGACATGGCAGGGTGCACACTTTTTCCCCGACCCACATCGAGCAATCCTCGACCCGGCTGCATATTCCCCCCTGGAGGTGTTTGCCCCTTTCGTGGATGGATAAAACTATGCTTCACCCACTCCTTGACTGGGATTCCTTCATTTTTCGCACCCAGAGGGACCCCCAAGAACGGCCTAGATACAATGCCCAAGGGCTCTCCTACCGATACGGGCCAACGCCCCCGAGGGTTTTCGAGCAACAAGCCGATACAAGTCCCGCGTCGCGAATTTGGTCAGCGGTCGACGCTCATTTTTTTCCCCCATACGGGTCACCATAGGAACGTTGTGTTTCGAACATGGTCAACAGTGTCCTGGATTTTCGGGTCCACCCCGAGATGTCCCAGGCATCAAGAACAGTGATTCATTCTGCCCCATCCCGAGGTGACAAACTTCCCCCAGGTGGTGCTAGCGATCGGGCCCACGGCCCAAGATTCCTCATAAGGGTGTACGGTGTGATGTGGGACTATGTCCTCATTCACGTCGGGATCACGTACCATGCCGTACGCCCTCCCTTTACGAGGACCAGCCTCAGGCCCCTTGGCCTTCTCGGGTCCCCGACCCTCGTCCTCATGTAAGACATTAAACTGCAAACCAGTCAGGCCTTCCTGACGGATGCCCGACCTTAGGCCCCTTGGCCTTTCCGGGACACGACCCAGGTCCCCTCTTATAGGAGTATATGGTGTGGTGTGGGACTATGTCCTCATTCGCGTCGGCTTCTTCGCCATACCGTACACCTCCCTTGTTTAGAGGTATGTTACTCCCTTTCTCGTCCTGTATGACGTTAAACTACACCTTCAGAACTACGTGTGGCTTGATTCCCATCCTCATGGGATACGTAGGACCGCCTGAATGTCCAAGATTCGGGTCCATCCCCATCTCTCGGGAATCCTCATCCCATCCCGGCCCCTTGGCCTATCCTTCCTCCATGAGAGGATCATATGGTGTGGTGTGGGATTATGTCCTCATTCACGATGGTCTCGTAATGACCACTCCATGCTCCCCCCCCTACTGAGCTGTTTCATCGATCCCTTTTTCGGCGGTTCACCAATGTGCTTAAGAGTACTCTGGTTTATTACCTGGAATACCAGGCTTTACTCGGACACGTCCGCACCCGCTTTCCAGGCTTTGCGTATCCCCGCATCAGGGCTTTAATCATCTTTCACACCCGGAGGGACCCCCAAGAACGGCCTGGATACAATGCCCAAGGGCTCTCCTACCGATACGGGCCAACGTCCCCCAGGGTTTCGGACAACAAATCGATAAAATCCCGCGTTGCGAATATGGTCAACGGTCGATGCTCGTTTGTTGTTCCCACCTCAGGCTAACGCGATAAGGACGCTGTGTTTCCATCATGGTTAACAGTTTTCCTCTATCGCCACATCAACCCATTAATCCCAAATGTCGGGTACACAATTCACACCCTTCGTCACTTCATCATGTCCAAGTAGAGTCTCAGGATTCTTGGTACTTTTCCTCCGTGCACGTCTGCACGTTGGGAGAACAAGCTGCATCAAAGGTGTCCTTCGAAACTCTCTGTCAACTCCCCTTTGATGGACGCCCCAAGTATTGCGATGAGGATACCCCCCTTGTTTCCCACACCGAGTTTATCTCACGTGGGCTTAGGGATTGGGTTGACATCTGTGCTTACTCGGGGGTTGTCACCATCCATGGTCCGAGATCTAAGACCATAAACTAAGACTCTCATCTGGAACTACGTTCAAGACCCCTTGTCTTTGGGTCCAGCTTGAGTTCAGCAAGTTCACCTCTCTCGGGTCCTACCATTGGGACCCCGACCACCGGACCGCGTGGCGTAGTGTAGGATTACGTCCTCATTCACGTCAGGTTAGCAATAGCTGCACCACGCGCACCCCGTTCTGAGAGTTGGTCCTCCTATTCTTTGTCCTGCATGACATTAAAAGGCACCCTTTAGAACTAAGTGTAGCTTGATTCCCATCCTCATGGGATACGTAGGACCACCTGATTGTCTAAGATTCGGGTCCAGCCCCACCTCTTAGTGATCTCCTGATCTCTCGGTCACCTAGGCCACTTGGTCTATCCCTCTCCAGAAGGGGGATGTGTAGGTATGATACAAGGTTTTGGGAACCATGACCCCTTCCCCCGGGAACCTGCCATCTCTCTATTACCCTCAAAGTTGAGTCCCTTGACTCCTTGCAGTGGTTCACCCATGTATTAAGAGCACTCTAGTCTAGGACCAAGAGTGTCAGATTCAACTTGATCAAGTTCCTTCCACTTGTCAAGCTTCATGTTCCCCTCTATTCGGACTTCCATCATCTTTCACACCCAGAGGGACCCCCAAGAACGGCATGGATACAACGCCCAAGGGCTCTCCTACCGATACGGGCCAACGCCCCCGAGGGTTTTGGACAACGAATCGATAAAATCCCGCGTTGCGAATATGGTCAGCGGAAGATGCTCGTTTGTTAGTCCTCACTTCAGGCTAACGCGACAGGATGCTGTGTTGCGAACATGGTCAGCAGTAATCCTCTGTCGTCACGCCATCCCCTTCAGTCCTTGAATGTTGGTTGCATGATTCACATCATTTTCCACCCCATCATGTCCAGGTGGAATCTCGACACTTTTGGCGCTATCCCTCAGTGCACCTTTGCATACTAGGGGGACAAAGCTGCAATCTGGCCTCCGATGGGGCTCCCATGGTCCGATCTCTAAGACCATAAAACTAAGACCCATTCGGGACTACGTTCGACTTGATTCCCATCCCCGTGGGATACGTAGGACCGCCCAGACGCCCTGTCTCCGGGTACAACCCATTCAGGAAGCCAGTCTCTCTCCCTGTTTCACCTCTGTATAGGCCCCTTGGCCTAAGGTTTCCCTCTCCGGATGGCGTACAATTTGATGTGGGATCATGTCTCTGTCAATTGTGTTTTATAACACTGCGCACATTTCCTGCCTAGCATCGTCTTTGCTACTTCTGCGCTGCATGACGATAAAATGCATGCTTGGTCCTATCATACGACCCTAAACTGTGACACTATCGTCCTGGCTGCACGACGAAAAACAGCACTGCATTGTGGTAACCTCGTTGTAGAGGACATCACGTTGGGTACTGGCCACGTGCCATGCCATTTGTCAACGCCCATCGTGGCTTTATCCTTGTGGCGGCATCACGGCCTATTATTCTAGGCCTGTCTCTTCACAAAAAAAACCATTCATCCTAAAGAACAAACAAGATACATCAAATTCCGCTTCTTTTAGTGCAAGGGCCACGCCCGCACTCCCCTTTCCCCTGGCACTGGTATCCTACCATGTCATTTCCAGAACTACGTATGGCTTGATTCTCATCCTTATGAGATACGTAGGAGTGCCCGGGCACTTCCCCGCGGGCCCAGCCTAACCTTTGTGTTAGGTCCCTCGACTCGAGCATTTCCCCAGAGAATGCATGGTAAGTAGGGCTTAGGTCCTCCTTCACGTCGGGTCTTGACACCATGCGTCCCCTGCTCCCTTTACCCATTTATGGTCAAAGGAACCCTTCAGAACTACGTATGGCTTGATTCTCATCCTCATGAGATACGTAGGAGCGCCCGGGCACTTCCCCGCGGGCCCAGCCTAACTTTCCCTTTCGGTCCCTTGACCAAGAACCTCTCCCGAGGAGGTTGCGCGGTGTGATATGGGGTTGTGCCCTCATTCACGTCGAGTTTTTCACCGCGCCGTATACACCTCCTATTCCCGTTCACGCCAGGTGTTTGAGTTACTCCACCATGTGCCTCTTATGTTTCCTCTCACCCATGGTCCGAATTCTACGACCCTAAACTAAGATCCCCCCAAGGGAAAGGAATCTGCTCCCTCTCTCTAATACGTTTCGTTGTCGTATTCAGATGTGTTTCGACAAAGAGCCTGAAGTGTGGGATTTTCATGGGGACATTCCCCTCGTCCCATGACCAAGCTTCGTGAGCTCTCTATTTAGATCCTCATCGTCTTCCACATCCAAAGGACCCTCGGACGACATGGATACTTGGCTTAAGGGCCCTCCATGAATGCTGGACCTAAGGGCCCTTCAATCATTTCGGGCCAACGTCCCTACGGATATCTGACAACATCTGTGACACGGTCCCGTGTTTCGAACATGGTCAACGGTCGACCCTCATTTGTCTATCTCCATTCTAGGCTAACGCGACAGGATACTGCGTTGCGAATACGGTCAGCAGTTACCCTTCGTTGTCACGCCGCCATCATTGTGATCTGAATCTTGAGCACCATGATTCACACATTTCCACTTCCCCATGTTCAAGTGGAATTCCATCATACTCGGCTCTTTCTCTTCGCGCATCTAGGTGCGCCTCAAGATCGTGTTAGTATCACTGGGTTGGGATTCACCGAGCGTCCCTTTGCCCTAACTAGCCCCTCTCTGTGTCGGGAAATTCCCACCACTACTGCTTGTTTCCCACACCGAGCACGACTCACGTGGGATTAGTAGTTTTGGCAGGATGTGTACCAACACGGTCGGGCTGTTCATCGTCCTGCATGACGTTAAAATGCACTTTCAGAACTATGTTTGGCTTGATCCCCATCCTCATGGGGTACGTAGGAATGCACGGCCACTTTTCTTCGGGCCCAGCCCAGTCCTCACTCTTGGTCCCTCGACCTGAAGAGTATCCTCCGGGGGTATGTGGTGTGATTTGGACTCCAAGTCCTCATTCGCGTCGGTTTCATATCTACCGCGCCACACGCTTCCTTCCCTCTTATTCCACGTCCTATCGTATGATGTTAAACTACAGGAGTCTATATGTCCTCAACGCATGACAATAAACTGTGGTTCTGCCCTGAACAAGTTCAGGATTCCCCAAGATCCCACTGGGAAGTGACGGATCCCCTTGCCAGAGAGGCCCTGTCTAAAAGAAGGAAAGATCCACGGTCAAACCGATGCGCCTATCACACGTACTCCCACCACGGTGGTGTAACTACCTAAGTTTTGGATTCTGTTCGAACAGGCCATCACCCCATATTCCACGCTTTGCGTTCCCCTTATTCGGACCCTCATCCTCTTTCGTGTCTAAAGGAACCCCCTAACGGCCTAGTCTCATGCCGCATCGGCTCACCTACCGTCCTGGGCCAACGTTCCGGAAGACTGGTCATGTTTGGAGGGACCCCCAATAACGGCTTGGATACTACGCCCAAGGGCTCTCCTACCGTTACGGGCCAACGTCCCGAAGAATTGATCAACAACAAATTGATAAAATCCCGCTTTGCGAATATGGTCAGCGGTCGATGCTCATTTGTTGTCCCCATTTCGGGCTAACACAGTAAGGGTACCGTTTCTCCTCCACGGTTAACGATTGTCTCTTATTGTCACGCCATCCCCACCGTGTTCCGAATCTTGGGTATCGTGATTCACACTTCCCATTTTCATCTGTTTGGACCGATTTCAACTCCCCTGGCGTTGCCCCGTTCATGCATAGGAGCACGTCGAAGAAACGGTAATTCGGCTATCCTGGAAGTTCCTCCTCCGATCAAGCCTTCCCCATCTTTCGGGAACCTGGACTGGCTTAGGGAATTGTCATCAAACATCCCGCAAACATCGTAGGGATGTGACAAGGCAATTCAACAGTGGAAATCGTGCGTGCTACGACATTCAAAACAAAGGTAAAATTTGGAAGCACGAAAGTACCAATAAAAGGGTTTTGGGTTTTTTAAAATACTCGGGGGTTGACTTCCCCCATGGACGGGTTGACCCCGTCAAAAGAGCATTGCAGCTCCGCCACCCGTTGACTTGCGGCATCCAAGGCTTGCTGCCGCTGAACTAGCTCTCACTCCTCCTCCGCAGCGGCGGGGCGCAGTTCGTCAGTTCTGGCTTTGGCCCTCTCCACATCATCTTGAACGGAAGCCATCTTTTCAGAGGTCTGCCTCATGTGCTCTTTTGCCTCCGCCAGCTGGGCCTTCAACCGTGAGACCAGCTCAGTTTGTGCATCAAGAGAGGCTGAAAGCTCGTCTTCCCGGGTCTGCATCCGTTGAACCTCGCCTTCAGCCTCCTGGAACTTCTTGATGCTGGTCGCCTTCCTCCGCTGCCAGTCCACGCTGAGTCCACGATCATGCTCCCGGATCTTCTCATCCATAAGATCTCGGATTAGTGCATGAGGACGTTGGGCATCCACTCCCCCAGCGCACAGTTCGTGCAACCGTGAGTGAAGCCTATCCATTTCGGCCAGCCATTGTGCTTGAGAAGTGTCCTTGCTAAAGCGTGCGATCAGCTTCCACGACCGGCGGCGAACTATGCTGCTGTCTTCCTCGTCGGAGCCCGTTTCGTCCCAGTCTGCGCGATTGGCAGGCTCATACGCGGGATACGCCCGCAGGAAATCCTCGGCAGGATCAACATCCGGTGTCGAATCCAGTGCGACACCTGGCACCGAAGCAGGCGCGACAGAGCTGGGACCGACCGTTTGATCCTCTTCCTCGGAGTCCACCTCAATGATTTCGGGTACGGCCCTGCTGGCGGACCCGCTAGTGATGATGTGCGTCGCAGCATGAGGAGATGGAGGGATTATTGCCACCATCACTGGCATGCCCCTAGGAGGGACGCCACCAGACATCCCGACCAGCCTTGCCGCAGCAGCCCACGCCAGTCGAAGAACTGCGTGACAAAGAGGGACATAGACGTTAGTTGGCACGGCATACATGTGGCAACGAGGAGACCGGTGGAGGAGACTTACGAAGATCGACCTCTGACCGCTGCTCCTGAGCCGGTACTGATGGGACCCCAAGGCGAGGCCCCCCGTATACTGTTGGAAGGTCTGGGGATTCCATAGGAGCCACCTCGGGCCCCCTGGTCCCACCAGACGCAGAACTGGACGCAACCATAGGTGCGGGTTCTGAAGGTCCCACATCATCACCCGCCAAGGAGCGAGAACGAGGCCTACGAACAAGTTCCTCCTGCATGGCTCAAACATTGGTGAGAAGTCCATAGGGATCCAAGAACAGATCGTAAGGAGAGAAGTTCGAAATGTTACTTCGAGAGCCTCCACGGAATCGTCGGATTCTGAGCCTCGGTCTCCGACCTCGCCCTCCTCCAGCGGGCTCCCTCTTCCAGCCTCATCCTCCCTAGAGGAGTCCTCTGATTCCTCCGGCAAGGGGAATCGCTCCCTCAGATCGGCAGCCGATAACTGTGGGGGGACCGTCTGATTCAACAGTACCCTCACCCGGTCTGTCATTGGGCGAGGGACACCACTGGAGTGGACGTAATCCTCCAGCTCTTCCAAGTACTGTTCTGCCTCTGCCGGAGACGCCATGAATCCAGCCCGAACTGGGCCTATACCCAGCAATTCCATCCCGAGGCGATTCAGGTGGGCCCATATCTCGGATGGGCAGAGGAATTGCCGGTTGACGTCCAAAATGTCCCAAGATTCCGGGAAGACGGCGTCCTCTGCCATGTCAATGTGACGCGGGCGCTTCCCCGGAGCCTGAGTGGATATCCTACGGAATCCCCTCAGTGGTCGCCCCTCCGGATGACCCTGCTCTCCCGGAATCACCGGATCCACCACTGCTGCCATATCCTCGGCCGGTGTGGGTCTCGCCGCCATGGAAGCCCCACTACCGCGAGCGGCTCTAGCTGCCCTCCGATCCCGACCTCGAGATAGAGGAGGCCCACCGTCACCAACCCGGATCATTGGTTGCTTCAGAATCTCCCCCGGATAAGCGGCCTCCCAACTAATGGCGTACTCCTTCACTAATCCGAAGGCGGCGGTGGATGGAGGCAATGCAATCTGCATCTTTCCATCTTCACGTGTGAACATGAGCCACAACTGCCTCATCACACACGGGTGCTCCTCGTGACGCACCTCCCAGTATACCTGCGGGGTCAGCCGTTGGAGGCACCGAAACTGCCTCGCAAACCGATACGGAGTGTACGGTTCACAGAGCGGATCACGATCTATTCATGCCACCAAAACTCCACCTCGGAAGGCCAGGAGGTAATCTTGATGTTCTTCTGTTCCCCGTCCGTCATCAGTAAGCCTCCCCGTCAGCAATGGGAAGGGATGAAAGTTGAACTCGCCCACCCTCCACACCCTATTCAGCACCATCGGAACGGCCAGTTTGAACGGGAAGCTCCCGACCGCGTTCAGGATGGAGGGGAGAAAGTTTGATCCCGGCGGCGAAATGGGGTTTGGATATTCGTAAATCTCCCTGATATGCGCTGTGATCCACCCATACAGGAGGTGGAAGGGCCCGCATATCCTTGGCGGCTTCTTGCCCTCGCTAATATGCCGCAGCATTCTGTACAGTTTGGTGAGCATCGGGATCCCCAGGTTGATCCGCTGCCCCATGGCCAACATCGACGCCATGATAAACGAGCTGGGCCGTACCCCCTTGCTTGTATCTCTCACCGGTAGGATCCAACCACAAATGAGAGCCGCGATGAACACCGCCAGCCTGACTATCGGCTGTTGTTCAGTGCTGACACTGAAACCCCAAGTTTTCCATTGGCTGTCCTCCAAGACCCACCAATACGAGTTCCCTTTGCCCCGTTGGGCCGCCCTTGGACAAGTTCGAGGCCTCGGAGGGAACTCTCGATTCTCTGGGAAATTCAGGAAGCATTTGAACCACCTCCTGAAGTGGACGTCCCTCACTGCCTCCTTGTCCTCTCTAGGGACAAGCGCCATCAGCGCCGATGCCAGACGCGGCATTTGCTCCGCATCCCCCCACGCGCTGGCAACGGGGAGGAACTCGTCATACATGGCCCCCAAGATTGGGACCCCAGAAATCTGGTGGACATCCCACAGGCTGATGCCCACCTCCCTGTGATGCAGGTGAAAAGTGTTGGTCCTAGATGACCATCTACTCAGCAACTCCGGCATTAGCTGCTTCGGTTGGTAAATGTGGAATTGGGAGTCCCATGCCGCCTCATACAACCCCACTCTCTTCAACTCGGCCCCGAACTCCTCGCATGAGGCGCCTACCCAGTAGGCCCAGGCCCAGTCATCAGTAAAGTTGCCGCCCTGATGCAGGTCCCACTCATCGGACCACCCCTTCTTCGAATCTTGCAAGGCCGCCTTCAGCATGGTACGGTAGAGGGGAGTGGAAGTCTCCAGCAGCAATGGCTTCCCGTCGATGTCGTTCACATGGTTGTAGATACAGTCAGCGGTAACGGGTGTGAAGTCCTCCCGCGCGTGACCATCGGCCTCCCTGAACCATTGGTGCTGGCACGGTATGCTCCTGAACCAGCAAGCTGGTTCATCCCTACTCGCCTCAGGGATGAAGACGTCATCCCTCAGCCCGAAGCCATACAACGGCAGTTTCTTGCACTTCGGATAATCTTTCTGACCCTCCGAGAGCATATACGTCAAAGAAGTGTGGTCCGAGTGGCTCTGGATCATCTCCCCTAAGCCCGGACGGTTGGCCATCTCATCTCGACGAGCAGCATCTGCAAGGACCCCCAAGACAGCTTCTTGATGGGCCATTTTAACTCTGCCCTCAGAAAAGGATTCTTTCGGATGGATCCCGAAGCTCGACCGCGAAGCTCGATCGCAAAGCCGGATCACGAAGATCGGTCGCGATACCAAGCCGCGAAGTCCGGCCAAGGCCGACAAACAGAGGTTCGCTTGGCGCGGACGCAGAGTCGGAGACCCGCGGTTCGCCGCGAAGCTCGATTCGCGGAGTGCTGTCGCGGAGTACGCGGAGCTTCGCAAAATCGAGAGCACAAAAAGTCAAGGAAGGCGCGTGAAGACAAAAGAGGGCGGACCCCCTATTTATAGGCGGCGACCCCGGAGCATCGCGGTGCGCCTCACCCGCGCAAAGCATCGCGGCGCGTCCGGATCCGCGGCCCCGACGAGCATCGCGAGTCCCCCTTCGCGATGCGGCATCGCAAACTGCCGACAATTTTGGTGATTTTCCCTCAGACTTTGACCCTTCCCCCTCAGCGGCTCCAAGTCTGAGGGGGGCATTTTTTGGCGCCAAAAATATGGCCCGAAAGAAAGGAAGGAAAAAGACCGCTGGCGGGCTGCCTCGCGAAGCACAGCCGCGAAGCCCAGCCGCGATGCCCCGCCGCGAAGCACCAACGCGAAGCGCCCCGACCCTCGCGGCCTCGCGAAGCTCCGGAGGCGGTAATGCCCCGCGAACCCATTTGACGTTCGCGAGCCGCCGCGAAGCTCCTGAGGCGGTAATCCTCTACAAAGCCATTTGAAGTTCGCGAGCCGCCGCGAAGCACCAGAGGCGGTAATCCTCCGCGAACCCATTTGACGTTTGCGAGCCGCCGCGAAGCTCCAGAGGTGGTAATGCTCCGCGGACGATGTTGACGTTCGCGAGTGCGCCGCGAAGCACCAGAGGCGGCGCACGAGCCCTGCTTCGCGGCGCCCCTTCCCTATAAATACTGGACTCCCCCTGAGTCCTGGGGACGGACAATCCGACCTTTCGGCTTCTCCTCTCCCGAATCACGAAGCACTCTTTGCCCCGGGAATCATGAGCTCCGCGAGGTATTTCTACTTCGCGAGACGACTCTGCTTTGTCTTGTTTTGAGCCCCTCTTCCGAGAGGGATGCCCTTCATGAAGCTCAAGGGCATTCGCGAAATAAGGGGATTCCCAAGGGAACCCGGGAATCCGCGGAGCGTTTATGCTTCGCGAAACACCCAACCCATGCTAGTGATCCCTATGCCAAGGCAGGATCACTATGCATCGCGAAGCGCACTGCTCCGCATAACCCTGCTTCGCGAGGCACCCCTTCCTCGCGAGGCAGTGCTTCGCGAACACTGTTCCACTTCACGAAGCACCTTCCACTCACCCCTACGCCCCATGCTAAGGCCAAGGCACTCCACTTCGCAAAGCACACTCCTATGCTTAGGGATTCCTCTTCCCGTGCGGCCCTCCAGGTTTTCACGATGTGATTTCAAAGTCCCATGGACAATACCACCCGTAGCGTTGCTTCGCCTAATGCTTCTTCGCATAGGCACGCTAATGGCTATTGCTTCTTCGCATAGCCACGCTAACATGGGCCCCTCGATGGTTCGTTCCACGACCCCCCTTAACCATGGCCTTACCGGTACCTTCCCTTCCCCAAGGACCAGAGGGTACCAGTTATGTAAGTCCTAGGGGTGTGAAGTGAACCCACCTCGTCCGAGCTGCAGGACATTAAACTGCCAAGCACCACGTCCTTAACACATGACGTTAAACTGTGATCCGACCTCGTGCCCCTCGCGAAGGGTCCCCCCAACTCGAACATTTTTTACACCACTCGTCTCCACGGGAATGGAACTCTTCCTCACATGGAATGAGATCCTCTTTGTCGGAGTGGCGTATGTTCGTAAGAGAAGGACGACCCTAGCCCCCTCAACGGATGGCTGCACCTCTGCATCTCCGTACTTCCCCACTACCAAGGTCAGTGGAGGGCGTGATTGGGAACGAGGCACCTCCCATCGTCGGACCAAGGTCCATCTTTCCCGCGCTCTGTCGCGCCATGGGCCTCCATCTTGGAGTAAGTCCCAACACCATGGGCCGCTCAATGCGTAAGCCCCTCTTCGCTTCTCACGGACGCACCCATCGCGACGTGATCGTCAGGTCCTTGCAACCTCTTATTTCTCACACCGATCATGACTCACGTGGGCTTAGAGTGAGCACCGACCCTGACCCCGAATATTTCCGGAACTACGAGGTCTTTGATCCATGTCAAAGCATGGTACGTAGGAAGCCTCTACGAGGTTCAAGCCCACCCGTCGTTCTTCCACGTCGGGTCTCATTCCAGTCCAGCATGACGTTAAACTGCGCATCCCTCCGGAACTACGAGGTCTTTGATCCATGTCAAGGCATGGTACGTAGGAAGCCTCCACGAGGTTCAAGCCCACCCGTCGTTCTTCCACGTCGGGTCTCATTCCCGTCCAGCATGACGTTAAACTGCGCATTCCCCCGGAACTACGAGGTCTTTGTTCCATGTCAAGGCATGGTACGTAGGAAGCCTCCACGAGGTTAAAGCCCACCCATCATCCAATTCACGTCGTGTTCTACCTACGTCTAGTATGACGTTAAACTGCAATTCCAATCCGACGGCAAACCGTTGTGACTAACCCGAACTACGAGGTCTTTGATCCATGTCAAGGCATGGTACGTAGGAAGCCTCTACGAGGTTCAAATCCACCATCCGGTCGTCCCGACCTCATTCACGTCGGTTCACCCTTGTCCCGCACGACGCTAAACTGTATTCCCCAATCTGAACTACGAGGACTTTGATCCATGTCAAGGCATGGTACGTAGGAAACCTTCACAAGGTTCAAGCCCACCATTAGTGGACCCATGGGTCTACTTTCACGTCGGTACGCTGACGATCCCTATAGGACCAAGGTCCACCTTCACGTCAGCTTATCGACGTCATCCCGAACTACGCGGACTTTGATTCCCTGCCACGGGGATACGTAGGAAGCCTCATCAAGGCTCAAGCCCAACTTCACTGTCGCCCCTGCGATGGTCCCACTTCACCCTCCTTCCACTCCATTCATCAACCTACCACCCGTTCCGATTCTCGCTTGGACCGTCTTATCCTGGTGAGACCATGTCGGTACGCTCTTCTTCACTGTCACCCACGGGCTGGCCCCGGTGTCGATATCCCTCCAAGGAGGATCCCTCAATCCAATCTATCCTAGATAATGCTCTAGTTGGGTTGATCTGTCTCTTCTGGATGTTAAACTTGCGGCATACCCTGTGTTGCGCACGGGAAGCTGAGGAAAACCTCAGATATGTGTCTACGACATGTAATTCCCCGCGCTCGATGTGGGATGCCTCGGGCTTCCACGCCCTCGAGAAGCCTTGTGGTCAAGGATAAACAGACAGACATGCCAGGTACCCCAGCATCCAGACACGCTACTGATGCCTCAACGTGACTACTCCCCTGACTGAAGGTTGCTGCCCTGACTGGACCCTTTGGAATGTCCCGTCAGAATCAGTGTAATTAACCGGCGTCCATGGAAACATGGCACTGGGAAGGGTTTCACGAACTACATATTAAATCTATAAGGGAGACCCGAACTAGGTGATGAGTTCTGAGGAGGAATCCACAGGAGGAAGAACCGACATCCCATCATCCTGTTTCGATCAAGGAGAAGACGTCCCTGAATAAGGAGCGAATGCCGCTCGCCTTTGGAAAGTGGGAATGCGGGGCAATAGAAGCGCCGCGCGTCCTCCCCCGCGGACGGACGGGCGCGCGCCCCAGCGAAAGCGTCAGAAACAAACTCCTTAAGGAAAGTCATTATAGGAACCATATCAGCTTCATAATGTTGTTAACAAACATTCTTCCTTGATCATCAATCCCATGTCTGTGCAATTATGATCATCTCATCAATCATCATAAGAAACTCAACACCTTCAAATACATTTCTTTAAAAACTAATTCTTGATTACTTCTTTTATTCACCATTCATCCACCATCCATGATATATAAACTTTGTTACCATTATTTGGGACTTCAAATAAACTTTTGAGAGAAACTTATTATTTATAATTTCATCAATAAATTGACATTAATTATATAATTCTATTTCATTAACAACCACTAAAAACCAATAGAAACCATTGAAAAAAACAAAAAAAAACACACAAGGCAAGATCTCCAATCCCCGCTTTTTATTTGTGCAAATTACATTAAAAGTTATTGCCACATAAATATGTCAATATTTGAATATTTCTCTCCATTTTATTTTTACAAACATTTATCTCACTTTGTCTCCACATTATTGACAAGGGAAAAAATTATTGGGAAAGGTTATCAATTCATTCATAAGATATTTTCTATCCATCATTTCAATCTAAGTCAATGTGACCAACGATCATTGTATAAATTAATGAGATTTTATTTAGATAAGGAATACAACCCTTATAAACTAATATTGATACCTCATGTAATGAGAACAAATAAAATTTTATTCAAGGGATGTCCACCTTTTATTTCAGGCCAAATATACCAATTTAAATAATAAACACTTATAAGATAGATCAACCTAAAACTCCTACACGTAATTCAACAACCAAATTAAAAACACTCAAGTATAACTCATAGGATAAGAGGACTTAAAACACTCTCATAAATCCATTAACCTTTTATATTGATTGATCTAACTTGCCCCCACTATTATTTTTTTTATCTTGAGTAACCAAGGATAAGAGGTTAAGAAATATGTACCTTTGTCAATGAGATTACATCGATCAGTTTCTTGAATAATCATGTAATGATTCTAGAAGCTTCTTCATCATTCTCTAAACATTTCCCCTTCAAGGAATATTTTATTATGATATTCATAATGAGGAATATATTAAAAGGATGTGTTTCAATAACTTAACCTTGAGAAAGAACCAAAATGTATCTTTCTTATGTGGTTGTACATAATTTTGAATTTCCACATCTTCACCAAGGATGATTCCTTCATAAAAATTTTCAATGAACTAATATAGTAAAAATTACAGTATGGAAACACCCTTATATTGGGTATCTATAGTAGATATCCATTCCTCTATCTCAGGTTCTCCCCCTAATATTTCACTTCACCTTTAATTCCCAATTTTTCAATAATGAATAAAACACACAAATTTTATTGGAATAAGGTGTGTCTTCCTTGATTCTTAATGTGAATAGATTGGTTGAGATATTTTTCTCTGCCATGTTACTAAATTTCCTCTAATATTCATGATTTAAAATCTGGAATTAAATTATAGTATGGTTTGTGTTGATCTTATCACTTATATAATCTCATTGTGTGTGAAAAAAAAATCTTAAGAGATTTTATAGGATTTGTATTACATGGTGAAACATTCAACTTTTTTAATAATTTTTCTTATTATAGAATTATTATAAAAAAATATTTAGGTGTATGTCTATTAATTTTTCACCTCACACATAGAATTTCTTTTTCTTCATGTGTAATTTTTCCTTTTCATTTTTTCACTATCCTTTACTTTTACATCATCAATTTTCCTTATTCTTTCAAAATATCTTGGTAAAATAACTAACTTATCAATAGGAACTTTGGTAGATAGTTTGTATTTTCCACAAGACTTATTCCAAGTGACATAATTCTTTTTAATTATTTTGGATGATACACTCTTCTTAAACATCTTGGATTTGTAATCTATGGTTTTCTTACTTTTCATTATTCAAATATTCTTGGGAGAATTTTTGTTTACAATATTATTCATCTTTCTTCATGAGGTTTCTTATTCATTATTTAAAAACTAATGTGGTATTATTTCCTTAACATATTATGATACATGTTGAGATGGGAATGCATCATTCTTGTGACCACCATCATTTTGGACCTCACTGGTTTTTTTAATAATTCTAAATATATTTAAAGTAAACTGATTTTTCTTAACCTTTGAATGTTTTATATTCATCTTTGGATTTCTCCACCATGTCATGTTATTCCATTGTGAGTTTTCATTTAAATGATCATAATAATTTTCCAATGCACAATGCCCAAATCTATTACAAAACCAACATTGAACCACAAACCTTGATGTTTTTGTATCAAAAGTATAATGGTTTTTTGTTTTATTCAAAACATTTTGGGCTTATCATGGGGGACCGACTTCCACACTTTTTCCTATCCACCATAGTTATAGTGTTTGGATTCTTATCAAATTTATTCATCCATACTTGTATATATTTTTTTTCCAAACTACACATTTCATGAAATTATATTTAGAATAATTATTACATGATAGTCTGGATGGTACCTCATTATTCAAAGATTATTGATATGAATCATCAAAATATTTCAGTATTTTCAAATCACATGTTAGTGTACTTGTAATATTTGAATCCTTCAATGATAAGTGAGTAGTATCTGTATCTTTATACTTATTTTTTGAATCCTCAATATGTGTCTTCTCAAAATTGTTTGGCTAAACTTCTAAGTATAAACATATAATATTGAGGGGTATTTTTATAATCAATAATAATCACCTACTCTTCACAAACCTTCTTCATTTTTTTCGATTCCTGTTCATACAAATTAACTTTGTTTTGTAATAAAGTTCCATGTTTTATGATTGTACTATATTTTACTTCCATTTATAAATCTTTATGTTCAATTATATTTCTCAAATTTTCTTCAAGTGCGTAGATCTTTTCACCAAGAGACATCTCGACTCTCTCTTTATATTAAAATTTATTTATCCATTTGTCTTCAAGTGATCAAAAATATTTAGATATCTTTTTACATTCTATAAATTTTTCTATAAAACATTTCTCCATGTTATTTACATTATTTTCAAGGTGGGTGATTTATTCCTGTATACATTTAAATACTCTATAAAAAATTAAAATTTTTTCTTTGGGATTAAAATACAGAATATATCATAATATACTAAATGATATGTCTTTAGAAGTTGTAGATATATAATCATCGCCACTTATGATAGTATTTTATTCTTGAGGTTATTTTGTATAATAATTTTAACTTAACTCATGATCACTTAAAATTCATGAATCACATGAGGTAAAAGTGTTTTCCATCTCCTTAGTAGAAACTTGAACCACTTACTCTTTACTTTCCCTGAAAGATATATCATTATTTTTATCAAGGAATACATAATCTAATAATTTTTATTCTTTATATTAGAGGGATATCTTCTTCATCTTTATTTTTTCTTACTTTCTCTTACTCATCATGGTCTTGGTAGAAATATAATTCTTCCCATAGATAATAGAATCTTCCCAAAAATTGCACTATATTATTAATATTTCAAAGAAACTCAAATATTCAAAAGAGAATAACTACAATTTAGAGAATAAAATAGATTTTAAGCAACCCTCTAATTCAAATTGAGAGGGACACTATGGGATATTGTGATCAACTAGGCTATGATGCCACCAATCTCAACACCCAACCGACTTGTGGCATATCCCAAAGGGCGATATCGATACCTATGGGTAGGAAACTAGTTCTGAGGAATCAAGAAATTCCTTTTGGAATGATTTTCCCATGTGAAACATCCATTAAAATTCCACATGGATCATACATCACATCATAACCAACTTCCAAAAATAATTGATCAAATGATAACACTACAACATGAGTTAAAAAAATTTACTTTACAAAAAATTACAAAAAAACTAAAATAATACCAAAATAGGGAGGGGTTATATCTATGAAACCAAGTATTCATAAAATAAGAGGGTAAAAAATTGCATGAAACCTCCTCAAAAACCAACATAAAGAGGAGCTACTTGTACATATATACACTATCACCACCATGGAAAGACTTTCCTTTACCTAGGTTAAACATAACAAGGTCTACATACACTTGGGGGTGTGTAGGGTGTGAGACCAGTGCCCAGTAGGTTACCACCAAAATAGATTCCATTAATTACCATTATATGTCAAATTAACATTATATTTTTAAGAAAAAGGAAGATAGTATTTTAAATAAAACATTATTTGAAGTTAAAAAGGAAAGTAACAATGATTAGAAAATGAAAGTTAAGCATAACATGAGAACCATAGGAAATACCTAATGTACTAGGGTTAGAGGGGTCCTAGGACCCACTTACTCTTGGTTATCACATCTCTTGAACATAATGGTCATGCTAAGTCTTCCAATCCCCATCACATGAATGTTTAGTTAGTGTTGTTACATCAATCTTTATCAAGGATACCGGGCCTCGACCCTACCAACTCACCTAACATACTTTTCCTAGTCTTCCCTCCAAGATACCTAGGATTCCCTTATGATCAATTTCATTCCCTATGTCACATGAACCACCTTCTACACAAACACACTTAATAAAATTGAAACACACATGAAAATAAACCATTGTCAATGGGAAAATCAATATTAAATCCTTATACACTCTAAAACCCTTGGAAATCGTAATTTTAACCTCCCAAAAATTTCTAAAACACATATTGAAAACAAATAAATAATTATAAAATCATTAAATAATTCAAAATAATGGAACCACCCACCTATTGGTTGGAAATCACTTGAAACTGGTTGGAAAATCCAATTGCACCAAAGAGAGGCCCTTTAAATGAAATTGAACACCACATTAATCATTATTTAAACAAATAAAAATCAATATTAAACCTAAATTAGGTTAGAACCCTTTATAGATAAAGAGAAACTAAGAGGAAAATAATAACAACCAAGAAAGGGGAATAAAATAAAAATAGAGAGGCTTGCCTAAAGTTTTATTAAATACTCTAAGCCAAAACACCCACAAAAATAAAGCCTAAGGTAGTGTAGACGAAGCATGAGGAATTCCTAGGGTTGGGGAGTTCAATTGGGGTGGGATAAGTGTTATTTGTTGTTAAAATTAGTGATGGGTTAGTTTAGGAATTTTAGTATTTTTAATGTTCTAGAAGACCACACAGTTTTCCAAATCATATGCTAACCATGTGAAACATCTATTGAAAGGTAAAAGTTGTAACAAGATTTTCCAAGTGGTGGAACATTCATATGAACCTCAGATAGAGCCATTTTATTAGGTGCTTGGTTAACCCTAGAGAGGTGCACACCTTTTCTCTTAGTAATGAAACTTGGACAGTGCCAATATCTATGGAACAATGTTTACATTAGGCTAGAACACAGTATCCATTAATTGTGCGCCTACTAAGAACCTTTGGCTATTTGTCCCAAAAAAACCTCCATTTTTCTCAAAAACAGCCTTAAAATACATGCAATAAAGATAAGACCAAAAGTTAATTATAAATATCTCAAAATAAAACCATGAATGTAGAAATTCTCCCTACCGTGAAAACTTTCCACAATCAATAATTAAAACTGATGTCTGATTAGATAATAAATGTGGATACTTCTCTTCCACATAAGAATTATACCCCCATTTCTCATTTTTATATTTTTTATGCTGCCAAAGGACCTGAACCAATGGTATGGATTTACCCCAAATAACTCTCTCTTGAGAGTCTATAATCCGCATATATCACTCGAGCATAAGAAAATTGGATTCCATCTCCAACTATCCCAATTCAACACCTAAGATGAGTCCATGTTGTACTTATTTAATTATGAGACATGGAAAAAATCATGGATTAACATCAAATGGGTTGGAAAAGATAACCAGTATGCTCTATTACCAATTATTTTGGTAATCTAAAATGGTCTAAAAAACCTTAGCATCAGCTTACCTAACTTACCAATATAATAGAGACATAAGAAAGGGTCCAGATTTACAAACACTACGATCGACCACTAAGAATTCTAAGGCTTGAAACCACTGATTGGCATAAGAATTATGGTGACTATACCCTATCAAAAACCATTTCATGATCAAATGAACCTTTTCATATGTATATTTCACCAATCTTGTTCCCAATAATGAAATCTCACCCACTTCCATCCCACAAAAATTTTACTAACATGGCCTACCATAAAGTCCCTCAAAGGGATCCATTCTAATCAAGTATTGTTAACTATTTTTATAAAAAAAATAGACCAATCCCAAATGGTTATCCCATGATCCTTTGAACTGAAACAAAAATGCATGTATCATGTCTTCCAAATCATGGTTTTTTCACTTCATCTTACCATCCATTTTAGGATGGTATGCCATGCTTAGCTTGTCTTGAGATCCCATTTCCTTATGAAGGCCTTCCCAAAACCTAGAGGTAAAATAGGAGTCCCTATCATAAATTATAGTTGATGTAACATCATAAAGCCTTGTGATACCTTGAAGACACAACTAGTATATCTCATCCACCTTGGTCAAATCCATAATCATAATTAAATGGGATGGTTTGTTCAGACAATCAATCACCACCCATACTGTGTCCCTTCCTTAGAGTGTATGAGGTAAGCCAATGATGAAGTTGATGGAAACCTCATACCACTTACAAGTAGGAATGGGGAGTGGTGGATGAAAAATATAGGGCCTCTAATTATCAGCTTTAACATACTAAATATTATAACACCTATGTACAAATTTAGATATATTACACCTTATATGTGGCCACCAAAATCAATGAAGATCATCATAGAGAATCATGGTGGTACCCATATGAATGGCTCACTGAGACTGGTGTCTATACTATATCACCAACTTCCCCAAGTAAAATTGAATCTTGAGGAAAACCATAAAACAAATAATTCCCTCAGAAGACAATGACCATTCATTAGACACCTCCCCACCATTTACAAACTACATAGAATGTTATCACAACTCTTAATTAGTCAGTTCTTCCAAAATTACCTCTAGAAGAGAAGTCATCAACTGAATGTTGTCCAAGATAATTCGTTCATTATTATCCTTGGTCTCTATATGAATATAGGAAAAAATATCTATCAATTTCCACTCATCACAGGACTCTTTTACCTCTTTCATCGGTATCTTAATTCTTAGGGAATCCTCTACCGCATTCCCTTTTCTTGGGGTATAGAAGATATCAACACTGAACCCCTAAAGGTACTCGAACCATAGGTGATGCCTCAGATTCAAATCCTTCAAAGAGAAAATTTAATCCAATATCTTATGATTAGAGTAAGCCAAAAATTTCTCCATAAAGAGATATTGGTTTCCTGTTTTTAAGGAATGCATCACCACTACCAGTTCCAAGTCATGGGTAGGATAATTTGTTTCATGTGGTCGGAGTTAGAGAGAACCATACACCACCATATAGTCATCATACATCAAAAAAACCCAACACCCATACACAAAGCATAAAAAAGGCCATGTATACCTTCCGCTATTATGGTAAGATCATAATAGGGGTAGTGGTCAATCACTGCATGAGCTTCTAAAAATATGCCTGAAACTTTGAGATCCATTAAAACCTCAACCTTTTCCAGGAAAGTGTGGTCATGGGTGAAGAAAGTTGAGATAAATCTCTTAAAATATACTCGTAGGCCCCTACCAGACCGAAAAGTCTCCCGATATTGAAGATTTTTTTCGGATGCTCCCGTGATATCACTACATCAATCTTCTTAGGGTCCACTAAAACTCCATGTTATGAGATCACGTGACCCATAAACATTAATTCCCTGAACTAGAACATATACTTAGGGAGCCTAATACAGAGAAACTGTTCTCTAAGAGTTCCTAGAATGATTCTCAAGTACTTCCCATGATCTTCCTCAGTCACGTAGTAGACCGAGATGTCATCCACAAACCCCAAAATAAAGGATTTAAGGTATTGATGGAACAATCGGTTCATAAATCCATGAAAATATTCCCAAAATTTTCAACCTGAATGGCATGTAAAAATAATCGAAGTGTCTATAACTACTTTGGAAGGTTGTTATGGGGATTTCCACCTTTTGAACCCTAACCTGAGGATACCCCAATTTTAGGTCAATCTCAAATAACCACATTTCCCCCTTGAGCTAGTCAAAAAGGTCATCTATGTAGGGAAACATGTATTTTTTCTCAATTATTACCTTATTAATCTTTTGGTAATCAAATCATGACCTAAGGGATATGTTATTATTTTTTGAAAATAGAACAGGGGTTTCCCAAGGTGAGATGCTCGGGTAAATGAGTCATTTGGATTCTAGATCATCCAGATATATCGTTATTTTCTCCAACTTGATGGTGGCTACATGATATTATAGAAAAGATATTGAATATGTTTCTGGTGCCAAATAAATTCTAAATTACACATCCCTCTCAAGAGAAAAACATTATAAATCACCTAAAAATACCTATGAGAAGTTAATCATCATAGGAGGAAATAAACTATCAAAATATCTACCATTATCCTCCAACATGAGTGATTATACTTGAAAAACAATATTTCCCAACTCTAGAAGTGGAGGTCCATCTCACCCTTATTGAAGATCCCATTCACCTTGAAAACACAAGTACTCTGATCGGGTTACACAAATCTCACACACATATGATAATAATAAATGTTCATCTTGAAATGTACCATCCAGTCTATACTAAGGATCACATTAGAAATATCGATCTTTAGAACTAAGAAGACCCACTCCAATGCAACCCCAATTAGAGTGAGAGAATAAGACAGAAAATTAAAACCCTGTTATATCTTCTTGAAAAGTGGATTCACTAAATCTATGGTATGAGTAATTATCTCAGTTGAAAATTTAAATAGTTAAACAATATGGGAATAAATAAAGGAATTAGATGCACCCATTCCAAATAAAACAAAGGTTATGGATGGTTCAATAACAATAGTACATCAAACTATTATTGGTCCAACATCTGATTCCACTAGCACATGATCCATATCATAGAGGTGATTAATTTATACCAAATCCTAATATTGATGAATTTATTTTGTATTATCCTCAATATAACTCTCCCCATATTAAGATCTAACCTTTCCACCACACCCAACAGACTGAGAACCCATATCCCCTGATGAACATAACTAAGATGGTATTTACCTATGGACTGAGGAACCTGAATGACTCCATGTCAGTACAACACTCTTGAAGAACCTCTACAAGTGTCCCAAGATCCCACACTAATGGCCGGATCTAGTTGGATTTGGACATGATGACCAAACATTCCCTAAACATCCAAACAAGTAGAAAATAACCAAGCCACCACCAGTGGTCGCTGATTCATGCTTTCGTGAATGATTCCTTGAATTACCACCTCCCATATTCTCATGCTCATATTAAATCATATTCTTTTAAAATGAAAAATCACTACCCTATCCCACTATTGAAACTATCCTAGAAACACCATAATTTCTTTAATGATCAATCTCTTCCATCAAAGCTTGGCCCACCACCTCAGCAAACATTTTCAACATAAACAAGAATATATGGGACCAAATTCCTTTATGTTGACCCATATCGAAATGATTAGTATTTAATTGCTCATTAAAAACCACCTCATGTGATAAATAAACCAATTTATCAAATCATTCGGCATACCCCAACATAGTCTAATCCCCTGGTGGAGATCCAAAAAATCTTGGGTCTTAGTGAGGGCCAAGGTCTCAGGGAAATAAATCTCATTGAAGAAAAAAAATATGTACTTTCAACCCATATTGTCATGTTTCCCATCTTGGACCATAGAGTCCCACCAACTCCGACTGGGACCTTCCAACATGAATGAAGCACACATCACATTTACTACCTCTAGAGTGTCAAGAAACCCAAAAATAATCTCTATGTTTTAAATCCAATCCTCAACTTTGTGGGGGTCCCTATTACCCTAGAAGGAAGGAGTCTTTCTTTTGAGGAACTCATGTGTTTTTTCTATTTCTAGATTTGGTTTGGCTTCCTTAACATGAGAAGGGCTAGATCTTGGTCCCCTATCTAATTACTGAAAATCCTAAACCATTGCTCACACTATCCTCATATCAACTAGTGAGGGGTAATTCTTTAAAAAATCTTCCCATGTATTTATATGAAGTATTTAGGGAGATAGGATAATAAATCAATTAACAACACCAAGGGAACCATCAATACATCATTTAGAACATTTTCAGCAACATAAAAATTTAAACACATATAAAAATAAAAATAAAATCATAATAATAAAAATAAAAATTCAACCCACTCCACCCCATATAAGTGTCAATGCATAGTATGTAGATTGAACATCACATCGAGAGGAGTCAAACCATGTACCAAACACCCCATGGTGACTCGAGGCCAATCCCAAGTTGTGTTGGTCCAAAACCCCACTCGCAACTAGAACTTCAAGGCCTGACAGTCCTAACTCTGGTCTATCTAGAATTTCACAAAAAATATGATGCAATGTAAGGTAAAAACCTCCTCTGATGCTATTTTATCGCAAACCAAGCTATGATTCCACCAAACCCAATACTCGACCTATCCCATGGCATGTATTGGAGGGAATTACCAATCCCCATTGGTAAAAAACCAGTTATTGGGCATCAAGAAATGCCTTTCAGAATGATTACACCCATGAGAAACAACCATAAACATTCCACAAGGATCATAAATCACATCATAATCATTTTCCAAAAACAAGTGATCCAAATATAAAACTACAACATGTGGTCAAAATTTTAAATTTACTGAAAAATCCAAAAAGAAAAAAAATCAAAAATAGGGGGGAAACTATAAAACCAAGTCTCTATGAAAAAGGAGGGTTAATACCCTCACACCACCTCCAACAACACCTACCAAATGAGGAAATACTAGTATAGAGATCCACCATCACCTCCATGGAAGGTCTTTCCTTTGCATGGGTCAAACCTAAAATGTTCTATATATACTCATGTTTATTTTTTAGGGTGTGATCCTAGTGAACTATAGGTTACAACAAATAGTTATTCCATTCACTAACATTAGATGAAAAATTTACGTTCTAGTTTTAAGAAAAAGGATGATCAAATTTCAAACAAAATATTCCTTTAAGTTAAAAAAGGAAAGTTAATATGATAACAAGATGAATGATATGTATAACAAGATAACCATGGGAAATATCAAAGGTACTAGGGATATTGAGATCCTAGGATCCTTTTACTCTTGGTGTTCACATCTCTTGGTCATGACAGTATTTCTCGAGCCTCCAGTCCTCATCATGTGAATGTTTAACTTGTTTTGTTACATCAATCTGTGTTAGGAAGAATGGGACTCATCCATGCCAACTTGCCTAATGTACTAGAGCAATTCTTACAACCTTGATACCTAGGATTCCATTGTTCTCAATTTCATTACTGTTGTAACATGAACCACCTCTTATACAAACACACTTCCAAGAATTGAAACACACATAGAAAACAACCATTTTTAATAGGAAAGTCATTATTAAATCATTATGCACACCAAACCCATTGTAAAACATGATTTGAACCACCCACAAAATTTCTAGAACTCATTTACAAGACAAATAAATCATAATAAAACCATAAAAAAATGCCAAATCATGGAAACACCAACCTATTTATTGGAAATCACATGAAACTTGTTAGAAACCACAACTGCACCAAAGAGGGACACGATAAAGCCAATATCACACAAAATCCATCAATATTTAACCCAAATAATCAATGTTGAACTTATATTAAGAGTAAAAACGTACTATATAAAGATAACCCAATAGGGAAATAAGAATATATCAATAAAGGATAACAAAAGGGAAACTATAGGCCTACATAAAGGTTCCTTGATGATTCAAAGACAAATCACCCAAAAAATGGATCCTAAGGGAGAGGAGAGGAAGTAGGAGGCATGCTTAGGGATGGGGATTTTAAGTGGGGTGGGTCAGGAGTTGTTTTTGGTTAATATTATGGAGGTATAGTTTAGAAATTTTAGATGTTTTGAAGTTCTTGAATTTTGCATGTTTTGTCTGTACCGTTTTCCAAACCATGCGCCAACCATGAGACACCTCTATCAAAAGGGAAAATAGGTCACATAGGTTTCTTGAAAGGGTAACACGCCCATGATCATATATATGTACCTCAGGTAGATCCATTTTCTTATGTGCATGTTCAACCATAGAGGGATGATTTCCAGTGCGCTAGGCTATGAGACATAAATAATGCCACAGTCTAGGTCGTATGGTTTCCAATAGGTTGTCAAAATGTTTATACTAAGAATGTGCCAAATGTGTACCTCTTGGAGTGGTGTTTCATCATGTTTTTGTGATTTTTGGTTCGGTGGTGAAAGGTTTTTAGGTTCTCTCATGAGTCGACTAGTTATCTTCTTTGTCTCCAATTTCAGCCTTACCAAGATTTTGTTGTTCAGAACCCTCTGGAATTAATTTTTCTACCATGACCTCAGGTACCTCATCTCCTCTACTGGCCAGATCATTAGGGTTGGATTCTCAAAGGTTTTGGGATGTGAGTTTTGATGGATAAAGGTTCTCCTGGCATAACCTTTTTAGTTTTTCTTCATCATCAACGTTCAATTTTTTCTTCCTCTTTATTGAGGGAGGCTTTCAGATGTAGCTTTGGCATCGCTGATGGTATGATTCGGTTTTTTTCATATTTTTTCCTCAAGTATTTTGGGAAGTATTTATGCTTATTATATATAATTTGAACTTCCAGATGTTTGTTTGGTGATAGAACTGTTTGGGTTTATGGAGTGGTTTTGTTAATGTTTGGTTATGGTGGTCGACAGAATCGTGATGAGCGTTCTGATGTGGTGATCTTTTCTGTAGTTGTGTTCGGGTTTCCTCAAGTTTGTTGGTTTTCCTCTAGTTTTCTTTCAGATGATGATCAAATGGAGGTATTTTACCATTTTTGGAATTCTAGTTTGGCATTTACAGATTAATAGTGGTCTATTTTGTTATGGTGTTTGACATTGGTGATGTTCTCTAGTGATGGGTGTTGTGATAGCGACAATGGTGTAGATTGGATGACATGATGTTGGTATGGAAGGTGACATGAAGTGACCTTGGAAGTTGGGATTCTCATGGATCTAGGTCTTCTTGAATGATGTGAATATTTTGAATTTTGAATTTTATTTTGGCCACTTTAATTATTTATCCCACGCATGAATTTTGGTTATCGGGTTACCGCTCATCCTTAAAAGCGGTTTATTTGAATATAAAAAAAAGAGAATTTTTAGTCATGAGATGGAAGGTGAATCTGTGTTGGGAAATTTTTATCCCATTACAACTTAGACCTATTAGGATATTGATTCTACTATTCTATTTTACTTCTCATATTCATGTATATGAAAGTAGGTAAAAATGAAACATCATATTTTTAATAGGATCAATACACAATAATAGTGGCTAGTCTATGCCAAAAATGTTGATGACCAATACATTGATTTTCCACTATAATGTGGTACCAAATATAGTGATTTGGTTAGAAAAAAATAATTATAATAAGTGTGATCCCCTATTCTTTAGGTGGGTGGAGGTAAACAATTCGTTTTCCCTAGATTGTTGATGACCATGTCCAACTTACAACTCATCATTGGTTCTTTATACTATACCTGAAGATATTATTTACCTTATTCTTTGTAACTTTTGAGACACCAAGAATATATTACACCTATTGATACTTCTGAAGGATTTCATAGTGTTGTTTCTTTCTCCACATCATTATTTTTCACTACTTGTATGCATAGTGGTGGGAAAGAAACTTCAATTCTTCCTTCATCCAGAAAAAGTATGTAAGATCTGTCTGATGCAGTATCATCTTGCGATATTTCACCTATGACATTTAATATTTTTCTTCTTGAGAAACCTATATCTTTGTTACTGTATTATTAATGATGATCATTATCGAGTATAGTTGTTTTTGAATTTCATTTCATCTGCAACCTCCTTCTTCACCCTACTCATTAGATCTTCAATTGATAGGAAAAATATATCCAATATATGGTTGATCCATTCTTCTTCTTCCTATTCATTTTCATCTACTACTTTTTCTTCTGGTGAATTTTCTCCATTCAATTCCTTATTCTTGGTCCATTACCTATACATTCGATCAATTCAACATTTTTTCATTGATAGACACATTGATTATTCCTTTCACTACTTCCACTTCATCTTGTACCCATTGTTGTGTCAAATACATATTATTCTGATTCTCCATCACAAAATGGAATAGATCTCAATATTCATTATCAACACTTCCTTATGGAACATCAATTACTTAACATAATGCACAACTATGATTCATTACACATCTCAATGCATCAACACCCCTTTATATAGTTAGTGGTTCTTTGAATTTCCTGGGTGAGGTGCATACCTCAAATCTAAACTTCCCATTTAATCATTGAGAATCATACTCAAATAATTTCATTGTTTGGACATGTTAAAACTTCATAAAATATAGGATTAAATCAATTATCAAAGGAATCATCTGTAGATCTCAATGTCAATGATCTTGTTGAACCATTTTAAAATATCACTAGAATCAAAATATTCCATTTTGATTATCAAATATTCAAAATATTTCTCATCATCTCCAAAATTAATAACTTTACAAAAACATCATAAAATTATTTGAACATTATTTTTGGTACAACTTCCTAAATCCTATTCCATAGTGTAATCTTCATTTAACTTCTTACATCTGGTGAAATGTCATTTAATGTTCCATTATAGCTTCATAGGAACACCACATAAATTTTTCACTAGACTCTTCATCTGATAGATAACATGCTTCATAAATGATCATTTATTTCATTATCTTCGAAATCCTTTGATCTATGAAGATCATACATGACCAATTGTTCGGTGTTGCTAATATTTCTCATTCATTGGATATGCATCCTTTCATTTTCATTTTAATTTTGTTTTTGAAATAGCTTCTTATAAAATTAAGTCTGCGAAACATAAATTGGGAACCTCTATTAGATAACATCATATGGAGACTTTTTATCATATCCAATAGTTCATAAACCTCAGAAACCTCTGTATAATGATCTTCAAATATTCCCTCTAACTTTAATATGAAATTTTTTTCTATTTATTTAGAAACCTTTATATTATAATATTTATATCCATTATTCTATCCTACATATTTATTTAGAAACTTAATATATGTTCAATGATTGAGAAACTAATATCAATTCATTTTAAAATATATTCATTTGATGATCACCAAAAGTTTTCTATAACTTTTTTCAATGTTATTAAACCTGATATTGATCATTTTAGAACTTCTTCTTTATCGATTCTATCTGATAACGTAATATGTTAGTATGAAAAATAACATACTTCCTTTCTTTAGTTGCAAAAAAGTCAATAAATTATTCATTTGTCCATTGTAAATTCTTCTCTTCATATCAATATCTTTATTAAACCCCCATATGATGGACTTAATATAGTTCATCCTTCAGTATTAATCATCTCTTCATAACATTCAAGAACTATATTTCTAATAAGTTCCATGGTAACCAAATATCTTCCTCACTTGAAAATTTCCCATATGCTCCTCAATCTCCCTTTGAATTAAGTTGATTGATCTCTCATTTAGAAACTTTTATCTTCTTATAAAATTCATCATGAGTCACAAAAATTATTCATAGTGATATTTAATTGATGAATAACACATCACATATAAATTTATGAAATTTTTTTTGGTCATTATCTGTCTAATGTAAATATGAATGTAATCAGTCACACATTTATTACCACTAATTTTCTTATCGAATAAATCCATTCAAATAAATGGGATGTCATTATGAACATTCCATCTTTGGTCTCCAAAAAATTTATTTTTCTGAATGTTCTTTTCATCTTGGTTTAGTCGATGGACTATGTTAGATTATTTAGGAAAGTATCATCTAATGGACTTAGTAATGAAGACTTCATAAAAGTGAATACATTGGGTAATTATTCCACCAGCACAACTCAAAAACCATTTTATGATATCCTCAATCCATTCCACTACATCTAATCACCATGGTACAATCAACTCCATCAGATCATCTTGTTATGCTGGCCACCATCTGATCATCACTTTTATCTTCATGTGTTCGATCATCACAAACTTATTAATAAAATCCTTAAGGAAACTTCATCAATATCGTAATGTTATTAACACACATTATTATTTAATAATCAAGAAAATTCTTCTAAAATTAGTATCAAATCATCAATTATCATAAGTATACTCAATGTATTCAAAGACATTTCTTAAAATAATAAGAATTGAGAACTTCCTTCATTCATCATTTATCCATCATCCTTGTAACATCAACTTAGTTACAAATTTTGGGTACATCAAGAGAACCTTTAATAGAATATTCTTCTTTACAACTTCTTCAAAATATTTAAATCAATGAAATATTTCTATTTCATTGAAACCCATTGACAACCAATAACAACCATTGATAACAAATACAGCTCAAACACATAGTGGGATCTTTATACTGGACCATGCCATGGTTAATCGTATAATATTTTTTAAAAAATAATATATGATCAAGATAATATCCAATAATTTAGAAAATCCATCAAAAAACAAGATACCTGACATGATTATGGGATCAATATTTGTGGAATAATACTCTCACAGGCATTGTCATCGATGACACTCATGACCATCAACGCGTTTGTAATCAATTCATTGACACCAAGTTTTTCTTCCAATTCTAACATTAAAGATATCTCCTCAAATATCACATGTTCATGAGGAAAACCTAGATATTGGACTAAGAAGTTATTAAATAGGAATTTATCAAGGATTTATAAAATCAATCAAATAATAAATTACTTAATTAAATTTTCCTTTTAAATTCACCTGCAACAGCATAACAACATCAAAATCAAAAATAATGAGTCTTATGTCTCTCATGGGGTAAACCCCATATTCTAGATCCAATGGGGGTATTTGTTTCCTCATATGTGACTTTGTTTAATAAGAAATCTATTTTTTAAAAAAATAATTCACTATTCATATTTAATATATATAATATTTTTAATATATCAAAATTAGGGTTATACAATTACTGAAACTCCCTATCAACACCCCGACTAGCTTCGAAAAAAATTATTTAAAATATACAAATGGAAGAATAAAAATATTAGAGTCTTTAAAACTTCTCCACCTTTAGGAACTTTCTTCCCAAAAATAATCATCCTAATCTAAACGGATAGGGTACTAAGCTTTCATATGGTTATCCCACTCCCAGTATCTCTCCTTAAGATTCTCATATTTTCATAGAATGTACACCAAGGGAGTAGATCAGCCATAAATTATATTATCCTACTGATCCTCAATCACCACCAACTAATCTAAGAAGGTAGTTTCATCATTGATATATAGCTTTCCCCAATAAATATTGTGTGATGGATCATGCATGTATCTCATCAAATGCAATATATGGGATGTGTTATGCACTTGGTCTAACTGTGGTTTTAGGGTCAAGTCATATGATACTTCACCAACTCTATGAGGTATAAATAGGTCCCATGCTATTATCTCTCCTCTAAGAGACAAGTCACATTATTTTAAGATGAGTTTGGCCATTAAATCTCCCTTGGTAAAAATCTCTAGTCATAAGGGTTGAACTATAAGTGCTATTATAATATCATGTTCATATTGAGGATGAAATTAATTTCACTGATATCTATCAATACTGATACTAAGGTAGATAATACATAGATATCTATTCTGGACACACCATTCTAGTATGAGTTTTTGGTTTCTTTGTTAGATTTAACCGGAATATGGGAGGATCACTTACCTTTAGTGTAGTTTTCCTTTAAAATAGTTATCACTCAACCATTGGTATGACACCATTTGAGGCCTTATAGGGGATACCATCTTGGTCACCCATTTTTTGGTCAGAATTTGGTGATTTTCCACTTATGGGGCCACATATAGTGTTGGAAATAATATAAAATGTGTTGATCATCCATGATAATATGAATAGATCCCATATATATCATAAGTATAATATAGATTGATGACAGAGGCCATTGGAGTTTGATGAGATTGTCCATGTGATCTTGAAGATCTCTCCTTGGAAAAGATTTTTTGACATTTTGTTGAGGTTGAAAGGTATCTATGAGGATCATCATCCCATTCAAGATTCTATATAGATTTATAAAGGTTGCACCCTATATGGACATACCTCTATTGTTAGACTGGATGTGTGGAATATTTCATGTGTCATAGGTGAGGAGATACATGCATTATCTATCACATGTTATTCACTGGGGTGAGATAGATATTGAGTATCGACCTATCATCTTAGAGTATTAGGTTTTGATTACGGATCAATATGAGAATATCCTTCATGGGTGAGTTATTCCCCTAGCTTGTATTCTTTGGAAGCAGAAGAATATTTGAAGAGTTTTTGGGAGCAAGATAACTATATGTGTGATCAGTACCCTCAACTTTTTGAGTAGTATGGTTCTTTTTTTTAAAATATAATCAGAAGAGGGGAGGGTTTAGTGACTCCAGTAATTGTGATTAGTTCATTTAAATATATTAAATATTATTTTTATAGCTAGTTGTGGTATTGAGGTAGATTTTTGGGTGTCATTTAACATTGATCTTGATATATTAAAAATATGAAATATATTAACTCACACACATGAATAATTTTGTAGATAATTTTTTTCTCCCTTAATGGAGTCTTGGATTGGGAAACTGATACTAAAATTAGATCCAGATATGTATTTTACACTTTCATAGAAATAATATTTATTCATTGTGACTTCCATGATGTTTTGTAGTTGTGGGTGGATTACAAATAAATATTTAATTAAATAAATATTTATTTGAGTAATTAAATAAAACCTAGATAAATTCCTATTTAATTTTTTCCTAGGTTGATAATTAAGGATAACCTTAAAATTTTGGAACATTTGAGGAGAGATCTTAGAATAAATCATCGTAAGATAAACTTGATGTCATATAATCAATTTCAAAAGTATTGGAGGTCTACCATGTTATTTGTGGAATTTCTAGTGAGAATAATATTCCCCAGTAATCAATCCCATTATCAAGGTAGGGAAATTGTTTTTGATGTATTTACCTCCATATTTTATATTTTCATTATCAAGGATTAATTATTCAAAAAAAATCAATATGTGATCTACTTTGGCATGGCCCTAGTAACTTGTGATTTTCAATTAAAATTGTGATTTGTGATTAATTGGTTTTCAACTTGTGATTAATCCTTGATTATTAAAATTTTAATATCAAAAAACAATTTTCAACCATTCATGATCATCAATTTCACTTGTTATGTGATTTTATGGATTACTCCCACAATTCTTCACCTCCATGGTCATCTTTCTATTATTGGTCGGTGATTCGACCATTTCCACAGAAGTATTTGTTATGAAATATGTATAGATTTTGAAGAATATTATTATATATTCAACATCAAAGGATACAATATTTGGATGATCGTTAAAGATAATTTAATTCACTTGATGATAGATGAAAAATGGTTTTTGTGAGCTGGTGTTCAAAGACGACTCGATGAGGTGATAAATTCTTGATTTTATGATGATGGGTGGTTAAAATAAAATATCTATTAGTAAAACAATATTATTCAACATGATTTATATATTTTTTTTATTTTAATCATAGTGGAGATGATGGAAATGGTGAATCTTTGCATGGAATCTTATATTTTGAGAAAAACCTAACTGCACTATGTAGAGTTTGGAAGAACAGAATCATGTATCTCAAAAGATGTCATGTTAGGTATTTTGAGTTTATGTTAAACCTAAAATATCATGTGGTCCATCCCACACACTATGTGTCCTTAACAAACCATCTTGGAATGTCGGGAAAGAACAATCCCTAAGTACCAAGAAACTTATAGGTCATGTTCCCTAGAGCCACACCCCATATACCTCTAGTGGGACATGACTTGTGAAACATGGTACGCAATGAGTACCCCCTATAAACTTATTTTTTGTATACCATATAGAATGGTATGAATTGTTGTGTTGATTAATTAGAATCCATATTACTACTACAGATAGGAATATAGTGGAGGAGCCATCATGGTAGAGGAAATGGCATGATCAAGGATGTCCCAGGGGTGGGAAGGGAGATCCTCAAGGAGGTGGCTATGGAAGAATATGTGTGTATATATATAGGATCTATATGAGGTGGTCAATGTTATAAACTGATATCATCCCCACCACTTCTATGTAGATCCTGTTAAGCCTAGAGATCTATCAGTTAGGATCACAGGCAGTTGTAGATAGTTGAGTCTTTTGATCTAGAGGCTCCTGGATTTAATTAAGGTACAATATATGTATTTAATACCTTAGAATAATTTTTGATATATATATGCATAATTCATTGATTACACACAATATCCCTTATTCAATAACATGGTATTTTAATAGAAATATCGTCTGACTATTTTGAAAATAGACTCTTACTAGTGGATATTAAGTTATAATACACATCTATCAGCAATGTGAATTGTCTCAAAGAGGATAGAGATTCTCATGGAATCACTTTATAGCTATGTTGTAGTCACATTATTTCATTATTTGTATGGACTAGTGATATACAGTCTATTCCAAGAGAAATTTATTTTGATAAAGGGTGTGGTATGATTGATCAAACGTGTTTATATTTTCCATCACTAGAAAAAAGGAATTCCTATCATATAAGGTTAGGTTCATGTACAGGAGGTTATAAAAATATTATCATTAGTTATCTAGTTTGAACCATGGTTTAGCAGATACCATGAGCTTTTAATTCTCTAAAGGGGTGTAAGAGTATGAGGCATTCTTCCTCATAGAAGTACCAAGTTATGTCGCCATGTTGAGAGATTAAAATCTATATTGACTTTAAAATTGGGAATAATATAATATATTTAGTGGTTTAACATATGGTCCTTATGATATTCTAGATATGATGGTTTGGTTGGGTACCTTCATATAATGGTATTTGTTATACTTAGTGTACCCCTTGGTAAACTCTAGTATTATTCACCAAAAATGAATATTGGATCCTGATGTTTTATATGGATTATCATCACTTAAACTATGTGACCATCAAGAATTATTATCCACTACTGAGAATAAAAAACTCTTTAATAAAATAACATGATTATATAGGTTCCTAAAGATTGATCTTAGGTCTGGCTATCTATGGATTCATGTTTGGGAGGACATATAAAAGATGAAATTATGATGACGCCATGGTCATTATGAGTTCCTAGTGATGTAATTTAGTATGAAGAACACCCTAGTGATATTAATGGGACTCATAAACTATATATATAGGAATTACATAGACTAGTTTTTGGTAGTCTTCATGTATTATATCCTCACTTACCCAAGATCATAGGCTGAGATTGTAAATCCATTGAAGATATTACTAGACGTACTTCCAGAGAAACAGCTATATGAAAATATCTCAATGTTAAAATTTCATATTAGAGAGTTCCACTTCATGGTACATGTTATATTAGAGAAAGGTATGGTCATGGAACCATCAAATGTTAAGGAGTTTCTGTATTGGGATACACCCAAGTGTGTGTCGTATGTATATAGTTTCCATGGAATTTCTAGCTATTACTATATGTTAATAGCATACTTCTCCAAAATTAAAAATACTTTGACTTACTTAACCCAAAAGGGGTATTTATTTTTGTGGATGGAGAAGTACCATAAGGTCTTTGAAGAGTTAGAATAGATATTGAATATTTCATTAATATTGAGACTATTGGATGGGGATTTGAGTATATGGTGTTTTTTCTATGCATTTAGATCTAGACTTGGATATGTATTGATGTAGAGGTTGGAATAGATTTATTATGGATAGTGATAGCTGATACCTCATGATAAAAATTATGAAACTCAGGACTATTATGATAGTTGTTGATTTCACCATAAAGACATGGAAATTATTCCTCCTTGGTTAGTGGTTTTTTTGTCTATTCTATCCACAAGAGTCTCAAATATGTTTTCACCCATAGAGATGTCCAATTTAGATAGAGTAAGTGTTTGTATTTACTATATGATTATGAATTTTAGATAGTATACACATATAGGAAATGAAATATGATGGAATAATTTATTGGCAGGAAATATCATTCCTAGTTTCTTGACGAGGCGTCAGAGTAGTTTGTTTCATTGCGGTTGTACATGGTTAATAGGGAGGAACAACATATCTTTGATGGATGGTTATGAATCATACACTTATTAAATATTTAAGGGAAGAAAAACTTGGGGGGTATTAAAGATGAATTCATATGTGATTAGATATTCATAGGAAATGATTCTGATGAATTATTTGAAGGTGGGTAGCATATTGATAACATGCAACGGTTCCTGTCATACTGAGAGAGGATGTGATGAGTGAGTTCTATAGCACCTCATGGTTCATCTAGATGTGTAAAATTATGTACCAAGATCTTTTTTGACATTTTTGTGGCTTGGAATGAAGAGGAGTTTTGTCAAGTTTATATCTCTATGCCTTACTTATCAGTAGGAAAAGAAAAAATCATCAGATTATAGAAGGTTTAGATCAAATCATCAAGGTTTCAGGATGGAAGTGAGATGATATATCTATGTTTTTTTGATAGGTTTTTCATGTATAATAATATACCACAACACTATTTGGGTTATAATTTATCAAATTTCGAATTCATCTCACCTCCTTATGATTAGAGACAATAATTTAGTGGAACCCCAAGGATGCTTGTATGTGTTTAAGATCATATGAATTCATGGAGTACCCCCAATGATTTTCTCTAACTATGACACTTATTTAATTCCCCAATTGTGGAGATGTTTGAAATATGATTTCAAAAAATTGTTATATATGATCATGGTATTCCATCCCCAGATAGATGACCACACATAGTTAACTTTTATGTTTTTTGAGACATGTTTTAGGCATGCAAATTGGGATTTGAATAAAACCAATAGAATCACCTACCTTGAGTGGAGTTTTCTAAAAATAATAGTTATCACTCTTCCATTGGTATAACACCATTTATGGAATTTTATCAGAGACCTTGTAGAAAATCATAGTTATTGTTAGATTTGGGATAGTTAGTACTTATGGGGCTAGAGATAGTACAAGAAGGGATTGAAATGGTTCTCAAGATCAAAGTGCAGATGAGGAAAACCCATATATGATAGAAGTCCAATAAAAATAGATGATGGATGCCTTTGGAGTTTATTGTTGGAGATAAAGTATTTTAAAAGGTATCTCCTAAAAATTATTTTTGGAGATTTTTCTTGGGTGGAAAGTTATTTTTGAGGTTTATTGGACCATTGTAGATTCTATGCAGAGTTAGTAAGGTTTCATACAACCTGGCCTTACTTCCACAGTTAGACAAGATGCATGACTTATTCCATAAATCACGATTGATGATATATGTTCATGATCCATTACACGATATTGAATAGGGTGAGATGAATATTGAGGATAGTGATACCTTTTCAGATTACTCATTGGATATTGAGGATCAGAAAAAGAATATCATTTGTGGGTGAGCTATTCCTCAAAACTGTATTATTTGGCATTACAATAATCTCTAGGAGACCTCATGGGAGTGGGAGAGATAGATGTGATCTTATTACCCTTACTTTTTTAGTAATATATTTATTTTTGGGGTGAAAATCCTTGAAGGTGGGGATAGTTCGATGACTCTGGTTTTCTTGATAACTCCATTTTAATATTTAAAATAATATTTTCATAGCTAGTAATGGTGTTGTCATAGAGTTTCGAGAACTATAAATCCCCAATGTCGTTATATTAATAATATTAAATATATTATCTTGTTTTTTTGTGTCATTTTAAAAATAATATATTTCGTCCCAAATAGAGTATTAGATGGGGAAATTGAGGCTATTATTTGACCTAGAATGCAGTTTTTACCCGTTACTCAATTTTCATTCATTTTTTCTTCTATAATATCACAAAATCAAGGGGGATTAAAAATAAAAAATTAATTAAAAAATTAATTAACTGAGAAATTGGATAAACCCTAGCTAAATTAATATTTAATCAATGGTTAGTAAAACCTCAAGTGTTAGACACACAACCCTATGATATTGGAGGACAGCCCTATGGAGTTATCTTTGGTGGGATACATTGGTGTTAAATAATCAACCATGAATGCATTGAATATTGACATTGTCATCAACACGTCGCATGTGAAAGCATTCAAGGTAAGGAAATTTTTTATTATAGATTTACCCTTATATTTTACATTTTCATGATCATGGATTAATTAATCAAAAATTCAATCCAAGATCAATATTTTTATGGACCTATGAACTTGTGATTTTTTATTAAAGTTTTGTTTTGGGATTAATTTTTTTGTAACGAGTGATTATTTCTTACTTATTAGATTTTGATGATCATAGATGATGATAAATCTCACAGGATCATAAAAATCACATGTTTTTTTGGTTTTATGGATTCCTCCCTCTTTTTTCACATTTAATATCAGATTTTAATTATTAGCTGGTGATTCGACCATTTCTATAGATATATTCACTGTGTGATTTTTAATGGTTCAAAAGATCATTATTTAAGATTAAATATCAAGGTTTGTGACACACAGAAAATTATTGATGATGTTTGGATCCACATGAAGTTGTAAGAATGACAGTTTTCAAGTGGTGGGGGAAATAGCCTACTTGAGGAGGTGATAAAGTCTCAATTTTTAAATGAAGGGTGGATGGGATCTAGCATATAGTGGTGACAAGATCACAATCAACATGTTTTGTGGGATTTTGGCATTAATCATGGTAGAGATGATTGAAACATAAAATATTCATCAAGAATATGTGATAATAGGTAAAATTCGACTATATTTCATGTAGTTTATAAGAATGTATGTCGTGTATCTTAGGATATTTGATTATAGGGGTTTCTAGTTCATGTAAAATATTATTTTCCGTGTGGCCCAACCCAAACATTGTTTATCCCAAGTAGACCAACATGACATGTGTGAGAAGTAAACAGCTAAGGGAAAAATTATCCTACATTCCTTATTCCCTAATTCTAAACCTAACATTCCCCTAGTAGGACATGAATATGGAATAACAGTACGTGCTGAGTGCCACTCCCAGACCTACAAGGCATGAACCCAAGTAATCACACTTTTTAATTTTTTTACCTATATTTGGACTTTATTTAGTCATTTATATGTATAATTCCTCAAGGAATAAGATAGTGACCTTGATTTTGAAATAATTTATTTTTTCTTGATCAAGAAAGAATGATCAATAATGAAAGTGTTGAAGAGGTTGGGATCATGAACTTCTTAGTGAATTTCAACCATCACCGACATTTTAGAGTGTCTTCCATGAATATTTTTCTCTAAAAATCAATAGTATAAGGTTATAAATTCCCCCTATTTTATGATTGTTTTCCTATGGAAATAGATCCTCTAACTAATTATTAGATAGAGTTGATATTTACTCAAACAATCATACACCTAGGAACCTCTATCTATGGAGTTGATATTTATGCCTCTATATGGAGTTTTCATGATCCCGTTATCCTCCAATAAAGTAGGTATTTCCACTCATATGAATGGGAATATAATCATATATTACTAATCTAAAGAGTTTAAATGGGTTAACAATTCTCTTGAAACTGAGAAGCAATAGGTACTTCATAATTATAATGATTGGATGTGATATTGGGAGCATACTTTGTGGCATGATTACCTCCTGTGAGTATATCTAGGTTCTTTTTTATTTACACAATTTATTTTGTATTTGAGATGAATCTATTTTCATGATAATATATATATTTAGTGACTTTGAGGTTTCCTAATTGGTATATATATACTCACCCCTAGATGGGTTTTCCCATCATGTGTTGTGTCTTATGCAGAAGATAGAAAGTTGAATGGTTTTCTAGGTGAACTGGGTGTTGGTGGTTGTTATCGGTGATTGGTGGTAGTATTAACTAGGCCATAGAAAGACATCAGGAGGTTGAATGATTTTATTGTATTCTTATCATCTGTTTGGTTGGAAATATTCCCTTTTTGTAGTGCTTTAATTTTAAACATTATGCTCTGGTTATGTATATTCATTCTATTTTGTGGGATGTTAGTGGTTGTGCATGCATTTCTTACTCGAGTTATTTTTTTTCTATATTACTATGGTATATGTTTAGACCTATGTGTTTGTGTAGGTACATTACGATAAGGCCCATCATATGTGGTTTATTCCTACTTGGTGCTAGTCATAAGTCCCTAGCCTATTGGAGGTAGTATAGGGTGGCTCTCTCATCATTACAGCGGCTCAGGTGAGGCCCCAGTGGCTTAGTTCATGTCCATGTGGTATCAAATAATTGGTTGTCCTTGGGGGTAGAGTTTAGAAATAGATTAGTTGTAAGGATTTTTTTGGTACTTAGGTAAATGGGGATAAGGTGTTTGGAGTTCATCTCTCAGTCCATAGACACTAGTGTTTGCATGGAAGTCGATGTAGTCTTTCACTATGGCTCTATAACATTCTAGTCAACTTGGTATATGAAGATATTAATTGTAAATTAAATTATGGTACATGAATAATATATAAATGGGTATATATTTCCATTTACTTCTTTATTCAACACCCCATATATCATGTTAATGTGTCTTCAGTTCTGATCTTAGGCCAGGGACCCCAGTGTTGGTGTGGTGGGGGATGTATTATTTCACCAGGAATCTAATACCTTTCTAGTAAACTCGGTATATAAATAAACTGATTATATGGAAAATTATGGTACATTAAAAATATATAAATGGGTTTTTATTTCTATTTCCTTATTCATTCAACACTATAAATATGTTTTATTAACCATGGTACATATTTATTGTTGCAGGAATCCTCTATATAGACATCTAGTGTAGATTAAGTTTTAGGATTGAGATGGATACCATCATCATGATGAGGCCTCAGTTCAAGGTCTTGTTCCAAATGTGTTTCTTCTAGGTGTATAGAAATAAAAATTACAATTACTGGGTAGTGAGTATAATTTCCACAATAAATGCATGCATGGATTTTTTTCATGCTAAGTGTGGGTCATTACAACATTATAGGAAACTGATGCATGTAGGTTGAACATGTTGTATGAGATTAAAAAGTAGAGGTTGACTTAGTTCTAGGTTAAGACAAGAACTTATGAATCATATGATTGTACATAGTTAATGGTCAATGTATTCAACCATATTAGGACCCTTAATGACCAGATGGTGGTCCTAAAAGCTAGATTCCTTCCTGGTTCAGTAATACTATGACAATTTTTAGTGAATCATATGCTTTATGGGGATATTCTCTTGTTGACTGAGTTTGAGAATATTTTTCCTGGAGTAGTATTGTCCATATAACATGCTTTCAATATGTGTTTCAAAGTTCTTTTAGTTGCAGAATGGGGTCATTTCCATGATTGAGTATGCATTAAGATTCACTAAACTCATGTGTTACACCCTTTAAATGATCCTTGATGGATACTTCCATGCACGGAATTTTGAGTAATGGATTTTCCAATAGATTTGATATAGCATGGTTCCTATATGAATCCCATCCTATACTAGTAAATTAGATCATTCCTTGGTGTAAGGAATTAATTTTTTTATATTAGTACCTTTTAATATTTTAAATAATATTTTTGGATCTAGTCTCAGTGTTGGAGTGTAATTCTAGCCATCGTATATCCCTGATGTTGATATATTAATAATATTAAATATTTTTAATCATGTGCATGCCTCATTTTAAAAACAATTGATTTTTTTCACAAAATGAAACTTAGATGGTAAAAATTGGGCCTCTCTTAGATCTTGAATGTAGGTTTCACCATAGGTGTGACATATGTTTTGTTTATTTTAGTTTTCACAATGGTCTGTATTCACTACTAAATTAATTAGGAAAAGTAATGAAATAATTAATTATTTGATTAGTTGGATAATCTCTTGAAAATTTACTAATTAATTTATTCTTTGTCCAATTTATTTGGTTATCCACACAACCCTCATATATTATAGGATAAATCTTTTTTTATCATTGCATAATAAACTTGGTGTCGAAGAATTGATTATAAATGTGTTGGTGGTCACCAACATCAATGATGACATCACCTACATGAATTTTATTCCCCAATGATCAATTCTATAGTTGAGGTAGGTAATTTTTTTATTTTTATTGATGTAGCCACATATTTTATATTTTCATTATCACATATTAATTATACAAAAAATAAATTTGGGATCAATATTATCAAGCCCTTTAAACTAACAGGCTTCGATTAAAATTGTGATTTATGATTAATTAGTTTGGAACATAAAATTAATCCTATATTGTTAAAGTTTCATGATCATCTATAATGACAAATTACCCATGATCATAATTTTCAATTATTTTTTTGGTTTAAAAATTCCCCTCTTTATTATTTTCTTTCATCATCAGATTCTGATTCATGGCTGGTGATTCGACTATTTCCATAGATATATTCATTCTGTTATTTGTAATGGTTTCAGTGATCATTTTTTATGATTTAAAATCAAAGGATAAAGCACATGGACAATTTTTTTTGATGAATGGGTTTACAGAAATATAGGAAAAAATATTATTCTTTAGGTGTGTAATATGGGAGATTTGATGTGGCGATAGAGTCTCAGTTTTCCTTCCAATGATGGTTGGCATCTGGCCTGTGGTGGATACACAATTAGAGTAACGTATAAAAATGATTCAAGAAATATTAGATAATAAAAATTCAATTTAATATGAACATTGGATAAATACATAATTAAAAATAATATAGGATCATAAATTTTCATGATATAATAACATATATCAGAACATGGGATTATTGTACCTTAGAAGGATTATAATGAGAGAAAAACATATATCACAACATAAGAATGTGGAAACATGATAAATAATTATTATCTAGGGAAAAAACACAAGATAATGTGGAATAATCCTAAAAATATTTTCTTCTATCAAGTATAACTACTAAGACCATAACAACATAGTGGATTGTGTTCACTCCACATTCCCATAATCATTTTTGATTGGGTTTTACTACTCATCCCATAAAAATTAAAGAAAGGAATCACTCCCATGTCCCATAAACACAATGTATTTGGTTCACTACTCAGTACCATATATATAATTTCAATAGATATAAATCTTTACCCAGTTCAATGGAGTTATATATAATTTTGGTCCCACCTATCACTTACTTAATAACCATACAAGTGTTCCACAAGAACATTATCAAATTCATAAATCAACCATAGAATAAATAACCCATGAAAAGGAAATATATTTCATGTAAATATATAGAACGAATTAAAAATAATTTAAGAAAAAAATTGTTTTTTTAAACAACTTTAAATAACCATGAATATTTGGACTGGATGATTTGTATTGAAAAGTGATAAAAATGGTTTGAAAAAGTAAGGATGTGGAAAACGTTAAAGAATTGAGTTAAAATATTACTTTAACACTACTGTAAAAGAAAGTAAAACTAAATATAAAATTACCTTAATAATTCATAGAAGTAGTGAAAATTATATATAATAAATCCATGACCTATTATAAGAAACATGATAGTGGAAGAAAAATATTCCAACCGAAAATATTAGATAAAGACAATTCCTCTTACTAGTATTATTTAGAGTTAATTATGAATCAATGAAAGGGTACATTATAATAGTTCATGTAAACCAAAAAATAAAAAAATTATAAAAAATATATGGGTTTTTTGAAATAAATATCATACAATATCTTATAATTGAAATTTATACATTGATTGTCTCTAATTCGAAGTGTGATTTATAAAGAAACTATTTCCTTTCCTTATAACTCCCATGAAAGTTATTTAACTTTTTTTATAATAAAAATGACCTTACTAAACACTTATTTCATAAACATGTTCAAATATATTACCATTTATACTATTCAATTACAATAATTTATTTCATATATAGTTGTTTTTTATTTTTATCATCATATGTAAGTAATATTGATTGTTTTGTGCATGTTTTAGAATGGTGATGTTTATCCTCATTATTTCATAAAATCTTAAACATTAATAGATTATTTGAGGTAGTGTAATAATTATTCTGAAATTATTTATGTACTATCATGATCTTTTGATGGAGTTTGTGGGTATTATTCACAAGAATCAAATTTAAAATGATCATATTTTGGATAATTTACCCATAATAATGAGTTACTTTATAATGGAATTTAATTTTTTTTCACCTTTATAGAGACATATAAATATAATAAATGAATATTTAATTTCATATTTTAATAATATTAATTTATTAATACTCATTCATGTTGTAAATGGTGAAGATAGTATAACGTAGTTCAGGTCGGTGCTTGACCTGATTGAAATAAGAACATGTTATAATAATGAAAAAGTAAGGGTATTGAGTTATATTATAATAATATAATTTTAATATAAGAATAATTATGTTAATATAACATAATTATAGTGGTTAATAATATTTGGAAAAAAATTATATGATAATTTAATTGAAAATTATGGTGAATAACTTGATATATTCTTTGATGAATTATTTCCTAAAAATGGGTTCCTTCATAATGAAGAATTTAGGCCTCCTTATTGAGAAAAAAATATACCAAACATGTAATAAGGTTTTAGGAGAAGTAATTTTGGAATATATTCAAATATCCCAAAAATAAAAAGTTTGGTTTGAATTGGTTGGATGATAAGTCCTTTTATAGGTGAGTTTGAGTAGAATTTACATTCATACCCGTTATATAATGTGCATGAAATGAAATTTTACGAAAAAAGTGGATTGAAAGATGAAATATAATATATTTTGGGTAATTCATAACTTCATAAAAAATATATAGATAATTTTATATAAATTTTAGGATATTACTCCTCAATTTAACAGTTTTATCTCATTTTACCTTCACTTCTCACTTTTTACCACGGTATCTTATTTTATTGGATAGAAATGGGATTTAACTTAATAACTAATATGGAAATGATTATTAAAAATATGAAATAAATTATATTTATTTAAATATTAGAAAGTGATAAAATTTAATTTTAATATTATAACATTGTTGGAATCTAAATATTCATGCGATACACTTTTCTGCACGACCCATTATATAATTCTCACTTAGAAAACACGTGTTGAGTTTGGGTAGAAATGTGTCTCGATGTTGAAAGAATAAGAAGGTTGTATTTTCATGTTCATAAAGACTATTAATACACTGAGGTATATGGATTCCTTAGAAACATTACTCAATATGGTGGCATGGTGGTGAGAACCTCCTTTAGGAGTAGGTAGTGGATTTTGGAAATTACTGATAAAATAGTACTGACTCCTTAAAACATATTTTTGAAGGTCTTACAGGGTCTTTTTCTAATATTGAAACATACTAATATGGTTTATACACCATATCCATATGTTTATATATCATTTTATTTTTTTATTTGACTATTCATGGAACCCAAATGAACTTATGTATCTAAATATATGACAGTATGAAGTCCAGAAAAGTTTATAATGGAATCTGAGTTCTCACACAAGTAATTCACATAAATAATTAATGTAGCTACCTCATGAAATTAACTTGACCAAATCTCTATAATTACTCAATAACATCCTTCATGTATATATTTCATGTATCCCCTTCACCTAGTTCCTCCAGCTGGTATATAAATAGACACCCCACCTCCAATATTCGAAAGGACAGACCTACTCCTAGAGGATGAACAAGGTAAGAGATCTAATTGTTAAACATGATTTCCCATGTAATCTCCCTAATTGGGCATAAAACTATTGATATACCTAAACTATTATGAGGCCCCCAGTTCTCCCATTTAGAAAAATCATCTGGTCAATCCCTCACTAAGGAAAAACACATGGGAGAGCGCCAATTTTAGTGAACCACATGGGAAATCCCTCACTAAGGAGAACCACTTTGGTGAGTTACCATTTGATAAAACCACTTGGGAGATCCTCCATTTGGAATAACCACTTGGGAGAGAACCTACTAGTTAAAAACACTTGGGAGATCCCCCAGTTGGTCTAACCATTTGGGAGAAACACTGAGGATACACACACTTAGGCATCTCACACTTAGGAAACCCTCAGTTGGGAAACCCTCACATGGGTTACCCTCACATGGGAGATACTGAATTTGGAAATCCACACTTGGGTGACCCTTCTCCTAAGTCACTCCATATGGGTAACCCATTTCCCTAGTCACCCCACTTGGGTGACCATTTTCTCAACGAATCCCACCTGGAAAATTTTCCCAAACCTCCTTTACTTGGTATAAACATCTTAATTCTATCCTTCACTGGGTATATTCACATTTTATATCCCCTATTATTAATAAAAACTATTTATAACATTTAAATATACTAAGAAAAAATTATATCCATTTTACCATGTCTAAGAACCAATTCCCCCAGGTCAAATACCTTGGCATGAACTAATTTTGTATACACTTAGAGTTGAGATATTCCTTTAAAAACATGGTTGTTCTGCTTGGTGTAAGAGAAAACCTTAAAAATATCCCATCCATATCTTTTTTCCAATGTATAGGGAGGTAAGTCGTCATTATTGTTCATCCTCCTAGGTGTAATACCTGACCAAAAATTCAATTCACTATGAGTTTAGATACTCATAATGGTTATATAACCTTTGGCATCCTCCTTAGTGTAAGGCCTAAACAAACCTTCAATTCACTATGAGTCAAGATACTCCTCATGGTTCTAGAAACATGGTTATCCACCTAAGTGTAATCCCCAACCAAACCTTCAATTCAAAATGAGTCAAGAAACTTATCGTGGTTCTAGAAACATGGGCATCCTCCAAGGTGTATGTCCTAACCAAACCTTAAATTCACTGTGAATCAACATACTCTTCATGGTTATGAAAACATGGGAATCCTCCTAGGTGTAAGACCCAACCAAATACTCTATTACCATGAGTCTAGATACTCCTCGTGGTTATAGAAACATGGGAACCCTCCTATGTGTAAGAACCAAAAAATCAATTACCATGAGCCTAGATACTTCTCATTGATCAAAAATCAAAGGATTCCTCCTAGATGTAATCCCCAAAACATACCATCACTTGACCCATCTACTTGGACAGGTGTCTTAGGTAAGTTAATGAAGAAGTAGCACCTTATTTCCTACTATCATCCCTTTCATGGAACAAGAACCTATCCTAGGGCAACATCAGTGTATAATCCCCTTTCAAATATAATGGTATTCTCTTATGTAATGTAATTGATCATCGAATGCCTCTTATTTCTCACATTGATCATGAATCATGCATGATTATAGATCTAAGATAATCAACCATAATCATTATGTAAGTGACTCCATTATGGGCCTCCTTTTGAGGTGTAATCCCTAACAATTCCATAAAACTACATGGGTTTTAATTCATTATTTCATAGGATATGTAGGACTTCTGTTTGAGGTTCATTCTCAACTCAAAAACTCCAAATGACATCCAGGGTGGTAATAAAATAATGAGATCCCAACTATTTGATTTTAAACCAAATAAAAACCACAAATTAATAAGAGATATATTGGGAAAATATCATATATGTAAAGGTTCAAATAAAACACATGGTCTCAATTAGATCATTGGAACTGGGGTAACTAGTCCTACATTGGGATTTGGGTAGGATCAATGAATACATATTAAATATATAATAGAGTTTCATGGTATAAAATAAATCCCTTCAAAAGGGTGTGGTGATTCCAACCTCCCATACTTTAAACCAATGAAATTCCCTAAGAATCATTATCAAAATTCCCACTCATCACCTATCTTTATGAATTAGCCTCATATCAGTGATGTGGGAACTATTGGTTGTTTTCAATTCCCTAAATTAACTTTGTTGGAAACTTCTTGAAAACATGTACGTAACATGAATGGTGAACCCTACATGAAAGATCATGCGACCATTCTCAACTCCCCATAATTAATTACTGGGATCCAATTTTCATCAGAAAAAAATGGTGAACTTGAAGTGAGTCCTTTAATAGTATCAAGACTGACATATGAAAAAGGACCAAAATTTAATCCTTTAACTGTGAAGGGTATTGATCATCCATGCACTCTTATATTTCATGTTTCACTAATAAGTGTCTTGTTTGTGTTTCTTCTCAGGACATTCATGATTTCTTACAATCTAAATGGAATCTTCGAATGGTCTAATGAATAAAAAAATAACTAAAAATGTTGGTAATACTCAAAGGATCCTTCAAAAACTATGAATAACTATTTGAAATTCCAAATATATTCCTTGATTTTCATGGATACCATGGCCTCATGGTGCTAATGTACATTTTAGTAAATACAGAACCTCCAGTAGAAGATGGTGAATTTCCATGAGCGATGGTATCATTGATATAGATATATCCAAACACTAGAATTATATCATGTATATATAGAGAGGATTAAGACACATATTTCATCCTATTGACAATGGGTTGTAAAGAAGAAAGTGGTGCTTGTCACTACATACAATAATTTGGGATCATATCCTCAGAGTATAGCAATATAATCCTTCCCTATCTTTGGGTGGTTGAGGATTACATGCACCACATTAAGAAAACCACCCAAGAGCTACCTAGGAGGGATCCTATCCACCATGGACATTATCAACCATATGAGACCCCAATTTTAAACGAAGATTCAGAATAAACACTACCTGTACCAATTATAGGAATTTAGGAATCCCAAAGGAGTTCCCACTGAGAGTAGCCAACCATTTCATATCTTGAGAACTTCTATGACCACTACTACATCCAACACCTTTGAGGCCCATCAGTACATCCTAATAGTGGAATGAGGCCAGTTTTTTATTTCCATTAGCCTAAAGATTCAAAAATCTATGAAACTTTCTAACATAATAGAGGAATATCAAGGAAAACCCATGACCACGTGTTTGGGGTAATTTCTACAATTTTTAACATATAATTTGTCTCCAATAGTATATATTATACAGTAAAATACCCAAATAAAATATATTCCTCCTCTAAGTAAATTTATGTTTCCTCCCACATGTTTCATATCAATGAATTTAATCACTGCTGGACCAACTGAAGATGCAAACCCTAATACTATTGATAAGGATATGGCCACACTCACTACATACCCATCACTTGACCATGGTGAAACCATATTAGTAGAAGAGAATATTTCTTAATAGATAATATATCTCAACTTGAATCCAAAATAGTAGAGCTTCAATAGATCATTATTGAGTTTATGGGGAGAAGTAAATATTTTGAGTACATTTATCAGATTGAAGACATCGTGCCTCATTCAAGTGGATATCCTCAATGGGAAAAGGTTAATCAACCAATAATGGAAGAATAAATCAACCCCATAGAAATGATATTATATCAATCATCCCATTCTATTATAGTTTCAATTGATTAGAAAGTAATCCCGCCACTAGGAAGACATCATCTACCTGTTCAGGATGCACATTTGAGGTCAAATCATACTCAGATATTTTAGGAATTATTTGATTCACTTTTTTCTTGGATAGATTCTCTTAATGGTCAATATCCACCAGTAATAAGAGAGAGGTATCTATATCCTGAGTGGTTATATTATATTCTTCTCCCTCCTAACTTTGGGAACCAAAACATCTCAAAATTCAATGGAAATGGTGATCTATAATCACATCTCACCCATTTCTATTCCCAATGTGGCCCAATGCCAGGAACCCCAGAACAACAAGAGGTTGTCAAAATCTAATGCTTCGTACATACCCTAGAAGGCCCTATCTTTTTTAGGGATAATAACCTTGTAGGTTGTTCTGACTCAATTGAGGAAAGTCTCAATTAGAAATTGATATACCAATACTACTCTATGCTGAGGAAAACAAAAAAACCTTAACATATTCAAATGAAAGTAGGTGTAAAATGATAGTTTCATGTCTTACATTACAAGATTGAATGGTATGATGTATTCCATGGAAACAATACCACAATAATAGTTATCCGAGATATTTTTGGAAAACCTATAGGTTCAGATGTTAATAACTCTTATTCTTTTCATGTATTGTGGTGGTTTTAAAGAGTTTATGACTATAGCACAATGTATAAAGTTTGATTTTCATAGAACCAATGAAAAATCATGTTAAGAAACTACAGAATGGGTATAAAATATAGGAAAAAATGAATTATTTGTTATTTAAATCAAGAAAAAAATGGATTCGGTGGTATAAAACTTAAATTGGGAAGGAGAAATTGTATTTATTCCATAAATGCCAGGTTCCTAGGTACTTCTCCTTTGTTCTAGAAGACAATATAATCATACTTCTAGAAATCCAAAATCTAGATATATTAGAGCAAGACAACCATCCAAATTGTTTCCCATACCATCGTATGTTGGGTCACTCAATCCAGTAATGATTCATCTTCAAAGATATACTACAATATATGATATATGAGGGTCAAATTCCAATGTAAAATTCCATGGAATATGTTTCATCCATTATCCCTAATGAAGAAGAAGAATGTACATGGACACCATCCCACCAAATGCTCTAATGGGAACCATCCCACCAATTGGTCCAATGAGAATTGTACCACCAAATGGTACTAAAGGAATCATCCCACCAAATGGTATAATAGGAACCATCCCATTAAATGCCATAATAGGCATCATACTACCAAATAGTATAATGGAAAACATCCTACCAAATGATAAAAGGGGCACCATCCCACGAAATTACCCAATGGGAACCATCCCACCAAATGGTCCAATGGGACTATATAGAAAAAATAGAAAAGGGATGACATCCCAAAAGTGTCCAATGAGAAATATCCCACCAAATGAGATACTCAATTGATGAGACCTTAGTTTAACTATGTCTTTATCAACATGGTATCAACTAGGTCTAAATACTTTCTTGTTTTTTTGATGAGAATACTATTTATGTGAATGATTTTATATTCCTACAATAGTATGATCCCCAACAAGTAGTCTCAACCTATTACTAAACATTAGTGAAGAAGGGATCAATGATACCCTTCCAACCTCTATATACTGAATTATTGACCATATTCAGGTATTAGAGTGAAAGGTTGATGGATCATATGCCCATTGTCAAAAAAATATCCTATATTCAAGGTCTGTATTTTGAATCCCATTATCATACACCCATACTACCATTAAAAAAAGTTTCTATCAACAATCATTCATCATGTCATCCCATTGAGGTTGAAATGGTAATATTTGCTGAAGAATAGATCACTCGATTGAAGTAAGATAATTAAAAATTTGTGACGTAATTATGAAGATGATTCATTGATATTTTTTCCATTATGTAATATTAGAATCCTCTTAGAGAGATCCCTATACTGTGAAGTAGCCTATCCCATAAGATGGGTTTATTTTAAAAAATTTAATACCCTCACTGGGAAAATTCTAGAACTCCTTCCACCTCACCCAAGCACACCGGGATGGGGGAATTCGTATATTTACAACCCGTTACTAGGTACATTCCAAAAATTGTTCGACCTCATTAGTTGTCCAAAATATTTTGGGAGAGTTAGAGTTACCCAATATATGGGATACATCATCAATGTCTATGTACTCTAATGATTTATTTTCCACCCTTGAATTTATTAAGATCAAGGCACTTCCACTCAGATCCCAAATTTTTTCACATTCATGAACAATTAGAGGGACGTGTAATTGAATAGTAATTTAGTCATGTTCTCCATATCATAATGGGAGAAAAATAAAACTATATTCATTTACCCTAGAAAAATTTACCAGGTATTTTTCCTATGTTGTGAATATGATTTGATTGAGATCCCATGGATTGATAGACCTAAATAGGTAGATTTGATAGAACATCCAAAATACTTCCCCTATGATCAATTGTTAGTACATAGAATCAAGAGGTGATTTTTATTCTGTGTTTGTCTTCAGAAGAAGACAGGTGAGTGGATATTGGAGCCAATGACACCCAAGTCTCTGCTTCAAACATGTGGACATCCTAAGTAGAACACAAAATGTGTATCAAGGCTTCTGGGATTCCTATCTATCAGAGATATGAAAATTAATATCTATTCCTTTATGTTTAAAGAAGGGTATAAATAATTCAATAGTTCATTTGCAAACAAATTCTTGATCTTTGGAGGATCATGAGACTCATATATGTGTTCATGATAGATTATCCCAATTATTTTTCCTACCACAAAATATGGGGATATATAATTGAATAATGATTCATCTTAAAACAGTGGCTCCAGAAACAAGTGAAAAAAGTCCTGATAGAGCTAGATAATACTAAGAGTCATTCCACGTTAATGTTAATTAGTATCACTCCATCATAAGATCACCATTAATGATGTGTTATGTACCGTTTTCACAGTCATAAACCCCTAAATTTTATGATATTAAGGTTCTATTCATATGACCCTGAACTGCAAGACACCACAGTCCAAGCTGCGTGAATTTAAAATACCTAGTACTCATCTTGGTCAAATGATGTTAAATTTTAGGAAAAAATCCTTATCAAAATATGTTAAATTAAAATTTTCCAACATCCTCTCCACAAAAAATTAAACTAGAAACTTCATGTAACTATCTTAGATATAAAACATTACAATTCCTTTTCCCTCACCCAAGGGGACCTCCCTTTGGGACTAGTCTCACATTGTTCCCCTTTTTAGCGATATGTATAACTTAATTATTGAATTAATGGGATATATAGTGATTCCTAGACCCTATATATTGGGAACTATAATAATTATTCCCCACATGTGATAATTTCTTCATTACCATTCAACCCTCGAGGCCCCTATTCCAGTTATGTTTATTATTACAAATTAGGGAATAAATATCACCATAACCATTGGTCTTGATGATAAGGAAATAAAACTAAATATATTGATCAATTCTATGAAACCCTAAACTATATAAACCATTCATCCTTATTGTATAACATTTAACTTCGGGTTCAACCATTCACCCTTATTGAATGATGTTAAAATGAAAGAAATTTGGTCCTAGCCACATGACCATTAAACTATGTAGTGCATGGTCTAACCCATAAACTACTTAATGAGGTCTCTAAAAAATAATTTTAATCAATGGAAAAGATTCCCTCATTACATTTTGAGTTCTAGGTACATTAATTGTGAGGTTTATTTGAACATTCCTCTTAGTCTGAGTTTATTCCTCCAAACCAAATAGCCTATCTTGTATGTGATGTTATATCCATGAAATTTTTCATAACCTTTTGAACAACCCTTCATCCACCAAACCCACTTCATACCATTTATGTCGGAATCAACCAAGTTCCTTGAGTGGATAAATCCTATTGGTTCTCTCTTGTGTGGAAATATAGGTTACATGAATTGATTGATATGAGGATACCCCACTAGAATTTGATCATGGAAATCAAAAAAAATTCTAATCATATGATGTAACCCATACGGGGTTCTTTCATTCATGGATTAAATGTCTACATGAACTCTACGCACTATTTATTGACTTATAAAGGATTTAGTTCTTTTTTTACATTACTAATGGTCATTCTACTCCCACAAATATCCAGTATCTCATTCAGAAATATAAATACATGATTTAATTTATCAATTTTCATATGTTCAAATGAATACAAAATTATTTTATATTTTATGCCATCATAATCTATAGTTACTATAAAGGATCCTAAAATTTGTGCAAGCATAAATTTTTTAATGATTTGGTCGACCCTATATGACCTTAAAATACATAGAATGGTATAGTCCATGAGATCCCCCTCCCTTATGTTTGAGTCAAATATACATAATACCCCACAAAATATGGTCATTAATCCATAATCTCATGAAAGGATTATAATTTATCCCATATACTAACACCCCAAACTAATTCAAGGTCACTCTAAATATGATTTTCAAAATATTAATGTATGCTCACCTCATCCTCATTATATGCTGTTAAACTTCATGCCCAATATCCTTTTCGCAAAATACTAAAATGTATGGTCAAATTCCTCATTGTATAAAGTTAAACTTAATATCTAACATACCTACCTCAAGATGTTAAAATGAATAGACATCATCCTTATTGTATGATTAAAAATTGGGTGTTATTGTATTCCATGACTAAAAGGACTTCCACTCATAGTGTTGGTCTCTAACTATACAAATTTTAAGAACGATGTGTGACTTGATTCCTATTATAAAGACTTATATTGATTCCCATATTCCTATATTGTTCCCATTCAAGAACTTGCCCCCCATCTGAGAGGATGCTTATACTAGAATTGTATATATTTGGGTCCCTCCATTCATGTAAGTTTTGTTTTCCTTGAACAACAATCTCATCTCCCCATGGTCTAAGATGTATGACTATAAATATGAGAACCCTACGGCATTATCTATATGACACTAAACAAAAACATCCCTAATGGACCTTAAATAAATACCTTAAAATATTGAACTATTGGTTAAATCTAGGAGACCAAAAACAATAGCAATCATACATCCCCACAAAATGATGTTAGAATATGTGGTCAATGTCCATGTCACCTGATGTTAAACTGTTTGACACTCATCTTAACAATAAGACATTAAAGGATAGAGTACGTTCTTCTTTATATGACCATAATCAACAAGAAATCTGAGTACATATACCATGACATTAAACTTCATGACATTAAACTTCATGACATATAGTCCATTCTATGTGAACCAATACCAACATAAGAGATATATCCATGTAATTGTACCTTGTAGGTGATCGTTATCTATAAATAAAAATTAGGTCTAATTACTCCATTTATAAGAAAACTTGAGTCTTCTATCTTGGGTACTAGATATGGAGCTTCACTTTAACACCTTGAGATTTTAAAATAAGTACATTTTGTTCAAGAGTGTATACACCACACAACAAAAATAATTGAAGAGAATGTAACACCTTGATACTTTAAAATATATTTCATTTTAAATAAACTCAATATCTTTAATAAATTTTGATCTACACAATAAAAGTTTGAAAAGGAAACGTGATACTCTATTATTATTATTTAAACATGACCATTATAACCTAGCTATTAAGTTGGAATGTTTGAATAATACAAACTATATTATAAAATTATATGGATTATACATGCATAAATTAATTAAATTTTTATTTATTAATTACAAATAAATAATAAAATTTTGAAATAAAAAATAAATTTTTTATTAAAAAATGTTATTTTCTAAAAGCCTGCCTAGTCGTGATTTGCGCACATAATTTAAAATTAATTTTTACAAAATTTCAAAAAATTAATTTTTCAAATCTACATGTAAAAATTATATTTGGTTTCATTTTTTATAATTTTGTGAAAACATCAAGTTTTTTATTAGTAGTGAAATATAGTAATTTTTATTTAAAAATTCCTTTTCGTTTAAATTTTTTAAAAAGTTAAATTATATTTTAAATTAGTTTTAATGTAATTTTTTTAATTATATAATGATTTAACTAATTTAGGCCATAATAATAAATTTCACATTGGATTCCTATATTCACATTTTTAAAACTTTTGATTTTTTTTCTTCTGAAAAAATGGTTTTTTGATGAATTTTCTTGCTTAAATTTAAATTGAATTTAGAATAATGGATTCTAGTTTTGGAATTATGTTCCGCCTCTAAGGTGGTGCATTTACTGGAAGTGTGGAAATGGTTGATGAGGATCGTCACCCATCCATTTTTCTACAAAGGTGGGTTCTCATCAAACTTACCATTCCTTTGTATTGACTCATTAGATGTCATTATCCTTTAAAGAAGATTGAATGAACCCTGCGGGAATTGTTGGTTCCAGCGGGTGATGGTATGGGGGTGAAGTACTTGTGCATATTGGTCATTCTTGGATGTAACTTCCTTGGATGGTCTCCAATGGTCATATTAATGGATTCAAGAACACCCAACGACCCTGGAATCCATGATTCATGGACCTTCTTTCCAAAGGCAAGCACTCATCAGTTGATGATTTGGCCAACAACAATTAAGGACTCCATTGGTCAAGAGGATGGGAGGTCAGGCTCACCATGCCCTTCTTGGGGAGGATTGTTTCTTATTCCAGGACTCTCTTATAGGTTTAAGTAATATTCATATGTTCATGAATCCTTGGTTCATTCCTGATGAGTGTGTCCATGGGATACCCTTGGTTTGGAAAATCGTCGTAAGCATGCATATATTTGATGCTATAGAGGTGATTTTGGATTGAGACATATTATAAATATCTCTGGAGTTTATCTTCATCCATGGGGGATAAAAGGTGACTTGTGTGGGGATTGCACATGGGATATTCCCATTTAAAGGGACATGATTGTGAAGAACCTTTATGGATGGGCACCCATTTGATCTCGGGCCTTCTATTAGGCATCCTACGTATCCTGATTTAATTAGGAATCAGAGTTCTTGTAGTTTAGAAGGTGTGGATGTTGTAATCCTCACAAACCTATAATCCCATGTGATTCATACTTGGTTTGAGAAACAATAATATTTGAAAGATCCAACAATGCACATGCCTCCTCCCCTATTTGTGGGGGAGGGAGAGCCTGCAGCGAAAGAGGTTGGGGTGACTGTGGGAGAGGGCACGGAGCAATGAACCCTTTAATATGAGATGAAATTCAAGATCATGTGACTCTATCTCGGATAATTGGGGGCTTATCTCTGTGGGAGGGAACCAGAGCATGTTCTTGTAAGGGGACGAGTTTCATCCTCATCAAAGTGGGGAGCGAAAAAAAACCCCTTTTACTGATCACTATCCCTCATTGAATAGAAAAGCAAGTGATCACCCTTAATCCCAAGAAACTAGAGGTTCACATAGGCCTCCCAAGGTTGGGCTCTGGGTTACCATGGTAATGTAGCCTCACATGAATTCCTGAAGCCCACACCTTTATGGGGAGGGCCTTCGTGACTCCACTTACCATGGGTATGTAGACACAATGGGGCACACTAATGCACCCAATGGTCTGATCATACGGGTCTGGTGGCTATGGAGGAGGCTTTGGCCTAACATCAGAGGACTGGTTAGTGGAGGGACCATGGATGATTGGATGGTAGTGGAGGGTTGAAGTTGGAACCGGTGGAATCAATACCCAAAACACCCCATTCTACGTACTTCTTTTTTATGAGGAATGGGGGAGGCTCTGTATACCATAATGGTATGTGGGCATAGGGTCCATCCATATACCAATGAGGTACGCAGGCATGGGTGTCATCCACCATGTACCGATGTGGGATGCGGCTCACTGTGCTGATTTGGGTTATATATGCGTACCGATTTGGTACGCGATGCCAGGTTCAGTCCGTATAGAAATATGCTACACAGAGCACCATACTAGAGGAGGGTCTAGGGGATCATCATTCGTAGGGAGTTTATCTGCGATAAACCTTTGGTTCACGGTTCACCAGTTAGGTTCTCAGTTCTATTATTATTATTATTTAATTCCCTCATTTTTTTTGTTCAAAGGCAGTTGTACCTGAGGAGGAGTGGTTCTTGGTTCGTACTTCACCGATGAAACAAGATGGAAGCTAGAGTGCAACCTCTAAGTCTCCCTGAATCTTTCATCTTCCATCCTTCTCTCCATATGTCTCCATCTATGTCTCCCTCTCTGTCTCCCTTTATGTACTTCTATTGTGGTCATTTTATCGAGCATCAGAGCGAGTATCTATTGGGCACACGACACCATTTGTAGAGGCCCACTGAAGAAATATTATGATCCACAGAAGACTTGGTCAACAAGGGTTTATGGAGTCTTTGTTTGGCGATAATGGTTTATAGAATCCTACCCATTCGCTTCATCCAAGAACTGATGGGTTCTCAGTATGGTATGCAGATTTCCCTTACGTACACAACTCCTTCGGTTAATGTGGCTCACGTTTTTCCTTTCTCATTGGCCATCGCCTTGCGGTCCAGTGGTTCGCGGATCGTCTCACATACCTGGAGGTTCATGATCCATTTTTTCTACATACCTTTCCTGGTTATGGTATGCGATCCACTTAAAAACCTTGAAAATTTGAATTTCTTTAAGTTCCTTCAATGAATTAAAACTCAATTTGAATCACTTTGACTTGATATACTTGTAGAATCACTTTCTTACTTCCTCAAAGTGATCATGGGGGAAATTTTCTCCTCCTGGAGGAATTTTGAGGACCCTACAAATGCCCCTATCAGAATGGTGTCCATTCAGAATGAAAAGGGGACTATTCTGATGTAGAAGCGGTCCTGAACTAAAATGGTTCATAGTAGAATAGGTAGACCTGGTATTAGGGGACCACACCTATATATAGGGGCCCATGTCATTTTTCTTTTACCATTTCTCATAGAAAAAATCACTCTTGATTTTCTCAGCCTCCTTCACTCTCGCATACCGTGCCCCTTGTGAAAATCTTGTTCACCAACTGCTCTGTATGTTCTGCAAACCGATTTCCTTGTTGTTTCTTCATCTGCATACCGTATTTTTGATTCCATGAATGGTGCTGTAAAATTTTAAAACATAAAATATAGATTCCATGTGGAAGAATTCTACATGACTGGCTTGTTCGGATACCGACCTTGGATCAGAGAACCGAACATCAAAAACTATTAATACTGACTTAAATTTTAATCCACCACTTTTGAATGTGAACTTAACAGAGGCCGAGGTTTTCGGTTTCTTCATTCCACAAACCATTCTATTTTCTAACCAATGGTTTTCGGTCCTGCGCCTCATTGTTCTTTCATGTACCATGGTTGTACATGGTGAACTATATCCACATACCATATCTATAGGCAGAGTAGCTTCTACATGCCATGCTGTATGTGGAATGATCTTCCCACGTACTGTTTCTAAGAACAGTACGTGAAGCCTTTTACAAACATGTTTTATGTCCTTTTTCCATTTTTTTCATAACCTTTTCCCAACAATACTTATTGGACTAACTTCTCACTGGCTTCTGGATCCTCCTGTGCAGGCTATAATGGCTAATTCACATGCTACATCAAAATCGGTGAAGACAGGGAAACCATGTATAGGGATATCGATGACCATCTTTGTGCCCACATCATTCCTCGTGACCTCTTTTTGATGGTCTTATTGATTCCAGATCTCTTAGATTATTTTTTACCCATACAGCCGCCACTTTATGACTTTGGTCTTCCTGTTTACGTGCCTCTAACATTTCCTGGCCATGACATCCCTTTCATCCTCCTGGAGGCACCGCAAGGTCATGACCATACAAACATTTCCCCTATAGGGGAATTCATCACCACTCCACTTCAAGATAACATATTCATACTATGAGGCTTTTCATGGACTTAGGGAAACAACGAGTGCTATGAAAATGTCCTGAGAATAGATGCTTGAGAGTACCCATCAATCATTAGCATATCCTGAGAGAATCCTAGCGGTGGATGGATCACCAAGTGGCATTTACGGGCTGGAGTATGTTTTTTCAATGAGTGGGCCTAGGAATTTTGGGTGCATCAGACCTGTCTGGAGTCCCCTGACCAGCTGGAGGCGTTGGGATCATACCAAGCAGCCTGAGTTACCCAGTTTTCAATCTTTTCTCTTGGTAAAATCCTTCCAAAATTGATGAGTTGTTGGTGTTTGAGTACCAACACCTTGCACTTACTACATGGGTAGGTGGGAATTAGTCTATGTGATATATACTAGCTTGGGGGGCTCCACATCCTTGGAGAAATTTATGTCAAGTTCCTCCCAGTATCCTCCACATGGAACGACACTGATCATGTGTCTCCTTTGACAAGGATCCTACTGTTCATGGCAGCGGAATCACTAAATCATTCCCATGAGGCTCGTTCCCTCATCCCATTCGAAACATGGATAAGGTTATTCCTCTAGATTAATGGGACCAAGCTAAGGGATCACCATAGTAGAACTCATCCCACTTACCAGTCTCTCCTACGCTTAGACTGGAAGGTTTCTTTTCCATGTTTTAAGAGGATGGCTCTTCCCGTATCACAACATATATACTGGGGTTTGGGCTTCCACATTGATGATGGAGGCCATGCTGGCAGTGGGTCGACCCATTAATTTGGAATTTCCTAACCTTGCCCAACTTTATGAATTTTTGGGACAGATACAGGAAGGCAGGCCTTCACATCATCTCACGAGACCATTCCAATTTTTTTACTGGTGAATATCAGAACACATCCCCTATTAGGAATACCAACATACCACTAGGTTTCCCCATTCTAACTTTCATCCGGCTCTTCTCAACATTTATGTTGTTCTTCCTAGGACTCTGAGTGTTACTGATGCAGTTGGGCTATTGAACGACTCCTCTCATTTCTTGTTCGCACTGCATCCTACTCCTCTTGGATCATTGAGAGGTGATAGTAGAAGTTCCTTGGAAGAATAATCATACCTAATTAACCTTTTAGATGGGATTATTGATACTAATATAGAACATGTAGTCATTTGAGAGCCATACCTCCCTTACTAGATTTCCAGGCAATTCGGATGCCTTTAGCAGACTGCGCTACTTCTGGTCATTTAGTTAAGGGGATAATATCATCTCATGGTTCTCTTCTAATTGTTGCTTATGATGATGCATAAAAGGGATACTAGGGAGATTGTCATTCCTAACCTGATGGGGCCTACATTTCTATTAATGGAGTATTCCCAACTATGGGTAGATTGTTACCCTATAAGGATGCTAAAAGAACTAGTTTGGTAGGTGCAGAAATCCTTGAACATTTCCTGCATTGTTCTTTCCCCAATGACCATGTGACACTTTTCTTCAACTATGAAGAGTGAAATAGCTACGCCTTCTACTTTTTTCTATGTAGCAACCAAGGTGGATACACCTCCTACCCCTACTCTTGTGGTAATAAGGTGCTTGGTCCATTATAGAAATCATCTGGGAGGGGTTTCATCAGTACAACCCATTTTGGTGGGAATTGATTTAGACTACTTCCCTCCTGCGGATTTCTCCCATGATCTTAATGAGATTGGCACCAGCTGAGTATCACTGATCATCCCGAAGACTGTGGTTAGTCTTCTGCATCCAGCTCCAGTGGCTAGGCCATCTAAGGGAAAAGAGAGTCTCCCATCTTGGGTGACCTACCTTAAGTCACTCCTCACTCCTATGGTGACACTTATTGCTTACAGACACAGGGAAATAAGGGGAGGATCAATGTACTGGTGATGTGTCAAGGCACCAGGCAATGCTCAAAGAGGCATAGAGCCAGGTATGTTCTCTTTCCGCGGAGACACCCTTGGCCAATTTTGTTGACAAGGGTGAAACTTTTCATCATTTATTCAGTAATCTTGGTTCTAGAGGATTTTATTATCATCACTTAAAACTTCTCATTTACCAAATCATCATTACCCAAGAAGACCTCTCCTCCTATGGGGACAAGCAATCCAGATTCAATTCTTCCCATCACCAGGTTGCAACCTTCTGAGATATTTCAGAATAATTAGATCATCTGATAGTCGAGGAGGTGAAGGATCTTGATTTGGTGGAAACCAAAGAGGATTAGATTTAGGAGTGTGAAGCCCGTGCATCTAGGTTGAGAAGATAGATTTCCTCCTCGTGCGCTAACTATGAAGTCGTCCCGAAGAAGGGGCGGGACCTTAAAGCTATTCTGGAGTGGGTGCATCTTATGTTCAAAGCCGAAATGGAGGAAATAAATTATTTGGAATACACCATCGATGGACCATGGAAATCACTCACCATCTTTTAGGAAAGGGAGAATCGGGCCCTGTTGTAGTTTTGTCCCAAATTATGATATGTAATATCTTTTTTTAATACTCTGTAAAGACTCTTAATTGGGGATGTTCCTCCATTTTTTTTAACCCAATAGAAGAGATTTGGATTTTAAACATCTCTTCTCCATCTCTTCCTATCGACATCATTTCAATCAGGCATTAATTTTAAACCATGACTTGAAATCAGTAAACTGAAATAATCGAATCGAGATCTAATTTTTTTTCCTGAGTCGTGGGACTCGACGAGCATAGTCTGAATATTGTTTAGGTTTTATAGAACACCTCACAAACTTTTATGCCTTTTTAATTATAACCCTAATTATTTCCTAAGGCTGGTTGACTTGGTCTTAGTGGGTATAACTTGTCTTTTTCTCAGGCCTCCCTTTGCGGGTTTTCAACCTAACAAGATTTATTCCTTTTTGATGGCTCAATGTATCCCTCTCCTTTTTTTAACAGACTAATACTTTAATTTTTCCCAGAGGTTCCCTTTTGCTAAAATTTACTCTGGCTAGTATGGCATATTTTTCACTGGCAGTTCACTGCCCTTCTACCCAAACTTATTTATGATGCTTTTGGTCAAAAAACTTTGACCAAACTTAATGGGGTAGGGCCCTGACTCGGGGCCATCATCTAGGAATGTTCTAATATCCTTCAAAAATGGATTAGGGATTTTTCTTGACCCTTAATTTTTGGATTCTGGACATGCATGAGGATCATGAGCCGCTTTAGGCATACAGATGTAGGAAAGGACTCTACTAGGGATGAAGTTTCCTTTGATTTATGGCCATTTTTTTTGGGAGACGTATATAGAGCCACCAGGTCTTGATATACATAGTCAATCAAAGGTGTTTGTAGGATATTTTCCATCCATTTCTGATGGCCTAATGGGATTTTGAACATTTTGACTTTATTTTAAAACCAGGAGCCATGATGGCTGGCTGGCCCGAGTAGTGGTGTCTGAATAAATTAGGGACATTCATGTCAACTTTGAGTGGGAAACTATTCCTGCACATCTCTCTCTTGCGTGGGAGAGAGCTGGTGAATGATCAAGCCAATTACGAGTCTTTATTTAGTCAGGAGAACTGGGAAAAAGGAGGTACATAATCTGTCATTTATAATTTTTTTGAATACAGAGGTGTGACAAGACATTAATGTCATTGGAGCGAATGAAAGCTAGAAAGGAATCTCTTGGGGATGAATTTTCCTGTGATTGGTGGCCATTTTTGTGGGTGGCGTTTGCAGATCCATCGAGGCAAGATGTGCGTAGTCAAACTGAGGTGTTTATAGGACACTGGCCTTCTACTTCCAGTGGATACTGAGGATTATAGAGATTGGGATATTTCTGAACACCTTATGTGACCTTCAATGAGGGGTGCACCTAAGCATCAAAAGGGGGAAATTTAAATGCGCTTCTCGTGGAAACCCATAAACGAGTGGGGGCACTCTTCCTTTGTATGTGGATCAACTTCACACATATGGATGGGTTATATTTTTAATCATCCAAAGAAACCAAAGATAAATCAGGCCCATATGTTCTGATATATCAAGGATATATGTAAGGATGAATGTGTAAACCATGACTTTAAGTGCCCTTGAATCAAGAAGGATGGGACAAGTCTTGGAAGCTGTTTACCATACCGACGTAGGAGAGGAATCTCCTGGGGATGAATTTTCTTTGTATTTTTGGTCATTTTTGTGGGAAACATATGAAGAGCCACTAGGGAATGATGTGCATATTCAATAAAAGGTGTTTGAAGAACATTGGCCTTCCATCTCAGATGGCCTTGGAGGGTTATGGGGATCCAAGATCACTCAAATCATGAAGTTTGGAATAAGGAGGAGCATATCTGGACATATTGGGGATATTTCGGCTATGATTTACTCATGTAATCGGGTGTCCCTTACATAGATCTAAATCATACATAGGGTGAGGCATTCATTTTACCTTTGGAATACCTAGTTATTTAACATCACATGGTCAGGACATATGTTTCCTCCCAGGGGAGGGAATCATGACATGCCTTTTAGGGTCGTGATGCTAGGACAAAATTATTGGATTGTTTTGTCATAACGCCATGATGGATCTCTTGGTAAAATCTTTAAGCTCATGTGATCCATGCTCGGTGTGAGAAATAAGGGATTACAGGTATTCTATGTCATTTATTAGGAATAGAAAAATTGGTATTAGAGGATACTTTTGGGATTAAACCATTTCCTTTCAGTTTAGAGTCATGTAGTGGGGACAATTTTGTCCTTGCAGTTTAATTTCATGCGGTGAGGATGATGTTGGCCTTGTAGTTTAACATTGTGCAGTGAGGAATATTTTGGCCTTACTGTTTAATGTCATTCGGTTGGGACAATTTTGTCCTTTTCGTTTAACGTCATGCAGTGAGGATGATTTTTGCCTTGCTGTTTAACGTCGTGTGATGAAGAATATTTTGGTCTTGCAGTTTAACATCATGTGGTGAGTAAAATTTTTTCCTTGTGGTTTCAGGTCATGTGGTGAGGATGATTTTGGCCCTGTAGTTTAACGTCGTTCGATGAGGATGATTTTGGCCTTGTAGTTTATCATCATGCAGTGATGATGATTTTGGACCTACATTTTATCATCACGTAGTGAGGATGATTTTAGCCTTGTAGTTTGTCATCGTGAGGTGAGGATGATTTTTTCCGTGCAGTTTAACGTCATTCAGTGAGAATGATTTTGTCCTTGTACTTTAATGTCGTGCAGTGTAGATGATTTTGGCCATCCAGTTTATCATCATGTAGTGAGGACAATTTTGGCCTTGCAGTTTATCATCATTCGGTGAGAACGATTTTGCTGTCATAAAGATATTCACTAGTTTTAGGTTAATTGCAATCAGGATATTCCTGGTGTTCCATATATGTGAGTGATGATAGAAGGTGTAAACCATATCCACAGGGGAAACTTGAATCAGGAAGGATGACATGGGGCTTTGAAGTTGTTGGGAATATTCAGATAGAAGAGGACTCTCCTGGGGACACATTTTTCTTTGATTGAGGGATATTTTTGTGGGAAACATATGCATATCCACTAAGGCATGATGTGAATATTCAAGAAAAGTTGTTCATAGGACATTGGCCTTCCATATTAGATTTCCTTGGATGATTATGGGGACCCAATTTTTCCTGAGGTATCGAGTGTGACAAACGGGAAAGATGTACCTGGGAACATGAGAATTCCTAGACCATGGTTAACTGTGAAATACTTGGATCTTCCACATAGGTCTGACCCCTATTTATAAGGGGAAATATGATCTTTTTACTTCTCATGACTGAGAGGCATGTACAGAATCTCATAATACCAAGGACAAGGCTACACATAACTCTCTAAGAATTTCATAGTTTATTGTCATGTGATAGGACCTTTTATAGACTTCTCGTACAAGTCTAGCCTGTGTATGGGGGAAAAGGGAATTTTTGCAGGTGGTTGGGCTAGGACACTGATTCCAAGAATCACTATGTATCTTGTGAAGGTAGTGATCAAGCCACATATAGTTCTAAATGTTCCCTACAAGTGTTTTCTCGATGTGTTATGGACACTTAAGGGAATATTGGTTTCACTTGATATGGGTTTTAGGCCTACCATATTCCCCAACGATTTATTTGCATGAGAGAATCCTCACCAATGATCCTAAGATAACATGAGTTATATTCAGTGTGAGAAACAAGGAGTGGTCTTAGAGTTTCCTTTGCAAGTATGAGGAGTTAGAGAACATGATGGGGGAATTTTCATTTTCCTTTCTAGTTAGTATGGGCCAAGATTGATGATCAAGGCATTGCTATGTATCTTGTGAGGGCCAAAATCAAGCTGCACGTAGTTCTTTGTGTACCCGGTAACGATTTGGCACAATCTAATGGGTAGGGACACTTTCATTCTACCTATAACAGTTTCCATGTTTTCCATGTTACACCATAGTTGAACTTCATAATATAATATACACCACCCATCCTAAGCTCATAGGATTTATACTCAATGTGAGAAACAAGAAGTGATAGGGGTTTCCTCTACAAATATGGGTAGATAGGGGGATTTATGGAGACATCTTTTTCAATGGGTACTGGGATAAGATCAAGGATTGAGGAATCTCTATGTATCCTATGAGGGAAGGAATCAATCCATACATAGTTCTATATAAGATTATGCAATTTATTGTCATTAGATTAGGATGTTTTATGTTATGTAGTTTAACGTCTTTCAGCAAGGAAATGAGTCACAGTTTAACGCCATGTTTATGGGATGAGTTCCTTATAGTTTAACGTCATGTGGAAAGAATGAAGACTCATAGTTTAAGGTCTTATAATTTCAACCATGATATGAGAGCATTTGTAACTCATAGTTTAAGGTTATAGAGTTTGGACCATGATATGGTGCATTTTTAACTCATAGTTTAAGGTCATAGAGCTCGGACCTTAGAATTTGGGGAATTGTTTACTCATAGTTTAGGGTTTTAGAGCTCAGAACTTGGATCCATTGTTTTTTTACATTATTTATAGTTTAATGTCTTAGAGTTTGGACCATGATATAGAGGCTATTTTCACTCATATTTTAGGGTCATCGAGCTTGGACCATAACATGGGGGGCCAATTTTATAACTCATAGTTTATGGTTATAGAGTTTGGACCATAACATGGGGGTATTATAAATCCTAGTTTAGGGTTATAGAGCTCGGACCTTACCATTTTTGTTATGTGAAATATTTCTTCAATAACTTCACATTTGTAGGGGCTGTGATGAGCTCCCCATACATTGATATCATGACATATGCTCCATTGGAATAGGCCCTATGTATGAAATATGGTTCTTCCCACTTTGGTTCATGCTTTGGGGGATTCTTCCTGAGTATCATTGGGGTTTAGAGGACTAACACCATTTATCCTTCGATGAAAGATTGAAGGCGAACCTTTTTGTTGAAGGCTTGTGCAATCCGGTTTTGGTATATTTTCAAATAGTGTAGAGTATGTAGACTTTTCTCTTCTAGCTATTCCAATTCACCAAACTGCCTCTAGAATTTCTCATCCATGGACAGTTCATCTCAAATGGCCCCATGAAGTGGTGGAACTTGGATTTTGATATGTAACACCACCTTTTCCCCATATACTAGTGAGTACGGGGTTGTTTGGGTGGCAGTGCATGTCATTTTCTAGTAAGCCCATAAATCATGAAGTAGATTGTTTGGAAATGATTTATTACCCTTATCAACCATATTTTTAAGTATGCTGGATAGAGTCTTGTTGAAAGCCTATATCTGACCATTTTTTCCACATGGTAATGGGATGAATGGTTCACTTTGATTCCATACTCCTGGCACTTCTTGTCCAGCTCAGCAGAGCAGAAGTTGGTGTCGTTATTCATCAGTATTTTATGAGGGACACCAAATCTGGTGATGATGTTGGCCTTCACAAAGCTGATGATGTTTTTATCCCCAACTTCCTTAAGGGGTACGACTTCAACCCATTTGGAAAATAAGTCCATTGTCGTGAGTATGAACTTGAATTGTCTGGCTATTGTGGGAAGATATAGTCCCACAACATCCATCCCCCAGGTGAAAAATGTCCAGGATTACTCAGCTATATGAAGTAACTTCGGGGGGTGTATGAAATTATCATGAACTTGGCAGGAATGGCACTTCTTAGTGAATATGGAACAATCTTGTATCATGGTGGGCCAGAATACCCAAGCCTCCAGATTTGTTGAGAGAGCATGGTTGATGACTGGTGTGCTCTACAATATCTGGCGTGCACCTCTTTCATGATGGAAGTAATCTATTCTCCATCAATACACCTGATAAGGACTCTTTCAAGGCCTTGTTTGTAGATAACCTTTTCTTGGTTTACCCTATTGTTTAGGACAAAGTTGAATGCCCATCTTCGAACCTGCTCCCATCCATCCCTATTTGGTGGGAGTTCTACGTGTTGAAGGTTATTTTCAATGGGTGACATTCAACTGGTGGTATGACCATAAGGCTCAAGAATAGGTCTAATTTCATCGATCTCCTTCTAATTGCTCTGGATGAATGGAAAGACCGTCTGACGGTGAGCAATGCTAATGAATGTTTCATCCCAGTCAGGATCGACCAAGGCTATGGATTCATTTCCCAAAGCATTGGCTTGAGTATTATGTGACTGGGGAACATAAGTCAAAGTTGGTTCTGATGGTAATTCTTCCATCAGTTCTTGAACATGGTTCATCAAAGGAACCAATAATTCTTTCTTTATTGCATAGTCACCGTTGACCTATTTGATTACTATATCTGAATCACCCTTTATTTTTAGGTGTTTTTATTTCACCTGTAGTTCCAATTTTATGCCTAAAATTAGGGCCTGATAGTCTGTTTCATTGTTCACATGTCCTTCCAAATGCAGGAAAGAGTAAGGAAACATGGACTTTTCGGGAGATACAAGTATAACTCCCAGCCCTACATTATTGAGCTGGGGATCCTCTATATTTTTTCGTGTCGGGATTCAAGAAGCACCATCGAAGTACATTTCCCATGCCTGGGAGTCCTACCAGATGAAAAAAACCTCTTAATATAGAATTTAGGCATCCAATGGTGTTGTTTCCTCTGAGGGGTGCTCATCCAGGAAGTTTCCTAACGCCTAGATTTTAATGGAATTCTAAGGAACATATCGTATGTCAAACTATTATAGGATGACCACTCATCGTGATAGGTGCTCGTTCAACATGGGATGGTTGAGGATATATTTGAGCAGATTATAGTGGGAAACCAGGTAGACCTTATGGTGCTGCAGGTAATTCCTAAGCTTCTGAACTATGAAGATTAGGGCAATACAGTTCTTTTCAATCTTCAAATACCGTGTTTCGGCATCGATCATTGTCCGGCTGAGGTAGTAGAGGTTGTTCTCGCTATCGGCATCATTCTTCTATGCGAGAAAGGAACCTAATGATCATTCTATGGAAGTTATGTATAAAATCAGTGGTCTCTCCTCAACTAGAAGCATGAGAATATGTGGGACTAGGAGACATCTTTTAATATTTTTGAACACTTCTTGGCAATCATTATCACACTCATACACAACTTCTTTCTTCATGAGCCTGGTGAAAGGTAAACATTTACCTACCAGGTTGGCTATGAGGTGATGAATATAGGCAAGGTGCCCCTAGAGACTTTTCAACATAGTGAGGTTGTGAGGTGGGAACATTCCAAGTATAAATGTTTTCTTCTTAGGGTTGACATCGATGCCATGATGGCTTACAACGAAGACGAGGAATTATCCCAAGGTAATGCAAAAGGCGCATTTAAGGGGATTCATCTTTAAACTGTGTTGATGCAATTTTTTTAAGATAGTTTCAAGACCATCTAGGAGGTTTGAACACTGTTGTGATTTAACCACCAGGTCGTAGACATGACACTCGATGAATTTTACCAAGAAGGAATTAAAGATGCAATGCTTGGTGGGCTGATATGCAACTCCATATTTATTTAGACCAAAGGTTATCACGTTATAACAGAACACTCCCTTATGGGAAATATCGATTAAGGTCCCTGATGCCAATTCATATTCTAATCTTCCCATTATTATTTTTGATAGAAAAAGTTTTTCCATCCAAAACAGATATTAGACCTTCTGTATGAAGTTTTATTTGTATAGATTTTCAACATCTGCCTCAATTTTGGAAGCATGCATCAGGTGGGTCCTTAATTCTACCTTCTTATAGCCCAAGTGATCTTCTGATAATCCCAGATAATGGGTGGAGACTTTAGGATTGAGGCCTAACATCTCTGTGTAATTCTAGGAAAACACATCTCGATTATTATTTAGAAAGGAGTTATATGCCTCTTTCTCCTCGACAGGAATAGAAACACTAATTAAAGGGGGTTGCAGGTCGTCTTCGGTTCCCAGATTTATCTCTTTAAGTTCATTAATTGTGTTGGAGACACCTTCTTCGAATGCAGAAGGGGAATCATTGAGGTCTTATTCTTATTCTTCTTCTTCTTCTTCTTCTTCAACTTTCTCTTCAAATGAAGAAAGGATTCTTGAGATGAAATTTCCAATGTTGGAAGAGAAATCATCTTTTTCATAAGTGTGTGAGGAAAGGGTAATTGTATGTCCTGAGGATGGCCTGAAAGCATCTTTGACAGTTCATTTCTTGACAATATGGTAGTCAACCCACTTTTCTGTGTCTTTGAACTTGGTAGTCATAATATAGACCATGTAGACAACTCATTCTACATTTGGGCTTGCATTTTTGCATTCAACTTGGTTGATGGGTAGTACATTCTCTTCCCCAAGTTGCTAGAGGGGGTCGGTGGAAGCCATCTTCAATCCATTCGGGGCATTGATCCAATCAACGTTGTCAGAAGAAATATTTTTTTCTTCTAACTCATAGAACCCTGAGTCAATATAATAAGACTCAAAAAATTCAAATGAGTATTTATCAGTGCGCAACATCCTGTTTTTTCCATTAGTGCAATATTTAATGAACTATTGGGTTGAGGATAGAATTGTAGCGTTCAGATATATCCAAGGCCTCCCTAAAAGGATGTTAAAGGTTGTACTTTTCCGCACCACTAGGGACTCAGAGTCTAATATGAGATCTATGATCCAAGTATTAAGCTTGATTTGTCCCAATAGTTTTTGATCACTTTTGTGGTATCCCAACAGATTTGTAGTCAAGGGTGTTAAGTTATTGTTGTCACATCTCAGCTGATGAAGCGTTTGTAGTGAGAGGAGGTTAAATTTAGAGTCGTTGTCCTTGAAGATCCTCTGAACATCAATTCCATTTATCTTTCCAGACATATATAAGGGTTTGATGTTCCCTTTCATGATGGCCTCTTCATCTCTGTCTATGAAAGAGATGACGGCATGACATTATTTGGGACTAGTCATCATCCGATAGACTTTGGCCATTGATACATTGGCCTCGAACTTTTGTGGATTTAGTAAGGCTTTGATGAGTTCCCCGCTAAGATCTACGTACAATCTCAACGCATCCAAGATTGATAGATTTTCTAGTATTGAAGTTAGCTGCTTCAAAATAACATATTTCTGCTCTAATGTTTGGAATTTCTCAGCTCAGGGTTTCTCTTTTATAGACACTTTAGGGGTTTGATATTTCGACTTAGATAGTTCTACCTCTGTAGCAGGGGCCGGTAGTGCTGCATTCTTTTCCACATTTGGCCGAACTGGTCCTCCTGTATACCTTGGGCTATTGGGTATTCGTTTTTCCCCTGATGGATATTCCAAAATAATTGGGCTTGGATTTCTTTTGACTGGGGTGAAGGAGCATTCCAATTCTTGTGGTGTCTGTCAGAGGGTCCTTATGCGAGTTTCCACAATGTTAATAGTTTGACTTGTGGCGTGGCTGGGAATTAGAATCCTTTCACGATCATGCCTTCCGGGAACCCTATGGCCTATGCGGCCTCTTCTTCCATCTCTCCAGTTAGACGTGGGGAATTTGGGTTTGTGGCCATAGTATTCATCATAGAAGGGTTTCATCAATTGAATGGAGTTAATGGAGTTGAATATTAGTTCTTTAACTGACACCATTTATGTTTAACTGTCTCCTTCTGATGGTGTTGTTTGGTAGGTCGGTGCCTGTTGTACCGTTTGTTGGGGTAGTTCCCATTGTACCATTTGGCGGGGCGGTTCCCATTGTGCCAAGATTGTTGGTATGAAGTCTAAATGTTTCAACACTGACTTAAACTTTAGTATCATATCATCTTATTGCTCTTTCATTTTGTCGTTCTGTCCCCACATAGACTATGCAAGACCCCATTCTAAGAGTGATTTGTTTTCAAGGATCTCCTTCAAAAGATGGTGGATTCTGAGAAAGTCATGTTGGGATTGACACTAGCACAAGTGACATATGTTTCCACCTCATAATCAATATAGGGAGAGGAATGGAAGATAGTCTCTAGTAAGAAGGAAACAATATTTATTTTAGGGTTTAACTGGATATATTTTGGCTGCCTTCCCAGTGGTGGGAAGTCTTGATGTCCTTCTGAGGATAGGATGAACGGTCCTCCGAGCTTGGATTAATTCACCAGAATGAGTTTTGGTGGAATGGGAACCTCTTCTAGGAGCACCTACTGATGTTAAATGGGGGGAACACATCTGGTTAGGTAACTCCCTCGACATAGCTCACCATAAATTCACCCAAGATATTTCATTTATTCCTCCTACCTGGTGAACCTTTCCTCAAGGGTGAGGGACACATTCTCATATGGGAGTAGGAGGTGGGTCCTAGATGACCCTGGTTTTATTTTTCTCCTTGTTGTAGTTTCTTGGGGGAGGTAATGATGATTTAGTTGAAGGGGCTCCCAAATTTAGGATCGCTCTCTGGTTTCGGGTACACACTCCATCAGGCTCTGTGTGGGATGCCTCTGGGAGGGATCTATCTTCCTTCATGTCTCCACCCTTCACCTCATTTCCTATGAGATCTGTGGGTTTTATGTTTACCATGATCACTAAGGCGTACTACATTGGGGGTGGTGTACCTGGTGCCAAATGGTAAGAAGAATTTATGCACCCTTTGTTAGACGTTCTCCTTTCATTATGGGGTATTATTTGGGTTTCTTGGAGAATATTGACCTGTAGGGAGCCCTGGTCTGACCTCATAATGTGCCTTTATCCTAAAGGGTGTGAACCACATGAAGGTTTAGAATGGGTAACTCCTCTGTCCATCGTTCTTCCTAGACGGTAGAGGATAGATGTCCATTGTGCATGGATTTGAGGTAAAAATGTCCCTAGCCCCAGGGGATGGGGTTGTTCTCATTTTCCTGTTGATCCATTACAGCCTAGATTTGTTGCTCTAACAGGAGAATTTTTATTTACAAATTCCCCCATCCCTTGGGGATGGGGTTGTTCCTATATCGTGGCGGTAGCCGTCGCTATTTCCACCATTTCAATTTCACGTACTCCCACACAGGTGTGAGCTGAGTATGGAATTTGTCCCTCATGGATTATATGGCCTTTTGAAGACATTTTCACTACTTGTTTATTGGCTTCCCTGAGGCGATAATCCTACTGGATGTTCCTGGTCGCCTGACATAGAAGCTTTTCGATGGATTGATCCCTTTGGCCCTGAAACTTTTGATATTTACTCGGGGCTGGTTTTTTTAGTATCTCATCTTCTATGAGATGGGGTTTCACTTGATTGTTGCCTCTGGGTGATGACATTACAGGATTTCATTTTCAATGGGGCCTACTGAACGAGATGTGGGGTGAAGTGAAAATATCCATGTTCTCCCCATCCCTAAATGTGAACTCTAGCCGAGGAGTTTCCAATGATGTGAAAAATTTTAAGCAGTGCATGGATGCAAAACAGTTCAAGGTTTTTCTTTCACCTCTATGATTGTGGCTGCCTTTAAGATGCGAGATATTCTAGGTCTATTAGATGGTGAAGCTCCCCTATCATGCTGACATGGTCTGCGTACTCTTCGTAGGGTAAGAATTTTTCTTTCATATTTCAAATATTCATCCATATGTTGAGGCGAATGTCATGTGTACATTCCCTAGACAATTCTCCTAGTATGTCGAAGTGAGAAGTGGTTTTAAGCCAATACATCACTGGTATATTATCCATAACTAGTTGTCTTCTCACAAGAAACATATCATGATGTTGTTCTTCTAGAGGTTCCTCTAATTGATATTACTAGCTTGACTATTTCATTATAATTTCATTCCAGTCAACTAGGCTAGTGGAATCCTTATTGATTTGAGGATGGCGTGGGGGTGGCTCGGAAAATGAGCATGGCCTTGGGCCATCCTCTGTTTGAGAAAGAATATCACTCATTATAGATGGAGTTCTCAATGTGTCTAACTTCTTTCTGATCACCTCAGCATATGAGGGATTTCTTATATTTTTTTCGGCAATGGGAGGACCTTCTTACTACCATGGATTTTGGTCGCAAGAAGGACCTTCGCAAGTGGTGTTGCGATGGACAAGACTATCATTGCAACTTGATACCCGACGATTGGAATTTTATTTATGCCATATACCTAGAGGAGGACCTTCAGGGCGGGTTGTAGCAATTGGAGGGCATTATTACTGCTTTATGTCATTTTGGGGAGGACCTTCACAACAACTATCATTGCAGGGATGACCTTGGCAATGACCTTCATCATGGTGAGGACTACCATCATGAATTGATATTCGACTACAGGGAGAACTTCTACAGTCTAAATCCCAGGGAGGGACTTTAGGATTTACTGTAATGAGGGGTGAACCTTATCGCTGCTTGTCATTTCCATGAGGAGGACCTTCATAGCAACTGTCATTTCGGGGAAGGCCTTCGCAATGAATGTCATCATGGAAAGGACTACCATCATGACTTGACATCTGACTACAGGGAGAAGCATATCTATAGCATATACACAGGGAAGCACCATTAGGGTAGATGAAAGTAAGGGTAGGACCTTCTTACTATCCAATCTTTAGGTTGAAGGGAGGGCTACCCCAACACAGATCAGGATATAGGCTCTCATGATCGATCATTCCTGACCCACAGAGTAAGCCCCTGTGGGTGCTTTTTAAATGACCTTCAGAGTTACTAGTAGCGACGTTGTGGAGAGAACCTTCATAACTGCTACTTCCACTTCTATAATTTGGTAATGTAATGAAAAGGTCTTAAGCCTTTGTTTACATATGTTTGAGGTCATCAAGAACCCTAGCTTCTAGTAGATCAGGATCACATATGTGCTCTTCATTTTCTGGTTTTCTTGGGTGCCTATCATTTTTGGGCACTCTATTGTAGGTAATCGAGGCCATATGATGTTGGTAATGGACTTCATATATGTGTCCATATCCTGTTGGGTCCCGTGATGTCGTCAGGATACAGTGACAGGCATCTTGAGTTTTGGAAAGTATATGTGTCTGCCCTGGAGTGGCCACCATGTTGGACTGGCATCCCCCAGTTGGAATGAGTATTTTTTATCGATCTGGTTGTCTGTATGTCGCAGGATATTGTCGTCGACCCTCCTGGACTAGAGAAGGGATGTGTAACTACTCTGGAGTAACTAACTCATTTTTCAATTGAGTCATTCTGTTCGAGAAAACAGGGTTGTGGGCCCGATTTCTCACCTTTTCCACCAATGCAATGATATTTTGGAATGTTTGGAGGATATGTTATGGAATCAACATCTAATCTTCCATCATTGCCTATATGTGTTGAGATACATCTTTGGCTGGAATGGGTATGAATTCCCATTCCGATATTGGGGAAGGAGTTTGTGCATGCTCTAGTCCTCCATGAGTTGCCAGTAGATATTGGAAGTTATCCTATGTTGGGACAGAGGAATGAGTCGGTCATCGATTATCTTCTTCGGTTGCTGCTGTATTTGTTGGGTGGTCTTCATATTCATGAGTGGGAATTTCCATCTACTCATTTTCTGTTGTATTTGTCTCGTGGGCTATATATGAATCCACATGAATTTGAATCTACTCGTATTTGGTTGTCACCCTATTTGGATGGCAGGCTTGATATGTTTCAGCAGATATTTGTGCCTGTATATAGCCTGTTGCTGCCCTATTTAGATGGAAGGCTTGAAATGAGTCAACATGTGTTTGTGCCTGCGTATAGCCTGTTGGTTCCCTATTTATATGGCAAAATTGAAATACATCATTAGGTGTTTGTGTCTATGTGTAACTGAGTGCCACCCTATTTGTATGGCGGGCTTCTTGTGCATTGGTAGGTATTTGTGCCTACGTATAGCTAGTTTCTGCCCTATTTTGATGGCATTCTTGTTGTGTGTTATCAAATATCTGCATCTACCTATAGCTTGCTTCTCTGTCTTCACGGTGGGACCAAAAACCACTAGTAGGAACATGTGTGTGCTCGTATCTTTCCACCCTATTTCTATGGTGGGATTGAGTGTAGAGGGTAAAGTTGTGTGTTTTCTCATTGAACACCGAAACATTAGTACGATGAAGCTACTCCTCAAGAACTAGGGTGATAGCGTGTTTCTGATTATATATTATCCACCCTTGGTGGGCAGCCCGAGGGGCCCGAGTCTCCTGGAATTTAGCAGGTGCACAAGGCATAAGGTCCTCCTCAGTAGGAGGAGACCTGGTCATCTGGGTTCGATGACAATGCTCTATGGTGGGGGGCCCTGAGTAGGACCCCTATACATTTGAGATGAAGTTGTCAGTATTGACTACATCTGTCTCCCTAAGGTATGGGAGGTAGTCGTTGTCACGTTCTGAGGACAGGCTCCCGAAATGGTTTGGGATGACCACCGGGACCGCCTGGTGATGGGGTACAGGCAGCGGTTGAAGAGATGGCTATAGGACCTTTGTATAATGAAGGGCTTGTCTTGTGGCCTCCATCATGGGGAGAGTACCATTTTGGTGGTACTCTCTAATCAATGTATTGGATACCTAGCATTGAAGACACTGGGTAGGAGAGGGGGTCCTTCTCTTCATTGAGGCCTCGAACGCCTATGGGATCACTGATATGCATGTCTGCATGGATTGTAGGGATGACATTTGGATCAAAGGTCACTCTATGGGAACCTACAATACACATATATGATATACAGACCATAAAAAAATTTCAAAGTATCATTCCTTTAAACATATGAATATTTGGAGATTCAACTTAGCCTACTTCCCCTTTTCTTTTGTTGTGGGGCGAAGGGGCCTGAGTGGGGTGAGATTTCCACCTTGGTTAGGGATTCACGTCGGGTTCACCTTTTTTGTTCCGCCTCTAATTTGGTGCATTTAGTGTGTACTGGTGTGAAAAAAATGGTCTGACATGCAGTATACTTTCGTATTTTATCATTGGGGTAGAACCGCCACCTTGGTTAAGGATTCACGTCGAGTTCACCATTTTTGTTCCTCCTCTAAGGTGGCATGCTTATGGGTGGTGTGGAAATTGTCGACAAGAATCATCACCAATACCTTTTTTTACAGAGGTGGGTTCTCTTAGAACATACCATTCCTTTGTTTCAACCTGTTCGGCGTCATTATCCATTAATGAAGGTTGAATTATCTCTACAGGAACTATTCGTTCTAGTGGGAGATTGTGTGGGGGTCATGTACTCGTGCAATCAGTCCTTCTAGGATGTAAATTCCTCATATGGTTTCTAACAGGTTTATTCGTGGAGCCAAGAACACCCAACGAACCTAGTATCCATGATTCATAGACCTGCTTTCCAAAGGTAGGCACTCCTCAGCTGATGATTTTGCTAATGACATTTAAGGACTCCATTGGTCGAGAGGATGGGAATCTAGGCTCACCGCACCCTTGTGGGGGAGGGTTGTATCCTGTTACGGGACTCTCTTATAGATTTATGTCATGTTCATATGTTTTTGAATCCTTCGTTCATTACCAAATAGTGTGTCCAACCGCAACCCTTGGTTTGCGAAATCATCGTAAGTATGCATATATTTGATGCTACTTAGGTGATGCTGACTTGAGTCATATTATAAGGCACTCTAAAGTTTATCTTCATCTAGGGGGGTGGAAGGTGACTTGTGTGGGGCTTACACATGGGAGCTACCCATTTTATGGGACATGATTGAGTAGACCCTTTATGGAGAGGCACCCATTTGATCTTGGACCTTCTGGTAGGCATCCTACGTATCATAATTTAACCAGGAATCAGATTTCTTTTAGTTCAAAAGGTGTGGATGTTGTAATCTTCAAAAACCTATAATCCCACATGAGTCATGATCGGTGTGAGAAACAAGTTTATTTAAAACATCCAACAATGCACATGCCTCCTCCCTTGTTGGTGGGGGAGGGAGAGCCCATGGTGAAAGAGGCCGAGGTGACCGTGGGTGAAGGCATGGAGTAACGAACCCTTTAATGTGAGATGACATTAAAGGTCATGCAACCCTACCTCATAGTATTGGGGACTTACCTTAGTGGGAGGTCCCTGGAGCATGTTCTGGGAAGAGGAGGAGTTTCATCCTCATCAAAGGGGGGAGTGAACATAACCCCTTAGACTAATCACAATCCCTAATTGAATGGAAAAGAAAGTGATCATACTTAATCTTGAGAATAGGGAGGTTCATGTCAATGTACCAAGGTTGGGCTCTGGGTTACCGTGGGAATGTATCCTCATAGTCATTCCCGAAGCCTGCATCTTTGTGGGGAGGGCCCTCATGACTCCTCTTACCATGGGTTTGTAGTCCCAATGGGGCGTGATGATGCACCTGATGGTCTAATCATGTGGGTCTAGTGGTTTTGGAGGAGTATTTGGCCTAATGCTAGAGGACTGGTTAGTAGAGGAACCATGGAGGACTAGAAGGTAGTGGAGGGGTGAGGTTGGAACCGGTGGGAACAATACCCAAAAACACACTGTTCCACATACTTACTTTTTATGAAAAATAGGGGAGGCTCCGGAAACCATAATGGTATACAGGTAGAGGGTTCTTCCATTTACCAATGTGTTACGCAGGCATGGGTATCATCCACCGTTTACCGAAGTGGTATGCATCTCACAGTTACACTTTGGGTTATATCCGTGTACCGATTTGGTACATGGTGTTGGGTTTAGTCCGCGTAGCGGTACGCTACCCGGAGCACCATACTGGAGGAGGGTTTGGGGGATCATTGTTCGTAGGGAGTTCATCCACGAGAAGTCTTTGGTTCACAGTTCACCAGTTAGGTTCACAGTTCAATTATTATTATTCAATTCTCCCATTTTTTGGTTCGTGGCCAGCTGTACTTGGGGAGGAATGGTTCGTGGTTCATGATTTACCAATGAAACATGACAGACGCCGGAGCACAACCTCTAAGTCTCAATCAGGATTTCGTCATCTTTCCTTCTTTCTTTCCATCTCCCTCTCTGTCTCCCTCTCTATCACCCTTTTTGTACTTATACTATGATCCTTTTATAGGGCATCAGAGCGAGTATCTATTGGGTACACGACACCATTTGAGGAGGCCCATTGAAGCAATATTCTGACCCATGGAAGACTTGGTTAGCCGGGGTTTGCGAAGGATTTGGTTCATGGTAACAGTTCACAGAACCCTTCCTATTTGTTTCATCTACAAACAGATGGGTTCACGATATGGTATATGGATTGGCCTTATGCGTACAACTCCTTCGGTTGACACGGTTTGTGGTTTGCCTTGTTCGCTAGCCATCGCCTCACGGGCTAGTAGTTTGAAGACTGTCTCGTACACCTGGCAGTTTGTGATCCATCTTCTCTGCATAACTTTCCCAGTGATGGTACGTGGGTGACTTAAAAACCTTGAATACTTGAATTAATTGAAGTTCCTTTAAAGAATTACAACTCAATTTGAGTCCCTTCACCTTGATAGACTTGTAGAAGAACTTGATTCCTTCTGCAAAGAGATCGTGGGGGGAATTTTCTCCTCTTGGTGGAATTTTCAGGACCCTACAAACTATCATAAATTATTTTATATAATGAGTTAAATTTAATTTTTTATCATAATTAATAGTAAAAATAGTAAAAATTATTTATCGTGGTAAGGTTTAAAACAGGTATATTAGGGGTTAAACTAAAATATAAGGGTTAAAAGTGACACAAACCTTTTATAAATCCTACTGTATGGACATATTTATACTTTATCTCTTTAATGGTTCTAAAATAACCTATTTTAGAGGATTTTGTAATGATAAAATCTTGGTTATCACTCTTTATTGTGAAAAATTCCAAGTGTGTCCTCTCTTCTACTTATAAAAGGAAACCCCATATCCTTCCCTATTCACACTTCTAACTACCTTTAGTTATACCAATAAATAAAAATATCCATTCCTTATCCCCTAAAAACATCATATAGGTCTTTTTTTATGAAATCTTCATAAGAAGGATTTCTTAATAAACCTTAAAGGGTTCTCCAAAGAAGAGGTAAAAATCTTAATGTGCATATTTGTTTTATTTGTTATTCCACATCCTTAAAATATTCCCCAAATAGGATAATATAATAATATAAATATATCCAATATAATAATATATCATTATGTTTATGGAATAATCTATATCCATATCTGATTCCATCAAAAGGAAAACAAAACCATTAATCATGGGTACGGCAGTCTAACACCTCACGAACTGATATAATTCATTTTCCATCACCACCTTTCAAGGATGGATATAAAAATAAATTTAACATATTAATATTATATTTATTACATAATTATATTTATTTAATTATGATATCACATATACCTTATTTCTTTCCATTCTCTAGGGGTATTAAAACATCGCTTGTGTGTACAATAGACTAACTTCTCATGAAGTGATGTGATTCATTTTTCTATTACAATTTACATGGAAGGTAGTAAGGATAAATTTAATGAATATATGAGATATTTATAACCTAAAAATAATTCTTTAAATATAATAACACATCTTACTTCTTACCTTCCAATATGTTTTAAAACAATAACATCACTCGTGTATATGTGTAGACTATAGCCTCGACATAGGTTTGTGAAATACTTTTCATTTTATTTTTAAATGCATGGTAATAAGTGTATATTTAATTAATATAAATTATATATATAATATAATAATTATTCTATAAATTTTAATTAATATTTTTTTCATTCCATCTATTGATAAAATGGAAACAACGTTCATGTGTACATACGACCTACCATCTCCATGATTGATGTAATGCATTTTCTATCTTTAATTTATATGGATTAATATAAATAAATATATAATAGATGTATATTATATAAATATATATATATATATATCATGTTTTCTATTCTAGATATTATGTAATCATGATGAAATTAAAAGGACTGAAATTACTGTAACAAAACATAAATGAAAAATGAAGAAATTATCACCCGGAATGTGATTTAAACAAGGAAATGTTTATAAATAGGTCATCAAAGGTCATAAGTAAATATTATATGGTTTCATATATATATAAATTTTATTATTTAATATATTTATAATAAATCTATATTTATTATATAGTATGTTCTGATACATATGAAAGAAATGGGATCTGAGGTAAGGGTTTCTCGTCTCACTTTTACATTAGTAAAATGAATGACATATTAACCACATAGTTGATTTGTTAGATGTATATACTTCCCCTTTGATATTTTATATAATTAATACCTTTATATTCATGTTATTTAATGTTCAAATTATTTTTATTTCATTCATGTAGCTTACGATTCAAAAGTTACCAATGTGGTAATGGTTTTTTTACAATCTCATCTTTTATAAGGATTATTTATGAATAAATTTCAAATTATGAAATATTATTATCAATCACTCATTAAACTCATGAATTTTATTATCCTGTGGTTATTTAGGAACTCTTCAAGTAGTGATACCTTTTTTGTCTCCTTGGTCCTCTAAATTATTGATAAAATGATTTTAAGAAAAGATAACTTTATTTATCTTTTTAGAAAAAAATAATTTTCTATTCCATATACATGTTTTGAATTTTTTTTTAAAATTATCCAAATTAGTTATTAAAAAATTAACCATGAATTTATTTTAAAAAAAAATTAAAAGGAATCTTCAAGTCTTTTTTGAGAAATGTAATTTTTTATTTTTTACCAAAAAATGTGAAAGGGAACATTGTTTTAATTTACTCAAAATGTATGGTATTTACTATTACAATGACCAAAAATTACATTGATACTTCCTTCATAATTTTAAAAGTTAAGTTTAAAATAATTTTTTTCTTGATATTCTGTAAAAAAAATTAAAGTGATTTTCAAAGTGAAAAGGTTATTTCGTATTTAAGAAATTTTTTCAGTATTTATATTCATCAATGAAAAAAAACTAATTTTACTTATGAAGAATTAGGAATAAGTTATAATTATATAATGCTTATTATTGTTACAAATGGTTTTTGATTATTTTTACTAGGATATTATATTTTGATACCATTGGTTATATTACACTGGATGGTTTATGATTATGTTTATTGATTGTGGAAAGTATTAACATTTCATTTTTAAATTTATTCAATAAAAATGATTAGGTTTATTATGTTTCACCCCTTCAACATATGTAGTTTATTGTATATAAAAATTTATGGGTGGTTCCATTTGTATCCCTTGATGCATCGGTATGTCACATGTGACAAACTAGCTTGGGGTTTTGTACAAGGCATTACTGATTTATGTAAGATGTCTTGGATTGAGTGGTTGATGATATAGATGTCCTAGAACAAGGCCTTGATGAATATTTTTAGATTTCCAATGATATGCATTCCATAATTATTAAACTAGTAATTGATATTGTTTCTGACGCATTTTCCGGGTCGCATATCCGTCTGTCGAGGATGCGCTATGCTCTTGTCCCACATTCCCACTTTCCAATAGTGGGAGGAATCTTTTTCTTATTTAGGGATGCTTGCTGCTTGATTGAAATGGGATGATGGGATTTCGGTTCCTTCTTTGATGGATTCCTTCACAAAATTCATCACCGAGTCTGTGCCTCCCTTAAATATTAAGACGTTATTCGTGAAACTTATTCAGGTTCCATATATTTGTGGATTACAATTAATTATGGTGCTTCTATCAAGAAATTCCAAGTGGTAAAGTTAGGGAAGCAACCATCAATCGGGGGAGTAGTCATGTTGTACATCACTGGAATGTCTGGATGCTGAAACATTGATGCATCTAGGTTTCTTCCACATATGAATGGGATTCTCGAGGGCGCAGAAGATCGAGGAATCCCATGTTGAGTGTGGGGAATTATATGACATAGTAATTTGTCTGAAGTTTTCCTCATCTTCCCATATTTAAAATTGGGAATGTCATGAGTTTAACATCTAGTGTTTATGGATCAGACTGATCAGAAAACTGATATGAGTGGATTAGATGAGTGCATCCCCAGGAGGGAGAACCTAAGGGGTTTACTAGATGGGTGGATCAAAGCGTCTAATAAAGAAGGATATGAGGATGCTTGGGTCCCTACAAAGGGGGTTCTAGAGTTTACTATTGGTTGGGATTGAACCTTAGTAAGGATTCCTATGTACTTTGTCTCGGGAAAGAGGGATCAAAACCTGCGTAGTTTGGAAGGGTAATGAATAGGATCGGGGTGTGCGCAGAGGACAGAAACCCGAAGACAATGTTGGGTCTTATGTGTGGTTAGCAGCCTGTCGCATGAGGGTCACTCTTGGTTGGATGATTATGGATTGTGTGGGGATTATGTGTGTTTATCCACCCAATGGAATGGCGTGATATCACCAGGATGTGGACACCGGGGTAAGAATCATGATGGATGAGGTATAGTTGAATGACATGGAAGGAGATCGAGATGTAACCGCCATGAAGATGATGGTATTATTGGGCATGAACCTCAAAGAGGCTTCCTACATATCCCTATGATGGGAAATCAAATTCCACAAATTATTGTGGGATGATGGGACACCTGAATAGGTGGCCCGTGAGGATGGACATATGGATGGGACCCGGTGTAAGTAGAACCTATGGGTGGTGCATGAACTTCCCAAAACACAGAGGCTCGAAGGAGAGACTAGGATAAGACATGGGTGATGGGCTTGAACCTCAGGGAGGATTACTACGTATCCCTATGGTAGGGAATCAAAATCCACATAGTACAAGAAGGGGCATAGAATCGGGGTGGGCATAGAGGACAACGACCCGATGACATGCTGGGGTTACACGTGGTTAGAAGCCTGAGAGTTGGTCTAATGCCAATAAAGGATGAACCAAGGATGTGGGTCCCATAAAAGGGGATGCTGAAGTTTACCAGTGTTTGGGGTTGAACCTCATGGAGGATTCCTGCGTACCCTGCCTAGGATACAAGGATCAAAACCCACATACTTCAAATAGGTTTACCAGTGTTTGGGGATACACATCAGGGAGGCTTCCGACGTAACCCGTCAAGGAGAAAAAGATCAAAACCCACATAGTTTAGGATGAGGCATAAGATTGAGGTGTGTGCGGAGGACTGCGACCCGAAGATTATGTTGGGGGATTAAGCGTGGTTATCAGCACGAAAGTTGGTCTGATTCCTAGGGGGCGAACAAGAGAAATGGATCCCAATAAAGTGGAATACAATGGATTATCGTATATTGGGATTGAATGTCAGGGATGTTTTCTACGTACTCTATCTAGGAGACAAGTATCAAACCCATGTAGTTATTATAAATATAGTTTAATGTCTTTTGGGATGAAAATGGGTCATACAATTTAACGTCATGTGGGATGGGGAGAAATGATGTGAAGTGGTCAGGACCAATGGGTGTTGGGCCTGAACCTCAGGGATGTTTCCTGCGTACCTTTCCTAGAGAGGTAAAAGATCAAAGTCTGTGTAGTTTGTAAGGGGGGCTTGGGTATTACACACTAAGGTATCCCAAAGAGGAATCCATGGTTGATTCTTACTATACGACCACATGATTCATGCTCGATGTGAGAAAAAAAAAGGCAATAAATACCTAAAGACCACGTTGTGAAAGGTGAGTACATGAGTAATGAAGTAGGACTAACATGTGGTTGGTGGCCCAAAGAGGAAAAAAGTTATTATGCCTGGTTAGTAGCCTAGGAAGATGGAGATTGGGATTTGCTCCTGGATGGAGGCCTAATGGTGATAAATACCATAGGGAGAGGGGTAGGGTAATGAAGGTCCATGTGCCTATCTATCCAATAGTCTTTGCACACTGAAGAAGAAATGGGGAGTAAGAATTCCACCTCCTACAATAAAAGATATGGGCTTACACTGAGATGGTTTCACTTCCCCATGGATAGATTCCACTCTCTAAAAGAGTATCTAATTCTATGTTAATAAGATCTCACTCCAGTGGAGACCAGTGGGTTTGGAAATTGTTTGAGGTGGGGCACCCAGTTTATATTGCACAGGGTGAGGCTACAGTTTAACATCATGTGCTGAGGATGATGGTTTTTGGCAGTTAAACGTCCTTCATCTTGGACGATGAGGATTCAATCCTCACCCCTAGGACTTACATAATTGATACCCACCCATACAAGGGGAAGGGAAGACATCTGCAATGCCATGGTGAGGTAGTGTTATGGAGTGATCCATTGAGGGGCCCACATTAGCGTGGCTATGTAAAGAATAAATAGCCATTAGTGTGCCTATGTGAAGAAGCATGATGCTATACAAGGAAACATGAAGCACCACCCAAGGGAACTTGAAATAACACCATAAAAACCTAGAGGGTTGTATGGGAGAAGGTTTTATGAAGCAAAGAGGATCACATGAAGGGGCCTTGCAAAGCTATGGTGCCCCCCCCCCAAGTGGAGAGACTCCGTGAAGGGGTACGATTCATGTAGTGGAGTGGACTAGACTAGGCATGGGGTATACATGCATATAAATGGTGCATTTTGAAGTTCAATTTCTTTCACGGAGTAGGAATTCATGTATCATGGGTGCCTTGCAAAGCAGGGCACTGTGAAGCGATGTACATCGCAAAACACAGTGCTCTTGCCTTAGCATGGGTTCTAAATGTACATGGAAAGTAATTCATGAATCATGAGTTATTGTATAAGAACTGAGTTCCCTTAGGGACCTCCTTCATTTGCATTGGCCCATGGGCTCCATAAAGGGCATCCCTACTTGAAGAGGGGTTACATTTGAGTTAAGGAAAAGGTATTTCACAATGCTCAAATACCTTGAAGAGATAATTTTTATCAATGCTTTGAAGAGTAGTGGTTTCTTTGCGATTTGAGAGGTGATAAGACAAAAGGTCGGGGTATCCATCCTTTAGGATCGAGGAAAGACTAGTACTTATAGGCGACGGGTGGCGTGGAACTCTGATAGCTTTTTGTGAATCCATGTGGTGCTTTTTGATTTGAATAGGATTTCGTCCAGTTTTTCATAACCTTGGATTAGACCGTCATCCCCTCCTTCGGGCAGAGGCCTCTTAAATTATCTTCGTGACACTCGCAGAGGCTTCCATCAATTTTTTAGGGATCTCATAGGCAATCCAGTTCCCTCCATTGTGTGAAGATCCTCGTAAATTTCATCATAACGACATATCCTTCCACATCTTTTACTCTACGGTGATGATAGAGGAAGCCAAGGATCTACACTGTCCGTGGTGATGAGAATCTCAGTGTTGGCCGCAGTGCTAACGGGCTCTGCAAAGGAGCTTCGCAAAGTATCCCTTTTGGAATTGGTGTGCTCTTTGCAAATTGTTTCCTCTGCACATATTTTGGTGCCAAAAAATTCCCCCCTCAGACTTGGAGCCACAGAGAAAATGATGGTCAATGTCTGAGGTTAGATTTCCAAAATATTTAGGTTAATAGCAAAGAAATATCACGTAGTAGGTTCTCGATGTGAAGAGGGGATTCACAGGTTGGGAACACCGTGAAGCTAACTGTAGCTAGGCACACCATGAATCTCAGAGGTGTCGCCTATAAAATGGGGAGGATGACCCTTATTTTTTCCTTACTCATCTCTTCATTCTCTCACATGTGATCTATATTCGTGAAGATATATACACTTTGAAACTTCTCTATGTGAACCGATCTCTATTTGCTCTATGGAACACAGCGAGACTTTCAACTCAATGATTGTGTGCTCCATATCTTATGCCTGCAAGGTCTGTGCCTGGGCTCCACGATCTGTCTGTGTGATCGAGATATGTGATCGAGCTCCATGATCAAGCTTTGCAATATAGAACAAAAAAATCCTAATGTTGAGTAGGAAATGTACCACCAAGAAGCTACCAGGTGGTCATTGTGGATGCTTCCCAAAGGGTATAGATGGCTGATAACCTGGGGAATAGGGAATGTGTGTGGATCCATTGGGACAATGAGTCCCTGGTGGGGATGCTATCATACAACCAAAATAACTACCCCCTCTGCAAAAGACTTCCCCTATATGAATTTGGGTTGAGGGATGAGTTCACATCCTAGAAGAGAGTAGGGACGATCCAGTCTATTGGTTTAGGATTACACTATGCCAGCACCAGTGGTTCTGGGCAGCCGATGGTCATACATGGGAGTATTATACACACTTCAATGTCGTATGTTTTTATAATCATGTAAAAAAACAATGGGTAGGCGTTGAAGCTAGAGGTATCTCCCCCATAGTACCGCACTATTATGAAGGCAGCTTTGGGGAACCCAGAGAAGGGGTGGACCAAGGAGTGGGATTTTTACTAGGGTAAATTTCACATATGATTGGGCATGGTCTTATTGGGTTTGTGCCTCTTATGAGGATTTTTTGGAAAAGCTGAGTCAAGTGGGACTATATGAGGTGACATGGGAATCCCAATTCCACATTTACCAGCCGAAGAAACTGATTCTAGAGTTTCTGAGTAGGTAGTTTTTGCAGACCAACACTTTCCATTTTCTCTATGGGGAGGTCGGTATCAAAATATGGGACCTGTACAAAATCTTAGGGATTTTTGTATTGTGGTAGATGTGTGATGAGTTCCTCCCCACTGTGAATACATGATAGGACTCAAAGTAGATGTCCCTATGAGAAAATTTCTTGATGTACATGGTTCCAGGAGAGGACAAGCAGTCGGTGAGGGATGTCCACTTTAAGTTGTGGTTTAGGTGGATCTTAAATTCCTCTATGGATGGGAGGTTTCCTGTGATGCCTCTTACTTTCCTGAATGGGGTCCAGTGCAGCAAGGATAAATCCTAATGGTGACTCTTGGAGGAAATCCATTGAAGACATGGGGGTTCAGTGTCAGAACTGAGAAGAAACTAGTGGTTAGGTTGGTTGTATTCATTTCAGTGCACATTTGCAGCTAGATACTACCAGTAAGGGATACGAATATGGGGGTATGAACAAGAACACTTATCATGGAATCCATGTTGGCGATGGGGGATTAGATCAATCTAGGGATACTAATGTTGGATAATCTTTACAAATTATTGTGTCATATTAGTGAAGGGAAGAAGCCACATAGGGTATTTGGGCCACTCTATATTATATATGGGTGGATAGCGGCACATATGGGCACCTATGAATACCAAATCCTATTTCCCCTCTAGGGTCATACTTCTAACCAGCTATTTGAATGTGGTGGGGAGTTTCTTGACCCAACTGATCCCATCGTTGGTGCTGAACCAGGTCTAGAAGGTGTACGGGTTCAACTTCCACATGTTCCCATTGCCAACAGGTGTTCTCACTGATGATGGCCAGGGAATGGAGGAGCATCTGTCCTACCTCTTGGAATATTTGTATAAAGTCTGGGTGGCATGGTTTGACCACAAGCCTCTCTGTAAGCCATACACTCCTCACCACTTCATGAGGCAGCTCCGGTGCATGCAGAGGCTCACTCCCATGGTTCTACTAGGGAGTACGCCATGAGGACCATCCGTGTGTGATTATGCGGATGTGGATCATGTTCACACAGGAGGATGGGAATATGCAGAATGAGCTGCCTCCACCCATAGTTTTCTATGGTCTAGTGAAAGATTATACCAATAGTTGAGAGGCAGCCAACCTAGGGGAGATGCTAAAGTGGTGGACCATATTTTCCAGTGACAGGGTGTCTTCTCAACAGAAAGGTTGAGTCCGGAAGGTGGAAAGGATGTCTTTTGGTGGGGGGGATACACTAGCATTGAGGCTTGCACCGACCGAGTGGAAGGAGGCAGCAGCGGGCCCGGTGGTCCTAGATGAGAAACATCAACCAGAGGGGAGTCCACCCAGGGGGTTCCGTAGGATACCCACTCAGGCTCCAGGGAAGTGGTTGTGCCACAGATATGCCTGAGGATGTGGTCTTCTTAGAGGCTTGGGAAATCGTGGATGTTAACAGAGAATTCCTCAAGCCTTCCCATGTGTGGAACCATATAAACCATATTGGGATAGACTCATCGGGGATTGGTCCCACCAGGGCTGGATTTATGGTATCTTAGGAAGAGGGGGAGCAGTACATCGCCAATCTAGAGGACTTCGTGCACTCTTGTGGTACTTCAAATCCAATTATGGATTAGGTGAAAGTGATGTTTGATCAAGCAGACCCTCCTTAGCTACCTATTACTGAATTGAGTGAGTGCTTCCCCATACCAGAAGAATAAGAAGGTTCCTCTTGGAGGGAAGATGTTGGTAGAGGGAGCCCTCTGGAGGAAAGTTAGGTCGCCAACTCAGACCTGGAGCTGGAAGAGTTTGCGGAGTCTCTTGAGGTAAACCTTAAATCATTTTCGTGTGATCCTCATACAGGTCATTTAGAACTTATCAACTAACATTTGACCTGTGTAGGACGATCTTATATGCAAAACCTACTCTCGCACAATAGTAGATGTTGTTGTGGGAACCTCAAGATCTTTACCTATGGAAATGGAGATTAATTCACCTAGAAGGGATACAACATCCAGGGTGGTTCTCCTAGATTCTTTAGATTTCCCAAACATATATGGGGGGCCATGCCTCATAATTCTAGTGGAAACTGCTTAGGGATGAGACTAGATATTTGATCTCTATAAGTCTTCTCCACAGAATTTTTTAATTTCCATCCATTGAATCAAGACAACTAATGTCTATGTATTCTCACATGTTCAATTATTTAAATTTAATGTGCTACATTGGTGAGGATGTATGGAGCTCCCAGCACTGCTTTTCCTAGGGGAACACTGGTGGTCGTGGAAGCAGACACCCATACTGACCAAGACGCAATGCTCCAGATCATGGGTGGGACCATCAGTATGAAGAAACCTCAAGTCATAGAGGTGGAATATAATGATGAGGATTAGTCAGATGGCATGGGACATGTCATACCCGACCAGACACTGGATGCAGATCCTGCGGATGAGTTCCTGGAAGCATTCCCCACATATGAACCTGTCGACCCTAAGGATTAGGATGAGACAACTTCTGATGAAGAGGAAAAAAATGTCATCCATCATCAGTCATGGAATTTGATTAATCACTTCATCAGGGAGACCCCACAATCACAATGGATAGACCATATAGGGAGGATTAATTCTTGGTTGTGCAAGCTATGCACTAGAGGAGTAGATTCCCTGCTTCCTCATATGCTCATCTGAGATTTCGTGCCAGATATGATACATGAGCTTGACCATGGCCTCAGTGTGTGTTGGAAGAGGAGGAATTATGTGAACATCAAGAGGATCTAAGAGGCCGAAAATTAGATCTCATGGTTGAGTGCTCAAGCAGATGAGTATTCTTCTTTCCTTGATGCGTAATCGGGGCTCATATCGTGGTTGAAGGCCCAAATGGTAGAGGCTGAGGGATAGAATAGATGAGCCTATGAAGAGATGGCTATTATCCAAGCTGAAGAGGTTCAGGCCTAGATCAAGGATGATGAACTACAACCCATTTCCATTGAGAAGGAGAAGGAGCTAAATTGGCGATAGAAAATCCTGGACACCACAAGCCAAAGAGTGGTAGAGTTGGGATGCTCCATCGAAGAGGTCAACCCATCTATGCGATGGGACAATCCTTGGGCACTATAATTTGTGTAAACACATAAACATACTTTCATTATTTACTTGTTTGTGTTTATTTCATGCATGAGTTCGACTATTTTTTTGGTTTTCTTTATTTCCATCACATTCATGAAATATCCAGTGATTAATCCCTAAGCTCACGTGGGTCATGCCCGGTGTGGGAAAAAATGTATGACCACATCTCTATTATATTAGAATATAATACTTCCTACCAGTTTTGGAGCATCCGAGGTCTAAAAAACTAGTCTATATTTATGGGAAGAAAGAGAGATACCTTACTAGAGAAGAAAGTTCTCAGAGCAGTCAAATTTTTGCTTTCCTAATGTGTTCTAGTGCACGAGCAGGGTAACACCCAGGGTGTTAGAATAAATCCAAACATAGCGGGGAGGAATGATGTGAATCAAGATAACCAAAATTTGGAACACTGTAGGGATGGTGTTATAGTGAAGGGATGACTATTGGCCATGTTTGAGACACAATATCCCTATTGTGTTAGCCTGAGATGGGGATAACAAATAAGGGATGACTGCTGACCATGTTTGAAACATGGGTCCTAACATAAAATGTCATCCATTATTCTTCCATAACATTATCATAGGATATTAAGAGATCCATAAGCTGAGAATTCGTATTATTATGGGGTTACTTCGGTGATGAAAGAGGATGCAGATCTGAATAAAGGGCACCCAAAGTATGGAGGGTGGTGTGATGGGTTGTTCGAATGGAGTCCAACACTCTCAAAATTACTCCAGATTGATGAAAACACAATAGGTGGTCACATTAGTCTAAATTAGGATCAAACCTACTTTTAGAAAAGAATTATCTGGTGAGGACCAAGAATGCCTTGTAGTTTTACGTCATACCAATGAGGATGATAGACACATAGTTTAACGTCGTCCAGTGAGAATGGTGTTCATAGTTTTATGGTCATACTGGATAGACCGAGGAAAACAGTTTAAAGTCATGTTTCAAGGACTATAGGCTCATAGTTTAAGGTCATAGAGACTGGACTATAATCAGGGCCAAGGGGCCAGAAGGGTTAATGACCCTGGGGATGGACCCGAGGCGAAATGCTTGGGAATCTCTATGTATCCCATAAGGATGAGAATCAAGATAGATGTAGTCCTTGAGCACAGTTCAGTCAGAGACCAATGCTGGTTGAGGGAATCCTCTCTGGCGGGGATGCTGACTCATCCCATAATTATCATGGGGCATCCTGAACATTTTCAGGGTAGAACCATAGATTAAAGTCTTGCATCGAGGACATGGTTACCCAAAAAGGAATCATGTGGTTCTGTACATATCCCAATGTGAATGAGGATTGTAATACTCCAGTCCACACCACATGTTCCCAATGGGATTTTTCTTTAGACCATTTACCTGGCGTGGTCTAAATTGGGCTGGGCCTAAGATAATGTGTTCGGGTGTTCCTGCGACCCCATGAGGATGGGAATAAATAAATACATAGTTATATAAATTTTGTGCATTTTAATATAATGAAATAAGGATAGAGAGTGTAAGGGGATATACTAAAGGGGGAGTACGTGGTGCGGCTGTTATAGACCCGATGTGAATGAGGAACAAGCAGTCCATGCCACACCATGTGTTCCCAGTGGGATTTTTTAGACTATAGACCATATGTGGCCTAATTTATGTTGGTCTTGTGAAAAAGTGTTTGGTAATTCCTAAATACCCCATTTGGATGGGAATCAAGCCATACGTAGTTCTTATATTACACTTTCACATCATATAGGATGACGAGTATGTGTGGTTCGGCTGCACTAGTACACATCCTACCAAATCCACTAAGACCACGTGAGTTGTGATCGATGTGGTAAAAAAGGAGTAGTGATGGGAATTTCCTGGTACAGGGAGGCACACATGAGGGGAAATGGAATTCTAGGTGAATTAAGTCCCAATACTACCGACCCACCTTCTTAACACACATATATTTGTGGAAGTGTAAAACCGAGTGTGCTGGAATAACACTTGAACATAAGGGAGTGGAAATATGTGAATCATGGTGTTCGGGGTCTGGATTATAATAATGGTGGCGTGAAAATAGAGGATAACTGTTGATGATGTTCAAAACATAGCATTTTTTTCACGTTACTCTGGCATTGGGATAGACAAATGAGGGTCGACTGCTGACCATGTTCGAAACACGGGACCTATCGCAAAATTTTTTCCATGATTTTTTTGGGGATTTGGCCCAAGATATTAGGTAATCCAATATGGAATGAAACTAGTATATAAAGGTGGTCTCTTCAGAAGTGAAATAGGATGGGGGTCTAAATTAATGACTCATGAAGCATGAACATGAAATGAGGGAATGCCCATGTGAAATCCAGCACATTGGGCTCTTTTCCACGATGCATTTGATTAAACCAATGAGATTTATTAGATAGAGGGAGTTTAATAACATTATATGTAAAAGGGTCCTATGAAAACAAAGTCCTAATTTAAGGTCATATACTGGACCATTAGGAAGGAACTTGGTTTAACTAAATGTGCGTAGGGTGGCGAAGTAGCCAAACCCAATGGGTAGTTCTCATAGGATGATCTTAGTTTATGGTCATTGAACTTGAACCAGGTTGGGAAGAGATAAGGGAGACACACAGTGCGGTTGTTTCAAACCCCAATGTGAATGAGGACCCAAAAGGTACTCATCACACCATGTTCTGCCGGGGTAGATTTTAGGTTGAGGGACAAAAAATAAAAGATGGGTTGGGCCTGAGGCAAAGTGCCCAGGTGTTCTTACATATCCCATTACAATGGGAATCAAGCCAAAAAAAAATTCTAGAAGATGAAATTGTAGGGTACCAATGCAAGGAAAACACTATCATGTAGGTCAGGTCCATGCGCCAAAAGAATCTACATTTGATGGATCATGTTTGTTTTTTATGGTTTAATAGAATGTGTGTTTTTTTAAGCAATTCCCTTAGGACCAAGAATCTAGCCATCCCTGCTGGAATCAAGCCCTATATAGGCATTGAAAAATGGAATGGTGGATGACTGATACCAAACATGATGTCCCCTCGAGTGAGTACATCACAATGCGGTGTCATTTTTCGTCGTACGACTAGGAAGATAATGTCATAGTTTAAGGTAGTATGATAGGACCAAACCATGAATTTTAACATCATTAGGTAAATATGAAATAGTTTAAAGTAATGTGGGACCAGGCATAATAGTATAAAGTCATATGTCTTAGACTCTACCAGAATAATGGGGTTTTAGATGGAATTCACATGGTGTGATAAAGCATAAGCAACCTGAATAGGGATATAGTCCACATCACACAACACACAATTCTAGAGGCGAAACATCCAGAAAAGGGTCTAGAAAAGATCAAAGAATATGAGGATGGACCCAAAGACAAACTTTCCTGGAGTTCCTATGTATCCCATGAGGATAAAAATCAATCCACATGTAGTTCTAGAGGTTTCTCGTTGTTTAATGTCATATGAAAAGGACATAGGGAGATCTTAGTTTATGGTCATAGATCTCAAACCAAAGGAAGTGATACTCTTCCAAGCAGGCGTAAACCTTGACCAAATCCCTAAGACCACATGAACTACACTCAATGTGGGAAATATGGTTAGAGAAGGTCTTCACAACACGTGGAATACAGAGAAAGGGGAAAATGGTGTAGAGCCTCGAGTGACACCACATCGTGGATTCGTCCTCTTAACTTGCAAGTGCACACTGAGGGATAACACCAAGAGTGTTGAAATTTCACTTGGAAATGATGGAGTGGAAAAGGATGTGAATCACGTGACCTATATTTTAAGGCTTAATGGGGGTGGTGTAATGAGGGAGTATGGTTTTTGACCATGTTCAAAACATAGCCTTTATATCGTATAACCTGAAATGGGAACAACAAATGAGTGTCAAACGCTGACAATATTTTCAATGGGGGACTTGTATCAAATTGTCATCCAAAATACTGGGGGACATTGTCCCAAGATGGTAGGAGAGACCTGGGGCCTATAATCCATGTTGTTTGGGGGTCCTTTCATATGTGAAAGATTATGAAAGCCCAAAAAAGTGAAAATGGAGAATGAAAATGGATGAAAACATGCCTATGTAGAATCCAACACTCTAGGTCCTAAACAAGAGTGCTCCTGGGAACATTGGTGAATTTACAAAGAGAGTTGAGGGGCCCAATTTGAGAGAAGACACCTCGAGAAGATGAGTGGAGAAAAGGGGGATGGAGAGATCTCAAGAGGGAGAGGTATGTGGCATGGGTTTTGCAAACCCATTGTAAATGGGGACATAAGCCCATACAGCACCACATACTTTCTCCTAGAGAACTCATTCCAGGGGGACAGAGAGATGAGTAGGTTTCTAAGAAACAAGGCTATAACCAAATACAAAATGTCTGGTCATTCCTACATATCCCATAAGGATGGGAATCAAGCCACATTTAGTTCTGAAGTGTCATGTAGTTTAACATCATGCGGTAAGGACAAGGTGGGGGATCTCAAGGAGGAATGTTTATGGTGTGGCCAATAACGCAACGTGAATGAGAAAACAATCCCATATATGGCACACCATTCATAATTCCTAGAGATAACTCATGCCAAGTAGCTGAGAGAAAGGATAGATGAACCTGGGATGGACCCGATGACAAAATTTCTGGGTTTTCCTACGTATCCGATTAGGATGGGAATCAATTCAAACATAGTTCTTGAATTGGATGTTTAGTTTCACATCATGTGACAAGGACATGGTATATCTTATTTTATGTTCATAGATATCATCCCATAGATGCCCAATTTAATTCCATGTTCATGGGAAGAATGGTGAAAAGGGTGAATTACCATTCCTATCATTTGGGAGGCAACAAAAAAACAATAATGATTGAGGATAACTACTAATCATGTTTGCAGCACAGTACCTGTATCATGTAACTAGGGATGGGGACAAAAAATTGAGCATCGACCACTAACGAGATTTGTGATTTGGGACTTGTATCAATGTTTCTGTTAAGAAATCCAAGATGTTGGCCCAAAATGGTAGGCAAGCCATAAGGCCAATAATCTATACCGTTTGGGGGTCCTTTTAGATGTGAATACTGATGGAAACCCATGTGATGGAAAACGTAAAATATGGTGGTACTTGTGTAGTTTAACATCTTGTAGTAAGAATGATAATATGGGAGGGGTGTCTCAAAAGGATGTGCATAGTGTAGCCCAAATAGCCCGACGTGAATGAGGACATAGATTTCATACCACACCGCACAACCCTAAGAAAGAACCAAGGCCAGGGGTCCGGAATGGTCGAGGGACTTGAGGCTGGGCTACAGATTGGAAGTCCTAGCTAGCTTGTAGTTTATCATCATGTGGGATGAGTGCTGAGAAATGATCAGTGTGGTAATAAGGAATGGGATCACGTTCTACCCAGCATATAAGGGAATGAAAATGAAGGAAATAGATCAGGTGGGGTCGATCCCAACAATACCAACATCCCTACTCAAGGTACATTGATGTTTGAAAGGATAGAATGAAAAATTGAGTCACTGCAGCCAATATTTGGGACATATGGGGATGGTGATAATCATGGAGGATGTTTGTTTACTATGTTCAAAACACAACATCCATATCCTGTGACCTGAAATGGGAACAAAAAATGAGTGTCAACCACTGACCACAGTCACAATGTGGGACTTGTATCAAATCTTCATCCAAAATCCTCAGAGACATCGGCTCAAGATGGTAGGAGAGCCCTGGTTCCTAGAATCCATACTGTTCAGGGGTTCTTTTGGATGTGAATTTTGATAGAGACCCAAATAAAGGGGACGCGTGAAGCATGAATATGCCTTCACAGTTTAACATCACGTAGTAAGGAAGAAAAAAGTAGAGATCCCTGAGGAAGGGGATACATGGCACGCTCATGATAAACCTAGAATAAATGAAGGCAAGAAAATCCTTCACCACACTATGTGTTTTGAGAAGCCTCAGGGCCAAGGGGCCAGACCCAAGGGAAGGTCTTGAAGTTTGTGTCTAGGCCTATGGGCGAGATGTCTTGGCATTCCTACGTATCCTGTGGGGGAAGGCAATAAATATGTATTTCTGAAAGGGCCACATAGTTTAACATCATGCTGTGAGGACGCAGGAAAATAGATGAATGGGAGGGGCACATGGTACGATCATCGTAAACCCAACATAAATGGAGGTTAAAGAAGTCTACACTACACTATGTGTGATCCTCCAAGAGAGCTATACCCATGTGGGGTAGTCAAAGAGAATAATTTGGGGATTACACTCTATGAAAAAGCTTCCGAGCATTCCTATATATCCCATCAGGATGATAATCAAGGCATACATAGTTCTTGAGATATTATGAAGTTTAACTTCATGTAGAAAGGATGTGGGGAGATATTAGTTTAAGTTCATAGAGCTCGGACCATTTCACAGTTTATCGTCATGCGAGATGAGTGGTGGGTAGTTGTAAATCCTTTATCCTGGACGGATTGTGCAGTTTCACATTGTGTGGTGAACAATGAATAGTTTAAGATCATGTAATATGAACATACTTAGGCAAAGTACTGCTTGCAGAATTTGGTGTTGGTGGGAGGAGTGATACACTCACCATCCATGCTAACAAGGGAGTGTGCACCATTGGGGTAAACCTTGTGAATGATGTAAGGTCCTTCCCATTTGGGCTCCAACTTCGGTGGATTCCTTCTAGGTATCATCGTCATCCTCAAGGCTAACACCATGTCACCTTTTAAGAAAGTGTGGAGGTAAACATTCTTTTTGAATGCTTTGGCTATATTGTTATGAGGTCTATCCTGGTTGTGCAGGGCACAAAGGATGTTCTCATCGAGTGTTTCCATTTCATCCAGACAAATTTCAGAAACCTTATCTAGCATCTTCTGATCATAGACAGCTTTTCACAACGGCGGTAACTAAATCTTGATGGGAAGGACTGCCTCCATTTGGTACACCAGGGAATATGGGGTCACTTGAGCGGAATTACAAGTCATCTTTTTATAATCCTAGAGAGTGTTGGGGAGTTTATTTGGCCAAATCTTCCTGTTCTGACCAACCATATTTTGAAAAATATTATAGATGGTTTTGTTGGATGCCTCTATCTTTCCATTTTCTTGTATATGATAGCAGGAGGTGTGGTTAGAACAGATGTTATACATAGAATACAACTTCCTCAGTTCAGATACCCAGAATTTGGTACCATTATTGGTGAGGATTTTATGAGGGACTCCAAATTGGTATATGATATTGGAGCTCGCAAATTCAATGATAGAATTATCCTTGACCTCCTATAGTGGAACTGCCTCTGCCCACTTGGAAAAGAAATCCATATCGGTCATAATGAACCTGCACTGGTGAACTATTGCCAGTGGATATTGTCCCATGACATTGACTCCCCAGACTGCAAAGTCCCAAGATTAATTGGTAGTGTGGAGAGTCCCAAGTGACCGGTGCACAAAATTAGAATGAATTTGGAATGTATGGAACCTATTGGAGAACTTAATATATTCACAGATCATGGAGGGCCAAAAATACCCCAATCTTTGGATCTGGTGAGAATGTTTCAGCACTGTCTGATGATCCCCGCAAGATCTGGCATGAACCTCCTACATGACCTAAGAAATATCACCTTGTTGAATTCAATGGAGGATAACCCCATAATACCCGCATCTGTAGAGGATCTGATAAAGACCAGGACCACTTTGTATGGTAAACTACAATGCGCGCCCTCAGATTTGCTCACACGTGACTCAATATGCTGGGAGATTACCATTCTGGAGATACTCGATGAAGGGGGTCCTCCAGTCGGGAGTCACTTCCAACGCTCTAATAGGGGGACCTTGGGGTCCTGACATCGAGGCATCTACAGTAAGGTGGATTACCTTTGAGATGTTTTCATTTTCCAAAGTAACTGAAGTGATGATTATCTAATTCACCACATGGATAATCAAATCATCTTGATGAGGCTCTACAAGAGATGTAGCAAGGTTGGCCAAGGTGTTGGCTCGACCGTTCTGGGACTGAGGGACATGAGTAACTTCAAGCCGATATAGTAACTAGGCCATCAACTGGAAGGTACATTCTAATAGTGTTAAGAGCTCCAGCTTCCTAAGGATGTAGTCACTGATGATCTTCTTGATGACTAATTAATAGCCCCCTTTAGCATGAAAGTGGGGAACTTCAATCTCGAGGGCCATATTGAGACTGGTAATGGGATTCTGGTACTCTGCATCATTTTTGGTATAACCTTCCGATAAAAATAATGAGTGTGGAAGAACATATTGTGTTGATGTGATGAAGATGACATAAGTGACCACTCTATTGAGTTGAGGATCATTTATTATTCTATCGGTATGGCTCCTAGAAGCACCATAAAAGTGTATTTTACAAGACAGAATGAATTGATCTACTAAGAGGATTGCCTCATTTGGAATGTCAAGATCCAGAGACTGGTCTGCGGGAGCTAGATGGGCGGTAAAGAAGTCTGCCAATGCATATCCCTTGATAGCCTTCTGGGGGAAAAATTTTATGTCAAACTACTGGAGGATCACTGCCCAGTAAGATAAATTACCTATCAATATGGGGAGGTTCATAATGTATTTTAGTGGATCCACTCGGGACACTATCTTTTCTCGTGGTGCATCAATTAATATTGTAATTTCTGCACTACGAACACTAGCACAAGGTAGCTCTTCTTGATAGAGGAATATCTGGTCACTGTATTGAGGATCATGTGGTTGAGATAGTATAAATTGTTCTCTATTCCATCATTGTTTTATTAGGAGATAAGTGCACTGAGATATCTTTATAGAGCGGTCACATAAAGGACCACTGACTTTCTGAAAATAGGCTACATCAAAACCGGAGGCTGTACAAAAATACTACTTGATTTCCCCAAAAGCACTCTAACACTCCCCATCCCACTAATAATTTTCACCATTCTTCATGTTCCAGGAAAAGGTATTACACTTTCTAGCCCTATTTGTAATGAATAGACGTATATAGATTATGTGGCCTTGGAATGCTTGAAGCTTCCGAATGTTGCTCGAAGGTGACATCTGACTGATGAACATGATCTTCTCTGGATTGATCTTAATGCCTCTATACCTGACAATGAAGTTGAGAAACATTTTTTAGGTGACCCCATAGGCGCTCTTCAATGGGTTAATCTTTATATGGTGCGATCAGAGGAAGATGAACACTTTCTTGAGATCCTTGAGATGGTCTTGGAGATGGTGAGGTTTAACCACTAGATCATCCATGTAGCATTCCACTAATGTTTTGAGGATCAGATTAAATTTGTGTTGCATGGAACGCTGATAGGTGGAACCTATATTCTTCATACTAAAGGGAATTACCTGGTAGAAGAAGGTACCTTTTGGTTCCCTAAAAGATATTGACTCTTCATCCTCAAGCACCATATAAATTTGATTATACTCAGAATACCCATCCATGAAGGAGAGATCCTAGAACCTAGTGGTTGTGTCAATCAATAGTTTCATTATAGGAAGGGGGAATCATCCTTCGAACAGTGATGGTTGAGATCCTGGAAGTCGATGCATACTCTGATATGTCTATTCTTCTTCATGATGGGTAAAATTATGGATAACTATCTGGGGTAATGGACCTCCTTGACGAAATTGGCTTAGATTATCTTATCAACATTGGCCTTGACCATGGCACCATGAGAAGGTTTCATCTTTCTAAAAGGTTGTTTGAACCCACGATGACTTTCTGGAAGACCGAGGAGGTAGATGGTGACATGAAGATCTAGTTCTTGAATCTCATCATAAATCTAGAAAAATACATCATGATTTTGTTTTAGGAAGTCCATGTATCGTTGTCTCTCTTCGATAGGCATAGTAACACTGATCAAGGTTGGCATTGGACCTGTCTTGTTACTGAGGTTCAGCTATACAAATTCATCGACTGTGGCAGAGACACCCTCTTCAAATGCGGGAGGAGCATCCTCTAAATCTTCTTCTTCATTCTGTATGAGGGATCCTCGACTGAAGGTGATTATTACGAGTTGTCAAATCCTGACAAGACATTGGTGCCAGCCTAAGTGGTTATGGACATCACTTCGGGGAGCTCCGGTACTGCTGAAACCATAGTGATGAAAGTTTTCAACCCGATCCCATATGGCCTTCGACTCAATGGTACACGCTTGATGAAATCAAAGTAATAGTGGTGCATCGGCATGATCCTATTTATTCCATCCCAACAAAACAAAAAAGTATGACGTATTGTCATTACCATGGGGTAGATATCCAGATATGTTATGGGAGTAGGTGGTTTTGGGATCACCTGAGCTTGATTTTTATAGAAATACGATGTGATCTTCCAGCATCCCTCAGACTTGGGAATGTGATTCCTCTCCATCCCCAAAATAAAAAAGGATTTCCCCAAATCCATATTTGTGGCCTCCAGTCAGTGGATACGGAAAATGTAGGCAATATCCAGGTCTTTCCATTGGTTTTCCACAGCTGTAGCGTGTTTAACCTCGTTAGCCTGGATCTTCTTGTCCCTGATCTTGTAATATTCATCATCTAAGTAGTTGGATTTACAAGAGTTAAAGGGATATGTATTACCTTGGAGTACGCCTACTCAACCATTAAGGTAGTATTTAAGGCATTGGTGATATGAATAAGGGACTATCATGTGTAGGTGGATCCATGGCCTACCCATCAATGCATTGTAGGTGGTGTCCTGTGAGACAACCATGAACTCAGTGCTCGCTACCAGGCCACTGAGCTGGGTATTCAGGTGTATCTTTCCCACTGGTGTCTATTCTGTCCTATCATAACTTTTAATTTTCATGTCTGAGGGACTCAGATCATCCTTTAACAGGGCCATATTTTAGAGTGTCTTGGTCAGGATTAGGTTGACCCCTGACCCTGTGTTGACAAGGCAACGGTGAACCTCTAAACCGTTGAAATGGACAGGGATATAAAGAGGGATAATATTCCACTTTATGGGAGAACCTTTATCTTATATAGGGAAAGAAATAATGGAATGACATTCATCATGCTCAACTACCTCAGCATGGAAGGCTTTTGCGGCTGCTACCTCCATCTCAAATTGAATGGGGATTTTTAAAGACTCAGAAGGGATTCATGCATATCTGCTGATAGGATAAGATCTTAGAGGATAGATATCCTCACAGGAACTCTAAAAATATTTTTAAGGATATCATACTTCATTTCCAAATGTGAACTTCTACTTATAGTGGGCCATTCTGTGGTAGGGGGTATGACGGGCCCTTCTGGATGAACCGGAGACCGACTGGTGTTGGGAATATCCCAATTCTCACTAGTCGAAGAGTATGAATAGAATACCATATGAGGTCCATATAAATGAGTCCAATACACAATATAACATGGATTATGGTAGCATAATCATGGTGGCTCTCCCTGATCAAGTAGTATAAACGACAGTGAAGGTGGACCTGGTGAAACCAAATGAGAAGGCTGTGTATGATGAGCTCTACACTGGGCTTGTTGTCTGGTTTTGGTGGCATGCATGGCATGGCTGGAAGTTTTGATAAATGCATCCTGGTGACTCATGTAACCACGACTCTGCCATCACAGGCGTCAGCTGGGGACATTGTGACGACCCTTCTGGCGTTCCTCATCGTCGGGAATCTTGTAGGGGTTTACCATCTCCAGGTTATTTACCAAAGCATACTCTTCATCATCACTTGAAGAGTCCTCCATCACTGGGTGGACTCTAGAATAATTCTCCAACTCTGGGGGCATGAAATCATCAAGAGTACGAGATGACGATGACATCGGTGGGGGGATTTTCATTCCCTTTCATCTTCGATGCCTTCCCTTCTAGGAAGCGGAAGGCTAAGATGTCGACGCAGAATTTGTGGTTGTGGGTGATATGGTGGATTCTGAAGGCTTGGGTCAATTCATATGTGCATGAATAAGGCTGTAGTCATGGGATACTACCTTACAAACCATCCAGTAATCATATTTTTGGGACCCATAGTTGGGAACCTTCTACAACTCACCTTCACTGTAAATGTTGCTGTCATGCTATATGAATACACATGCCACATGTGCTGGTGTTGGGCCTAACCTAAATATAGTGTTATCAACCTAGTATTTGTTGAGAAAAGTATAGTTTTCAACAATACATATTAATTTTATTTAAAGGGGGAGATTATTGAAAATAATACTCTGTCTCTTTATGATAATTTTGATGCTCAAAAATACCCTTAGTTATTTTCTAATTATTTTATTTAGTATTTTGCAGGAATTTATTAATTTATTTTACTCTTGATATAACGAGAATTTATTACTTATTCGGAATCTGCTTTAGTGCGTTCTGGAATCACTATTCATACCTTACGTGGATAAATATAGCACAGAATCTGCTTTAGCACGTTATAGAATCACTGTTTATACCCTACATGGATAAATGTAGTGTAAGGATGAAAATCGTGTATACTTTTTGAGATAAGAGAAAAGTATGGTTAAACAATCATACGTTTTTAGCAAAGTATGGAAGAAGAACCTTACGTTAGGAAGGAACCTTATGTTTTGGTTATCAGCAAAGTATGGAAGGAGAACTGTACGTAAATTCTAAACGTTACGTTTGTGTCTCAAAAGTATGGTTCATCAACCTTACTTTTGTAAAAAAGCATACGTTCTTGGAAAAGTATGGATCAAGTAAAAGTATGGACCTTTTACCGTAAGTTTGAGAGTTGAAGAAAAAGTATGGATGATCAACCCTACGTTTATGTTCAACCTTACATTTTCAAACTTACGTTTGAAGACTATGTCACTAACCCTACGTTTGGAGGTCACGTCATCAACCTTACATTTGGTGTCGGAAATTTTGACAGACGATATTTTTGTGCAGCAATCAGTAAGCTGATTATTGGGCGGATTTCAAGCTGGATTTAAAGTCGTTTTTTTAAAGTACGACTCTGAATAATTCAAAGTCATTTTATTAATGTATTTAAGATCGAATTAAAAGGAGCTTTTTATGCTGAGTCTTAAGGGAAGTTATGACTTCTCTATAAATTAAATTTTTTGAATATCGCGAATCAGAAGGTGAATTTTATGGATCTAAATGTGCAGGAGATATGCTTAGCTTTATTATATATGTTCTCTCTAAAACACCAGGTACGTGTGTGTATGGTGATTGATCTATTATTGAAAAAGGTGGAAAACAGTGACTGCAGAAATTCATGATTGATCTGTTATTTCAAAAAGGAGCGTCAAAGCTCTATTGGTTTAAGAAGAAGGAACTCGATAGAAGATTCACTTGTTCTACATCGAATATCTACTGTGGATCTACTACTGCTGAAGTTTCAAACTATATCTCTATATTTATTTCAACTGGATCGACTTAGAACTGCTTCGTCTTGAAAATCAATATTTCTAGAGACTTTGATCCATCTACTGTCAATTGCATTCTATTGAAATTGTGGAGATCAACTGGAAAATTTCTTTCTGAAATTCTTTTTATTATTGAGTAACCATCTTCTCGTTCTAAGCTGTGTAGGTTCGTGTTTGAACCAGAAGGCTTTGTTTTGCCTTGGATTGTAAAGGTGTCAACTACCTGTACTCAGTTGTGAAACGATCTGTGGAAAAGAGGACCAGATAGTGAAAATCACTAAGCTCGTGGAGTTGAGCGCTGGTGGAGTGGACTAGGGGCCTTCTGTTCCCCGAACCACTACACATATTTGTGTTCTAGTTTTTACTTTTTCCGCTGCACGATCAAATCTGATAAAGTATAAAGGACAGAACTCGTTCAATCAAAGAGTTATCGAAAAATTACAAAAGACACAATTCACCCCCCCCCCCCCCTCTTGTGTATAATCTGTAGATTCAGATCCAATAATTGGTATCAGAGGTGGAGCTTTTGATAGATCCTTATCAAGCTAGAAGAATTTAAGGAATATACAACAGAGCATCATGACTGATACAAGATAAGGGATGTCAATGGTCATAGCACCATATTTTAATGGAGAAAACTATGGTTTCTGGAAATCAAGAATGATAATATATCTGAAAAACCTCAGATATAGATTCTATTCAAAGATTCTGACTCCTTATGAAATTCCTGAAAATCCTGAGACATGGAGTGCTGCTATAGAGGTAGAGTACGATATGAATTCGAAGGCTATGAATGCAATTATCTGCGGTCTAGGACCAGATGAATTTAATAGAGTATCTCAGTGCCTGACATCATTTGAGATGGGGCAAACAATAGTCATATCATATGAAGGAACAAACAATGTGAGACAAATGAGATATACAACTGCCAAATTGAAATTTGATACTTTCAGAATGGTTGAAGGTAAAATCATTACCCAAATTAATGGGAGATTGAAAGAAATTTTCAATAACATAACAGCTCTAGGAGAACGTATCAAGCAGGCTGATCAAGCTTTAAAAGTACTGAGGGTACTTCCTACTCGATGTAATGGTATCTCTACTGCAATCAGATAATAAACTCATGTCAAAGATCTAACCATGAGAGAGCTCATTGGTACACTAATGATGTATGAAGATGAAATTCAAGATGAGGCTAATGAACATAAAGTGCTTATCAAATGAGAAGATACTACCTTGAAGGTAGCTTAACAACAAAATAATAGAAAGATGAAGAACAGAGAAGTCAAAGCTAAATCAGAAAGCTCTGACTCATCAAACTCAGATAAAGAACTGGCTCAGCTAGCCAGGAAATTTAGAAAGTTCTACAGCAATAAAAGAGGCTTCAAAAAATCCTTTAAGGGAGATAATAAGGAAGTAAGATGTTATGAATGTAAGAATATGGGGAATATCAGACCAGATTTCCCACAGTTGAAGTATGAAAAGAAGAAGAAATTCTTCAAAAGAAATGACTTTGAGCAGAAAGATAAGAAATCTATGAAAGCCACTTGGAGTGTATCTGAAGACTCCAGTAGCTCTTCTGAATCAAGATCATAGAAAGAATAAGTTAATCTAAAAGCAAACATGTGCTTTATGGAAGAAATTGATGAGGTACACTCATATTACTCCTCTGAATCAAATTCCGAATCAAGCTACACAAATAAAAAACTTGAAGCCTACTGAAATATGATTGAAGAAAGATATGATTCACTATTTAAGAAACATAAGTCACTAAAAAATAAACATAAAGATATTTCAGATGAAATTAATACAATGTTGAAACAATATAAGGAATTAACTGATAAATACAATTTGATCAACACTAACTATATTGATTTTTAATCAAGAATAAAAAAACTGCAGGATGAAGTATAATCTTACAAACAGGCTGCATTGGTTTTTACAAAAGTAGAGAATTAATTAAATGAAATTCTTGGAAAAACTGTCATTAAAAAGGAGAGATTTGGAATTAGCAGTAAAGGAGAAAAACCAAAGCTATATAAAAATTATTTTGTTCCTAGCTCTAAAAAGGTTAATTGTAACTTTTGTGCGATAAAGGGACATATAGCAAAAAACAGTTTCTTAAGACAATGTCAAATTTGTGGTATTAAGAAAGCCTATGTTTCAAAATACTTATATGATTCAGATAATTTTAAAAGAACAAAGAAAATCTGGATACCCAGATCATTCCTAGCTAACACCCCTGGACCCAACAAAATATGGGTACCAAAGAAATCTGTTTGAATGTCTTTGCAGGTAGCAGGCCACCAAATAAGAAAATATATATGGTACATGGACAGTGGATTCTCAAGACATATGAGTGGAAACTCATTGAATTTTTCTTCACTCACTCAAAAGGAAGGAGGACTTTTCACTTTTGGTGACAATGCCAAAGGAAAAATCATTGGCATTGGAACTGTTGGAGATCCAAAAACAGACTCAATCAACAAAGTACTTTATGTAAAAGGATTAAGACACAATATGATAAGTATCTCTTAAATTTTTGATGATAGATATACTGTTGATTTTACTAACAATTGATGTACTATTTCTAAAGATAAACTGTTTAAATTTAAAGCACCAAGAATGGAAAATGTCTATACTCTGGATTTAAATTCCTTGTGTAAACAACAAGTAAACTACTTGACTGATAAAGTAAGTGAATCCTGGATATGGCATATAAGATTTGGACATTACAATGTATATGTTTTACATAAGTTATCTAAGAAACATTTAGTTTCTGATTTACCTTGTCTCAAATTTAAAAGTGACAGATTTTGTGATGCATGTCAACTTGGAAAGCAACAAAAATCATCTTTCAAATCTGTTAATAAGGTTTCTACATCTAAAACTCTAGAACTTATTCATATGAATTTTTTGGACCCTCAAGAGTAGAAATCTTAGCTGGTAAATTATATGTATATTTTTTAGTTGATGACTATTCAAGATTTACATGGATTTTCTTTTTGAAATTTAAAAATGAAGCTTTTACTTTATTTGAAAGTTTTTGAAAATCTGTTCAAAATGAAAAAGGGTTCAATATAATCTCATTGAGATTTGATCATGGTGGGGAATTTGAGAATCTGGAATTTAATTCCTTTTGCTCAAATATGGGTATTAAACACACCTTCTCTGCTCCAAGAACACCTCAACAAAATGGGATTGTAGAAAGAAGAAATAGAACTATTCAATAAATGGCTAGAACTATGTTAAATGAATATATCCTACCTACATATTTCTGGGTAGAAGCTGTGAATATATCTTGTTATATAATGAATAGAGTTTTAATTAGACCTATTTTGAAAAATACACCCTATGAACTATGGAATAACAGAAAACCTAAAGTAAATTACTTTAAAGTTTTTGGATGCAAGGTTTACATCTTAAACACCAAGGATAATCTTGGTAAGTTTGATCCAAAATCTGATGAAGGTATTTTCTTAGTATTTTCTACTACCTCCAAATCTTATAGAGTTTATAATAAGAAGTCAAGGATTATTGAAGAATCAGTTCATGTGAAATTTGATGAATATGATCCCTTTGAGAAAAGGACAGAACAAATGGATGAACTTGACTCTAATGATAACATGAGACTTGAGAACATAAAGAATGATTTGGAAAATGATATAAAAGAAATTTAGCCTAGTTCAGAGGAACATGATACTGAAGAACCTTTAAATATATTACCTATATAGTATAGAACCCTAAGGAATCACCCTTTAGAAACTATAATACACTACTCGAAATTAGATCTTTCCCAACGCTTCTATACCAATGGTTTGAAAAAACCGTTGGTATAGGTCACCTTTCCCAATGGTTTGGCCAAACCATTGGGAAAGGCCCCCAAATTGGCCACTTTTCCCAACGGTTTGGCCAAACCATTGGGAAAGGCTCTCAAATTGGACACTTTTCCCAACGGTTTAGACAAACCGTTGGGAAAGGTAGACCTATCGCAACGGTTTGGCCAAACCGTTGGGATAGGTCCCCAAATATACCACTTTTTCCAACAGTTTGGCCAAACCGTTGGGAAAGGTCCCCAAATATGCCACTTTTCCCAACGGTTTGGCCAAACCGTTAGGATAGGTCTACCTTTCCCAACGGTTTGGCCAAACCGTAGGGAAAAGTGGGCCAAAATTCAACATCCTACGCAGAATCAAAATCACAACCAAAGACCTATACCAACGGTTGTTAAAACCATTGGTATAGACCTATACCAACGGTTTTAACAACCGTTGGTATAGGTACTTTCATTTTTTATCGGACCTTCATACCGAGAACATTATATAAATCAAAATTTAAAATATTTATCAGAACACATATATATATTTATGTAATTATGATCACAAAAGTCATGTTAGGTTAGTGGTTGAGTCGTTCAATTATAAACGAGGGGTCCTGGGATCAAATCCTAGCGGATGTTTTATTTTTGGAATTTATATACCAACGGTTCCATTACCGTTGGTATAGATTTCATATTACCTATACCAACGATTTCCAAAACCGTTGGTATAGGTCTATACCAACGGTTTTTGGAAAACCTTTGGTATAGACCTATCCCAACGGCTTACTTGGCTACGGTTCTCCAAACCGTTGGTATAGGCTATACCAATAGTTTGGAGGCCTATACCAACGATTCCAAACTGTTGGTAAAAGTTAGATTTCCAGTAGTGATAGGTAACCTAGAAACTGGTGTTCAAACTAGAAGAAACTTAGGAAACCTGGTGGAATTATCTTCCTTCCTATCTCAACAAGAACCCAAGACTATAGAAGAATCTTTATATGATGAAAGCTAGGTAATAGAAATTCAAGATGAATTAAACCAGTTTAAAAGAAATGAAGTCTGGGAATTAGTGGAAAGACCTAAGAATTGTCCTGTAATAGGAACCAAATGGGTCTTCATAAATAAACAAGATGACCAAGGCACAATAACTAGAAATAAATCAAGATTAGTAGCTAAAGGATATAATCAAGAAGAAGGAATAGATTATGATGATACTTTTGCACCTGTATCTAGGTTAGAAGCCATTAGAATCCTTTTATCTTATGCATCTTATATGAATTTTAAATTATTTCATATGGATGCTAAATCTTCCTTTTAAATGGTTATTTAATGGAGGAAGTTTATGTTAATCAACCTCCTAGTTTTGAAAATTCTCAAAAACTAGATTATGTTTTTAAGCTTACTAAAGCTCTTTATGGCCTTAAACAAGCACCTAAACCTTAGTATGAAAGATTAAGTTCTTTTATTTTGAAAAATTATTTTACTGTTGGAATGGCAGACACGACACTATTTAAGAAAACTGTGAAAAATAATGTTTTATTGGTTCAAATTTATGTTGATGATGTAATCTTTGGATCAACTAATAAAACTCTTTGTCATGAATTTTCAAAATTAATGCAAGAATAATTTGAAATGAGTATGATGGGAGAATTAAATTTATTTTTGGGTCTTAAAATATTTCAAAAATATTTTGGAAATGTTTTAAATCAAATCAAATACATTACTGATTTACTTAAGAAATTTGGACTTGAAAACAGAAAGTCATTTAACAATCCTATGTGTAATAATATAAAACTTGATTTGGATGAAACTGACAAATCAGTTGACAACAAGTTATACAGAGGTATGATTGGTAGTTTTTTATATCTTACTTCTAGTAGGCCAGATATAATGTATTTAGTATGTCTTTGTGCTAGATTTCAATCAAATCCTAAAGAATATCATCTAACTTCTGTTAAATGGATTTTTAGATATTTAAAAGGAACTATTTTTCAATCTCTTCTTTATCCTAAAACTTCTGATTTCAATTTGATTTCATATTCAGATGCTGACTTTGGAAGTTGTAGATTAGATAGAAAAAGTACATCAGGTACATGTCACTTCTTAGGAAAGTCCTTATTATCATGGTCTAGTAAGAAACAACATTCAGTTTCCCTGTCAACAGCTGAGGCAGAATATGTTTCTGCTAGCAGTTGTTGTGCACAAGTGTTGTGGATGAAAAATACTCTTATGGACTTTGGATTGAATTTTAACAATACACCTATTTTATGTGATAATACAAGTGCAATTAATATTTCAAAAAATCGTATTAGTCATTATAGAACTAAAAACATTGATATAAGGCATCACTTTTTAAGAGATCATGTTATTAAAAAGGATATATTTTTAGAATTTATAAATACTAAAATTCAATTAGCAGATATTTTTACTAAACCACTTCCCACTACAAGGTTTGATTTTATTAAGGGGGAGCTAGGTTTATTTAATTTTAAATAATTTTTATTTTTATTTACTTTTATTTTGTTTTTTGAATACTGTTTAAGTTTTTTCTCTCTCTCCATATGAAAATTTTATTTGTTTTAAATATATGTAATGATTAGTGATTACACGGGAATCAAGGCTGTCAGAGCCTTTTTGTCTTCAAAATCGTTTCACTTCTATTGAAACCCTTTTAAAACCCAAAAATTGCACTTCTACTCCTAAACCCTAATCTTCCAACCTCTGAAACCCTAACCTTCAAACCATCAGATATTCTTGCAAATATGGTAAGAACTAAAAGAGTAAGTGAATCCAAGCCAAGCAATTCCAAGAGACAACACACCGAGGGAAGAAAAATTTTACAGGGCAAGGTAATCGATCTCGACTGGTTATTTCAGACAAATCTGCTGTTGAAGCAAGTGCTGTCGTTTCAGAATCTTGAATAGTTGTTCAACAGAGAAAATATGGAATTTTTGGATGAAGTAGAACTTAGATACTTCTTCAAATCTGTACAGTTTAGCCTGGGAGATACCGAGGACAGTATGACGGCTAAGATAGAGGATAGGGATTTCTCAATCTCATCAGTAGATATTAGTCAGATTCTTAACTGTCCTCATGAGGGATTTTTTGATTTTGATTTGAAAAATATTGGAGATTCTATGAATAAGTCTGAGGACATCATGTCTTTTCTTTTTGGTACTAAGACAATAAAGAAAATTTTTGTCAAGGATTTGGAGTCTGATCAGAAGATTTTGGTCAAATTAATTTAGACCATAATAGCTCCAAGAATGGAAGAAATGGAGAAGATTTTGTACCCTGATATGTATATAATTTTTCTTATGTTAAGCGATATTAAGTTAAACATTCCAAGATACATGGTAAGGTATCTCAATTACTGCTGTCAAAGAGAGGCCCGGATGAATTTCTACTCATTTGGTCGATTTATTTATAAACTGCTGCTTAAGAAAGACATGGTGGGATTAGTGGATGCCTGAGTTACCTGTCATCATAGTAATACATTTAATGCTGGAACATTAAGGAAGGTTATATATTTCTAGAGCACAATTAAAGGAAAACTTTTGCCAGTAGGAGATGAGGAAGACTCAGAGAGTTCTCAGGCTCAACCTGCTAATTCCAAGGAGGGACAAGCTGAATCCAGAGTCAGCAATGTAGAAAGAAGGATTTGCTTTGAAGTGGAAGATGTTGAGGAAGATATAATTCATGAAGGATTTCAATCAAAAAGAAAGAGATTTTTCAATGAGGAAGTTACTTCCCCTGCTTTGGAAACAACAATAGAATCTTTATTTTCTTATTCTTTTGTAAGATAAGTTGTTTTTTATAATACCATGGAAGATATTACTGAAAGAACAACACCAGTAGAGGGATCAGGAGTTCTAGAAGAAGCTCAAAAGGATAATCAGGAACATATTTTAGCTGATGTTGAAGTTGCTCTTCAATAGGAACAAGAGATGGAGGCAGTTCCTGGTGAAGAAGTGGCCAGACCTCAGGAAACCACTGAAGATATTGTTCTTGAAAACCCAATAGAAGTCCTAGATGATGATGTTTGTTATGATCATGCTTCTGAAGCTCACACAGAGTTACTTCAAGAGTATTTTTCTGTAGAGGATTTTGAGAACTCTAAGGAAAAATCTGTGGACCAACCTTCTCAGGATAGAGAAAAAGAAAAATCTAATGCTGAATCATTGCCTTTGGTACTGCTGCATCAACCAGAGAATGTGAATATGAATCAACCACAGGGTGCATCTGATTCAAGGAAAGAAGAAGTTGAAGAACTGTATAGAAAAGTATCTCAGTTGGAATCTGAGAATGTTTCTCTGAGAAAAGACTTAGACTTAAAACATTTGAAATTTCAAAAGCTGAAGGAGTGTACAGTTTCAAGGCAAGAAGTTGAAATGTTTGAAGAGGATATGTTGACTGCTGTTACACAATTGAAATCTGAAATGGTTATGAAGTCATATTTATCATATCTAAAGTCGTTTATGGAGAACCAATTTTCATCAGTTGCAAATAGTGCTGTTAGTGGATTAAGTACTTCACCTGATTTAATCAAAAGGTTTCAAGCTATCACAACTATGATGAGAAACATGAATGACAGGTTACAAGATCTTCAATGTAACAGTACTCATTTATCATTGTTTTTGGACAATCAAAAGTTCTTAGTGGATCAACTGACATCTAGTGAACCATCAGTCAGAATCATGTTAAATCAGTTGTCAGAGAAGCTGTCAGTGTTTGTTGAAAAAGAGGAAAGGATGCATGAGTTTTTCAGAGTCAATTTAATCAAGGATATTCATATGACTCAAGAGAATATAGATCTCATTATCAAACTTGGAGATGGGATGATGAGGAGACTTCTAGAATAGTTTACAGAAATCAAGTCTGCAATCTAGAGGAGATAGACCATGTTGCCCATCTTACCCAAACCTTGATTCCTGTGTATCTCATTGTCATGTATATACTGCTGTTTTTGAATGACAATTTCCTTCATTGTTTATTTTTTTCTATCTCTATTTGTTTTACTAACTTTATTTTTGATATTCCAGTACTCCAGATTTAATTATTGATAAACAGTTAATAATAAGCATTTACCTACAGTTCAGTACCACATTAAATGTGTTAAAATTCATGATTTTTCATTCTTTTTTATATCACAAAAAGGGGTAGAATTTGGATAAACACAACATGGAGGAGAATTCACTTTATTTAGGGGGATAATTAAATGAGAAATTTGGATTTATAATTATCTTTTTGGTGGAGAAGTTTTTATTTAAAACTTTATGTAACTAATTTTGAAAGTTAATTTTTTTTTAATAATTTTAATTATTTTATGGGTTTTGTGATTATCAAAAAGGGGGAGATTGTTGAAAAAAGTATTGTTTTCAACAATACATATTAATGTTATTTAAAGGGGGAGATTATTGAAAATAATACTCTGTCTCTTTATGATAATTTTGATGCTCAGAAATACCCTTAGTTATTTTCTAATGATTTTATTTAGTATTTTGCAGGAATTTATTAATTTATTTTACTCTTGATATAAAGAGAATTTATTACTTATTCAGAATCTACTTTAGTATGTTCTGGAATCACTGTTCATACCTTATGTGGATAAATATAGTGCGGAATCTACTTTAGCGTGTTCTGGAATCACTATTCATACCCTACGTGGATAAACGTAGTGTAAGGATGAAAAGCGTGTATACTTTTTGAGATAAATGAAAAGTGTGGTTAAACAACCATACGTTTTCAGAAAAGTATGGAAGAAGAACCTTACGTTAGAAAGGAACCTTACGTTTTGGTTATCAGCAAAGTATGGAAGGAGAAATGTACATAAATTCTAAACGTTATGTTTGTGTCTCAAAGTATGGTTCATCAACCTTACTTTTGTAAAAAACCATACGTTCTTGGAAAAGTATGGATCAAGTAAAAGTATGGATCTTTTACCATACATTTGAGAGTCAAAGAAAAAGTATGGATGGTCAACCCTATGTTTATGTTCAACCTTACATTGTCAACCTTACGTTTGAAGACTATGTCACCAACCCTACGTTTGGAGTCCACGTCATCAACCTTACGTTTGGCGTCGGAAATGTTGACAGACGATATTTTTTTGTAGTGATCAGTAAGCTGATTATTGGGTGGATTTCAAGCCGGATTTAAAGTTGTATTTTTAATGTATGACTTTGACTGATTCAAAGATGTTTTATTAATGGATTTAAGATCGAATTAAAAGGATCTTTTTATGCAAAGTCTTAAGGGAAGTTATGCCTTCTCTGTAAATTAAAAATTTTGAATATCGCGAATCAGAAGGAGACTTTTATGGATCTAAATGTGCAGGAGATATGATCAGCTTTATTATATATGTTCTCTCAGAAACACCAAGTACGTGTGTGTATGATGATTGATCTATTATTGAAAAATGTGGAAAATAGTGACTTCAAAAATCACGATTGATCTACTATTTCAAAAAGGAGCATCAAAGCTCTGCTTGTTTAAGAATAATGAACTCGATAGAAGATTCACTTGTTCTGCATCAAATATCTACTGTGGATTTACTACTGCTGAAGTTTTGAACTACATCTCTATATCTATTGCAACTGGATCGACTCAGAACTGCTTCATCTTGAAAATCAATATTTCTAGAGACTTTGATCCATCTGTTGTCAATTGTATTCTATTTCAATTGTGAAGATTAACTGGAAAATTTATTTCTGAAATTATTTTTATTCTTGAGTAACCAGATTCTCGTTCTAAGCTGTGTAGGTTCGTGTTTGAACCATAAGGCTTTGTTTTTCCTTGGATTGTAAAGGTGTCAACTGCCTGTACTCAGTTGTGAACTAGTCTGTGGAAAAGAGGACCAGATAGTGAAAATCACCAAGCTCGTGGAGTTGAGAGTTGGTGGAGTGGACTAGGGGCCTTCTGTTCCCTGAACCACTATACATATTTGTGTTCTTGTTTTTACTTTTTCCGCTGTAGGATCAAATCTGATAAAGTATAAAGGACAGAACTCGTTCAATCAAAGAGTTATTGAAAAATTGCAAAAGACAAAATTCACCCCCCTCTTGTGTATAATCTGTAGATTCAGATCCAACAGTCTTGAATCCATTCTTTGAAACACATATCACTTCTTGAGGGTGTGCCCTAGAATCTGGTGATTGGGGTAGTAATTGGGGTGATCAATAAGATTTGCCTCTTCAGGTCTTTTGTATTCCAACAATTGTAGAATTCCCTATTCCAAGGCACTTTGGAAATAACTGGGGACCTGATCCTCATTAAATGAGTAGGTTTAGTTCCTTCTATTCGATAAGTGTCTCTAGGAGCTTGGCCCTGACGAGGTGTTGATTGAGCCTGTTGAGGAGGTGGAACCTAGTTATCTCTCCTGGGTGGTGGTGTTGTATTACATGGGGTGCCTGCTGATTCTGAGGTGGTTGCTGCTAGGCCAGAGGCAGTGCCTGAGGTGGAGGGTCTCTACTAGGCAGTTCATTTGGCCCCACTAGTAATAAATCTAACTTCCTAGGAAACATTATTTGTACTACTATGGTGGGCCCAGCCTTAGCGACTCTTCTCGTGGGAACTACATGAGGCAAAAGACGTCCCTACTTGGCATAATTAAAGTATTCCTCTAGTTTGTGGGCTTTGTCAGAGAAATACCAAATTCCCCCTAGGTAGTTCTGTGTAATGAGGTAAGGGCCTAGTTCAGTTTTGAAATTTCCTACACACATTATTAGCATCTATTCCTAAGTTAGTGTAATATCCAGGGAATAAGTCAGACCCTTCCACTTGGTGACAAATTCCGCGACGTGCTCGGCAGCCCTCTGCTTGAACTTGAAGAGGTTTGCAATACTCTTCTTTTGAGTGGTGAAACTAAACTGGTAAAGAAACTTCCTACGAACATTTTCACAGCCTACTACTAACCTAATGGGCAGCTGGTTGTACCAGAAAAATGCGGTCCCTTCCAATGTTTGTATGAAACACCAGATTTTGATGTCCTCCTGCTGCACCAGAGTTCTTATCATGGGTCCACACCTTGATTTGAAGTGGGATAGATATTGTAGAGGATCTCACATCCCATTGAAGGGGTAAAAGGTAGGATTTCCAAAACCAAGGGGTGTTGGCATATCATCCACACATGCCAGATACGACTTTCCATTAGGTAAAATCACCACCTATCGAGTTTCCAAAGCCTCGAGGTTGGAAATGAGTGCTTCCATCAGATCATCTAGGCGGGGAGTCCTATCTTAGATAGGATCCCTGACCACCAGTGTGTTGTAAGGTTCTTCAATATGATAAGTAGGCATGATGGCTCATGGAGCGGCTGGCGGGATGACCTGTGGAGCGGCTGGGGGATCCTGAGATGGGTCTTAAAGAGTGTTATCATACAATTCAGGTGGATTTGGCAAGGTGTATCATGCCCTATTTCCATAAACTCCAGCATCTACCCTGTCTATGTGGTCTAGATGTCAATTTCACCAGGTGGAAACTCACTAGGATGAGGGTGTACCTACCCCTGCTACCCCGGTCAAGGGTTACCATAGACTGGTTGCCACTCCGTATCACATTCAACAAGAAGGTCATCAACTATATTTTTATGCTCTAAGATTTGTTGACACAATTCAGCCTTTTCGAGATCATCCATCATCTATTACATTGAGATAGATGGGTTATATGGTTTTATGGTCCCAAGATGATCTTTTCTCTTATTGGGATTCCGAACGAGGGATAATGACTCGGTAGGTACGGGAAGGCCTAGTAAATTTCTTTGCTGGTGAGTGATCCTTCCCAATGTATCCAATAGGTTTGGAAACCCCTCATGGGGTAATCTCTCCTCATTGATCTCTTAATCGTTATCTCCCTTTGATAGTTTGGCCATGTTAACTATGACTGTTCTTGAAGGAATATCCTCAATATCTCCTGGAATGTCAGGCTAGTGCCGAATAGAATTGAAATGAAGGGATGCATACTACCCCAACCATAGATCTAAATGTGGTGGGGAAGCCTCCTTGATAATTCTACAATGCACTTTAAATCTCAAAATGCATTGTTGATGGAGGGTCTGATGGATACCGGGAGACTCAGGGCGTTGAGACATAGGGAGCACATCCATGTTGACCATACGACATTTCAGACAAATATCTTCAAAGTGTGATGGAATCTTGGGGTAGGCCACCCGCGGATGACAGAGGCAGAAGTGCATCGCCTGAAGGGTTTGGTGAAAGCACGTGACTTTCTCCTAGGTAAGTAATTCTGAAACACTGAAGTTTATGGTTGCAATTGGACAGAACTACTATAGGAAATGGTTTTCTACAATGATGTACCACAAGTTTCTCAGCTTAGACTCGGGGTCCAACTCTTGGTATCCCCATTCAGGGACTGGGGGCAGCTATGGGATCGATAACGGAACTAAAGCGAATCGCTGAGACGGTAGACTGGACGATGGAGAATATGGAGAGCAATCTGACAAACCGCCACATCTTGGGTTTTCATCCTAAGAGTGCAACGACTGAGACACCACAACATGGTATGAGGGAATAATGGCCACATCATCCTACGTAGAGAATGTAGTTTCTATTAGTGGGCCATGTTGTTTCTCATCTCCTATTGCTCCCCAGAACAGTTCTCTGTGATATCTGGTTGAGGTAGAGAGTGATCCTATTTATGATAGGGGGATTGAATGACCATGCCCTAAAATGAGGCCAAATATTCCTCCTCCTAGATGTATCTTCAGAGGGAGGTAGGAATCTAGTGGACCTCACATTCTTGAAGGATGAGGTTATATGCCTTATTCCTACACCGTCCCTCAATAAAGAGGATTGAGGTGAGGGTTCTATTACCGAATCTCATTCCACCTCAGAATCTGAAAATTAGACATTTTTAATCACTATCTAAAACTTCTTATTATATTTCCTTCGGTGGTGGCGACCTTCCCTCCTTCATCAGGATGGTTCTTTAGGAAAAGTATGTTTTCAACACAAGGGGGACCTTCAGCCGAATAGGTGTTGGGATGGAGAGTACTTCTGCATGGGTGAGTTAGGGTGCGAGGAGAACCCAAAAAAATGTCAAAAGGAACACAAGGGGGGCTCCGTGTTCGCTAGCTGGTGTTTGGAGAGAATCGTCGTGGGAAGCATTGGAGTGGGTAGGACATCCACTGGAGCTAGTGGGAGCATGGTCAGTACCTCCAGTCTTGTTTCCCTTAGCAGTGATGGTACGAGGAGGACCCTCATACTAGTCAAACTGAACACGGGGAAGACCTTCGCATTGGACACCAATGAAGCTGGTCAGACCTTGGATTCTTTGATTGCTGGGATGAGGAGGAGATTTACTAGTTACAGTAAGGACATGGGGAAGAACTCTACGTAGGTGGTTTACCAGGAGAGTATTATCTTCGCATCTGTGATTGGTGATCAGCAACAGGAAGAACAAATCCATTTCTGGGATCACAGGTGTGGAAGAAACCTCTATGATGGATGTTAGTGTGGCGGGGAGGGCCTTCACTCAAACTGATGGTGGCCTGGGGGGGGACCTCCATGCTGATCTTGGGAGTGGGGAGGACCTATGCTCGAAATGATGCTGACACGGGGAGGACCTCCATTTTGGAAGCCATTGTTGTGTGTCGGCCTGCGACAAGCGCTACTAGTGTCTGCAACCAAGAGACTCATCCCAACCTTCCCATGGTACAGTTGGGGCCTCGATTCGGGTCAGTTATAGAAGTTCCCATGATCGGTATAAATGGGGCATTTATGGTTCATGTTGATGGTGGCACGATCCACTATAGTCGTTGATGATGAAGCCCGCTGGTGGGAACCCTCCTCATCTTTCACCTGACATTGGAGTCAGGTTAACCGGACTGAAGCCAATAGTGCAGGTAGATAATTCACCTACTCTTTATCCTGTGGGTCTGGGAGGTGGTGCTTATGCGGCCTAGTGTGAGCCCCCCTTGGCATCCCCCCAGTACGAGATCACAGTTGGGCTATCCCAAAAATCCCTCACATTATTAGCATAAAGGAGGGAGTTTTCAAAGAATTTTTTGGAGAGTCTTATGAATTTATTGTAGGTCGGAGTGAGGAGAAGTGGATCCCTATGTAGCCCTTGGGGGTAGCAGTGATGACGAGGTGCAGAAGCCTCGAGGTCTTGTTCGGCCATATCCTGAGTTGGGATAATCTCTTGTTCCTTGTATCGTCGTACAAGTTCATTGATCACCCTCCATTGAAAGAGTTTGGGTGGTGAAATTAGGCATGGGAATCCAACATCCATGGATTTTGAGACCATTGTAGAAGAGGTGGTGATGCACAGGATTGTCGTGTTGGTATTACCCCAACACCTGCGTCAGTGGGTGGGCGGTGATCGGTTTCCTGTCATTACAGCTTGGGTCCTTCAAAGCAGGGATATTCAACCATTATCACTAAAAGAAAGAAAGTGATGTCCAATTACCCAATGATGTTTCGTCTCCCTTGGTTAGAAGAAGGATACATGCTAACAACGTCACAGACTGGGATGTCCAATGTCCAACTAACCCAATCTCTGGCGAGTTTCACGCTAAGCCCACTATTTTCTTAGTGGGACATGGCACCAGATAACTGGATCCAATGATGCACTTAACCACTAATTTCTAAAATGATACTAATCTCTAAATTTAGGAGAATATATTCACGTAGAGTTGTCTATTTCAGTTTCTAACACTTTCATCGGGGTGTGCATCTGTCTGTCAAGGATGTTGTTGGGCAAAAATCCCTCAAGGTAACATTGCAGTATTTTTGGGCTGATTGTGTTTGTTGACAAAGCAGGTTTCCATGGAGAATTGTCGAGTTCCCGAGAAGTTGTTGACAATCCATGTTGACAAAGAACTATGACAAAGGAAAGGACGATCTGGAGGCGGTACAAAAGAGCAGTACAAGGTGGCGCCGTTTCCCAGTGTTTGCCAAATTTTTGGGGTCCAAAATTTGGAGTTTGGTGAGCATCGCGAAAAGTGGATTTCCATGAAGAGCATAATTTCATATGGCAAAGGCATGAATTTCACGAAGATATGATGCATGGTTTGGAAATCGCGAAAACCAGAAGAATGGAGGTAGTGATACTTCGCGATTACGTCAAGCTTGGCGAATGGCAGAGGCTGAAGCGCATCGCGGCGGTGAAGGGCTTTGCAAGGGAGATTCGCGGCGAAGGCGTGAAGTAATTTTGGTCTTCGCAAGGGATCTTCACGGAGAAGTCACGAAGGTATGTTGACGGTGATTCTTCGTGACTACGTCAAGCTCCGCGAACGGAAAATTGCCATGGAGCTTCGCGATTTGGACAGAATTCCGGCAGAAACTTTGGAGCTTCGCGATTTGAGATGACCTGGCGTTGACTTCACGCGGAAGGGACGAGGGTCGGTGGAATCGCCTATAAATAGAGGCCGGCCCCTTCGAGCGAAGTAGAGAGAATTTTCATAGAAGATCATTCTCTCTTGATTTGCTAAGGTGGTTCGCGGAGCTAGTGTGCTTCGCGAAAGAGGTGCTTCGCGGCGGCTATTGTAGCTCCGTGAAACCTGCGAGCTCCGCATTGGCTTACTTAGCTTCGCGAGGGTCGTTGCTTTGCGACGTCTTGAGCATCGCGAGAGTTCTTCACGAGGGTGCTTCGTGAGTGAGCTTCGCGAAAAGGCAGGAGATTCTCGAAGACTTGTTGAGCTTCGCGAAATTGGGAGCTTCGCGAAGTAGGGTGCTTTGCGAAGGTATTTCCAAAGGTTGTTGCCCAGTGGTCAGAGGCAAAGTGCTATTCATCAGTGGATGATAGTTGAACTTCAACAGAGCATCTACATACAGAGAAAGATGCATTCCTTAATGGAAATGAAGAGACCTACAGGTATATAGACTGTGAGTGGATTCCCTTCCAAGAGCAGTGAGCTTAGGAAGAGGAAGAAGGTTATTCTCTCCACCGGCAGTGATCCAGAGAGAGAGAAATAGGGAGTGACCCTTGGGAAAGCAGTGAGCTGACCCTAAACTTTGTATAGGTAGTGAGCCTAGGCATAGAAGTGATCTAGCCCGAACATTGTAATCCATAGCTAGTGAAGTCTAGTGGAATTGGTACGACCGGAAACTTGTCGGCGTATGCTCCTTAGACGTAGCCCTTTGCGGTGAACCAAGTAAAAATCTCTGTGTCTTCCTGCTAATTTGCCTTCATTGCATTTAAATCATCACCATCAGATAACGGAGAAAGTAAGTGATCATAACATACACACAAGTGAAAACAAATTGACCCTTGTAACAAAGAGGTCAAGATCCAGTGGGGCAGGAAGAACTTTGAAAAAGAATATCCATACCCTGATTCACCCCCCCTCTCAGGGTATATAGGCCCCTATTGGTCCTAACAATTGGTATCAGAGGGATAGGTTGCTTTTATCAGATTTTTTTTCTTTGACTTGGTGTAGTCGATCTGTGTGTTTAAAGAATCAGTCTTCTCTTATCTCGGTGAGCCATGGAAAAGGGAAAAACATCCAAGAAGAAGCAGAAGTCAGGTGTTATTCCTCAGTGTGGAAGTGTGTATGGAAAAAGTGTAATTCAATTAAAAGAATCAAACAGTTTTCTGAAGGAAGTTCTGGATGAATCTGACAGGGAAAAGATTGATTCACTCAAGCATGATGCAGGAATGAGTGAAGTACATGAACTTCAAAGTGATATTGAAACAAGTGATGATGAAGAAGAAAGAATTGAAGGAAGAATAGATATGAAAGCTGAGTTAGAGGCTTCTCTTGAAGAGATAGATGTTTAGAGAGCCAAAACCAAGAAAGCTAACAAAGTGGTTCGTGATGCCAAAGTATATATGCAGCAGCAGGAAGAAGAGAAGTCTGAGTTGATGGATAAAATTGAGAAACTCAAGTTATCAGCACTAGAGAACTCAGAATCAGTTTGTGAGTATAAGATTAAGATTGAAGAACAGAAAAGGGAGATCGATGGCTTGAATAGAAAAGTGAAAGATCAAGTCAAGTGCATCGAAGAACCTGGTATTCCAATTGACGTTAGAAACACCGAAGAAGTCAAATCCAAAGATATCAGGATCAAAGTATTGGAGATTGAGGTCAACAAGCTAAGAGGCTTAAATCAAAGGCTTATTGACATAGTTACTGACCTAATAGAGAAGAATGATTCTCATGCCAATGAACTACAAAAGATGACTAAAATGAAAGGAAAACAAAAGGCTGATGATTATGAAGAGAATCAAAAGTCAGATGAAGTACAGAATCTAAAATCTAGAAATGATGATCTAGCAGCACAGTTGTTTGAAGAAGTTTAGAAGAATCGATGCCTACAACAAGAGAATGAATATGTCTCTAAATCTGTTTCTGAGGAAAAAATGAAAGTAGTGAAGCAAAGTGCATTGGTGAAAAGTCTCACACAGGAACTAGAAGATGAGGTGAGTAGCGGGAAACTTCTCAAGAAAGAACTGGATGTCCAACTTGAATCAAGGGAGATGAAGATTAAAAAGTTGGAATAGGAGATAGAATCAGTAAAGAAGGATGTGGAGAAATCCAATGCTAAAGGAATGCCAAAAATAAAGGATTCCTTACACTTGATATTTGATCATCCTTCGACAAGTGATGATAAAATGAAGAATAGGTATGCTATTTCTGAAGAGAAACAACAGAATATTTTCTCAGCTCAAAGACCAGCAAGTTTCGGAAAAGCTGGTATCGGATTTGATGAATCCCCTCCCGTGCAAGATAGAAAGAGAGCTGTGAACAGTTCTAGATGGGAAATAAATCCTATAAGTGCTGGAGATAGGCCTAAAAGGACAGATACAAAAAGTATTGATGACATGTGCTATTTTTGTGGGATTCATGGCCACACATCAAGCTTATGTTCAGAGGCTCTGGAATACATTTCAGGCTGTGAAAATAGAGACATTACTAAATCTGAGAATAAGAAGAATCATCACGATAAATCAAAGAGAAGAGTTTCTCAGAGGAGAACATTTATCAGATTCTATTACTGTGGAAGGATGGGACACACCATGAGTATGTGTCAGGAAGCTCAGGAGATCGATGCCAGAAGAAAAAAACAAGTTTCATCAACATCTCAACAGAGAAGTGATGAAATGAGGTATTTATTTAATAGAAAATGTTTTATATGTTCTAATTATGGGCATTTGGCAAGACATTGCAGCAAGAAGAAAGCAAGAAATGGAAAGGGACTCGAAAGGAGATTCTCATCCCCAGTGATGCATAATGAGAAATTCTACACTGGGAGACAATGTGGTAAGTCTGAGAATAGGCTTAGAGCCTCAGGGGAATCATATGGAGCTGAACAAAAGGTGTATCAGTCACCTCATCTATCACACTCACAACCGCCCCCTAAGAAATAACATGATCAAATCTGGAAGAAAAAGGGAGGAAACGCTACAGATGAGAGTAAGAAGAATGGACGTTCAGTGGAGGACCCACCACCAATGCAAAATAGGGTGGTGACTCATACATCTGATAAAAGAAATATGAACAATGAACATATTAAAACATTTGCATGTCGTGTTTCACAGAGAAAAGTGGAGGAAGGTGCAAGATCCTTGCAATGGTGGAAGAATCAAGGGAAGATGGAAAGAAAAGAGATTCATAATCAAAGAAATAATCAAGGAAAATGGAATTTTGGTGGAAAACCAAAGACGGAAATGTGTACTAGTGGGTTTAAACCCCAAATGGTGAGCAAGGACAAGACTGTAGAATCTACATATCAGAAAAAGGCTCATAATGTAGGCAATGAATGCCTAGTCATATGGCCAGAAAAGTTGAAGTTGGCTAGGCAGGTGGAGGAAGCAAGAAAGGAGTGTGATGCCCTCCAAGAAAAAATAAAAGGGTTGACCCGTCAGGATCAACCACTATCCTCGTTTTGAGGATTTGAGAAACAACAACCCCCTCTCCCTATGTATATAAATGCTATTAACTGATGATTGATGGGTTTCAGGTGTTAGGGAGATAAAATCCAAGGGGAAGTGGCATCTAAGGATGCGAAGTGGAGAAATTATATGCTCTAGAGTTTCAATTGATTCAAATCAGGTACTAGAGTTGAAGAAGAAAGGGAGCAACAGAGCACAATAGGAAGTGATTGTGTCATTAACTTTATCTCTTGTTTCCTACACCGAGTTTCAACTCAGTAGGCTTAGATATTTTGTTAATGGCTCAAATCTGAGTGGAAGATGAGAACAAATGATGCAGGAGGAAAATATGTGTTATGGGTCTAAACTGTTGGGCCTAACAACTGGAAGAGTTGCATAACACAGGGGGAGCATTCTATATCCTAATCAGATGCATGATCTCAATATGATATGAAGGATGAATTTTTATGCTCATGAAGAATGATTGGTGGAAAAGCAGCAACACACAGGTTTTCATGATTATCTATTTTCTCTAACAATATGGTATCAGCTTACTGTTTTCAGGATACCAAGAAGTTGCGAGAAGTAGTTGAAAAGAATGATGCCACTGAAAAATGAGTCAGTGAACAAATTCCTGATGAAAGTGATGAGGAAGTAAGTAACACAGGGAGAGAAGAAGTGGCTGATAATGATTCAGAAGAAGACATCGATGATGAGACATTTTCACCGGTTGCATGGCTGGAGACAATAAGATTATTCCTAGCCATCGCAGTGCAAAGAAAGTTCAAAGTATTCCAGATGGACATCAAATCAGAATTCTTTAATGGGATTATGGAAAAAGAGGTGTACATTGAGCAACCAGATGGTTTTCTCATTCATGAGGATGAGAACAAAGTTTCCAGGTTGAAGAAGGTGTTATATGGGATGAAACAAGCTCCAAGAGCATGGTACTTAAGGCTATATCAGTATTTGAAGAAGCTTGGTTTTCAGCGTTACACAAGGCAGGAATGACACACTCATTTCTCAATCCAAATATGCCAAGGATGATTTGGAATGATTTGGAATAGAAAATTCTAAGGAGATGAAGACTCTGGTTTCTACCCGGATGAAATCATCAAAAGATGACGATGACAAGGCAGTTAATATCATAGAATACAGGCAAATCATTGGAAGTCTGTTGTACTTGACCGTAACAAGGCCTGATATTGTTTTTGCCACATGCCAAGCAGCGAGATATCAAATCAATCCCAAGGAAAGTCACATGCTTGCAGTGAAAAGAATACTTCGGTATATCCAGGGCATAGTGGATTTCGGCTTGACATACACTAACAAATCTCAGACAGAGTTATTGGGATATACTGATGCAGACTGGGCCGGTTCAGCGGATGATAGGAAATCAACGTCAGGTGGTGATTTCTATCTTGGTGGATTGTGTATTTCATGGATAAGAAAGAATCAAGATTGCATTTCATTGAGCACCGCAGAAGCTAAGTATATTTCGGCCACTCAAGCCTGCACACAGTTATTGTGGATGAAGCAGCAGCTTGATGATATGGGAGTTGAAGTGAAGTCTCTGATCGGAATCCAGTGCGACAACTCAAGTTCTATAAATCTTATCAAAAATCCCTGAGGTATGATGTGTTTTTCCCTAATTTGCTGATATGTGTTCTCTACTATGTTACAGACTACAAAGGACTGTCCTTTGGGTTCGTTGACAAAGGGGGAGAAAAGTGTTTGTTAAAGGAGGAGAAAATAGTGATTGTTCAAGGGGGAGACAATGCGGAGATTTGATAAATCATAATTGATACAGGGAGAAGCTGACAGGTGGAGCAGCCAGAAAGGGGGAGCAATGAGAAAGGGGGAGTGTATTAAATCTGACGATGCTAGAAGTGATCGATTAAAGTAGAGATATCACGACAGTTTAGGATCGTGATAACAGCAGAACAATGGTGTTGGAATGGTGAGCGACGGTGTCCAGCTATCAACAATTGGTATCAACTTAAGAATTCACCAATTGGTATCGGTGTGGTTCAATAATAGGTATTAATTTAAGAATTGGTATCAGGGTGTAATTGAAAATTGGGTTCTGACATTAAGTGATTCATTGATTAACTTTTCATACTACTCTTGTTTCTCACGCCGAGAATTGCTCATGTGGGCTTAGAGTACGTGTTAAGTGAATCCTTGAACGCTATCAGAATCGCAAGAGGCGAATGGTGGTAGCGGCTGAAGAAGACTCAGTTAGGTATCAAAGTGAAGAAAATCTTTCTGAGCATTGTTGTGAAGAGTTGTCAACAAACCCAAAGGGGGAGATTGTTGGGCAAAAATCCCTCAAGGTAACATTGCAGTATTTTTGGGCTGATTGTGTTTGTTGACAAAGAAGGTTTCCATGGAGAATTGTCGAGTTCCCGAGAAGTTGTTGACATTCCATGTTGACAAAGAACTATGACAAAGGAAAATACGATCTGGAGGCGGTACAAAAGAGCAGTACAAGGTGGCGCCGTTTCCCAGTGTTTGCCAAATTTTTGGGGCCCAAAATTTGGAGTTTGGTGAGCATCGCGAAAAGTGGATTTCCATGAAGAGCATAATTTCATATGGAAAAGGCATGAATTTCGCGAAGATAGGATGCATGGTTTGGAAATCGCGAAGACCAGAAGAATGGAGGCAGTGATACTTCGCGATTACGTCAAGCTTCGCGAACGGAAGAGGCTGAAGCGCATCGCGGCGGTGAAGGGCTTTGCGAGGGAGCTTCGCGGCGAAGGCGCGAAGGAATTTTGGGCTTCGCGAGGGAGCTTCGCGGCGAAGTCACGAAGGTATGTTGACGGTGATTCTTCGTGACTACGTTAAGATCCGCGAATGGAAAATTGCCATGGAGCTTTGCGATTTGGACAGAATTCCGGCAGAAACTTTGGATCTTCGCGATTTGAGATGAAATGGAGTTGACTTCACGTGGAAGGGACGAGGGTCGGTGGAATCGCCTATAAATAGAGGCCGACCCCTTCGAGCGAAGTAGAGAGCATTTTCATAGAAGATCATTCGCTCTCGATTTGCGAAGGTGGTTCGCGGAGCCAGTGTGCTTCGCGAAAGAGGTGCTTTGCGGTGGCTATTGTAGCTCTGCGAAACCTGCGAGCTCCACGTTGGCTTACTTAGCTTCGCGAGGGTCGTTGATTTGCGACGTCTTCAGCATTGAGAGAGTGCTTCGCGAGGGTGCTTCGCGAGTGAGCTTCGTGAAAAGGCAGGAGCTTCGCAAAGACTTGTTGAGCTTCGCGAAATTGGGAGCTTCGCGAAGTAGGGTGCTTTGCGAAGGTGTTTCCAAAGGTTGTTGCCCAGTGGTCAGAGGAAAAGTTCTATTCATCAGTGGATGATAGTTGAACTTCAAAAGAGCATCTACATACAGAGAAAGATGCATTCCTTAATGTAAATGAAGAGACCTGCAGGTCTATAAACTGTGAGTGGATTCCCTTCCAAGAGCAGTGAGCTTAGGAAGAGGAAGAAGGTGATCCTCTCCACCGGCAGTGAGCCAGAGAGAGAGAAATAGGGAGTGACCCTTGGGAAAGCAGTGAGCTGACCCTAAAATTTGTATAGGCAGTGATCCTGGGCATAGAAGTGATCTAGACCGAACATTGTAATCCACAGCTAGTGAAGTCTAGTGGAATTTGTACGACCGGAAACTTGTCGGCGTATGCTCCTTGGACGTAGCCCTTTGCGGTGAACCAAGTAAAAATCTTTGTGTCTGCCTGCTAATTTTCCTGAATTGCATTTAAAGCATCACCATCAGATAACGGAGAAAGTAAGTGATCATAACATACACAAAAGTGCAAACAAAGTGACCCTTGTAACAAAGAGTTCAAGATCCAGTGGGGCAGGAAGAACTTTGAAAAAGAATATCCATACCCTGATTCACCCCCCTCTCAAGGTATATAGGCCACTATTGGTCCTAACAGATGCATTGTGTTGTTGCCCCATATTTCCACTTTCCAAAGGTGGGTGGTATGCATATCTTATTTATGGAAGTTTTATCCTTGATTTAAATGGGATTATGGGATGTCGTTTCCTCCTTCCATGGATTCCTCCTTGGAATTCATCACTGAGTCCGAGTATCCCTTAAAGATTAAGATGTGGTTTGTGAAACTCTTCCTAGTGACATATCTTTGTGGACACTGGTTAATTATGTTGATTCTGTCACGACATTCCAAGGGGCCAAGTTAGGGAAGAAACCTTTGATCAAGGGAGTAGTCAAGTTGGATATCATTGGCGTGTTTTTACACTAAAACACTGATGCATCTGGGTTTCTTCTCCTTATGATAGGGCTTCTCGAGGGCGTGAAATACCAGGGAATCCCACATCGAGTTTGAGGAATTATATTCCATAGGAATGTCTCTAAGTTTTTCCTTAGCTTCTCATGTTTAAAACAAGGTATGCCACGAGTTTAACATCTAGTGGAGATAGATCAGACTGATCGGAATAATGATAGGAGTGCATCAGATGGGTGCATCCCTAGGAGGGAGCACCTGAGGGGTTTACTGGATGGTTGTATCAAAATATCCAATGAAGATGAATCTGAGGATGTTTGGGTCCCTATAAAGGGGATGCCGGAGTTTACCATTGTCTAGTATTGAATCTTAGGAAGGATTCATATGTAACCTATCTCAAGAGACTGGGATCAAAACCTGTGTAGTTTTGAGGGGTGATGAATAGGATCGGGTTTTGTGTGAACGATAGTAACCCAAAGATAATAATGGGAATTACATGTTGTTAGCATCCCATCGTAAGAGGGACGATCTTGGTTGGATTGTTATGGATTGTGTGGGTCTTATACGTGGTTATCTGACCAAGGGAATGGAGTGATATCAACGGGATGTGGCGACCCGAGTAATAATCTGGATGGATGAGGGAGGGCTGAATGATGTGGGTGGAGAATGAGATGGAACTACCATGAATATGAAAAAATTATTGGTCCTGAACCACAAATAGGATTCCTTTTGATCCCTATGATTGGGAATCAAGGTCCGCATAGTTTAGTGGCGCAATGGGACTCTTGAAGAGGCAGCCTGTGATGATGGGTGCATGGATGGGACCTAGAGGAAGTAGAACCTTCGGGTTGGGGTATGACCTTCCCAAAACACATAGGATTGAGGGAGAGACCAGGATGGGACATAGGTGATGGGATTGAACCTTAGGGAGGATTCATACATATCCCTATGGCAGGGAATCAAAGTCCATGTTGTTCAAGATGGGGCATAGAATCGGGGTGTGTGCAAAGGACAACCCGATAAAATGCTGGGGTTATGCATGGTTCATGGCCTGAGAGTTTGTATGATGCCACTAAAGGACAGACCAAGGATGTGGGTCCCAACAATGGGGACACTGAAGTTTACGATTGTTTGGGGTTGAACCTTTAAGAGGATTCCTACGTACCCTGCCTAGGAGACAAGGATCAAAACCTACATAGTTCAAATAGGTTTACCAGTGTTTGGGATTTAACATCATGGAGGATTCCTACATACCATTTCTAGGAGATAGATATAGAAACCCACATAGTTCAGGATGAGGCATAAGATCGGGGTGTGTGCAGAGGACAATAACTTGAAGATGATGTTGGGGGCTTAGGCGTGGTTAGAAGCCCGAAAGTTGGTCTGACGCTCGGAGGCAGAACAGAGAAATGGATCCCAACAAAGGGGAATACAATAGATTAATGTATATTGGTATTGAACCTTGGGTAGTTTTTCTAAGTAACCTATCTAGGAGACAAGGATATAACCCATGTATTTTGTATATATACAGTTTAACGTCATGTGGGGTAAAAATGGGGCATACAGTTTAACATTATGTGGGATGGGTCGAACCGACGAGAAGTGGTCAGGACCTATGGGTGTTCGGATTGAACCTCATGGAGGATTCCTACGTTCCTTTCCTGAAGAGGGAAAATATCATAGTCTGCGTAGTTTGGAAGGGGGGATTTAGGCTTACACATTAAGGTGGCCCGGAGAGGATTCAATGGTCAATTCTTACACTAAGAACACATGATTCATGATTAGTGTGAGAACAAGAGGTAGCAAAGACATGACGACCATGTAAGGAAAGCTTCGTATGTAATGAATGAAGTGGGGCTTATGCGTGGTTGGAGACCCAAATAGGAAACATCAGATTATGCTTGGTTAGAAGCCTAGGGAGATGGAGATTGGGACTTGCTCTAGGATGGAAGCCTAATGGAGATAAATCCCTAAGGGGTGGGATAGGGTAACAAAGTTCCATGTGCCCATCTCTCCTCTAGTCTTTGCACACCGAAGAATAAAGGAGGAGAAATAATGCCACCTCCTGCAAGAAATGCAAGGGGCTTACACCAAGATAGTTACCCTTCCCCACAGATAGATTCTACTCTCAAAAAGAGGATATCATTCCATGTTAGGAATATCTCACTCCTGTGGAGACCAGTGGGTGTGTAAAACATCTGAGGCAGGGAACCCCATGTATATTTCCCAGAGCGAGGCTATAGTTTGTCGTCATGTTCTGAGGAAGATGGTTCTTGGCAGTTTAACGTCCTATAGCTCGGATGATGAGGATTCAATCCTCACCCCTAGGATGTACATAACTGATACCCACCCACACATGGGGAAGGGAAGGAATCATCATTTCCATGGTGAGGTGGTGTTATGGAGTTATCCATTGAGGGGTCCATGTTAGCGTGTCTATGATATGAAGCAATAGTTTCTAGCATGGCTATGCGAAGAAGCATGAGGCTATGAAACACAACAAGAATTACTGCCCAAGAGACCTCGAAATCAATTCGTACAAAACTGGAGGGTCATACAGAAGAAGGGTTTGTGAAGAATAGAGGTTTATAGGAAGGGTCCATGTGAAGCTATGGTTCCCAAAAAAGTTGAGAGACTCCACAAAGGGGTATGTTTCGCGAAGTGGAGTGGAATAGACTAGTCATGGGGTATACATGCATATAAAGTGTGATTCACGTAGTTCAAGTGCCTTCATAGAGTATGACTTCATGAAGCATGGGTACCTTGAAAATAGGGGCACTATGAAGCAGTGTACTTCACGAACCACAATGTTCCTACCATAGCATGGGGTCCACATGTACATGGAAGGTACTTCACGAAGAATTAGTGCTTAGCTAAGACCCGAGTTCCCATAGGGAGCTCCTTCCTTTACAGTGGCTTGTGGGCTCCATAAAGGGAATTCCTAGTTGAAGATGGATTTTATTTGAGCAAAGGAAAAGGTATTTTACAATGATCAAATGCCTTGAAGAGCTCATTTTCTCAATTCTTCGCAGAGCATAAGTTTCTTCACTATTTTAGAGATGAGAAGGTGAAAGGTCTGGGTATCCATACTTTGGGTCTGAGGGAAGCTTGGTATTTATAGCAGAGAGGCAGTGCAGAGCTCTGACAGTTCATTGTGAAGCTATATGGTGCTTTGAAATTGGAAGTGGATTACCTCAAGTTTGTCTTAACTACATAGTTGATCGTCACCCCCTCATCGGCACAAAGGACTCCTTAATTCCCTCTACAGTGCTCGTAGAGGCATCCGTCAATTTCCTAGGGATAGTAGAGGCGATCCAATTCCCTCTATAGTGCAAATATCCCTATAAATTGGGTCATAACCGTAGAGCCTTCCACCTATTTTACTATGCAGCGATCGAAAAGGAGTTTGTAGATCTGTAATGGCCATTGTGCTAAGGGGCTCTGTGTTGGACACGGTGCAGATAGGATCCACGAAGTAGCTTCGCGAAGCATCCCATATGGCATTTGTGTGCTATTTTTGAATTTTTCCCTCAGCACATATTTTGGTGCCAAAAGATATCTATGTGATTATTTTATTAGTTATAATATCCATGGAAAAGATTCATGCTCATGTGATTATTTATATGGAACTATTTGAGCATCATTTATTCATACCATTTTTTTCCAAAGTAATTGGTTGAATGGTATTTTTCAGTTATTTACCTTAAAAAGATGATTATTCCTTATTTATTCTGGATATCTTTCACTTTACACAAACTCTTACTATGGAAATGAGCTCACCCCTTTCATATGTTTTATTTTCCCTTGGATACTAGGAAGTGTTTTGTAATTAATATGCATGGATATGCTAAATGGAATAATGGTTTACTAAAAAATACTTTGATATATTTTTTTTTTTTATTTTAATATGAGATTCATGTATGTATATAATTTACGAAGACTAATAAACTATTAAGTCCTTTGGGATGTTATTTCTTTTATATTATGATTATTTAATAATGTAATCACCGATTATGGACAACTAGGTGTGGGGTCTTTAGAGTTGAATCTATTTCCATGATGCTTTATACCTTTTGTAATTTTAGGGAACCCTACTAGGTATATATATACTTACCCCTATATGGTATTTTCACTCATGTGTCATGTCTTATAAAGATGACATGTAGTTCAATGATGTTATATGTGGATGGTGCTTAGTGGTGATTGGTGGAAGTGTTATATGGGCCTTAGAAAAAAATTGGTAATTTTCATACTAGGATCATATTATTTATTACTGTTAGGTTATAAATATTAATTTTTTTATTTGATTTTATTATACACTTTATTCTCTGGTATATTTTGTTGTCCTTTATTGTGGGATGTTAGAAGTTGTGCTTGAATTTATTATCCCATTTATTATTATTATTCATTACTCTGGTATGTGTGGAGATATGTGTACATGCTGGTAAATTAGGCTATAACCTCCCATATGTGTGATATTACTACCCATTTCATGTCACTAGCTTATGGACTATTGGATTTGGACTTGGGGTGGAACTCTTGTCTTATCACTGATCCATGAATGGCCCTGGGGGGTCGGATCATATCAAGGTGGTGTTAGATAATATTCTATTATAGGGAAGTATTTTAAAGATATAATTTTTGTGTGTTTTGGTTTGAGATTTTGGGAAAATATTTTAAAGTGTCTCAAATTTGGATCTTAGGAAATAGACCCTAGTGATGGTGCAGAAACTAATGTATCCATCATCAAGACTCTAAAAATACACTTGTCATATTGGTATACAAAGACACCGGTTGTAATTAGAAATGGTATATAAAAATAGTAATAGGTTATGATTTCATATAATTTCTTGAGTTTAAACCCTATATAATCTCTATTGGACAAAATACATGACTATTGAATGATACCTCCATGAATAAAACCAGTGAAGGTTTCATGATAGGTTCGCAATGAAGGCCTGCTTAGTGACGAGGCCTTAGTTTATGGTCCTATTCATGACTTGTTTACTTAGGGTGGAAAATGAGTTTCACTTCCACCCACTAAGAAGTGATAAGAACTACCTATAATAGTGTATGTAGATTTTTTTCTTCATACTGATTAATAGTTCATTCCATTAGTATAGAAATGTAGTGTACGTAGGCTTATAGTGCTTCATGAGTTTCAGAAGTAGTGGCCGCATAGGTTCTATGGTGAGCCAGAACCTCAGGTTTTAGGGGACTTCATAGATTAGATTGTTATAGTATTACATCTTATTAAGAACCCTCCTAACTAAATGGGATTCCTAGTAACTAGTCAAATTTAAGGATCAGTAGGACAATTATATAGATTTATGATTTAGACACATGACGAGGTGACACTCTCATGGACCGAGTTTAGTAATATTTTTTGGTAGAGTATTTCATATTAAACATAGATTAAATATTTAATTATGATCTCTTTGATTTGTATCAGGGGATAATTTACATGGATGAGTATGTATTGAGGTTCACCAACCTCACACATTACTCCATTAACATGACCTATGATGGATACTTCTGAGCATTTATGTTTGGGAGATGAATTCATTGGGGTATTTAAGATATCATGGTTCTTATATGAATACAATCTAATGTTAGGGTACTAGAGTGATCCCCAATTGTGTATAACTTTTTATATGAGTGTCAGTAGGTGGTGCTACTGTCCACTATAGAGTCGATTCTCCAGTGACATGATTTAGGGTCATGACATCCAAAACATTAGTATGATAAGACTAAGAAAATTTTTAAATAGCATAAGGATTTATAAATGGATTTAGTATTCCTAGTTAAAGGAATTTCTACTTCTATGAACTCCAAGTCCATATGGTGAAGGAATTTTTGACCAACCATGCAACTACAAATAGGAATACGGTGGAGTATCCATGCGGGGGGAAGCAACAAAATGATAAGGGACCTCCCAAGGGAGGATATGGCGATCCTTAGGGAGGTGGATTTGGTAGAGAAGATATAATAGCTATAAGATTTTGTTTTATTTATGATCTGATGCCACTTTCATTTCCTCTCGGTGGACCACTCTTGGCATAAAGAGCTAGTGGCTAGGTGGGCGGGTAGTTGCAGGTAGTTAAGGTATACGATCCAGAGGATCCTAATATTATTTGAGGTATGATATGTGCATTATCAACCTTAGAATTTGTTTTTATAGATAGAGCCATGGCTCAATACATTTCATGATATCCCCAGTTCCAAAACCAAATATTCTTGTAGAGCCTCTCATTTGATACTTACGACTGGAGACTCATACCATGGGAGATTAATTGATCTCCATCATCTATTGGTAGTGTAACATGTCTCTTGGAGGATAGATATTTTCATGGAATGTCTTTGTAGCTGGGATGATATTTTATGATTTCATTCTTAGTATAGAATAGATATATGCAATCCATTCTCATATTGATTGCTTCTGATAGAGGGTTTGGTAGGATTGGTCATACAGGTAGATATTTTCCTTCCCTGGAAAGAATGAATTTCTATCGAATTATGTTGGGTTTATTTTCATAAGGTTGATGTAAATTTATCATCATTTAGGATTCATTTCCACTGGAGTAATATATTCTAGGGGAATTCAATTCTCTACAGTGATGGGAGATTATAAGGATGTCTTCCCCAAGGAAGTATTGGGTTTACCACTACATCTAGATATTAAAATTTTTATCAAATTATATTTTAGTACCACTCCAATATATTTAATAGCTTATCGATTGTCCCCTAATGAGATTTAAGAGCTCATGGTGTAGTTTGGGGACCTTTATAAGGAGTGATTTTTCAAACTCAGTGTACACCCATAGGTAGGTCTAGTATTATTTTCCAAAAAAGGCATATGCGAGCATGAGGTTGTGTGTAGATTATCATCGGTGACCATCAAGAATGATCATTCAATACCAAGAATTGATTACCTCTTCAATCATCTAAATGGAGTGAAGTGGATCTCAAATATTGATCTTAGGTTGACCTATCATGAACTTGTCATTATAGAGAATGATATATTGAAGAATACATTTTGATGTTACTATGTTCATTAAAAGTTTTGAGTAATTCCCTTGGGTGGGATGAACTACCCAAAAATGTTTATAAAATTTAGGAACCAAATATTTCAACCATACATAGATTATTTTGGGGTATTATTCAATAATAAAATCCTCATTTACTCAACATTAGAGGTCAATTATGTAAATAAACTTATGATAGTTTTGGATTCTCTTTGAGAGAATTGTCTATATTAAATGATCTCAAAATGTTAGTTTTGAATGAAAGTGGTATACTTCCTATTACATATTATCTTATAAGAATTCTTTGTTATAGACCCAGTGAATATTGAGGTTGTTTTGGCTCAAGACCCACCCAATATTGTGTCAGAAGTATAGAGATTCCTTGGATTAGCTGAATATTTCATGAGATTTTTAAAATAATTCTCCAAAATTGCAAATCCTTCGATTAAATTTACCCAAAAGGGGAAACCATTTGTACATATGGTGAAGTTACATAAGGCCTTTAAGGATTTTTTGTGGAGATTGACCAGCACACCAATATTGAGATAGTTAGATAACAGAGTTGAGTACGTAGTGTTTTGCGATGCCTATAGAGATGGACATAGTGATGTATTGATACAGGGTTGGGTATTAATTTAATAAGGATCATGAAATATAAGGCCTCCTGAGAAAAATTATACAACCCAAAACATGGATCTAGAATATATGGTGTTATACAAAAATATTTTTTGACATTATGTACTTGGGGAGCGATTCGTTGACTATCCTAACCACAAGAATCACAGGTATATCATCACTCAGAGAGACCTAAACCTAAGATATAGTCAATGGTTTTAGTTATAATATGATTATAAAATTTATATATTTCTAAAACCTTGGAAAAAATATTATGGAATACACTCTTATTAATAAATACAATTCCCAATTACATAGTGATATGTCTAAGAAGGTGGCCTCATTGTGGTGGTCCTTGTTGGATGGGGTAGGAACAACATATTTGTGATAGATGGTCATGAATCCTCCTCTTCTTCAGTGTATGAGGTATGAACTACTTGAGGATATTTAATGTGAGGTCCTATACAATTAGATATTCATAGAACATGTTTCTAATGGAGTTTTTTAAATATGGGGATCATGTCATCCTCTATTGAGTATAATCTATGGTTCTAGTTTCACTGATAGAGGAGGTGTTTTAGGAGTTCCATACCTTCCCTATATTGGTAGGTCTAGGTGTGGAAACTATATACAAATTTCTTCAATGAAAGTTTTTGTGGCTTATAATGAATAGTATTATTGTCAATTTTACCTTCTAACCACTTAACTGTCACCAGTTTAAGGAAAAGCATTAGGTTTCGATGTGTTTTCATCAACCCTCTTCAGGTTATATCATGAAAGTGGGGTGGTATATATATATATATATATATATATTTGAGTATTATATATAATGAAGGATTCCATGACGCTATATGGGTTATCATTTAAAAACTTAAGAACTGAAAGAACTTCCTTACCATTAAAGATAAGATTTTAGTGAGAAGAATAAAAAGATTTTTCATGTAGGTGATCACATAAATTTATTGAGTACCTACAATGGTTTTATCTGACTATGATTCTTGTTTCCCAAACATGTTGTAGAGAGGATTAAAAGAGGATTTTAGGACCCATTTTTTCATGGGTAAGACATTCTACCCCTAGAAAAATAGTAAGACCAAGCTAACCATTCATGTCTTGGATGACATATTGTGTGCCAATGTATTGGACTTCATCTAATGAAGGGAAAATTACCTGCCTTTAGTAGAGTTTTCCTACAATAATTACTATTATTCCACTATTTAAATGGTTCCATTTGAGGCCTTTTATGTGAGACCTTTTAGGTTACACTAGTTCTGGTCAGAGTTTGGAGTGTTAGTACTTATGATACTAGAGATTTCATGGTCTATGATAAAGTAGTTTCCATCAATCTAAGATTATATGAGGATATCCCTAATCCACCATAAGTTATAAATGTATTGAAAATAGGGGAATTTGGAGTTTAGTAAGGGAGTTAATTTGTTTCTAAAGGTTTTCCATTAGTGAAAATTGTAAAAAAAATTTGGGTGGAAAGCTATCATTGAGGATCATAATCCCATTGTAGATTCTATTTAGAGTTGGTGAAGTTTCATTTTCTTCCCTTACCATTGTAGTTAGACATAGTGTAGGATGCCTAAATGTGTTTCCATTGAAGAGAAACATGAAATAAACATCAAAAATTATTTAATGGTTTGATCTAGATATCAGGGATGAATTTAATTTATTAGAGTCCCAAGTGTTGATCAATGATTGGTAGAAGAAGACCCTTCATGGGAAAACCATTCCCCTAGTGTGTGTTCTTTGGCGGCATGAGAATCCTCATGAGAGTTTTTAGGAGTGGGAGAACCTGATGTGAGATCATTACCCTCACCTTTTTTAGTGTAATTTTGTTTTAGGTTAATAAAACCATGATGTTGGATTGGTTTAACGAATTTGGTTTTTTGGATATTCCCATTGAATATTTTATATTATATTTATAAAGATATTCATAGTATTGGCATAGAGATTTAGGCACTGTATAGACCCAATATTTATATATTATAAATATTTAACTTATGAACTCATGTGTGTGAATAATTTAATAAATAATGGTTTTATTCATAAATGGACTCTCAGATGGGAAAACTAAGTCCTCTATTGGATCCAAAATGTGAGTTTTACCCTAGACACATCATAAGTTTTGTTCATTTTGGTTTCTGTGATAGTGTAATGTCATGGGATTATTAGAAATGAAAAATTGAAAATTTCATATTTAAGAGATGATTAGGCCAATCTATAGGGTTATACATTCAACCCTAAGTTATTATAAGAGAGATATACGAGGTTATCAATAGCGGGTGAACTTCATTTCAAAGAATCGATCAAGAACATATCGAATATAAGACCCTAGTCTTAAACATTAATTAATATTGAATTAAGTTAATAATTCACATTGAGGATATTTTCAGGTTTAGATCTTTAGATAATTCGTTCATAACTTATACATAACAAATAAAATATTACAAGTACACACTTCTACTCACTATCCTTTTTTTCATAAAACAAAAACTCTAAAAAAATAAACATGTTTAGTTCCATGTTTTAGACATCATGACTTTTCCTTGATCCCATCCTTGACCCTATTCATCTTTAAGTCCTGTGAAAAATATTTAAAAAACATGGGATGAGCATAAAAAGCTCGGTAAGGGATACATAAAGAAGTAAATCTGTTAGTTTTTCAAAACAGCATGTAAACCATGAATACTTTATCATAAAGTAATACTTTTCACCTTAAAGAAGTAGCAAAAACACTTCACTGAATATAAGCTCATTGCTTACCCTTTTTGTAACCAAAAGATTAACATATCACCCGTAGAAATAAACATATAACAAATAAGGTAACTTTGGACATAAACATAATTAAATGGAATAACCATACGGTCGACTTCCACACATATCACTAAATGGAATAGTCATATGACTAACATCCATACCTAATTCATTGGAGTTTGTAACGTAACCACCTGTCCTTGGTTTATCACGTAACCACCCGTCATTTGGTTTATCAAGTAACCACATTTAATTGGTTTATCATGTAACCACCTGTCAAATGTCCAAAAACCATTATATAATCATAAAACATAAAATATTTCAAATATCAAAATTTCACTAATAACATTTCATTTTCAGTCACAAGAAATATCTTCAATGTATTAAAATAATCAGTATATTTGAAAAACCATTTTCAATAAAAAAAACACCCAAAAAGAGAATAAGGTATTTATTTTACATTTAGAAACATTAAGGAATATAGAGTAATCCAAATAACGATTACGGTGGTGGATAGGTCATTGTCGCCAAAAATGTTAAAAACATTCCTTTTGTCATTTAGTAAAATGATTCATAGAAAAAAATATTCTATTTGAATGAAATTTAAATTCAAAGGGGTTTATTATATACCATGTAAAAGAAGGAGGTGTATATTATCGAAACATGCCTTAATGAAAGGAGATTGAGACAAAGTTCCTTACCTTGTGTTCGAATTGACTCGTTCATTCTTTAATTTCCTGGATAATTAACTTATGTTAATTTCTAATTGCTTCCGAACCCTTTTAAAGTTTATTATTTTTTTATATCACTTATTACAATGATATAAAAATTATATAATTATTTATTTTTATATCAGATGTTTTTTCGATATTAGGTACCTCAGTCAAATATGAACTTGTTATAATAACAAATTGTTCATGTGTTCAAAATTCCAATATTTTCAGAATTGTATTCATGATTTTAATATCATATAAAACTATTATATATGTATTTATATCCAGTATATATGTATTTATAATAGTCCATAAAATTTGGAGATAATAAATGAAATGCATCATTCATGGATATGATAAACTGTACGTACGCATGAATGCTACTTTAATTTATTTTTCATATTTAAATAAATTAAAACCAAATGATACATAGGTATATTATAATTACAATATAATATCATATTTTATATACATTACATAAGTTCATTAAATCTATCCTTTATACATTCCATGTATGGCATGAACGAGTCATATCACTTTTAGGGGGTGGTAGTCTGTATTTCCTCAAATGAAATTATCAAATTTACCCATTATGGAAACCATAAAGGTATGATATAAATTAAAAATACAGAAGAATAACGATAAAATAAACATAATATATATCATATATAAATACATTTCCATCATAATGGCCACCATGATAGGTGGTAGAGGAAAATTGACCAATCATCATTTCATGAGGCAGTAGTTCGCCATTCACAAAAATAGTATGTTCGTATCCATTAGATGGAGGTGTGTTTAAGTATAGTTCTAATACATATCATAAAAACCTCTTAGTATATTTTGGATTCTATTTTTTTATGTAATCAAATAATAATAATATAATAGGGAGTGAAGAAGAAAAATATTCGAAAGAAACTTTAGAGAAGATACTACCTCTTAAAACGGGTAACTCCCTTTGATTTGAGCCAAAATGATTTCTTGAATTTCTTTATGCCTAAGTTAAGTCTTATAAGAGGAAGTTATGGATTTTGAGAGATTATTGGATCAGATTTTTTATTAGATAAGGGGGTTTAGAGGTGTGAGTAAGGGGTTAGAGGTGGAGGCCTTTTATAAGATGGAGGAGGGGTACTTTAGGAATGTCTTGAAAGATTGTTTTATTATAAACGTTATTTCAATTTTCAAAAGGACAAAAACACATTTAATTAGAATATAGGATGATTATTGTTCTAAATACTTTCAACTAATAGGTTTTAGATAAGTTTTGGTTTCAAATGTAACCTTATCATTTAGCTTTAACCCTTATTTAACTAATTTAACTCTTACCATGTCTTCTTGTGTATTCATACTATATGGTTAATATATTTACCACAAAATGATAATATAACCAAAAGTGGTTCATTAAGTACATTATAAACATTATTTAAGTCATTTGGACGAATATTATATTTTTCTGTACTATTATATCATTTAATAAAATAGTATTTGTTTTAAAAACTTATTTATGTTAATTTTCATACTATTCATATCATGACTTTCTCAAAATCCATAAAAACATTATTCTTTTGAAAAAACTTTATTAATTAAAATATAACATGTTATAATCATCCCTATAATTCTTGGATGACATAAAAAGTTTCAAAATAAATTTATTTTAATATTTATAATCTCATTTATTTAACTCATTCAGTTATAAGGTAATTACAACATCACCTTTGTGTCATAAATAAAATTATTTATTTAATCTATAAAAATTATAAATAAAATACCATGATGTATTATAAAAATTTATCTTTATAATGAATATTTATAGTAAAAATTATCCCTTATATGACCCCATATAAAAATTGTTTTACAAAAAGATACATGTTTATGTTAGATTTTTCTTTACTTTAAATTAATTATTATAAAATGTCATTTTCACATCCAAGTGGCTCCATGGTGTCCCAAAATTGACCCACGGATTCCCATGGTCGGAAATGTAACATAAAATATTATTTGGGAACATTTTAGGGTAGTTTATATTATTATAATATTATTTTACCCTTATTTACAAAATATACCATTTAACCATGGTAAATAAAATAATTACTGAAGTTACTATTCATAATGTATAAAAATAAAAGGAACATATTTACACAATTCAGACCCCCTGATTCCAAATATGGAATCTATTTTTCCAAATTCAAAACAAATAAATTTTAAAAATTAATATAAAATTAATTCATGTTGTCAAAACCAAATGCATCTTTTTAAGAAGTAAAAACTACCAAAATATTGACATGTGTTTATGTCCAATTAAAAATTGAAATCACTTACTATAACCAAAATTGGACTAAATGATAAAAACATAATTTAATTACACTTTAAAACTAATTAAAAAGATAATCTAACCATATAAATAAATCATATGAAAAGATAGTTTTGACTTAACATGCAGTATTTTTCATTATTCATTAAAAATGAGCATTATCAGAAAAATACCAAAAAAATTAACAAAAGTAAATTTTGATGTCATGCCTCCAAATAAGAAGTTTATTTTTTTCAAATGGAACATATAAAAGTGATAAAAAAACTATATTTAAAAAAATCCATCAAAAGGGGGTAAAACTACCTTTTAATAATATTAGAGTATTTGTGCTTAAAATTGGATTAATTATCATTTTAAGACTCTAATTTTTATTAGATAAATCTAAAAACATTTAACAAACATGATTAATCATAATATGGTTAGTTTTTTTCATTTCTGCCAATAAAAATTCTAAGAGTTAACATCTATTTAAAATAATAATATTATGTCATATTTTTTTAATATGACTCAACATTATGTGAAACATAATATTTAGGAGAAACTCATTGTTGCATGTCAGGAATTCCATCAAGCATAGAATCCCCTTTAAAGTAAAATTAATATTTAATTCACACATATTAATAAATATGAAAATTTCATATTCTTTATTTACCTGGGATGTTACATCCTTCCCCCCTTTTGGAAATTCTATCCTCTCAATTTTATTCACTTATCAAATAATTGGGGGTATTTATCCCTCATATAACTTTCAGATTCTCATGTTGCCTCTTCATCCATATGGTTTTTTCACAGAACCTTTATCTGATGAATTATTTTATTCTGTAACAATTTCTCTCTTCGGTCATGAATATGGACTGGTTGTTCATCATAAAAAAGATTCTCTTCCGACTGAACTACCTCTAAACTCAAAACATGAGATGGATATGACGTATACTTTTTCAACATTGAAATAAGAAAAACATTGTGTAATTGGGATAAAATTGGAGGTAAATCCACTTTGTAGTCAACTGATCCAAATTTCTCTATGATTTCGTTGGGTCCAATGAACCTCAGGCTTAGCTTTCCCTTCTTACCAAAAAGCATCATAATTTTCCATAGAGAAACTTTGAGAAAGACATGATCACCTACCTTGAAAGAAATATACTTCATCGGTTATCCGTAAAACTTTTCTATATACTATGAGCTATTATTATGTGATTCTAAATTAACTTAACTTTATATGCCATCTCTTATACCAATTCTGGTCCCATCAACTTTCATTCACCTACATCATCCCAAAAATCTAGAGTTCGACACCGATTTCTATATAATTCCTAAAATTGAGCCATTTGTATACCTGAATGAAAACTGTTATTATAAGAAAACTCAATCAAAGAAATATGTCGGTCCTAAATTCCCTAGTAATACATTGAATAAGCACATATAATATCTTCCAATGTCTGAATTTTTCATTATGACTACCCATCTGGTTGAGGATGAAAAGCTGTACTGAAATTTAATTCAGTACCCCAACGACTTCTAAAGGCCTTTCCAAAAGTTAGAAGTGAACCTCAAATCACGATCAGATATAATGGAGAGGGGAAATCCATGTAACCTGACTATCTCTTTAATATAAAATTGAGAAATTTGATCTAGATATAGAGTATCTCGAATATGAAAAAATGAACAGATTTATTCAATTGATCAACAATAACCCATATTGCATTGTTATCTTGAGAAGTCTTTGGTAATTACACTACTAAATCCATAAACATATTTTCCAATTTCCACTCTAGCACTGGAAAAGGTTGAGTAATCCCTTTCAATAAATGTCATTCTTTATTACCCTATTGACAAGTCAGACACTTCACAGTAAAGTCAGCAATACCTCTTTTCATTCCATCCCACCAATAATATTCTTGAAAATCTCTATACATATTAGTACTGCCGGGATGAACTGAAAATAGAGAACTATGAGATTCACATAATAACCCTTTCTTCAATTGGGAATTACAAGTCACACATTATCTCTTTCCAAACCTCAAAACAAAGTCTTTATCAATGTTAAATTCAGGTAACTTGCCCTTCTAATCCAATTCTACCTTTTTATGGAACTCACTATCATCTTTTTGCACATTCATTATTCTGTCTGCTAGAGATGATTGTACTAAAACCTAAAACAAAATAGAGGAATTTCTTGTACCAATAACTTCCATTCCAATGTTCATCAAATTAAAAACCAATGGATATATTTCAAAAATGTTGTGTCGTTAATGTAGCGTTACTTTTTTGACTCAAAGCATCAACCACTTTATTTGCCTTTCCCAGATGGTAATGCATCATACAATCATAATCCTTGATTAATTCTATCTATCTACTCTATCTAATTTTTAATTCATTATTATTTAATATATACATTAAACTTTTGTGATTAGTATATATTTCACATTTTACTCCATAAAAATGACGCCTACAAATTTTTAATGAAAAAAACATCAGCTAATTCCAAATCATGTGTAGGGTAATTTAACCCATGGGGTTTCAGTTAATGTGAAGCATAAATAATTACCTAGTCATTATGAATTAGGTCACAGCCAAGTTCTTTCAATGAATTATCACTATAGATAACAAACTCACCATTTCTAGAAGGTAATTCCAATAATGGAGTATTCACCAATATTCTTTTCAATTCCTAAAAACAATCATCACATTCTTTTGTCTAGATAAATTTAATGCCTATTCAAGTTAACTTAGTTAGTGGGGTAGATAACCATGCAAATTTTTTACAATCCTTTAGTAATAGCCTTCCAAACCAAGAAAACTATAGATATCTCTGATATTGGTAGGTCTTGTCCATTATTCAACAACTTTTGTTTTAGAAGGGTCAAATGTTATGCCATATTTAGAAACAATATAACCAAGGAATGAAATTTATTATAACCAAAACTCACACTTTCTGAATTTACCATACAATTTCTTTTATTTTAAGGTTTTAAAGACACCCCTTAAATGAATTTCATGTTCCTCTTTAATTTTGGAATATACCAAAATATCATCAATAAACACAACCGAAATCTTATCTATGAACTCACAGAAAATTAAATTCATAAGATTCATGAATACAATAGGTGCATTGGTAAACCCAAAAGGTATAACTAAAAATTCATAATGGCAATATCTAGTACTAAATACATTCTTGAAAATTTCTGATTATTTTAATTTCAACTGATGGTACCCCAACCTCAAGTCAATCTTTGAAAAATACTAATCTCCCTAGAGCTGATAAAACAAATCATTGATATGTGGCAAAGGGTACTTATTCTTAACAGATATATTATTCAAGGCTGTATAATTAATGAAAAGTCTTATTTAACCATGTTTCTTTTTAACAAACAAAACAAGAGCACCCCATGGTGATTTTCTAGGTTGAATGAAACCATTATCTAACAAATCCTATAATTGTTTCTTTAACTCTAAAAGTTAAATTTGATCCATTCGGTAAGGGGGTTTTGAGATTGGATTAGCATTAGGAACTAGGTCAATAGTAAATTCAACTTCCTAATCAAGTATAATACTAGGAAATTCATTAGGAAAAACATCAAGATACTCATTCACTACTGGAACATTATTAATCTGAACAGATCCTTTGTTTTCAGAAATATGTGCTAGGTAACATTAATTTCCATCTTTTACTGATTTATAAGATTCCTGATATGTTATAAAAAGTAAGGGTTCATTATTGTACACAAACTGAAATTATTTCTGAAAATAAACCTATTTAGCTCTGCAGTCAATCTTAGTATGATAAATAGAAATCCAATCCATACCCAAAATAACATCAAACTCTTATACAGGAAAAACAATAAGATTTTAAGGTAGATTCTTTTCTCAAACAAGAACATGAAGGTTATTATAATTTATTTTTGTCTCAACATATCATCTAAGTGTTTTTAATACAAGTTTAGGATTCATATATTTAGATGGAATTCCAAATTTACTAGAAAATTTCTCGGATTTGAAAGAATGTGTAGACCCTAAATCAAATAACACATTGGCGTAATATGAAAAAATAAAAAAAGTACTTGATACCACTTCATTTTATGGTCCCACATCAACCGTATTAATAGTAAAAGATTTTTCCAGACCCTTCTGCTTTTGATATGTCTGGTTTCTACCCTAGGTAATCATCCTTGGATAGAAAATGGAATAATTCCAAACTCATTACAACTAAAACATCTTACCACTGGATTTTAATTTCATGCTTGATCATGTTCCTTACAGTTACAAGTAATATGACCCCTCTTACCACACCAGAATCACTTTCCAGTTTTTGAGAGACATTTTCCAGGATTCATTCTACCACACTTCTCACAAGATGGAAATTTAATTTTCTTACCTCCAGACTTCTTTGATGAATACTTTTCTTTTGCCTAAAAACTGGACATTTTCTTTTTCTTGCTCTCATGGAACAGCTAATCATCAGAAAACTCCATTTATACATTCTCAGCACATCTTACAAGTTTCTTAGGGATTTTGAATTCATGAGAGGATAATGAATTTTGATATTACAACTTAAATCCTCAGTAAAATCGATTCATCTTACTATCAAGATCTCAAATGAAATTTGGAGCATACCTTTCCAGTCGAGTGAACTTTTCTTCCTAAGAAGCCACTTAGTCATCCTCCTACCTCAATTCCACAAATTTCTTTTCCATCTTAAGTTGAACCGCATTAGGAAAATATTTATCAAGAAACATACCTTTGAATTTATCCCGACCAGGAGCATCAATCTACTCACTTTACCTATTGATTTTTTGTACACCCCATGACATCAAAAATCTTTTCCAGTGATTTGATACACCCTTCAGCTTGTACAAGGTCAAATGATCCTATAAATGATGGGGTATGTGGCCTCATAAAATGATCCACTACAGACATGTTCCTCTATGGTTGATCTAGTTGATCTCGTTCATGGACACCACCACCATTTATTTCCTAAGTCAACTGATCCATAAATATAAAAAACTATTTAGTTCCTATTTTGACTATCTTAGGATACATATTTGGAATATTTTTCTTCGTTGTACACCTTCCTAGCATAGCTGCCCCGTTTCCTCTGCAGAAAACCAATTCTAACAAACATATCTTTGAAAAGCAACATGGTAATATTCAAATTCTATATCATTTCAATTTGACCATAATTTAAAAATCATTCATGGATATTATATTAACAAAATCCTAACTCCTAAAGTTATCTAAATTGACCTCAGATACCAACTATAAGGCCACATCCTTAAACATTACATAATATTGAATTAAGTTTATAATTCACATTGAGGATATTTTTGGGTTTAAAGATTTATATAATTAGGTCATAACTTATAAATTTTCAAAAGGTTGGGGCTGAAGACTCAATTTATTATTAAAGCAAAGACCTATTTTTGTTTGCGTAGAGGGAAACCTCTTTTTTAGATAGCATGAATTTGACTTGATCCCATCCTCTTCATTAAGTCATATGAAAAACATTTCAAAAACTTGGGATGGGTATAAAAATCTTATTAAGGGATATATAAATAAGGGAAGCTATTAGTTTTTCAAAACAACATGTAAACCATGAATACTTTAACATAAATTAATAATTTTCACCTTAAAGAAGTTGCAAAAAAACTTTGCTGAATATAAGCACATTTCTTACCCTTTTTTGTAATGAAAATATTACCATATAACCCATAGAAATCAACATATATCATATAAGGAAACTTGGGACATAAAAATACTTAAATTGAATAACCATATGGTCGACTTCCACACATATCACTAAATGGAATATCCATATGGCCGACTTCCATTCCCAATTCATTTGAGGTTATAATTTAACTGATAGAGTGCTGTCGTGGGAACCCTCAAATGATTAATGTGATTTTGGGGTTCTTAGGTGCAGCAGAGTGGCTGACCAAGGTCGTCTCTCAAAGGAGGAAGTGAATTTAACAACTTATTAAAGGTATTCTAAAAAAATAAAATAGAATAGAATAGAATCACTACTTGAAAGGATGGGGGTTTGTTATAGTTTATGAATCTAGAAGAAGTTTGCTGGAAGAAGATTGAATTTTTTTAGTTTTGAAATGAAGTTCGATTAAAATGACACAACAAAAAGATGTTTTTTTAAACAATATTTAAAAGACGTAATCGATCTAACTCTACCTATTAATTTACTTATTAATCATCATCATTTAAATAAATATCCACTTAATTATGATCCCCTAATTTTTTTCCCTCTAACCATACGAGAGTTAACTTAACCACAAAGATGAAATTACTTAAACCCTAGGCTAGCTTCGGAACACGCAATCGCAGCACCCTTCTTTGATTGTTGTTCTAAGGATAGATTATGGTCAGTGGTTAATTAGAGCACATATCCATTCTGGAAATGAGGATGAATTTTGTTTAGGGATTGTATTTGAACTCTACAAATTTATCCTGTGTGGTCTTGTATTACCGATTAAAATCGCGCTCTCACAATTTATACAAAATCTTGACCTCGTGTGTTTTGTATTAATTGTTCAATTTCTTGCTTAGTTTCTTGTAATTTAAAAACACAATTCATGAATCATATTAAGTTAATTACAGTAGATCAATGATTCAAAATAATTAAATGAATAAGGTAGAAGATAGATCGATTACTAAAGGACTACTCTTCCATGGGTGGCGTAATCATCGTAGAAGTGTTTTGCATGTGCAAAGGTTTATAATGGGTATAACCCAATAACACTTCTACTCAAGAATTAAAGCCCAAATAGTAATATTATGAGAAGAATAAATTTAAACAAAATAGAATAAAATAGAAGAAATAAAAGAAGAACAAAGAAGTTTATTACACAAACAAAATCATTACAACATGAAGGAGAAGAAGAAGGCTTCGTCGAAGGGATCCTTGCTTCAAGAGATACCCTTATTGAAATGGTTGGATAATTGGAGTGGATCCACTTATCCTCTGACCTCAACTTCCCAATGCACGTCCCAACCCCTCCAAATGAGAAAAACTCCAATTTATATAGGGGAGGGGAGGAGAGGTTACAAGTGGTTTCAAGTGTGAATGTGGAAATTCGTCCAAATATTTTATTCCAAATTGCACTGTCCATTTGACCACCAAAACGCATGAATTGGATGTCCTTCCAGAAGGATAATATGTGAGGATATGGTTCCTCTATCTTCTATAAAATTTGGGCTTAATCCAGGACTAGATGAAGGAGTTATGGCCGAAATACAGAAGCTTCTCCATTCTAGAGAGTCCATCCCAACTTTGACTTCATGGCCCATTTTCAACAACCAAATGCACGCTTTAGCTCTAGTGTCCTGAATAAAAGTTGTATATAATTAAGTTAGGAACACTATTACAAAATTTAAAATTTAAATAATAAATATAAAAATATTTATCTTTGAAATACTACAGTGAACTATAAAGGGTAAAACTGGAATTTTCATCAAATATTCAAATGAATGATCTAATCCCAAATACTTTCTAATTAAACATATTTAACACAATTTGAGGAAATTATATCATTTATTATCAATAAAATATTCAATAAAATAGTGTTTTATCAACTCCCCCACACTTACCCTTTTGCACTCCTGAGCAAAACCTTATATCAAGTAAACATCAATATCAAATCAAAACCAATTTTAAAACACATATGCTTGAGATCAATAAATTTCACACCAAGAATCAAAATATATAATTCCTCATAAAAAACTTTATTTAAATTTCTCCATTTATATCATTAAATATATTTCCACTTCATTTATCCTCCCATGCACAAAACACTTACCTCGCTTGAATTTTCTCTCATCACTCAAATATCAATTTTTTTGCAATGTCTTTCTCATCCAAACTCATACAAGGGTAACCATAGGCTTGATAGATTACTACATATCTACCTGATGTGATTCAAGGAAATATGTTTATCATGAGGACTTTTCAGGTTTGTTCTGAGGCTTTCGGTTGGTAGGATTTAGATGTGAAAAATTCTGAGTCTGAATGAGGAGGGATTGACTCTTTTTGAAGCAAAATTGCATTAATCTAATTTTCACTTAAATATGGTCTTCTCCTCAATCCCCATAGTATCAATTCAGATCCATCATCATGAAAAGTCAAGAAAGGTTTAAACCATTCATCATTTCAGCATCAAAAATTTCAATCTTCTCAAACATGATTTTATTGAAAGCTCCAGATGGGCACAACTTTCCACCTCAATTAGAAGCTCCAGAAAAGGCACAGCTTCACTTGTCATGAAAGCTCCAGAAAAAGCACAGCTTTCAATGTAATTACTTTCTTAGGCATCAAAAACATCTCCTCAGAATTTAATTTTCCACCCAAAGTATCACAAAATGTGGTAGCACAACACAAGACAGTTTCCCCTACACTTAAGCTCAACTAGATTATGCAATTTCACTTCAAGAGTTGGTTTGATAGGGAAAATTGGCTTGTAATTTGGATAACCTAACAGGATGTGCATGGATTCTAAGGTCTAAAAGGATTTAATATTCAAGTTAGGCCATTATAAAAAAGGATTCTTTGAAATAGGGGCTTTAATACCAAACAAATTCCTCAATCATTTAAACATAAGTACCTCAAGCCCTCAAGTTTTGACAGGAATAGATCAAATTATGGTTAAATCAAGCATGGTTTGGTTCTCTCAAGAAGTGAGGTGAATGTAAATAGTATGAAAATAATGGTTTAGAAGCCTCATAGGAAATTGATTTCAAATATAAAGACAGTGAGATGTGGCATGGGATTCAAAATTCAGTGTACTTTTCATGAAATTACTAAATATTTGAACTTGAAACAAAGTCATTTTAGCATTCATTTAAGCTTAGTTTCAAGGGATAAATTGTTTCACTCATTGATATGCATTTCAAAATTGTTATGAGAATCATTTCTGCTCAAAAATTTCAAAAACACAAAGAAAATTAAAAAATAAACACACAAAATTTGAAAAACACACAATTTTTTTTGGTTTTTTTTAACAGGAAAACAATTGAAATTACTAAACTAAATGGTTCCCTCTCCCACACTTAAAATATTGCATGGTCCTCAATGTGAACCCATGATATGATATATGCACATGAAATGTGGAATTTTTAAATAGGACAAATAATATAAAAGTGAAAGGGTTAAGAACAGCCTGATGTGCTCAAGTGATGATGGGGTCATGCAGTGTGATAAAATCCATTGCATTAGTAGGAAGCCCCTCAATGTATATCTTAAAACATTTCCCATTGACTATAAATCTCCTTCCAGTGTCCTCTTGTGTGGTCTCCACTGCACCATAAGGAAAAACATTAGATACAATATAAGGACCTAACCATCTGGAAAGCAACGTACCAGGCATCAACTTTAGCCGTGAACTATAGAGAAGGAATTTCTCTCCAACATGAAAATACCTTTGTTGGATCATTTTTTCATGATATTCTTTTGATCTTTCCATGTAGATCCTTGAGTTATCATATGATGACAGTCGAATCTCCTCAAGCTCTTGAATTTGTAACTTACTTTGAATTCCAGCTTGGGACAAATCCATGTTGCATTTATTTATAGCCCAATAAGCCCGATGCTCAACTTCCACGGGGAGATAACACGCTTTCCCAAAAACAATCCGAAATGGGGACATACCAATGGGTGTCTTGTATGTTTTCCTATAATCCCACAATACATCATCCAAGCGCTTGCTCCAATCCTTCCTATTTAGCTGCACAGTTTTCTCCAAAATTTGTTTCAACTCACGATTTGAAACCTCAGTCTGGCCATTTGTTTGGGGGTGGTATGGTGTTGATGTGTTGTGTGTCACCCCATACTTTCGAAGGAGGGAAGAAAAATTCCTATTGAAAAAGTGTGTCCCATGGTCACTAATGATAGCCTTTGGTACTCCAAACCTGCAGAAATTTTGAGCCTTGAAAAAATCCACTACAATATGAGAATCGTCAATCCGGATGGCCTTTGCCTCCACCCATTTACTCACATAATCAACAGCAACCAAAATATACAAAAATCAAAATGGACTAGGAAAAGGACCCATAAAAGCAATGCCCCATACATAAAAAATCTCATAGAATAATATGGGTTGTTGGGGCATCTCATGTCTCTTAGAAATGTTCCCAGTGTGTTGGCAATGAGAGCATTACTTACAAAACACATGGGCATCATGGAATAAGCTAGGCCAATATAATCCAGAGTCCAAAACCTTCCTAGTTGTCCGTTGGGGTCCAAAGTGTCCACCACAAGCAAGTGTATGACAGAAATGAAAAACAGACTCAAACTCATGATCAGGAACACACCTCCTAATGACTTGGTCACTACACATGCACCATAAGTATGGATCATCCCAAACATAAAATCTTGACTCACTCTTTAATTTTTGGACTTGATGTTTCTTTAAATTTGTAGGGATTTTAGAGGCAACAAGGTAGTTAACTAAATCTGCATACCAAGGATGCATACCTGAGATGGAATAAAGATGCTCATCGGGGAAAGTGTCCCGAAGTGGTACCTGATCCAAGTTGTCATCCTCTAGTGTGTGAGTAAGCCTGCTCATGTGGTCCACCACCAAGTTTTCTTACCCCTTTTTGTCCTTTATCTCGATGTCAAACTCTTGAAGAAGGATCATCCAACGGATAAGTCGTGGCTTTGTATCTTGCTTCTTCAAGAGGTACCTCAGAGCTGCATGGTCAGAAAAAACAACTACTTTAGAGCCCAATAAATATGAATGGAATTTATATAAAGAAAATATGATAGCAAGAAACTCCTTTTTCGTGGTAGTGTAGTTTGATTGGGCTGAATCCAATGTCCTTGATGCATAGGCAATCACATGTGAACATCCTTCCACCCTCTGAGATAAGACAGCTCCAACCGCGAAGTTGGAGACGTCACACATAAGCTCAAAAGGAATCTCCCACCGTGGGGGCTATATGATAGGTGGAGTGGTCAGACGTTGTTTTAGCTCATCAAATGATACCCTGCATGAATCATCAAAATTGAAGTCAATATATTTTTGAAGCAATCGAGATAAGGGTAGAGCGATCTTACTAAAATCTCGGATGAACCGTCGATAAAATCCAGCATGTCCAAGGAATGATCGAACATCACACACACATGTAGGATATGGGAGGGATGAAATAATGTCTACCTTAGATTTATCAACTTCAATGCCATGTTGTGAGACTATATGACCTCAGACAATTCCCTTTTCGACCATGAAATGACATTTTTCAAAATTTAAGACCAGATTCTTCTCAATACAACGATGCAACACATCACCCAAACTAGAGAGACATTCATCAAATGAGGACCCATAAACTATAAAATCATCCATAAATACCTCCATGCATGTCTCAATGAAATCTGAGAAAATACTCACCATGCATCTCTGGAAGGTACCTGGGGCATTGCAAAGTCCAAATGGCATCCTTCGGTAAGCAAAGGTACTGAATGGGCAGGTGAATGTCATCTTCTCCTGGTCCTCTGCTGCAATGGGAACCTAAAAATAGCCATAAAATCCATCCAAGAAACAATAGTGTGTCTTCCCAGCTAGTCTCTCAAGTATCTGATCAATAAATGGGAGGGGGAAATGGTCTTTGTGAGTGGAATGATTTAGTTTCCTATAATCAATACACACACTCCATATTTTGTGTACCCTCATTGGAACTAACTCATCTTTCTCATTTTTAACAACAGTAACACCAGTTTTCTTAGGTACAACCTGGACAGGGCTAACCCATTGTGAGTCAGAAATAGGGTAAATTATACCTGCCTTGAGCAATTTTTCAACCTCTTTTTTAACAACCTCTAAAAGGGTTGGATTGATTATCCTTTGTTTTTGCCTCACCGGTTTAGCCCCATCCTCCAAGAGAATCCTATGCATGCAAATGGATGGGCTAATACCTGATATGTCTACCAATGTGCAACCAATTTCCCTAATTTAATCTCTCAAAAGATTCAAAAGTTTTTCTTCATGTTCAAAAGAGAGATTGTTAGCAATGATAACAGTAATCTATTGCCACTCAGCAGGTATGAATATTTAAGATTTGGGGGCAATGGCTTGAGTTCCAATGTAGGGGGGTGATGTATAGATGGATAAATTGATGCAACATACATATCTGCACAATGAACATAAGTATTAGAATAAAAATCATCAAAATTAGAAAATAATGCATCAAATCCATCAGCATACTCAACAGCCATGTCATAATTAGAGTGAACGTGATCAAAATCAGAATATGAATCCACATCAAAATCAAATCCAAGAGAGGATTGTGTATCAACAACATGTGTGGAAGTGCTCTTAGACATCAAACTCGAACCAATACTCATAATCTCCCTAAGCATAGGACAATCAAATTCCATGGAGTTTTTATTTGGTGGTTCAAAATGGGAGATAACAAATGAAGAGTGATCCTCTGAAGGGTACTTCATGGAATCCATAACATTAAATATCACAACTTCATCTCCAAACTCCATGGAAAGTGTACCCTCATTGACATTTATGATAGTTTTTGCAGTTTTGAGGAATGGTCTACCTAAGATTATGGGAGCATGAGAACTTACCTGATCATCCTCCATGTTAAGTACGTAGAAATCTGCTGGGAAGGTCATGTCTCTTACCCAGACAAGTACATCCTCATGGACTCCCGCTGGATATGTTGTAGCTCTATTTTCGAACTACACCACTACTCTTGTTGGCTTCAACTCACCACCTACAAGGAAGAGAATACAGAGTGAGTCATCACATTTATTGAAGCTCCTAAATCACAAAGAGCATCAGAGAATTCCAACTCCCCTATAGTACATGGGATGGTGAATGTCCCGAGGTCCTTGCACTTTGTTGGCATTGCTAGAGTTGGTGTAATGAGTGTCGAGACATTCCTTCCGAGGTTGATCCTCTCATTTCCCTTAATCCCTCTTCGATTGATGCAGAGTTCTTTTAAGAATTTGGCATACCTTGGGATTTTCTTAATGGCTTCAAGTAGAGTAAGGTTGATCTCCACATGCTTGAATGTTTCCAAGACCTCCTTTTTCATTGCTTATTCATCCATCTTCTTGGTTTGAACAACCCTGTTTGGAAAAATAAGGGGTTAGGGGGAACATCATCAATCTTTTTCGTACCTTTATCATTCTCCTTGGATTTCTCATCAGTTGGTATGGAATGCGGCTTCTCTGGAGTAGAGGTGAATCTCGGTGGAATGGTAGGTACAGATGTATCATTCATTTGCTTACCAATTCTCAATGTGATGGCACTAACATTACCATTTGGATTTTGAGTGGGTTGGAAAGGTAGATTTCCGGAATTCTTACTCACAAGTTCATGGAGGGCGGTGGCAATCTGGCTCATTTGAGTCTTCAACTCTCTCAGCTCCGAACCTTGACTCTTCAGCTCATTCTGTTGATTAAGAACAATTTGTTTCAAAAGATCATCAGTGTTAGAGTCTACCTTTTGTTGTAGATTCCCTTGTTGTTGGATTGTTGATGCTTGGGCTTCAAATCTCCTTTGGGGTTGTTGGAAACCCTACTGGTAATGCGGAGGATGCTGGAAGTTTTGTTGAAAGGGAGGCCTTTGTTGTTGTCCAGAGCCATACCTCATGTCTGACTGGTCTTTCCACCCTTGTTTTTATGTTGGAGTAAATGAATCAAACTTCTTTTGGGGATATGGTTGTTGTTGCTGCTGAAATGGTCTCCCTGGGAATACTGTTGCGCAATCCTTTGTCTCTTGTAGTTGTGGGCAGCAGTCAGTTGGGAGGCTTGTCTCAGTGCAAATGCCACAAGGCCTTGAAGGAGGGGGTTGGGATGTATTTTGAGCCAATGCAATATGCCTCACCATAGTGGTCAATTCTTCCAACTTTGTATCAATCAAATGACTTTCAAGAGAAAAAGGACTTACCTGATGTACTCCCCTGACATGTGGTGTACCTCTATCGCCAAATTGTTGGGAGTTTTGGGCCATCTTGTCGATCAATGCACGTGCAGCTACTGGTGTCTTGTCCACCAATGCTCCTCCATCTGTAGCATCCACCATGCTCCTCTCCATGGGTGTGAGTACTTCATAGAAGTATTGGATGAGGAGTTTCTCACTGATTTGGTGATGCAAACAGCTTGCGCACAACTTCTTGAATCTCTCCCATTACTCATACATTGACTCCCCTTGTGCTTGCTTGATCCCCGATATCTCCTTTCTAATGGATGTGGTCCTTGATGCTGGAAAAAATATTTGCAAGAAAAGACATTTTAAATCATTCCAACAAGTTACATCCTCGGGTTGTAAATAATACATCCAATCCTTCGCAGTACCATAAAGTGAGAATGTGAATGCTCTTAATTTGATTTGATCTTCAGAAACATTTCTTGGTTTAAGGGTTGAGAAAACCATATTAAATTATTTAAGGTGTTTGTTGGGATCCTCACCATATAATCCATGAAACTTTGGAAGAAGGTGAATTAATCCAGATTTCAATTCAAAGTCCGATTTGAGGTTTGGGTATGCAATACAATTTGGTTGATAGTTAATATCCGGTGCAGCCAATTATATAATAGTTCTATTAGGTTCATCTCCATTATTTTCATCCATTTGTTCCTCTTTTATGTTTGAAATTGAATTTCTTCCAATTTCAATGTTTCCAGAAGAGAGGAATTCACCAACTTGTTGAATATTGAAACTTCTCGTAGACTGAGAATGTCTGATTCGAGCCCTAAGGCTACGTTCAATCTCAGGGTCAAGATCTAAGATATCTTTGGGATTAGTTCATTTCATAAATCAATGAAATATGAGAAGAAGGAAAGTGGACCATAGTAAAATAAAAATTCGAAGTTTGAGTTGATGGTCCAAAAAGAAGTAGAAGAAAAATAAAAAATGAAGAGAAAAAAATCAGATTGGGTAAAGAAGGAAGAAAGAAGAGAGGAAGAGAATAAAATGTAAAACAAAATAAATACCTACAATTGGTTGAAATAATTACTTGCCTCCCCGGAAATGGATCCAATTTGAAAGAGCGCTGTCGTGGGCGCCATCAAATGATTAATGTGATTTTGGGGTTCTTGGGTGCAGCAGAGTGGCTGACCAAGGTCGTCTCTCAAAGGAGGAAGTGAATTTAACAACTTATTAAAGGTATTCTAAAAAAATAAAATAGAATATAATATAATCACTACTTGAAAGTATGGGGGTTGGTTATAGTTTATGAATCTAGAAGAAGTTTGCTGGAAGAAGATTGTATTTTTTTTTAGTTTTGAAATGAAGTTCAATTAAAATGACACAACAAAAAGATGTTTTTTTAGACAATATTTAAAAGATGTAATCGATATAACTCTACCTATTCATTTACTTATTAATAATCATCATTTAAATAAATATCCACTTAATTACGATCCCCTAATTTTTTATCCCTCGAACCCTACGAGAGTTAACTTAACCACAAAGATGAAATTACTTAAACCCTAGGCTAGCTTTGGAACACGCAATCGCAGCACCCTTCTTTGATTGTTGTTCTAAGGATAGATTATGTTCAGTGGTTAATTAGATCACATATACATTCTGTAAATGAGGATGAATTGTGTTTAGGGATTATATTTTAACACTACAAATTTATCTCGTGTGGTCTTGTATTACCGATTAAGATTGCGCTCTCACAATTTATACAAAATCTCGACCTCACGTGTTTTGTATTAATTGTTCAATTGCTTGCATAGTTTATTGTAATTTAAAAACACAATTCATGAATCATATTAAGTGAATTAAATTATCTCAATGATTCAAAATAATTAAATGAATAGGGTAGAAGATAGCTCTATTACTAAAGGACTACTCTTCAATGGGTGGCGTAATCATCGTAGAAGCGTTTTGCATGTGCAAATGTTTATAATGGGTATAACCCAATAACGCTTCTACTCAATAATTCCAGCCCAAATAGGAATATTAATAGAATAATAAATTTAAACAAAAAATAAGAAAAGAGAAGAAATAAAAAAATAACAAAGAAGTTTATTACATAAACAAAATCATTACAACGTGAAGGAGAAGAAGAAGGCTTCGTCGAATGGACCCTTTCTTCAAGAGCTACCCTCATTGAAATGGTTGGAGAATTGGAGTGGATACACTTCTCCTCTACCCTAAACTTCCCAATGAACGTCCCAAACCCTCAAAATGAGAAAAACTTCAATTTATAGAGGGGAGGGGAGGAGAGGTAACAAGTGGTTTCAAGTGTGAATGTGGAAATTTGGCCAAATATTTTATTCCAACTTGCACCACCAATTTGACCACCAAAACGCGTTAATTTCCTGGCCTTCTAGAAGGATAATATTTGCGGATATGGGTCCTCTATCTCCTATAAAATTTGGGCTTAATCCAGGCCCAGATGAAGGAGTTATGGCCGAAATACAGAAGCTTTTCCATTTTGGCGAGTCCAGCCCAACTTTGACTTCATGGCCCATTTTCAACAACCAAATTCACTCTTTAGATCTAGTTTCCTGAATAATAGTTGTAGATAATTAAGTTAGAAACACTGTTAAAAAATTTGAAATTCAAATAATAAATATAAAAATATTTATCTTTGAAATACTACAGTGAACTATAAAGGGTAAAACTGGAATTCTCATCAAATATTCAAATAAATGATCTAATCCCAAATACTTTCTAATTAAACAAATTTAACACAATGTGATAAAATTATATCATTTATTATCAATAAAATATTCAATAAAATAGTGTTTTATCAGTAACCACCTATCCTTGGTTTATCACAGAACCACCCATTATTTGGTTTATCATGTAACCAACCGTCATTGGTTTATCACATAACCACCCGTCAAATGTCTGAGTACCATTATATAATTATAAAACATAAAATATTACAAATATCAATATTTCACTAATAACATTTCATTTGAAATTACAAGAAATATTTTCATGATATTAAAATAACCAATCAATTTCAAAAACCATTTTGAATATGAAAACACCCAAAAAGAGAATAAGGGATTCATTTTACTTTCAAAAACATTAATACTTATATAGGAAGCCAAATAACAATTATGATAGTGGAGAGGTCATTATCGCTGCAAACGTAAAAAATATTCCTTTTGTCATTTAGTAAAATTATTCATAGAAAAATTATTCCCTTTGAATGAAATTAAAATTCGAAGGGGTTAATTATACACTGTGTAAAAGGAGGTGTACATTATCAAAACATGCCTTAATGAAAATATATTGAGATGAAGTTCCTTACCTTGTGTCAGAATTGACTTGTTAATTCTTTAATTTCATGGATAATAAAATTAAGTTAATTTATACTTGATTTAGAACCTTTTTCAAGTTTAATATTCATTTAATATCACTTATTACCATGATATAAAAATTACATAATTATTTATGTTCATATCGGATGTTTTGTCGATATTTGATACCTGAGTCAAAAATGAACTTGTTATAATTACATATTACCCAAGTGGTCAAAATTCCATTATCTCCCGAATCATATTCCTTATTTAAATATCATATATATATAGTATATATGTATTTAGATCTTGTATATATGTATTTATAACAGTACATAACATTTGGAGATAAGAAATGAAATGCATCGTTCATGGAGACGGTAAGCAGTACGTACGCATGAACACTTCTTTCATTTCTTTTTCATATTTAAAGGAATTAAAACTAAATAATAAATAGATATATTATAATTAAAACATAATATCATATTTTATATACATTTCATAAGTTCATTAACTCTATCATATATATGTTCCATGTATGGCATGAACGAGTCAGGTCACTTTGAGGGGGCAGTAGTTCGCACTTCCTCAAATGAAATTATCGTATTTACCCATTATGGAAACCCTAAAGGTATGATATGAATTAAAAATACCGAAGAATAGAGAAAAAATAAACATAATATATATCATATATAAATACAATTCCATCATAATAGACACTGTGAGAGGTGGTAAGTGAAAATCAAACAATCATCGTTTCGTGAGGCACTAGTTCATCATTCATAGAAACAAGATGTTCATATCCATTAGATGGAGGTGTGTGTAAGTGTAGTTAAAATAATTATCATAAAAACATCCTAGTATATTTAGGACAATGTAATTATTATTTAATAAAATAATAATAATATAATATGGAGCGAAGAAGGAAAATATTGGAAAGGAACTTTAGAGAAGATGATGCCTCTTAAAATGGGTAACTGCCTTTTATTTGAGCCCAAAAGAATTCTTGAATTGCCTTATACCTAAAGTAATTATTCTATGAGGAAGAGAGGGATATTGGGAGATTATTTTATTAGAGTTTAGATTATCCATGGTTCTTGAGAAGTGTGAGTAAGGGTTTAGAGGTGGTGTCTTTTTATAAGAGGGGGGAGGGGTACTTTAGGAATGTCTTGAAAGATTATTTTATTATAAAATGAATTTTGATTTTCAAAAGGTCCAAAACTCATTTAATTAAATGGTAATGTGATGGTTTTTTAAATCCTCTCAGCCAATAGGTTTTATACAAGTTTTGGTTTCAAATTTAACGTTATCAATTAGCTTTAACCCTTAGTTAACTAATTTAACTCTTATCATGTCTTCTTGTGTATTCATATTATGGTTAATATAGTTACCATAAAATGTCAATCAAACCACATGTAGTTAATTAATGACATGGTAAACATTATATAAGTCATTTGGTTGAATATTATATTTTTAGGAATATTATATCATTTAATAAAATAGTATTTGTTTTAAAAACTCATTATATGTCAATTTTTATACTATTCATATCATTACTTTTTAAAAATTCATAACAACTTGATTATTTTGAAAAAAATAATTATTTAAAAGTTAAAAAGTCAAAATAATCCCTAAAATTAGTGGATGAAATAAAAAGTTTCAAAATAAATTTATTTTAATATTTATAATGTCATTTAATTAAATTATTCATTAATAAGGTAATTAATACATTAACATTGTGTCATAAATATATTTATTTATTTAATATCTAAAAATAATAAATAAACTATCATTAGGTAGGAAATCATTTTATATTTCTAATGACTATTTATAGAAAAAAAATATCACTTATATAACCCCATATAAAAAATGTTTTACTAAAAGATACATGTTTATGTTACATTTTCCCTTTAAATTAATTCTTATAAAATGTCATTTTCACATCCAAGTGGCTCCATGGGGTCTCCGAATCGACCCAAGGATGCCCAGGGTCGTTCATGTATCATCCAATATGATTTGGACACGTTTTATAGTAGTTTAATATTATTATAATATTAATTTTTACCCTTATTTACAAAATTTACCCTTTAACCATGGTAAATAAAATAATTATTAAAGTTACTATTAATAATGTCTAAAAATAGAAGGCACCTATTTACACAATTTTTATTTTCTGATTCAAAATATGGAATCCATTTTTTGAAATTAAAAACATAGAAATTACCAAAAATAATTTTAAATTAATTCCCCTTCTCTATACCAAAAGCATGTTTTTAAGAAGTAAAAACTACTAAAAGATTACCATGTGTTTATGTCCAATTAAAAAGTGAAATAACTTACAATGACCAAAATTGGTTTAAATGATAAAAAAATAATCTAATTACACATTAAATACAATTGAAAATATAATATAACCATATAAATAAATCAAATGAAAAGACAGTTTTGACTTAACATGCAATATTTTTTACTATTCATTAAAAAATGAAATTTATCAGAAAAATATCAAAAAATTACACAAAGAAAATATTTATGTCCTGCTTCATAATAAGAAGTTTATTTTTTCAAATATAATATATAAAAGTGGAAAAAACTAGATTTGAAAAATGGTTATCCATCAAAAGGTAGTAAAACTAGCTTTTAAAAATATTAGAGTATTTATGCTTAAAATTGGATTCATTATCATTTTATACCTCTAACTTTTATTGGATAAATTAAAAAATATTTAACAAACAAGTTTAATCATAATATGGTTAATTTTGTTTATTCACTCCAATACAATAGCTAGGCACTAACATCCATTTAAAATAATAATATTATATTATATTTTTTTCTGTATGACTCAGCATTGTGTGAAACGTAAGATTTTGGAGAAACCCATTGATTTGTGTCGGGTATTCCATCAAACATAGAATCTCCTTTAAGGTAAAATTAATATTTAGTTCAAAAATATAAATAAATATGAAAATTTCATATTCTTAATTGACTTGGGATGTTACATTGATGGTTACTAGTATCATTGAAAAAATTGCCTAAGATAAATTTTCTTCCCCACTAATCAATCCCATAATTGAGTTGGGTAAATTTTATATATATATTTACCCATGAAATTGGTATTATCAAGACCATGGATAAATTCTTAAAAAATTCAATTCCTGATCAACCTTTTCATGAACATGTAAACTTGTGCTTTTTTATTAATATCATGATTTGTGATTAGAACATTCGTATAATCCCTTCTTAATTTGTTCTTTCAATAAAGGGTATGGTATGACCATCAAACGAATTGATATTTTACTTCACTCCTTACAAGTAATTATTTTCAGAGAAAGTTAGGTTCTTGTACATAAGGTTATAACCAATTTCCCATCAATTGGATAACATGACTATTGGATCAGTAGATACTCAAGGATTTCAATTACCTATAGTGGTGGAAGTGTATGTGGATGTATTCCAATTGTAAATTATATATTTACCTCCAATTAAATAGATTTACTTATTTATTGTATTTCACCTCAACAATACATTGATATCTTCAGTAGCTTATCAGGTATACACTACTAAGATTGAAGAACTGAGGATCTGTTGGAGGGCCTTCAGAGAAATGGATTTTTCAATCCTAGTTTATACCCCTAAGAAAGTCCAATATTAATCACTGAAAATATTGATGTAATCCTGAGTCTATGTGTGAATTATCACCTCTTTAACTAGGTTACTAAGAAGAATAAATATCTATTATTTATAAAATGATACATGCATGCAAGTTAATATGTTTAATATTTTTAATATCTTGACATCAGGGCTATAAAATTATTGAAACTTTACGAAAACACCCTAATTATCCCCAAAAATATTTTTTAACATATGAAAATTTCCTAATAAGACAAACTAGAGTCATTACACCCTCCTAAAATTCAAGTATTTTCTCCCAAAAAAGTAATATCCAACTAAAAAATGTATAGGTAATGATATTGTGTCTAGTTCTACCACTCTTACAAGCTCTCCTAAGGATTCCCAAGATTCCACATAACACACACTAGATGAATAAGTCACTCATGATGGATCTTCTCCACCAATCCTTTATACCTACCATGTACACTATGAAGGTATCTCTTATCATGATATTCATCTCACCCCATTAAATATAAAGCTCTAGATTATTCACATGTTTATTAAACTACAACACATAGAAGGAGAAATATGCTTGGTTTTTCTTTGGAGGTATTGTCGGGTGGTATGGAACCTCAGTAACTCTACATATAAGTATAAATAGGCTGATAAACATCAATGACAGCTTGCCACCCCAACCAAATCTTTATAAGCTACATCATGTAGAGACCATTAAGAACACATATTCTTCCACACTTAACATAAAAAACCTCTTAAATTAATCCTAATAAGACTTATAATTGATCTATGTTTCCTTCATGCCCCCTAAGATAATCAAAACCTTTTCTGTCGCCACCTTCAGTATCTCCGGCCTTATATGTGTGGGCTCTTCCAACTCTAACCAGCATGAGGGTGTACTTCAAGGTCTCCTATACAAGACCTAAAATGGAATAATACCAATAGAGATGTTATAACTGTAGGTGTTGTAAAAATACACTAAACCTTTATTATCCTATTATCTTTGGTTAAAGTCCAGCACACATGCCACAACATGTATTCCAATACCTAAATCGTCTAGTCGATCTGACCATCATTTTTGGTGTTGAATGTCAATGTCATCTACAACTAGGTCCCAATATCTTCTTTCAATCCTCGACATAAATATAATTTGAATCGAGGATCCTTTCTTGAAAGAATCTTGGTGGGTACTCTATGAAGTAGAATGATATTCTATAGTACAATATTTCCATGCTTTCCACCAAACTCTAGTATCTAATAGAAAGGAAGTTGGCCAACATAGAATTTTAGTTGATGATAACCCATAAAACATCATGGAATCTCACTATACATGGATTCCCCATTATAAATTACCTATATATACAATCTTAATTCCCTTAAATAACCTTTAAGGTTTGAACCAAACCCACCAGAACCTAATGTTCCGCTTTTAACTTCCAATAGATAAGGCAATAGAATATAAACTCAAAAGAGAAATCCATCCATTCTAGGACACCCAAACTATTATTGAAGATACCAGTAAATATTTTCCACACCCAAATGTATTGATAAGGGGGTGTTAGGGAACTCCCTTAGTACATACTCTTTTAGCACAAATAGAACCATAGTTCATCCTTGAAATAGGACAATGTTCTCCCTACCATTAAAGAATCCATCATAAAAAGGTACTATGAATATCGGATTGTGAAGGAACACACAATAAATATCCATAATTTTTTATTTCCTAATGTGATAAAGAAGTGTAGCTATCATAATCATCAATCGGAGATATGTTGTTCTTCCCTCATCTACCAAGATAACCACAATGAGTATAACTTCTGTGATTCCTCTCCATGAAACTAGGCATGTGATTTCATACTAAGACCAAAATCCAGCATATTTCCTTTCCCTGGTGTGGAGACTATCTCAAATTCATAATATTGCAGGAAACTTAACTGTTTCATATAACTCAGGTTGATATCTTTTTAGGGGATGATATACCTAATACTCTTATAGTCAGAATATAAAATGAATAGATCATTTCAAAGGAAGTGTCACCAAGTATTCATGGTGAACACCAAATCTTCTAGATCCATGTCAATGGTTAAATATTTTTACTAATGAGGTCTCACCCATAATGATCTATAAAAAATCACCACCTTCTATGCATCAATACACATCCATGTTTGGCTCTAGAGGCGTCATAAAACACCATGTACTCAGTTCCCTCCTCTGTAAATCTCAATATTGGTGGACTATTCAATATCTTAAACAACACATAAAATAGATTTTGGAACTTATCAATCCAAACAAATGGTTTTTCATTTTTGGTTTTAAACTAAGATTGAAATAATTTTTGTTCATTTTGGTTTTCGTGATTTTGTACTGTCAGGAATGGATTAAAAAGGAAAAAATAATTAAATAATTATCTATTTGATCAATTAGATAAACCCTAGATAAATTCCTACTTATTTACTCCTTCATCATATCTCCATAGTTAGGCACAAAAACCTGGGAGATTATAGGAGAGATCTATGACACTATTATTGGAATATGAACTTGGGATCAAATAATTGATCATGGAAGAATTATATTTCTCCAGCATCATTGATGACATCAATTGTGAGAACGTTCTCCCCCATAGATATTAGGTTTGAGTTAAATTTCACATTTCATGTGAACCAACCCACATTTCATGTGTCCTTAGATGACCAGCCTAGAGAGTTTAAGAATTTCACACCTAGGGCACCCAGGTATCATACATGTCGTGTTCCCTAGTGAAACACCCCATATACCCTTGATGCCTAGATGGTACACATAAAATGACACCTTCATACCTATATATTATGTACCCCCGAAAGCACACTGTATACTTTCCTTTGGCTTATATTTTGACTTATAGTAGTCTTTTATGAGTGTAATTCTAATATTATCATATTGGTGGCCTTAATTTATTAAGATAGTGATGTGCTTAATAATTAAGCTAGTGTTATCAAGTACATAAGTATGGAAAAGATGATGATTACATGTCAAAGTTCTTACAGAAATCCAACCCTCCCTAACATCATAGAATGTATTTTGGGAATAGATTCCTCTAACTAAATGTATTATAGAGTTATCAATTCTTACTATTTTATGAGTTTTGTCTTGGGTCATGGGATCATCTACCTACAAATCCAATAGTGTTGGTATTTCCGCTCACATGTATTGGATAGGGATCCTCTATATGCAGAGTTGGTATTTCTACCTATGTATGGAGCTTGCACGAGCATAAGATCTTATAATAGAGTATGTATTTCCACTCATATAAATTGGTATGGGATTTAGTGTTACATAGAAAGATAGTTTATGTGGGACAATATTTTGCTTGACATGGAGAAGCTAGAACAATTTCAAAATTTTGGTGATTGTCTATGAAGACTGAGATTATACTCTTTATCTTGAGTAAATCCTATGAGAATATATGGGTTATCCATTATTCATATTCTTTAATATTATTTAGAGTAGACTTTTTTCTTGATGTTTCATATCTTAGGTAATTTCAGGGTGTCCTAATGGGTATATATATACTCACCCCACATAGAATTTACCCACACATGTCTTGTATTATGAAGATGATGGGTATTTCAACAGTTCTTTAGGTAGGACTAGCTATAATTGCTACATAGAAATGATTATTATTAGTTAAAAATATTTCAAATGCAATTTAACACCATTTTAATTTATGAAATATGTTTTTAAATTAATTTATTTTATTTCAATAGCTTGGATTACATGCAACACCTAGTTGAGACGAACCACGATATATTATTAAAATATTATGGGAAGGTTATCTCTTCCTCATTAGATTGGTAGGTATGAATTGTAATATATAAATTATGAAACAATTTTGGTTTAAAATTTTATAAAATAAATTCAATGGTTACAAAATTATTATAAATAAAAATAAAATCATTTTAAAGTAAAAGTTATATTTTTTTAGAAAACTATTTTTATTCCAGAAACACATTTTATATTAATAAATTAAATAAATAACTTTTAGTGAATGATTTTAATGAAATTTATATATTATAAATTTAATAAAATGTTTTAACATTCATATATAATTTATTCTAGTTATGGGATAAGAATAGAATCCAGTTTAATGCTTAAAAATGTATTTTTGTAAAAAGAAAGTTGTCATCATATTTTACACAGTTATTTTAAATTTAATTCATATCACTCGTAGGTATTAAATTTGATAAAATGGATTCTATGTGGAATAAAGAATTTAAAATTCTGTAAATAGGTCCCCTTTATTTCTTGTCAATAAGAATTGTAATCGTGGTAAAATTTATCACCTCGGTAATGGATAAATCACGTTGACCTAGGATAAACAAAATTTATAAGGCCATAATTTTTCACCATAATTATTATTGGATGAATATAATAAAACCCTTATAACCTTAGAATCTAAATTTCATTTTTTAAATGGACTCTTACCCATGAAAACAACCTAAATAAAATTTAAATCAAAAAAAGTTATTGAATGTCTCTCTCTTATTTTTAAATATATCTCTTGTGTCCACATAGGGAAAAATCATTTTATTAATGAATATAAGTTAATATTTCGAGATTAATTAAATATTTTTTACTATTTAAATTGTTTTCTAATTTTTAGTAATTATATATTGAACATAAATTCTTATGTAACACCGATGCAGTATTTATCTAATTAATAAGAAAATATAATAAATGATTTTAAAAATATTAAAAGAAATATAATTTGTATTATTTAATGTGTTAAATGAATTATTTAGATTAATATGACATATTATTATTAATTTAAAGTATTTTATTAATGTTAAAAAATTCATTATATATTGTAAGTCAAAATAAATGAATAGTGTCTAAATAGACAATAATGACATTTTATGAAAATAATATTATATTAAATTACTTAATAATCATAAAAATATTATAATAGGACAATAAAGCTAATATATGGTCTAAAATGACATATATTTACCATTTATATGTCATTTGTAACCACTTTTATTATGAATTACAATAATATATTTCAATATTTTATTAAATTAGAAGAGTTCCCCTCCCCTCAATTATAAAAGACAACCCTCATTTCTATTATTCACACCACATTGAGACTTATAGAGGTAAAAAAAATCTACCAATATCTCATATAAAATACCATATATATATTTTAGAGGTTCTGGTATTCCTAGAAGACCAAACCCATAGCCCTTAAGATGAGATCCAAAGAATTCATATCAAAGAAAAGGTGATTGTCTTAATTGATCACTTTAAATTTAATTATTATTTACCTCCTATATATCTCTTATATTATTTATTAAATAATAAATTACATATCATAAATATAATTAAATTATATTATGATTACTTAATTATTCTTATTCATCATATTTTCCATCAAATGAGTAGTGAAAGTGTCTCTCATGCGTACAAACGGTTTACTGCCTCCACATAGCAATACGATTCATTTTTTGTAACCATATTTTATCGATGATTATTATAATAGGTTTAATGTTTATATATAATATTTATGAAAAAATTATAATTCTATAATAATAATATCATATCTTCATTCTTACCTCCCAAACCTTTGGAATGTGATAACATCATTTGTGCATATGTGTGGACTGCCACCTCCACAAATTGATGTGATTTATTTTTCATTTCTATTTTACATGGATGGTAATAAGAATTTATTTAATGAATATATATTATATATATGATATAATAATTATTCTGTAAATGTGATTTATTATTTACCTTTATTTCATTCTATTAGTTGAAAAATACAAAGAGATTTCATGCGTATGTACGACCTGCCATCTCCAGGAACAGTGCAATTCCTTTTTATATATATAAATTTTATGTATGGTTCTAATTATTTATATAATGAATATATATTTATATTTATATTTAAATATTTATGAAAATTATTTTTATGATGTAAACATGATTAAATTACAAGGTCTAAAACTACCAAACCAAAATAAAATGAAAATAAAAATAGTCATACCATGAAATAATAATTCTAATAAAGAATTATTAAAGAAAAGATGATAAAATGTTATGAGTAAATCATATATAGTATGATATATATTATTATGTTGATATAATAGATTTATAATAAATCTTTATTTGTTATATAGTTGGGAGGAACATGTGTGAAGGAAGTCAGACCTATGTTAAGGGATTTATATTTCAATCCTATCTTAATTGGGATTGTTTATGGTTGAATTTATATTTGAGAAAATTATATTAACATTATCTGATTAACCCATTTCATTTTAATTATCCTGTTTTTATTTTTTAATAATTAATTTTTTACTTTCATATCCCTCTCTTGAAATACTCAAGAGACCGAATGACCATTTTTAAGGAAATCTGACTATGTTTTAATATTTATTCAGGAACCTTTTTCTTCCACATCCTTATTTTATTAAATATTTTCATGAATATTTTTATTATTATATAAATTTGATTAAATTCATTTTTACCAATGTTTTACTTTCAAAAAAATAGGTTAAAAATTACTTTTTTCCCATTTTCCAAATAAGGTATTTTTGAATTTTTACCCAAAAAATGAAAGGAATGTATTCTTATAACTTATAAAGGATGAACAGAATGTCTTACCATAATAACTACTCAATGTTTTTAATCTTAATTTATAAAGTTTCAAGTTTCTTTTAAAATAAAATATTTTCCATAATATTTTGGAGTAATGTTTTTAAAATTTATTTTCAAAATTGAATGGTCAATTTTCTCAAGAAATATTTTAGTGATATTTTAAAGGAATTTTCATATATGATAACATCCTTTTATGTTAATTATTATTTACTAGGTATATGATCCAATGATACAATTATTACTCTTTATATGGATGGTTAATATTAATATTGGTTATATATTTATAAAACTCATTTATTTTTCATGGGTTATGCTATGTCGAATGGATATAATTTTTATAAAACCCATATTTTTTTACGGGTTAATAAATGATGATATGATGAAATAATATATTGTGTAACACATACGTATTGTTTATATTATGTGATGGTGGTTATTTTTTATCCAGAAATGGTGTCCATGTTATAACCAAGGATGGTAGTTACATTAGAACTAATAACAGTGGTTACATTATAACCAAGGATGGTGGTTAAATTATAAATGTGGATGTGTGGGACAAGAATTATATATCCATCCAATGCATTAGGTAATGATCGATATATCATGAGATAAATAGGACCAGAATGGGGAGTGAACCCAATTTAGTAAGGGACTTTTTCCACTATGATTGTCATAGGAGTGACCCTTGAATACTATTATGGAATGTGGAGTGAAACCAATCCACTATGGTAGTCTCAGAAGTGATCCTTGATTACTAAGGAAGTTATTTTCTATTATTATACCACAATTCCATGTATGTGTTCCATCAATACTAGATTTTAAGGAGTTGTTGTATGAGTATCACAGTTTATCATTCTCTATTAATTCGAGAAGTATGAAGATGTATAGAGATATGAAAGAGTATTTATGGTGGTACAACATGAAGAGAGATATTTCTGAGTATGTATCTCAAATAATGGTATTTCATAAACTTATGTCCAAGAGAAATAAGTATAAGGGTATGTTACAATCATTACCCATACCAGAATGAAAGTGGGGAAACATCACCATGGGTTTTTTCATCAGACTCCCCAAGAAAATATGAAGGAAATAGTTCTACTTGGGTTTTAGTTGATCACCTTGAAAATTTAGATCACTTAATTTTTATTAGAGAATATTTCTCTCTGAACTATATTTATAGGGTATACATTAAAAAAGTGGTAAGGTTTAAATGTTGTAACACATTCCATTATATCTAATTAGGATATGAGGTTTACCTCAATGTTTTTGTGATGTCTTTAGTAGGCTCTGGATACAGAGCCTAGTTTCAGTATGACATATCTTCTTCATAAATATAATTAGCATAAAATTACCATTCAAACCCTAAAGGATATTCTAAGATCTTATTTTATAGATTTCAATGATGGTTGGGATCAACACCTTAATCTAGTGAGTTTTCTTATGATAATAGTTTTCACTCTAGCATTCAGATGGATCCTTATGAATCCATATATGGAAGGAAGTGATAGAATCCAAAATTTTCGGATATATATTGATTTTTAATACTATTCAGACCTAATATACCTAAGAAAATTGTAGATATGGATGGATCTACTCAATATCACATAAGTGATGTAAAAATTTGACAAAAAAGTTATGCGGAAAATCATCAGCGATATCTATCATTTGAATTTGGTGAATTATATTCTTATGGATATCTCCATGGAAGATAGTTATGAGTTTTGGAGATAAAGGAATATTGATCCCGATATATATTGGCCCCTTTGAAATTCTTTATTTTCTTTGTAAAATAGCTTATTAGTTGGATTTTCTAATGAACCTCTATCAAGTTCATGATGTGTTCCATGTGTCTCCCCTGAGGAAGTAGATACCTACTCCATCACATGTACTAAAATAAGAGAGAATATCAATAGATAATTATATTTCTTATTAAGTAAAATGATATAAATCATGGATTATAGAGTTAAATTTCTATGAAACAATACTACTCGCATGGTCAAAGTTCTCTAGAGGAATCAGAAATTGGGTGGAGCTGCATGGGAACCCGAGGATATGATGAAACAGATATATCCTAATTTTTTATTAAAGTAATGAATTTAAGGGAGAAATTAATTTCAGGGTGGTTATAATGTAATACCCCAAGATTTTATGAAATATGTTTTTCAAATAATTAAATTTATTTCAATATATTCTGTTACACAAAAAACCAATTTCAAACAAACCAAGATATATTATTAAAATATTATGGGACATTTATCACCTAGCCATTGGACTAGTGAGTATAAATAGTTCTATTAAAATTAAGAAAAATTTATTATTTACACATGTATAAAGTAAATTAATTGGTTACCAATTGATTAGAAATAAAAATAAAAAGATTTTTAATTAAAATCTATATTTTTCTAGAAAACTGTTATTTTATGAAAAAATGTGTTGTTTCTTAATAAAATAAATAAATCACTTTTGTTGAATTATTTTAAATAAATTTATATGTAATAATTTTAATAATTTTTTTAATATGAATCTAATATTTTTTATAGATATGGAATAAGAATAAAATTCAGTTTAATACTTAAAAATATATTTTCCTAACAAAATAGTTTTCATCCTGTTTTACACGCTTATTTTAAAATTAATTTATGTCACTAATAGGTATTGAATTAGATAACATATATTCTATATTTGGAATATTTATGTTCAAATTTGGAAAATATACCAAATTTATTTATAGTATATATTAATAGTAATCATGGTAAAATTTATTAGCTCGGTAAAGAATAAATCGTGTTAACTTAGGTTAGAACTAAGTGATAAGGCCACAATTTTTCATCATAATTATTATAGGATGAATTAAATGTTATCTATATCACTTAAGTTCAATATTTAATTATTTAAGGTACATTTTTAAATTAAATAACCTATATAATATTTAAATCAATGAAAGTTACAAAACATCACTCTCTTAGTTTTAAATACTTATTATGTGTCCACATAGTGACAAAAATATTGTTATGAGTGAATAAAAGTTCCTATTTTGATATTAATGAAAATATTTTCATGATATAAATTTATTTATAAATTTTTATAATTATATAATTACCTTACATTTTGATGCAACACCAATGGAGTATTTCTCCAATTAATACAAAATATAAAAAATGAATTTAAAAATTTTAGAAGTAATATAATTTGAGTGAGTTAACATGTTCAACTAATTTTTATATGAATATGAAATATTATTTTTATTTTAAAGAATTATATTTTAATTCCAAACTTATCTTTATTTATTTTATTTCAAATTAAATTAATAGTTTCAAAATTGACAATAATGATATTTTATAGAAATAATATTTTATTAAATTACATAAGAAAAATTAAATAGTAAAAGATGTAATTATATGGCCTAATATTTCAAACCTTGAACATTTATAGGATATTTGGAAACATTTTTCTTGAGAATGACTTAAATACATTTTAAACATTTATGAAATTCCAAGAGTTCCCCTCCCCTCAATTATAAAAGGACACCCATAATTTTTCTTCATCAGAACACTTTGAGCCTTATATCATGATCAAAATCTACCAAGGAAAATTATAAAATTACCTATAAAAATTATAAAGGTTTGTTTCTTCCCAAAATACCAACTATGGATCTCTTAAAATTATATATAAAGAAGTTGTTTCAAAGAAGAGCAATCACCTTAACAAATCACTTTCTTTTTAATTATTATTTTACCTCCTCTAAATCTATTATATTATTCATTAAATAATAAATCAAATATCCTAAATATACCTAATTTTTATTGTGATTATGAAACTGTCATTCTTCACCCTATTTTCCATCAAATGGGATGTGAAAGTATCACTCGTGGATACAAATGGATTACCATCTCCATGTTGTGATATAATTAATTTTCATTAACATATACTATGGATTAGTATTATGATGGGTTTAATGTTTATTTATGATATTTATGAAATTATTATTATTCTATAACAATAGTATCATATATACCTTCTTACCTTCAAAATCATTGGAAAATGATAACATCGTTTATGTGTACGTGTGTACTACCATCTCCATAAAGAGATGTGATTTTTTTTTCATTTTTGTTTTACTTGGATAGAAATAAAGATGTATTAAATAAATATCTATGATATATATGGTATAATAATTATTTTTTAATGGTTAATTATTATTTAACTTTCTTTTGTTCTATCTATCAAAAAAATGGTAATAGAGTTCATACGTATGTAAAACCTACTGTCTCTATGAATAATGTAATTCATTTTCTTATTTCTAACTTCTATGGATGAATATAAATATTTATATAATGAATATATATGATATTTTATTCATAATTAAAATTATATATATCATGGTAGCATGATTAAAGTATAAGTTCCAAAACTATTGAACAAAAATATACATGAAAAACAAAGTGGTTATCACCCTCCAAATTAGATTTTTATTATTTTGAGAAACCACTTTTTGGAGAAGTGGGAACCTAACACAACCTATCATATCCACCCAGAAACAAAAATAAACATTCTAACTTCAAAATTCCAAATTCAAACTTCAGACCACACAATCCTCACACCTCAAGCAACGTCCCAACATGATGCGAACCCAGACACAAAACAAACTCGTTGACATACCAGATCATCGTCACGAAAGCTGCTAAAAACTATCATCATCAACGCAGAGCACCATCATTGTCATCAACCAAAACACAACTTGTAGTGAGTCACCAGATCACAATATCACTAATAACCAGACCATCAAAAAGAACCCACTAGTAAATCTGAAACACTCCATCTTCAAATAATAACCCAGAGGTGATTTTATGTTCATCAATAAAGGGGACTTCAACATGGATAGATAAAGGATAAAAAACCCCATGCTAGAGCACATCCTGTAATGTCGTTGTCTACTCAAAAAGTTCCTCCCAAATCCTTCTTCAGAACCAACACACCATACTAACTAAGACGGGAGTTTCGAACCTTGAGGATACGGTAGAGTTGAGTGGAAAAAGTCACGGAAGCAATCTGCACCAAAGAAGACAACATTGAGGATGATGAACAGTGAACCACCAAGCCAAAATCTTGTGGAATTAGAAGAACTGAGGTAGATCTGGAAAAGGGAATCAGTAGTGAACAATGACTGCAAGCCACCAAAATATCCCAAACCACCATGAATGACGCTAAACATAAAAAAATATAGATTCTGGTGTAGCATATCCAGATAGAAGAGCTGTGTTGGTTTGCAGTCGAAGGCTCACAAACTAGAGGTACAATCCCACATAAAGAAAGAATGCAAAGAGAAGCCCTAGGGGGATAACCAAGAGAAAGCGAGTGGGAGCCCTGAGAAATAATCACACTATTGAAGAGACATGTCAGAAAACAAGATCACCAAAGTTGAGGTAAAAGAGAGTATTAGATATCAAACAACCATTTTTATATAATAATGTTTAACACTTACGAAATATTTTAGACTTGAGGCAATGGATTTATGTTTCAATCCTATTTCAATCAGAATTATTTATGGTTGAATTTCAATTAGTGAAAATTATATGGTACTTATGTGATTAATCCATCTAATTATTATTATTTCATGGTTATTATTGAATAATATTTTTTTCCTTTTATTTTTCTATCATTAAATAATTAAGAGATCAAGAAAACATTTTTTAAGAAAACCAACATTGTTTTAATATTCGTTCATGAATCTTTTTCTTTTATATCCATGTTTTATAAAATGTTTTCATGAATGTTTTTAATATTATACTATAATTTTTTGAAGTCATTTTACCGATGTTTTAATTTTTTAAAGAATATTTTTAAACATTCCACTTTTTATTTTTTTAATGATGATTTTTTTGACTTTTTATAAAATAATTGAAAATAAATTTTTCTTTTAAGTTATACCGAATGAATGAAATTTCCTTCCATCATAACCACTCAATATTTTGAGGATTTATATTTATTCTTCAAAGGTTAATTTCAAATAAATATTTTTCCATAATATTTTGTAAACATTATTATTTTAAAAGTGATTTTCAAAATGTAAAGGTATTTTCCTCAAGAAATATTCAAGTGATATTATATAAGAATTTTCATATATGATAACATACTTTTATGTTAATTATGATTTAGTGGGGATTTTATCCAATGATAAAACTCTTACTCATTCTTGATATGATTAATTTTTATGTTAATGAGATTTTTATGAAAACTATTAATTTTACATGGGTTATGTTATGATGAATGAATAAAATATTCCTGAAACTCGTTTTATTTTAATGTGTTATGATGTGATCATATGATTTATTATGATATTTTGTAACACATGTGTATGTTTTTCATTACTTGAAGTTATTTAAATTATAATAAATTATGTTTTTTACGTTATATCAAAGGATGGTGGTTACATTATAACCAAGGATGGTGGTTATGTTATAACCTAGGATGGTGGTTATGTTATAACTGGGGACTGGTGGGCCTAGAATTATATTGACTTCTAATTAATTGGGTAATTATTGATATATTTTTGGGTTAAATAGGACTAGAATGGGGAGTGAACCTAGTTCAGTAAGGTAATGGTTTCACTATAATAGTCCTGGGAGTGAACATTGACTATTATGATGGAACATACAGTGACAAAAATACACTATGATAGTTTTTGAAATGATAATTTACTACTAAATAAATGATTTTTTACACTTATAACATAATTACATGTCTTATTCCAATATTATTCTATCATAGAACATGTTATTTGATTCCTTTATGATTCATATCTTATGAAAATCCTAGCTTTATTCCATGAATCAAGGTTTTGATCTTTGATATGAAGGGTATGGTTTTCAAAAGTTATTATCATGTTATCATACTCTTATTCTCATTTTATGTTTAAGTGATAATTTATATTTCCCTTATTTACCTTTATAGAGAATGTAATCCTACCCTTTATAATGTTTTCTTTCCCTGGGTTACGAAGAAAGGTGTTAATTATGATATGTCTATGAATGGTGATAGTTATGAAGAACATAACGGGAGACACTTATGAACCAATTTTTTATGTATCCAACTTTACAAATATAGTAGAACTATATTATTCTATCACATATCATAATTTTGTATAATTAATATCAATATAATAAGATTTAATATCTGCATATTAAAATCATGGGTCATTATAGATAGACATTGAGAGGTTTCATTTTAAGATAATATTCTTGCAGGTTGTTAGGATAGACCTGTTTACTTTTTTATATTCTTGTATTTCCCCCATTATACTCTAATTATATTATTTTTTCTCTATTTTTTAATTTTAGAGGTTGTACAAGAATTCTTTACTATAATTATTATTGATCTTTATTAATCTAGAATCTATGGAGTTGTGTGTGTGTGTACAGGTACATTAGGATAAGGCCTCCCATATATGAATTATACTCACTTAGTCTTAGTCATCATCCCCTGACCAATTGGAGGTGAGCTATGGGTTGTACTCTTTGATTAACACTGGCTTACTGATGGCCTCATTGATTCAGGTTTTGTTAGTGAAGTTCACAGCTAGCTCTAAAAATAGTATTAAAAATATTAAATTTAATAACTCAAATGTGTACATCATTTTATAAATAATGATTTTATTACCAAATAGTGTTTAAAATGGAAATATGGGGGATCCATTGGATTGGTAATGTGGATTTTACCTAAGGATTTACATATGTTTTATTCATTTCATTTTTTGTAATGGTGATCAATCATAGTATAATTAAAAAAGGGAAAATAAATAAATTGATTGATTGATTGATTACTAGGATAAACACTAGATAAATTTCTATTTAATTACTAAAAAGTAAAATCTTTAGTGTTTTCCATATCACTCAACAATATTGAAGGAGAGATTTATGATTCAATTTTTTCATCCATATACGGTCTGGATTTCTGGGATATTAAGGCCTTTGAAAACATGTTAGTGTCCTGTATGATATTCTACGATGTTTAGGGTTTATTTAATGTCTCATAACTATATTGTGTTCTAATATGACACTAGATATAAGTTGGTTTTGTATTTATTAATATTTATGCAGTGATTTCTTATGGATCATGAAATTTTATGCCTCATGAGAAAAATTATATAACCCATGACTTAGAGTTGGTAGTTGTGGTATTCTCCCTAAAGACTTAGAAACACTACCTTCTTGGTGAATGGGTTGTTGTCTATTCTAACCATAATAGTATTAGGTATATCATCACCTATAGAGATATCAATATAATTCAAAGGTAGTGGTAAAATTTATTAAGGTATTACAACATCATGCTAGTCTACACACAATGGAAAGTAGATGTGGTGGAATATTATTTTATTATTAAATCACGTTCACATTTTCTTGGTGAGGTGTTCAAGCAGTTCCACACTTTATTATAATCAAAAAATCAAGATCCATATCTATATCTTCAAAATTAAGGCCACCGTCACATTCAAAATTGTTCTTTAATAAAAAAATACTACTTAAATCCCAAATACAGAAAAAAATACAAGTATATAGTGTGGTCTCTGGGATACATGGAATGTAGGTCTAGAGGTTTCACTCGATGTGTACCACACTACTTGAGTCATATACTATTGGGGGTACAGGTAACACTCTAAACCCTATAGATCGGATATGGTGGATTACTTGTTATATTGGCATGGTTATAAGGAATGAAAATCTTGAAGGAATAATCAGTTTAGTAGTCTTGAAGAAACTAGATACATAAATGTAACTCAAATTACATTGGAGAAGGTTACAAAATACAATACATAACAAAAACTAGAATGCAACCATAAGAACTCAATAAATGATCTCCTCTTCATCACCTATTGAAGGTAGAAAATAAAATGGATGAGCTCAAATTCTCATTAAGGGTTAAAAATAGAGAAAGCATGAATCAATAATAATTAAATCATAAACAGATATGGAAAGGTGAATAAATGAAAAACACACGCCATTAATAAACTGAGAAAGGGCATGCATCCATAGATTTTGTCATAGTGAAAACCTCATGGATATTAATGACTGAAAATGAATAAAGATAATGCTTATTAATTGGACAAAATTTATATGGCACATGATACCATAATACCGTTAAAATTGTTTAGTTCTATGGGTAGAAACTTGTCTTATTTTTTTGGAAACAAACTTGAAGGGTTGGTCGCCAAACTGATTTGTCTTATGAGACCTACCAATGAATAGATGGGATATAGAGGGGCCCTCCCACCACTTAATGTCAAAATTATTCTTTATAAATTTATTCAATACAAGATAGATATGCCTTTTCAATATCCGTATAGAGTAGATTATACAAATTTATCAATATTTTCATAATTAAAATATATTTCCAAATAAACATTGTATGTAAAATGGTATACAGTTTAGAAAAAAACATATCCATGACATGAGATTATGGATATTTAATATAAATATAGTTTAAAATGAAAATTGATCTCAAATGGGCAGTAGGTACACCACATAAGGATTATTAGGTGCACCATACAAAGTTAGGCACAACAAAATAGTAGTTGAGACAAAGTCTTTTACCACAATGTAATCGGTCGAATCATATGACCAGAACTTAATAACCCTCAAATTAATCTTTGAATAAAATTAATATAAATATAATCATATTATTATGTATCAAATGGAAGTACACATATACCACATACAAGAAATAAGTGGTGAACAATAGAAATATCACAGAAATGAAAGTGAGATGAGAAACCCCTTACCTTATGCTCGAGTGGGTTCTTCGTTTGTTTTAATGACCTGAATAATAAAATTTAGCTTCATTAATTAATAACTACATAACCTCATATACATTTAATTTATTTAGTATAACCTTATTAGGTTCATTTATGTCCCTTTTTTGTTCTTCACTTTATCCTTTATTAATGTTCATGAAACCATTTTAATTGTTGAACCATATAATAATATATTTATTTCATCTCATTAATGTTTTAGAATCCTTAGACCCTAATAATATAAAATAATAATACAAAAAAAAGTTCATTATGAACAAAATGGACAAGTTAATCTGAATATTTGTAATAAAATTTTAACTAATGAATCATCATCATGGTATATAACCCAAATCATTATAAGATCCTTTATATCTTCTTAATGTCATTAATAAGATATATTAAAAATTCTGGATGTTTAACCACATTTCAAATGAACTTAAATTCATGAAAACAAGTAAATGAATCATGAAAACCAAGGAAGGAAATGCTTCCAAAACAAGAAGGAGAAAGTGAAGAACGAAACTCTGTCATCCACGAAGGTTATAAATTAGAACCTCATGGATGTTGATTTCATTTTTAAAAATAAAATGGAGGGAGTAAGAATATTGATGATGGTTCTTCCATTAACATGATATAATTCTAGTACATAGATGATACTTGAGTTTATCATGGTCATTTGGATAGAGGAGATGAGGATAGAAAAATAAAAGAGATGAACTTGAAAATAAAATAAAAGGTGAGAGATCCCTTATGAAAATTCTACAGCCTAACAACATTGCTTAAAATTTAATAAAATGAAATGATGTGAGAAAAAGGGTATCTCATCATATTGACATAAAAAGGATAGTAATAAGAACACCTAAAATCAAAACCCCAATATATGATAATGGAAAATCAAATATATAACATAAAAGAAGTGTCGACTAAAAGAAGAGAATGAAGGATTCCCTTACCTTATAGAGTAACTCCTAGATCTTGAAGGATGGGACCTTGGGGGATTATGGAAACCTTGGGAGGACTCCTAGAGAGGTAAAACCACCAGATATTCGAGGATGATGGATTTTTAATGAATAAAGATAAATGGATAAGTGGGTATTTATAGAAAAAGAGAGGTAGTTTTTAATAATATCAAAGGGACACCTCATTAGTGGGTTTTTTTTTCAAACCATGGGCTTTCCCATGGTATTCTCCCATGGTTTTAGCCACATGGAATACCTCATGTCATATTATACTGTAAAAAAGTCTACCAGCTTTTTATTTTAATTATTATGTCATTATGATGTCATTAAACTACTGAAAACTCAAAACTGTATTTTTACTATTCGTGAAAATTTCAAGTATTTTAGAAAAAATCCCAAAAATTCACCATACCCATTTTTCAATGTGTAGAATTCAAAAATGAACTCCATTTTTTTGAAAATAATTTTCTAGGTATTTTTAATTTAATTTTTAAATAAAATCATAGTTAATTCAAAAAATTACAATTTAAAGGTATGATTAGTTTTGTATTACATTGAAAAATTAATTAACTTCTCATTATCTTATTACCTTAAGAAAATAAAATATTATCATTAGTTACTATTTATAAGGGTCATATTACTATTCATATTACTATTCATAAGGGTATGTTACTATTCATCAAAAAATCAAGCTGGTTCTATCAGACTCCAAATGACTTAATGGTCACAACTCTAGATGACTTTTTTTTGAAATTCAAAACATATAAGTGGAGAATTTATGTTTAATGGATAGGTTTTGACTATCTCATAAATAACCAAGTGTTCTTTCAAAGGAACATAGTGCTTTATGACATATAGTCTATGAATTGAATGTATTTAAGAGAAGCATACCATAAAGTTTTTTGGGTGTTATATTATTCCCTCCTTCAGAAATTTCGTCCTCAAGATTTAATGTATAAATCCCACAAAAAAGATGTGGGTGGTTCTTATTAATGAAATCCTCTAGTTCCCATGTTGCTTCCTCCGTATTTTGGTTTCTCCAAAGAACCTTTACTAGACGATTTGTCCAATTTCTCAATACATTCTCCCTTGTGTCAAGAATTTTGATAGGCTTCTCATGGTATGACAAATCATGTTCCAGTTCTATTTCTTCATATGTGAGTACATGCATTGGGTCTGGCATGTATTTCTTTAACAATGACACATGGAACACATCATGAACACTATAGAGATTTGTCGGCATCGCTAAATGGTAAGCTACAGTTCCGATTCATTCCAGAACTTCAAATGGTCTGATGTACCTGGGGCTCAGTTTCCCTTTCTTACCAAACCTTAGGACACCCTTCCATGGAGATAATTTTAGAAAGACATGATCTCCCACTTGAAATTCCAAATCCTTTATTCGGTTTTAGCATAACTCTTCTGTCTACTTTGGGATGATTTAATATGGTCTTGTATTGTCTTCACCTTTATTGTGGTCTCTTCAATAAGTTCTGGGCCTATAAGTTTCCTCTCATCAACTTTGTCCCAACAAGTTGGAGTTCGACGTCTCTTTCCATATAATGCTTCATATGGATCCATTTGAATACTATAATGGAAACTATTGTCATAAGAAAATTCCAACAAAGGTGTGTATTGATCCCACATACCTTGGAATTCAAGAGGGAATGACCTCAGCATGTCTTCTAGAGTTTGAATAGTCCTTTCAGACTATCCGTCAGTTTGGGGGTGATATGCAATACTCATACGAATCTCAGTATTCAAAGCCTTCTGGATATTTTCCATAATTTTGATGTAAATTGGGGATCTCGATCGGATACAATTTATATAGGTGCACCATTAAGTCTTAAAACTTCATTAATATATAGTCTTTCCAGGAGATCAAGTGGTAAATCTTCTCTTATAGGAAGGAAATGTGCTGATTTTATGAGATGATCAACAATTACTCGTATTGAATCATTCCTTCTAGGTGTCCTCAGTAGTCCGGTGATAAAATCTATCGTAATGTTATCCCACTTATACATAGGAATAGGTAGAGGTTGTATCACTCCTCTGGGATTTTGTCTCTCTGCCTTAACTTGTTAAAAAACTAGACACCTTGACATGTGGTCTACAATTTCCCGCTTCATATTATCCTACCAAAAATATTCCTTCAGATATATGTACATATTGGTGCTACCAATGTGTATAGAGAAATTTGAGCTATGGGCATCATTTAATAGTTCCCTTTTTAGCTCAGGTACTGATGGAACACATAACTTCTTCCCAAATTTCAGAACTCCTTCTTTATACACGAATTCTACCAGTCTCTCATCCTTGATAGCATTAATTTTCTTTTGAAGATTCTCATCATCATATTGAGATCTTTTTATCTTCTCAAATAAATATGGTTTAGTAATCATTTTAAAGATAAAATATGTTTCCCCTTCCTTAAAAATTCTCATATCCATGTTTAGTAGATTAAAAAATATAGGATCTCTCTCGATCCTCATTTGAGTCAAAAGTCTAGGATCCTTCCTTCTTAATGCATCTGGCACCTTATTCGCCTTTCTTGGGTGGTAGTGTATTGAACAATTGTAATCTTTGAGTAACTTGAGCCATCTTCTTTGACTCATGTTGAGTTCTTTTTGTGTGAAAATGTATTTCAAACTCTTGTGGTCTATATAAATCTCACATCTTTCTCTATAGAGATAATGTCTCCATATTTTTATAGAAAAGATTATGGCTGCTAACTCCAGATCATAAGTTGGATAATTTTTCTCATGGGTCTTCAATTTTCTTGATGCATAAGCAATAAATTTTTCATTTTTCATAAGGACACAACCCAGCCCATTCTTTGATGCATCGTTGTATATCACAAATCCATCACTTCCAGATGGAAGAGTCAAAATTGGATCATTGACCAATCATCCTTTCAGTTTTTTGAAGCATTCTATACAATCTTTTTTCCACACAAACTTAACTTCTTTACATGTGAGCTTGGTTAATGGGTTAGCTAGTGGGGAGAAATTCTAAACGAAATGAAGATAGTCTCCTGCTAATCCAATAAAACTTCATACCTCGGTTATGTTTGTTGGCGTTGGCCAATCTTAGATTGCCTTTGTCTTTGCAGGTTCAACTAGGATTCCATACTTAAAGACAATATGGCCAAGAAAGGAAACTGATTGAATCCAAAATTCACACTTTCTAAACTTCCCATATAATTCATTTCTTCTAAGAGTTTTCAAAATAATCCACAAGTGATCCTCATGGTCTTCATAGATTTTTGAGTATACTGGGATATAATCAATGAATACCACAACAAAGTTATTAAGATATTCCTTGAAAACTCTATTCAATAAATCTATGAATACATATGGTTCATTCATCAGTCCAAAAGGCATCACTGTAAACTCGTAATGCTCATACTTGGTTCAAAATGTTGTCTTTGGAATATCTTCCTTCCTCACACGCAGTTGATGATATCTAGATCGAAGGTCAATCTTTGAAAAGTATTGATATCCATGAATTTGATCAAATAAATCATCAGTCTGGGGTAGAGGATAATTATTATTTATTGTAATAGCATTGATTTCCCTATAATCAATGCATAACTTCATGGGTCCATCTTTCTTTTTGACAAACAAAACCAGGGATCCCCATGGAGAAACACTAGGTTGAATAAATCCTTTGGCATTCAAATCCTATAGTTGTTTCTTTAGATCCACTAACTCCACAGTGGAAATTCTATAGGGGGTCTTTGATATAGGTCTTTCATCATGAATTAAGTTAATGAAAAACTCAATTTCTTGCTCTGGAGGATGTCCAGGTAAATCCTATGGAAACAAATCAATGTATTCTTTCACTACATGCACATCCTCAATTTGAATATTTCTTTCCTGACCCATAGATATTGGGTTCTCTTCCTCTCCAATAATTTCATTCAATAAAGATATTGGGGGTGGTTCTAGATAAGAATCAGATGGAAAGGTCTCCGCTATAATGATAAGAGATTCTAAACCATTTTCAAAAAAATTAACTTCCTTTTTCTTGCAATAAATCTTCACATCATAGTTTGATAGACAATTCATATAAATAATTATATCAAAGTCAGTCATTGGTATGATGATAAGGTTAGCAACTAAAGCACGTTTATGTGTCATGAGGGGAACTAGTTGACATGCCTTTGTTGCAATGATGCATCCCCAAGGATTTTTTACTGATAACTCCTTTATTAAATCAAATTGGACATATTTAATTTTCTTGGAAAAATGGGAAGATATACATGAATGTGACAATCTAGAATCAAATAAAGTTTTTTTCAAGTTTGAGGAAACAATTAAAGTACCTTCCACCACACCATTAAGAACTTCAACTTCCGCATTTGTAATCGTATAAGCTATCCCTTGTTCTCTTGGATTTTTCTGAGTCATGTTTCCTTGGCACCTAGGACACTCATTTCCTGAGGTGATTGTTTCCACAATTTTCCCATAATGGGAATTTCTTTGTTCCCTTGTTCTTCTTTAATGCTTCACCTTTCCCTTGTTTATCAGAGTACCTCTTATTATCTTGGTTCTCCTTGAACAAATTTTATCTAGAAAATTCCTTCTCTGTTTTGATGGCACTTGATACAATTTCATCATATGATGAAAATGTTTGAGAAGCCAATGCCCTTAAAATACTTGGCTTAAGACCTTAAAATAAATGATCAATCTTGTCTGTCGAGTCACGTATGTAATCTACGGCATACCTGGATAGCCTTGTGAAGGTATCCTCATACTCTGTAACACTATCTTCTTCCCTTTGTTTTAATACAAGGAATTTCCTCTTCATTTCAGTTTGTTTATCATGAGGGAAATATTTTTCGAATAATATTTCCTTAAAAATCCTCCATTCCATATCTTCTATTTCTTCTTCCTCTGTGGTATTCTAAATCAAGGACCACCATTAATCAATGTCGCCCTTGAGACAATATACTTCCAGTACTACATTTTCATTTTCATTGCATCTTAATGCCATGAATATCTTTTCAAGGGACTTGATCCATTACTCTACAACCACTAGGTTAGTAGTCCCACTGAAAGATGGGGTCTTCTTTCGTATGAAAAGATCCAACATAGGTGTGGAATGGTTATTCATTACAAACTAAGTAAGTTTGTTTCCCTCTGGAATCGGGGATGACCTCGTTGATTGAAGGTTCAAACATTCCAATCGGTTTCTAACGGGTTTGTTTGTAGAACCGAAAAAATCCAATGATTCTGTATCCATTTGGACCTACTTTCTAAAGGTAGGTGCTCATTAGTCGTGGACTGATGAGGCTTACGAATTTACATTGTTCGAGAGGATGGGAGGTCGGACTCATCACACCTTTTTGAGGGGAATTATTGTCAACTCTGGGACTCTCTTTATAGATTTAAGTTATGTTCGTGAATCCTTATTACAATAACAAGTATAAAATGCGCTTTCCTTTAGATCTGACAATCAATTATTGATATGAAGAAAATTTAGAGAATCTTTTATATGTATTCTAGGTTCTTCATCGATAGAGAATCATCTGTATTTGTTAGAGATTCTTAGTTTATGGTATCCTTAAAATACATAAAATTATCTTGGTCATTATGATGACCATACCGGTTTTAAAGCCACTCAGTGGGGAACTTGAAGTTTATTGTCATTTAGGAGGACATGGATTATTTCAGAATTAGGATCGTACCCACTGATGGGATACCTACGTATCCTTTGTTTTGGAAAAGGAATCAGAACCCACGTAGTTTGAATAATGGAGTATGATGTTTATGATTGATGGATCAAAGAAATATGTCATAATTACTTTTACACTCTAAGATCATGTGATTCATGATTGGTGTGAGAAACAAGAGGTATTGGGAAAACCAGAAAATTGTGCCATGAAATATGCAATCATAATAAATGATGTGGGGCTTATTTATATATGACTGCCCAAAATAGATGAGGATTTAAGATTTACTTCAGGGAAGAAATCCAGGAACAGGGTCCATAAAGGTATATGTACTTTATGCAGATTTGGATACTCTAATATTGGGACTTACTCCTAAGGAAGATGCCCAAGTTAGAAGGGGACTTATGATTGGGTTTTATTCCTGAGAAGGAAGCCCAGATCAAAAGGAAATTAAGACTGGGGCTTACTCCTTAAAAGGAGGCCCAGGTTAAAGGGATTTGAAAATTAAAGGGACTTGGGGCTTACTCTTAATGAGGAGGCCCATATTTGAGACAGGGGCTTACTCCTGAAAAGGAGCTCCAGGTTAAGGGAATTACGGTTGGGGATTACTCCTGAGGAGGATGCCCATATTTGAGATTTTAAGACTGGGGATTACTCCTAAGGAGGATGCCCAGATTAGGGTACTTGGGACTTACTCCTAAAGAAGATTTCCAAATTAATGAGGACTTGGGGCTTACTTCTAAGGATGATTCCCATATTAATGAGAATTTGGACTAGGGATTACTCCTAAAAAAGAGGCCCAGGTTAAATGTATTAAGGTTTGGGGATTACTCTTGAGGAGGATGCCCATAATTTGGGGAATTGTGACTGGGGCTTACTCCTGAAAAGAAGGCCCAAGTTAGGGGATCTGGGGCTTACTCCTGAAAAGGAGGTTCATATTTGAAAATTATGACTAGGGCTTATTCCTGAAAAGGAGGCCCAAGTTAGGGGATCAGGGGCTTACTTTTGAAAAGGAGGCCCATATTTGAGAATTATGGCTGGGGCTTATTCCTGAAAAGGAGGCCCAGGTTAAGGATTCTCTAATCTTAAAGGATGAGGTTGAATGAATGAAATCTCAATCTTTAGTGACATAAAGATCTATAAATCACTAGATTTTGAGAGATGTTCCACAGTGTTCCTTTCAGACAAGGAACCCAAATCCAGAAATCATTCCATAAATGGCTTTGAAGAGTGTCTTGAAGACTGAATCTTGAATATGAGAGGTGGAATGACATAAGAGGGGTGAAATGGGCAGGAAAGGCACCCAAAAAGGTTAGGGGCGCGCAAGTCCTAGCAGGCGCGCAGGTACTTCCTGGGCGTGCAAGTCCTGGTCACGCAGGTATACCTGCGCGGCACATGGGTACTTGCGTTATTTTCAGCCATTAGAGTAATACTTGGGCGAGACTTGGCCCAAACCCTTCGTATTATCCCTAGAGTCTTTCCAGAAGATGGCGCGCAAGTTCTGGTGAAGAAGTAGGGCGGTGCGCAAGTGTGTCCATTTCCCTTAAGGGTAAAACCACTTAGGCGCGCAAGTGTTAGTGAATTCTAACACTTAGACCTTACTCCTCTTGTTTAGACCTTCCATTCTAGGTAAATAATTACCTTATAAGAGTTTGGAAGACCTGCAGAAGAGACTTGGGAATTCAGAGCTCTGTGTGTGAATTCTGGAAAAATTCCTCCTCAAAATGGGGGGCCCACAGGGTCTATTTATAGGCTAGAGAAGACCCCGGGAATTTATCCTTTAGGGTTCACAAGTCACTTGTGTGACCATTAGGTGGAGCGCAAGTATACTTGCGCGACAGTGAGGGAACTTGCGCGACCCTTGTGCTTTTGAAGCCTTGTTCATGCCTTTGTCGATTTTTGATGATTTCTTTAAAGGATGAATCAATTTGTGCTAAGTCATTTCCCTTTCCATTCTTTTAGACAATGTGACGAAAAGGAGCATCAACAAAAGTCCCCCCCTCAGAGTTGGATCCAAAAGAAATGAGGATTTGACTCTGAGGAAATTGAGAATCAAAAGGAAATTGGGGCGTGTAAGGTTGGGCGTGCAAATGAGCTTTGGGCGCGCATGGTCTGGCGTGCAGGTGTACGGCCTTTAGTCGCACAGGGTACGGCACGCAGGGTCATGGATACGTCTATAAATAGGGGGCTTCATTCCGCACAAAGCACTCGACTCTCATGGATTTCTTGCTCTCGGCGCGCATCTTGGCTCTCGGCTTTTGCTTGTCCGCGCAAGTGATTCCACTGTTTCGCACTTCTTGTTTCTTGTGTCGCACTTCTGTTAAGGTATTTGGACTTGCGCGATGATACTTGCGCGCCAAGTACTTGCGCATCACATCCATACTTGCGCGCCAAGTTTTAGAATTGCGCGCCTTAATGCCTTTGCCATTTTTTTCAAATTCTTTCGCAAATTTTATGAAAAATAAACTTACTTAAGAGTTAATTATTCAACCTTTGTGCAGATTCAATGGCTCCCAATAGAATCGGAACAGCTGATGAACTGGCTAGCAAGCGTATTGATGACATGATGAACATTGTTGGCCATGATTACTATGATATCTGCGACATCACTTTCCCAGATTTGGATAAATACTTGAAGAAATATCATCTTAATTTCACACAGAGCATTTACTTACCTTTGTATGGTCATGGTCATCTGCAAGGAGTCAATTTTCCAAATGAAAATAACTATATGCCTAAGATGAAGTTGCACCACTACTCCTCTATTTCGGTTATGTTGTACATTAAGAGAAACAACATTGGTGTGAACTTTCAAATTTTTCCTCCATGTCATTTCCTTGAAGATATGAAAATGGAAAACCCATGGGCTGAAATGTTTTCCGCTTCCGGTTGGTGGAGAGAAGACAAACATGGCATTAGAGAAATATCTAAAAAGAGTACTCTCTCCAAATGGATCTTTACTTCCAATGCTCCATTCTCAAATCCATGTATCCATCTTCCAAGTCTCTTGGACATAAACAGAGTCACTGTTTCATCAGCAGAAAATTTTCTCAAACCGCACTCAAGAACATCCTTTTACAATTGTTCCAAGAATAGCTGGTATCACTACATCTTTTATTGTATTCAGTTGAATTAATGAATTCTAGGTGGTTGCTGATGAAGCTCAGGATGTCGTAAATCAAATGAAGAGTTATGCTGAAAGCCTTTTGTAATTTCTTGGAAAAAAAGAAGAGGCTCCAATCTGTGGATGTCCCTCTAATTCTTGTGCATCAAATGGAAAGAACTCTTTCATCTCCAATCACTTGTGCACGTATTTTCCTTTTCTCCCTGCTTTAAATTTTACCTAAGCCAATGGGCCTAGTAAGCATAGTTTGATTTTTACTAGGATTATTATAAATAACCCTACAAACTTTGAATATTTTAATTGCTCAATATTACCTAAATCATATAAAATGTATGTTTAGTGATCTAGAACTTGACTTTTACTCAGAGTTCCTTTGTCTTTTGTGGTCATTTTAAATTCATTCACATCGGACATAAAGAGGCTAATGTTTAAGGTCGAAATATCTTTGACTGAATGAATTAGAATTGACTCAATTCTTTGACAATTTATCTGAAAACATATTACCATACTCAAGTATGAGGGGAAAATGTAAACTATAACTTAAGAAAATTTGGATCTGAGGAATGATATGAAAAAGAGATAAAAGGTATTAGAAGAAGTGGTTTCCAAGAATGAAGTTACCATTATTTAACAAACCTGTTAGGGTGTTGAATTATATAGGGCCACCTAAGGGCATTGGCTGCATAGTCAAATAAATAGTATCTTTTGGCTAACAAGTCTGTTATGTAGACAGTTTATGCAAGGCCGCCTAAGGGAACGTGCTGCATAGTCAGGAAAAAGAACTCTCTGAAATTTACTTTCCTAGTGCTAAAAAGCCAGTAAAAGTTTATGAAGATTCAAATTTTCCAAAGTATAGAGTTTGTTGTATGGAAAGAGGTACTTGAATATGGAGAAGATATTTTCAAACAATATTATCAAAGAACTGGATGAATATCACTCCTACGAAGGTCTGACCCAAACGTAGGGAAGGAGAATATAAACCATAGACTTGAATACTTTCAGATCATGAGAAAGGATATGGGACAAGTATGTTAAGGATGGCTATTTTTGTGGATCCCTACATATTGTCATTAAGAAAAATAAGGAAAAAAGAAGATTTCTTCCTAAGAATGAAGTTACCAGTATCTGACAAACCTATTAGGGGGTTTGAATTATGCAGGTCCACCTAAGGGAATTGGCTGCATAGTCAAATAATAGCATCTTTTGGCTGACAGGTCTGTTATGTAGACAATTTATGCAAGGCCGCCTAAGGGAACGTGATGCATGGTCAGGAAAAAGAACTCTCATAATTTTAGGCCTTTTGTGATTATAAGTCAAGAAAAGGGTTATGAAGATCTGAAAATATTTAAGGTTAGGATTATGACACATAAAGATGGGTATTTTCCAATGTATACAGAGATACATAGATCAATGCTAACCATAATCATGTTGTGGCTGGGTCCTGAATGGAAATGTTGGACTTCACTATGTATCCCATAAGGATGGGAATCAATCCATACGTAGTTCTTGAACTACAGTTTAACGTCGTGTGGGACAAAAGGATTGGAGATCTTAGTTTAGGGTCATAGAGCTTGGACCATTATAATAAATACACAGTGTGTGTTTTCATAGGGACTTGATCAGCCAGGGGACTAAAAGTGGAATTTGGGGTTAGGCCCAAAAGACATAGGGCTGGATTTGAGGGACACTCGAACATTCCTACGTATCCCATAAAGATGGGAATCAAGCCTACGTAGTTCTAGAAATACCCTCTGTACAGATTTGGTTCGTACATGTGAAAGGTGAAAAGGGACTTTAGTGAAATGATGGTTTAACCCAAGATAAAAGGTTTGGGAATTGCCATGTATGCACGTAGTCTTTTAAACAAAACATGATTTAAAAATCAATGTAAATAATGGTTCCCTCACAGGTGAGGGTATCAAAGAATATTTGTAGTTTATTGTCATACTGGACAAAACAGTGTTGTATAGTTTAACATCGTATAGCAAGGATGAAAGTGAACCAATGTAAAGATATTGATTATAGTGGCGGTTTCATTAATCAACATCGTATGAGATGGAGGTGAACCGATGTGAAGAGATTTATTTTGGGATTGAACATTGGGAGGTTTCCTACGTACCCATCCCGGAATGCAAGGATCAAATTCCGCGTAGTTAAATTAAAGAATGAATTAGTGATCAAGTTGTTCTTGGGGACAATGATCTAAAATAGAGTGTTGGGACTTACACATGGTTAGTAGCCCAGAGAGAGAGTTATGGTTGAAGTTTTCTCTAAGATCACGTGAGTCATAATCGGTGTGAGAAACAAGAGTTAGCAACAACCCTAATGATGCACAGTTTAATTTCATGTAGGACATATAAAGGGACTATGCAGTTTGAAGTCTTACAGTTAGGACTATTGGTGCTGCACAGTTTAGTGTCATGTAGCAGGGATAAAGTATAGTTTAATGTCATGTAGGACATATCAAAGGACTTTCTATACAGTTTAGTATCATGTAGTTAGGACGATGGAGACAACACGGTTTAATGTCATGTTGGATAAAAAGAGGACTGTGCAGTTTAATGTCATACAGTAAGGACAAAAGAGAACACATTTTAACGTCATGTTGGACGTATTAAAGACTTTTTTTATAGTTTAACGTCATGTTGGACGAAAAAGGGACGATACAGTTTAGCGTCATGTTGGACGTAAGTTCCAATAGTTTAAGGTCATATGCATGGACTGTTGGTTATGCAGTTTAACGTCATGTTGGATGAAAGGGACTTCTATATAGTTTAACGTCATAAAGCAAGGACAATGAAGGGGGGCACAGTTTAACGTCATGTTGGACGTATTAGGGAACTTTTTCACAGTTTAACGTCATGTGGGACAAAAGTAATACAAATAGTTTAAGGTCATATGTATGGATCGTGGATGATGCAGTTTAACGTCTTACTAGATGGTGGTGCAGTTTAAGGTCATATCAGACCAATGATGATATATTTGTGTTTATACAAAATACTTCTTCAAAAATCTGGCATTGGTTGGAGTAGTGATGAGTTCTCTATCCATCGAGATTAGTGAATAATCTCCATTGGAGTATACCCTATGTATTGAGTAAGGTCCTTCCCATTTTGGCTCAATCTTGGGAGGTTTCTTTCCTGGTATCATTTGAGTTCTGAGAACTAATACCAATTCTCCCTGAGTGAATGAACGAAGATGAACTTTTTTGTTAAAATCTTGTGCTATTCGATTCTGATAGACTTCCAAGTGGTGCAAAGTGCACAATATTTTCTCATCTTACCATTACAATTCATTCAATCACTTTTGAGATTTCTCATCTGTAGATGACTGATCACAAATGGCTACTTTGAGTAAAGGAAATTAAACTTCAATGGGCAAGACGGCTTCTGTTCCTTATACCAGAGAATATGGAGTTGACCGAGTTGCAGTGCGGGTGGTAGTCTGATAAGCCCATAAAGCATGGAAGAGTTTATCAGGCCATGATTTATTATATTTATCCACCATCTTTTGCAGTATATTTGACAGAGTCTTATTGAAGGCTTCTATCTGGCCATTGGCCGTTGCATGATACTGAGATGAATGGTTGGATTTGATGTTGTATTCTTGATACAACTTCTTCACCTCAGATGAACAGAAGTTGGTGCCATTGTCCGTCAATATGGTATGAGGGACACCAAATATGGTAATGATGTTAGACTTGATGAAGCTAACAATGAATTTAGAACTGACTTCCTTAAGAGGTATTGCCTTTTCCCATTAAGAAAATAAATCAGTAGCAGTAAGAATATACTTAAACTGCTTGGTCGTAGCTGAAGGGTAAGGTCCCACCACATCCATTCCCAATGTGGCAAATGGACATGAGTATTTAACTGTATGAAGAAACTCTGTAGTTTGATGAATGAAGTTGGCATTTACTTGGCATGAATGACACTTCTTTGTAAAATCAACACAATCTTGTATCATTGAAGGCCAAAAGTATCCAAGCCTTCGAATCTGATCAGACAGTCTATGTCCAGACTGGTGGGCACCACAGATTCCTGCATGTACTTCTTTCATAATAGCCATTGTCTCTTCACCGTCAATGCATCTAAAGATAACTCCATCAAAACCAAGTTTGTAGAGAATTTTCTCTAAGTGATATGGGCTATCATAAAGAGTAAAATTGACCACACGTCACCGGATTTGTTCTTGCCCGGCTCTAACAGGTGGAATTATTTCATTTTGAAGGTATTCCCTGATAGGTGACATTCATCCTGTAGTATGACTATAAGGTTCAGGAATGGGACTAATTTCATTAATTTACTCTGTTCTGATTCGAACATAAGGTGAAATTGCACGACGGTGGGAAATACTGATGGTTGTCTCGTCCCGATTTGGATCTTACAGAGCTGTGGCTATATTAGTCAGTGCATCAGCTTGAGCATTTTGTGATCACGGGACATAAGAAAATGTCAGTTTTGAAGGGAATTCTGCCATTAACTCTCTAACGTAATCATAAAAAGGGATTAGTTATTATTTTCTGATGGCATAATCCCCATTGACTTGTTTGATTACCAGGTCTGAATCACCTTTCACCTTTAAGTGATTCACTTGTACTTTAAGCGCCAATTCCAAGACTATGATTAAAGCTTGGTATTATTCTTCATTATTGGTACCACCTTCCCATAATAAGAAGGAATAAGGTAACGCTGCCTTTTCTAGAGAAATGAGCACAATTCCTAAGCCAACTTTGTTGAATTTATGATTTTCCATTTTCCTCCCTGTTGGACTTCTGGAAGCACCATCAAAATACATTTCCCATGCATGAGGACTTTCTTGAATAGAGAAGACTTCCTCATCAGGGAGTTCAATATCTGAAGATGTGTCTTCCAATGAAGGGTGTTCAGCTAGGAATTTAGAAAATCTTGGCCCTTTATTGCCTTTTGAGACACATACAAAATGTTGAATTGATGCAAAATAACTTCCCACCTTTCCAGACGTCCTGTAAGCATTGGATGACTAAGGATGAATTTGAGCGGGTTATTACGAGATACCAATTGGATCTCGTGATGTTGCAGGTAGTGTCTCAACTTCTGAACTGCAATGATTAATGCCAGGTAGCACTTCTCAATACTTTAATATTGGGTTTATGCTTCAAGCATAGTCCGACTGAGGTAATAGAGGCTATTTTCATTCCCAGCATCATTCTTCTAAGCAAGAAAGGCACCCAATTATCGCTCTAGAGCTGTCACATAGAGGATAAGTGGTCTTCCTTCAATAGGTGGCATGAGTACCTGTGGACTCAAGAGGTATTTCTTGAGAATATTGAATTCTTCTTGACATTCTTCGGTCCACTAGTAAGTGACTCCCTTCTTCATAAATTTGATGAAGGGTAAACTTTTTCCTGCCAAATTGAAGATGAAACGCTGAATATAGGCTAAGGGTCCTTGAAGTCCTCTTAATTCTTTCATATTTAAAGGAGGTGACATACCAAGGATTGAATTTTTTTTTTCAGGATTGACTTCAATACCACGATGGTGTACAACAAAGCCGATAAATTTTCCTGAGGTTACCCCAAAAGAACATTTTAAGGGGTTCATCTTCAAATTATGTTGTCGAAGCTTGTGAGGTATGACTTTCAAATCAGCCAAGTGATTAGAACGTTGTTTTTATTTAACCAAAAAATTGTCTACATAGCATTCAACAAACTTCCCTAGAAAGGGTTTGAAGATATGATGCATGGCACGCTGATATGTAGCGTTTGCATTCTTTAAGCCAAAGGGCATTACCCGGTATCAAAACACACCCTGAGGGGCTCTGAAGGCTGTGGATTTCTCATATTCTGGGGCCATTCAGATTTGATTATATCTGGAATATCCATCCATGAAGGAAAGTGCTTCATATCCATCTGTTGTATCAATTAAAAGTTCTTTAATTGGAACTGGGAAATCATCCTTAGGACAATGCCGATTAAAATCTTTAAAATCGATGAAAACTCTAATTTGTCCATTCTTCTTCTTTACAGGGATAATATTAGCCAACCACTTGGGATATTGAACTTCTCTGACGAAGTTAGCTTTGATAAGCTTATCCACTTCAGCTTCAATTTTGGAAGCATAAGTTGGGTGTGTTCTTCTCGCGGCTTGCTTAAATCCTCGATGTTCTTCTGGTAAACCCAAATGATGAGTAGCAACATCAGGATCAAGCCCGGGCATCTCTGTATAGTTCTAAGCAAATATGTCTCAATTTTTCTTTAAAAAGGAAATACACATCTCTTGTTCTTCAAGAGTCATGGCTGCACTGATTAAAGTGGGGCGTGGATCTTCTTTTTTACCCAGATTTATTTCTCTGAGTTCATCCACGGTGGTAGAGATACCCTCTTCAAATGCTGGAGGAGCATCTCTGAGATCTTCCTCTTCTTCTTAAACATGTGTTATTTCTTCCATTTCTACTTGCATATTAGATGATGAAGCAGAATTTTCATGATCAGAAGAGATGTCAAAATTTGGACATCTTGAAGAAGAAGCTTCCATTTCCGACTCGATAGATGATGAAGGGTATTCTTTGGGTAATAAAGAGGAGATGATGGATTGAGAATCGACATTATTGTTCACCTATGATGTTGCTATAACTTCTTTTGTCCTAATTGGTGAAGTATAAACCTATTGGATTTTAGCAGATGAAATGAAGACGTCACCATTTGGTCTTTCATCACTGCTTGGAGGATCACCAATTTCTCCCATATTGTCTGGCTTGATTTCCATAATTGACATTATGGATCTTTCCATAAGAGTATTTTGATTTGGGTCTATCTTGTAAATTTGACTGATAGGAAATACATAATCTATACTCACATGCACAAATGGATTTACTGTAATCTTCTCCAAACCATATAGAGAATTAACTTTGGTAATCTCCTTTGTTGTGGATTTATCCTTTTCTTTCATGTGATAGAATTCTGCCTCAATGTATTGAGAATCACATGTCTTGAACGGGGCCTTATCACCATATAATGTACCAACTTGACCATCGAAACAATATTTGAGACATTGATGGTATGATGAAGGGATAGCCGCATGTTGATGTAACTAGGGTCTTCCAAGAAAGATGTTGAAAGATGAGTCTTGATCAACAACCATGAAATCTGAATTGGATACAAGATCTCCAAACTGAGTTCTGAGTGTAACTTCACCCAGTGTTTCTTGTTCATTTTTATCATATCCTTGTAACATCATGGTAGAAGGAGATAAATCAGATTCCGTGAGGCCCAATCAACGAAGTGTACGAATGGGCATGAGGTTGACTCCTGAACCATTATCAATGAAAGCTCTTTGGACATCTACATCATTGACCTTGCTAGATAAGTACAAAGGTATAATATGTCCATGCACAACATCATCTTCATCTTCATCAATAAAAGATATTATTTCATGGAATTCTATAGGATTATTCTCTATGTGATAGACTTTAGCAGCAGCAATTTCAGTTTCAAACTCCTGAGGACTTGACAAAGCCTCGATGAGTGCTTCTCGAAGATCCTTTGACAGATTCAAAGCATCCAGAATTGATAACTTGGCTGGTACTTGGGCCAAGTGTTTCAATACATCAAACTTTTGATCCAGAGGTCTGCGTTTCCCAACAAGAATATGTGGTTTAGTAGGTGCCTTGTAAGTTGATGCTTTGGAATTTGATGCATCTTGCATCGGGATAGGAGTTGGCAATATTCCTGGTTTTGGAAGATTAGACCGATTAGATCTATTTACTTACTGAGAGGAAGAAGATGGAACCTTCAACCGGTCTTCCAAAATAACTGTTCCAGGACTGAATTTGATATTGGCGGAAGAACTTGCTTGTTCTTGCTGAGCTCGTTGAAGGGCTCTACCACGAGTTTTTGCTGCATACACAGTTCTAGCAGGGGTAGAATTGGAATAGTGGCTTCTGAAAGATTCACGTCTTCCCCTATATCCTGAGCCTCTAGAACTTCCTCTGATTCCTCTGTTTGATACAGGGAATTTAGGCTCATCGAAATCAAAACAGCGACTGAAATATGGATTTGTTAATTAAATCATATTAACAGAACCGAAAATAAACTCTTCATCCAATGAAGACTCTGCCTGATTAGCCTGTTTAGGCTGTTCCATTTGGTGGGACGGTGCCTATTGATTTGAAGTAGATGGCATGAAGTCTGCCAGGGTCAAAGACAACCTAGGCTTTGACATTTACTCATCTTCTTCTGATTCTTTTTCTTTCTTTGAATCATGCCGTTTCTTTGAGGATTTTCCCTCTGATGAAGAGGGTTTTGTTGCGGCATTCATGGAATAAGGTACAATTGGTTTCTTCAGTTGCATTTGCAAAATATCATGAGTTCGGTTGATTGTATTTCTGACCATCCAATCATCATATTTTTTGCATTTTTATTCTTAACTTCTTGCCACTCGCCTTCCTCCTCTGGAACTGTAGTAGTAACACATGCTACCTGAGCTGAAGAACCATTTAATTTGACTTGTCCTTAGTCGAATATATTTTTCATGAGGTCTTTGAAGACAAAACACTCCTGGATGGGATTCCCTAAAATTTTATGAAAGGGGAAATAATTGGGATGGTCTTCATCTCCTTCCTTGTTTGGCCTCTTGGGCCTTGGAAGCTGAACCAAATTATTCTCTAGGGCCGAAATGAAATAACCAGGAAATTTTTCATTTCGGAAAGAGTATGTTTTTCTTTTCATATCCTCAAATTATTTTTTTCTTTGATCTCTTTGATCGTCTTGACGAAACGGCCTTTGTTGTTGGCACTCAGGAGGTGGAGCCCTTTGAGAAGATGAAGGTTTTGAAGTAGAAGCAGGTACAGGTGATTGCTTAAGAATAACTGTAGCAGTCTCTGCTTTACCCATTATCCTTCCTGGATCTGATGGAATTACACAAGATTTAGCCTTAGTCTGTATAAGAGAATATTCAATCTGTTGAGAAATTGAGGTAAGGTTTCAAAACCCTCCTGTGTATTTCATAGGGATCGGTGGTGTGTGTAATTTGTCATGAAGATTTTCCACACAGATTGGAAACAGTTCCTCTTGAGGGAGTGCTAATCTCAGGAAATATGTTAATCCCTTCCAACGAGAAATGAAATCAGAGACTCTTTCATTCTCCCTTTGCTTATTGTTTGTAAGATCGAAAATTGTTGTCTTTGGAAAAGTTGAGCTGAATTGAAGAAGAAATAATTGACGGAGATCTTCCCATCCAGTAATTGACTGGGATTTCAAGCTTGTTTACCAGAAAAAAGATGGTCCTTGTAAGGTTCGCACGAAGAATCTGAGTTTCACTGCTTCTTTTTGATCTGGAGTTCCCATCATAGGATTGCAACAAGACACGTAATGCATCAAATGTTGTTCAGGGTCGCCTGATCCATTGAAAATAGGGAATACAGGGTTCCCAAAATTTGATGGGGGAGAGATTGAATCTACCCATTTAGGGTAAGCTTTCTTTTCCGGTTGAACCTGCACACTCTTCCCTTTCATAGCTTCCAACCGAGCTATTAATGAATCAATGGTAGTTATTAACTTTTGAGAAACATCCGGTTGATCTTGAATCTGAACAGGTGAACTGACTGAAGCTTGGACAGATGTGGTGGTTGGTACTCTAACTGATAGCAGCACAGCCAATTTTTGTTTCACTTGACCCATATGATTAGACCTGTGAGGGTATACTGATAAAGGAGAATATTCTTGATCCATCTTAGTAGCTGCAACAAACTCCCTTGGATGATTGACTCCAGTACACTTAGGAGGAAGACTACCATAAAGTAGTTCTGCATTCATCCTCCTAAATTCTTTCATTTCTTCCTCTTGTTTCACAAATCTTTTCTCTAGTGAGAGAGATTGGCCTTCTCCATAGGAAGGATATGTAACCTGATTCTTTCCCTTCCCCTTTTTTGATCCCTTTCGGATAGAGGAAAGTGGGTTATTTGAAGGAGCACCCAGATTTTGGGTAAACCTTTGATTTCATGTATGCACACCTTCTTCATTTTTGTATGTGCATACAACTTCTTGAATAGGAACCTCTTTATCTGATCCCTCTGAGTGAGCCTCATCTGGTGGATCAGCAACAACGACATTGATGACATTAATTGATGCATAATGCATTGCATCCCTTCTATCAGCATTTCTGGTATATTGTCTTCTTCCATGTCTCTGATGAGACATTGCCTTTTGTTGATTCAATCCCTCAGGAACTTCTTGACGAACCGTAATTTGGAGGGAATCTTCTGATAATTTGGCTCTTCATTCCTCTTGAGTATTCTTCCCCAATTGAGAAAAGACCAACTTTCTTTGAGGGAGGGATTGAGGATTTGAAAAAGTCCCCAGTCTGGTGGACTAGGGTTGTTCTTGCTATTCCCGCTCAACTCCTCGAATCCTATTTGTTGATTCCAAGGGGTGGTTTAAAAGAGTCCCTAGTCTGGCAAGCTGGGGTGGCTCTTGACATGCTATGTCTATGACTTCCATAAAATCTCTCCTGATCTTGCGGACCTTTGTCCGGAAATTAGCTGGATGCATCAATCGATATCCACTTTTATCACCCGGTTCAAAAGACCGTTGGATGATTTCTGACACTTCTGTCACTTGATGATGTGCTTGCTCCATACGAGAGGCCTATTCAATATTCTCACTTTCTTGATACAAGAGTAATTCAACAACTTGTTTTCTGTATTATTGATTTTGAGAGGAACTAGTTTAATCCTGTTCCTGAGAAAGTTTTTGATTTCAAACAAAACCCATTGAATGTGGTCGGCCATGGGAAATAACATTGCATGAGACCATTTTCGGCGGGCTTTGCTGACTGGAGAGTACATTGAAATGTAGTGATCCATGAAAACCCCACCCTCTAACATGAATACCAGATGGGGCATTGGAAATTAACTGGCGCAATCTTCTTAGTGCGCCAAGGCATGAACGTTGAAGGTCTCTCTGCTGCTTTTCAGCCTTCGGATATCGAGAGACTGATAGAGATGCCAAGTCAATTTGATGTTGTAACCCTTCTATTATCTTAACATGATTTTCATATTCATCATAAGATAATACTTTCTTTTTCAACTGACAAAGAGTTTTCCATATTTTGAGATGAATATCATGAATCCCATCTTCCGTCAACATCCCTGGAATGTCATACTGAGAGTCAGCCAGAGGCCAAAAAATGACTGGCACTTTACCCTTCGCCAGTTGTTTTCTCATGTTCAGTATTTCCTCTTTATCATTCAATGAAGACTCTTCCACCTGTTTTGACCAGAGTTGGTGCTTCCTTGTTGCTTCATCAGATTCAACAAGATTGGTGGAGAAATCACTGATCAAACTAGAAGATGCATGACTTAGGGGTGGTTCGGAGAATGACCTACACCCTAGGCTATCTTCCGATTGAGAAATTATTTCACCTACTAGCGATGAATCATTAGACATGACTGGTTTCGCATTTTCAATTTCCACAAGATAAGAGGGATTTCTCGGCACTACATTGTCTACTGAAGCATTTTTCGGGCAATGTGCATCAGTACTACGGAGAGGACTTTCACAGTGAAATTCATCATCATGGGGATGACCACCATGGTGGGTTATAGCAAAAGATGATATCTCTTGCTCCTTGGTCTTCTGGCCACACAGAGGGTTTTTGTAGCTCTCATCTGAAGATGAAACTTTGAGATCGACCGAATTGTCATGAAGCAAGCCTTCATGAGGAAGTGTCTGCTGAAGACCTTTGGAATTAATGTTCCCACTATTGGGAAATGAGGGAGTAGAATCTTGAATTCCAACAGATAACTGTCTGAGGCCTTCAAGAACTCCAGCATCGAGCAAGGCCTTGTAACAGATTGGCTCTTGATCTCTTGACTGTGATGGGCGGGTCTTCTTTTTAGATGCCTTCTTACTCGCCTTGGAAACCACCTGTTGACGAAAGTGGCTGCTCTGAGCAGGTGTATGTGCCTGATCAGGAGAGATGGCCAGGTTAGGCTGACGATCTCTACTCAAATAAGGTGTATGTACCTGACTTGGTTGTCCGTATGATATGGGGGAGTATGCCCCACAACCCTCTTGGACTGGAACAGATGTGTGTGTCTGTTCCAGAGTGAACTGTTGATGCGTCACTCCACTGGTAGGGATAGATTTATGTGTCTTTCCCTGAGATTCCACTGAAGCTATTATAATATCTTGGAAAGCATCCAGAATATGAGCAGGGATTTTCTTCTGATCTTTCACCATTGATAGAATATGCTTGGTGACTTCAGCTGCCAGAACGGGGATATACGTCCATTCCGTGCTTGGAGTAGGTGTATGTGCCTGCTCCTGTCCTCCTTTTCCTGTCAGTGAATCCTGACAGTACTCAAGTGTGGGGGTAGAGAGTTGAGTCTGCCTCCTGTTTGTCGCCGGATCTTTCCGACTAACTTCTCCATGTTCTACCAAGAGAGACTGTTAGTAGGCTTGATTAATACTAGCAGGTGTATGTGCATGTTGATTGCACTTCTTCAAACGTGGTTGACGATCTCCATCATATGTAGTCAGATGAGCCTGCTGACTAGCTGATGATATATAAACAGGTGTATGTTCTTGCCTATAGTACTCCGCCGGAATTGCCTAGCGGGATTGGCGTGATTTTTCCAGAAAAGTCTGCTGGACAGCGGAATTAAAACGAGTATTTGTGTGTGCCTACTCATTCCTTTCCACCAAGTTAGGTTGGTGGACTTCTCCGGATATGGAAGATATGAGAACCTTCTCACTATTGACCGTCTTTCGCCTCTGGCGATTCGTCTTTCATGCTCGCATTCGAGGAACCTGATCCAAACGCCTGGAGTCGACACCCTCATCATGTTGAGGGAACACTGTCGCACGAGTCTGGTGGCGATGGTTGATGGGATCCCTCGGGAAGGACTCCTATTTCCTTGAATTAAGTCCCTAAGGTACCTGCTCATTCACCTCCTCAGAATATGGGAGTGAATGGTGATTGCGTTCCGGAGATAATGACCCGAAACGATTGGAGACGGTGGTTAGCACCGCCTGCTTCTTGATCACTGGTCGTCGTTGTCTGGATGACCAGGTTGAATTGTTCACTTGGAGGTCTTGTCGAGTAACCTCTAGAGTTGGAATGGTACTGTGTTGACGGTACTCCTTAACCAGTGCATTTGATACCCAACATTCAAGACGCTGAGTAGGTGATGTCGTCCTCATAGAGGATGATGATCCAGTAGGAGTAGTGGCGGTGACATTCGCAGTAGAGGTTTTCACAACATATGTATTCACAGATGTGAACTTAAGAGAAGCCATTCTGGAAATGTAGAAGATCTTGGAAAAGAGTGTATGTTTGATATAACAGACGTAATCAAGATAAATTCAGCCACTGCATCTTTTGGATGAGCACATATGTCAATTATTTTTTTGTTGGCCCTCTCATTGAGTTTTAAATAGGGACTTAACAAATAAGCAAAAAATTGTTTTAACTTGGTTGAGGATTCACGTCGGGTTCACCATTTTTTGATTCCCTCTGGAATCGGGGGTTGATTGAAGGTTCAAACATTCCAATCGGTTTCTAACGGTTTTGTTCGTAGAACCAGAAACATCCAATGATTCTGTATCCATTTGGACCTACTTTCCAAAGGTAGGCGCTCATTAGTCATAGACTGATGAGGCTTAGGAATTTTCATCGGTCGAGAGGATGGGAGTTCGGACTCATCACACCTTTTTGAGGGAATTATTGTCTACTCCATGACTCTCTTTATATATTTAAGTTATGTTCATGAATCCTTATTACATTACCAAGTATAAAATGCGCTTTCCTTTTGATCTTACAATCAATGATTGATATGAAAGAAATTTAGAGAATCTTTTATATGTATTCGAGCTTCTTCATCGATAGAGAATCATCTGTATTTATTAGAGATTCTTAGTTGATGGTATCCTTAAAATACATAAAAGTCTCTTGGTCATTATGATGACCGTACTGGTTTTAAAGCCACTCGATGGGGCACTTGAAGTTTATTGTCATTCAGGAGGACATGGATTATTTCAGAATTGGGATTGTACCTGCTGATAGGCTACCTATGTATCCTTTGTTTTGGAAAAGGAATCATAACCCACGTAGTTCGAATAAGAGAGTATGATGTTTATTATTGATGGCTCAAATAAAGATGTCATAATTAATTTTACACTCTAAGCTCACGTGAGTCATGCTCAGTGTGAGAAACAAGAGGTATTGGTAAAACCAGACAATTGTTCCATGAAAGAAGCAATCATAAGAAATGATGTGGGGATTATGTATATATGACTGTCCAAAATAGATGAGGATTTAAGATTTACTTCAGGAAAGAAATCCAGGAATAGGGTCCATAAAAGTATATGTACTTTATGGAGATTTGGATACTCTAATATTGGGACTTACTCCTAAGGAATATGCCCAAGTTAGGAGGGGACTTATGATTGGGTTTTATTCCTGAGAAGGAAGCCCAAATCAAAAGGAAATTAAGACTGGGTCTTACTCCTGAAAAGGAGGCCCAGGTTAAAGGGATTTGAAAATTAAAGGTACTTGGGGCTTACTCCTAAAGAGGAGGCCCATATTTGAGACTGGGTCTTACTCCAGAAAAGGAGGCCCAGGTTAAGAGAATTATGGTTGGGGCTTACTCCTGAGGAGGATGCCCATATTTGAGATTTTAAGACTGGGGCTTACTCCTAAGGAGGATTCCCAGATTAGGGGACTTGGGACTTACTCCTAAAGAAGATGCCCAAATTAATGAGGACTTGGGGCTTACTTCTAAGGAGGATTCCCATATTAATGAGAATTTGGACTGGGGCTTACTCCTGAAAAAGAGGCCCAGGTTAAAGGAATTAATGTTTGGGGCTTACTCCTGAGGAGGATGCCCATAATTTGGGGAATTATGACTGGGGCTTACTCCTGAAAAGGAGGCCCAAGTTAGGGGATCTGGGGCTTACTCCTGAAAAGGAGGCCCATATTTGAGAATTATGATTGGGGCTTATTCCTGAAAAGGAGGCCCAAGTTAGGGGATCTAGGGCTTACTCCTGAAAAAGAGGCCCATATTTGAGAATTATAACTGGGGATTATTTCTGAAATGGAGGCTTAGGTTAAGGATTCTCTCATCTTAAAGGATAAGGTTGAATGAATGAAATATCAATCCTTAGTGACATAAAGATCTATAAATCACTAGATTTTGAGATATGTTCCATGGAGTTCCTTTCAGATAAGGAATACAAATCAAGAAATCATGCCATAAATGGATTTGAAGAGTGTCTTGAAGACTGAATCTTGAATATGAGAGGTGGAATGACATAAGAGGGGTGAAATGGGCAGGAAAGGCACCCAAAAAGGTAAGGGGTGCGCAAGTCCTGGCAGGCGTGCAGGTACTGCGTGGGCACACAAGTCCTGGTCACACAGGTATACCTACGCATCACATGGGCACTTGTGAGATTTTCATCCCTTAGAGTAATACTTGGGCGAGACTTGGCTCAAACCCTTGGTATTATCCCTAGAGGATTTCCAGAAGATGGCGCGCAAGTTCTGGTGAAGAAGTAGGGCGGAGCGCAAGTGTGTCCATTTCCCTTAAGGGTAAAACCACTTAGGCGCACAAGTTTTAGTGAATTCTAACACTTAGACCTTACTCTTATTGTTTAGACCTTCCATTCTAGGTAAAGAATTACCTTAGAAGAGTTCAGAAGACCTGAAGAAGAGACTTGGGCGTTCAGAGCTCTGTATGTGAATTCTGGAAAAATTCCTCCTCGAAATGGGGGGCCCACAGGGTCTATTTATAGGCTAGAGAAGACCTCGGGCGGTTATCCTTTAGGGCGAGCAAGTCACTTGCGCGACCATTAGGTGGCGCGCAAGTATACTTGCATGACAGTGAGGGAACTTGCGCAACCCTTGTGCTTTTGAATCCTTGTTCATGCCTTTTTCGATTTTTGATGATTTCTTCAAAGGATGAATCAATTTGTGCTAAGTCATTTCCCTTTCCATTATTTTAGACAATGTGACAAAAAGGAGCGTCAACAAAGTTGTCCCAATATGGTCATGATCTGATTTGCTCCAACATTAAATGTGTTGACTTGCTCAGTAGGGAGATCCCTACCTTGACCACAAGTATTGATTCCCCTTCTTCTGTTATACTCTATTTCTAAATAATGGGATACACTAGATTAGTTTATGAATCTCAAATAAAAAAATACTCAACATAAATTGAAATTATATGCATAGATAATCTTATAAACATGGTTTCTTTGAGGAAAAATTTACATTAAACACCTTCATAATGGCTTGTAAAGAAAATGTGAATTATCCTAAGCATATCCTCTAGGAGTGTTGTAACCAACAGTGTAGCAAGGCCTATTGTCATGAATCAGTTCCCGTTCGAGTCTAACTCAAAGCAGTGTTTTCGGGTTTTACACCTAGATACATGTGTGCTAGATCTTCCTCGACCTGTTCGTATCCAGACAGGGATGTATTGCTTAAAATATCCACATAATCTATTCCTTACCAAAATACCATGACATTATAGTATGTTTATCCTCAAATAATACCTTAGGTTTTTGTTCCCTACTATACATTTCCTACTCTAGTTTCCATTTTTTCTAATAAACTTCATTTGATACCAACTGTAACACCCCGACCCCTCTAGATCGGATCTGGTGCATTAATTAATATATTGTCATGGTTAGAAGGAATTAAAATCCCAAAGGAATGATCAATTTTGTATTCTTGAAGAAAATAGATACATAAATGTAACTCAAATTACATTAGAGAAGGTTACAAAATACTATACATAACAAAAACTAAAAATTGCATTCATAAGAACTCAATAAATGATCTCCTCTTCATCACCTGTTGAAGGTAGAAAATGAAAGGGGTGAGCTCAAATGCTCATTAAGGGTTACAAATAGTGGAAGCATGAATAAATTATAACTGAATCGTAAAAAAATATGTCATGGTGAATAAATGAAAAACACATGCCATTAATAAACTGAGAAAGGGCCTGTATCCATAGATTTTTTCATAGTGAAAACATCATGGATAGTAATGACTGAAAATGAATAAAGATAATTCTTACTAATTGGACTTCATTTATCTGGAACATGATACCATAATACCGTTAACAAAGTTTATTTCTGTGGGTAGAAACCAGTCTTATTTTTTGGAAACAAACTCGAAGGGTTTTTCGCCCAACTAATTTGTCTCATGAGACCTACCGATGCATTGAGAGGCTATAGCGGGCCCCACCCACCACTTAATGTCCAAAAGATTCTTTATAAATTGATTCAATACAAGATAAATATTCCTTTTCAATATCCATATAGATTAGAGTATAAGGATTTATCAATATTTCCATAATTAAAATAACTTTCCAAATAAACACCGTATGTAAAATGGTATACATTTTAGAAAACAAACATATCCATGAAATAAGATTATGGATATTTAATATAAATATAGTTTCAAATAAAAATTGATCACAAATTGGCATTAGTTACACCATATAAGGATTAATAGGTGCACCGTACAAAGTTAGTCACAACAAAATAGTAGTTGAGACAAAGTCTCTTACCACAATGTAATAGGTCGAATCATATGACCATAACTTAATAAACCTCAAATTAATATTTTAATAACATGAATATAAATATTATAATGTTATTATATATCAAATGTCAGTACACATATACCACATACAAGAAATAAGTGGTGAACAATGGAAATCTCACAGAAATGAAAGTGAGATGAGAAACCTCTTACCTTATACTTGAGTGTGTTCTTCATTTGTTTTAATGACCTGAATAATAAAATTTAGCTTCATTAATTAATAACTCCAGAACCTCCTATACATTTAATTTATTTATTATAACCTTATTAGGTTCATTCATGGCCCTTTTTAGGGGTTTAAGAGGTTCAATTTTTTTGTTTTGGAAGTATTTTCTTCCTTGGTTTTCATGATTCGTTTACTTGTTTTCATGAATGGAAGTTCATTTGAAATGTGGTTAAACATACATAATTGTTAATATATCTTAATAATGAAATTAAGTTGATATAAATGATCTTATAATTATTTTTGGTTATATACCATGATAATGATTCAAAGGTTAAAAGTTTATTACAAATATTCAGATTAACTTAGCCGTTTTGTTCATAATGAACTTGTTTTATATTATAATTTTATATTAAGAGTGTCTAAGGATTACAGAACATTAATGAGATTAAATACATATATTATTATATTTTTCAACCATTAAAATGGTTTCATGACCAGTAATGAAGGAGAAAGTGAAGAACGAAACTCCGTCGTCCACAAAGGTTATAATTTGGAAGCTCATGGATGTTGATTTCATTTATAAAAATAAAAGGGAGGGAGTAATAATATTGATGATGGTTCTTCCATAAACATGATATAATTCTATTATATATACTATAATTTAGTTTATCATGGTTATTTGGACAGAGGAGGTGAGGATAGAGAAAGAAAAGAGATGAACTTGAAAATAAAAGAAAAGGTGAGAGATCCCTTATGAAAATTCGTCAGCCTAACAGCATTGCTTAAAATTTCATAAAATGAAATGATGAGAGAAAAAGGTTATCACATCATATTGAAATCAAAATTAAAGTAAGAGGAACACCTAAAATCAAACCCCAACATATTATAATGTAAAATCAAATAGATAACATAAAAGAAGTGTCGATTAAAAGAAGAGAATGAAGGATTCCCTTACCTTATATAGTAACTCCTAGATCTTGAAGGATGAGACCTTGGGGGATTAAGGACACCTTGGGAGGACTAATAGAGAGGTAAAATCACCAGATCTTTGAGGATGAGAGATTTTTAATGAAATAAAATGAATGTATGAGTGGGTATTTATAGAAAAAGAGAGGTAGTTTTTAAGAATTTCAAAGGGACACCTCATTAGTGGTTCTTTTGCTAATCCATGGGCTTTCCCATGGTATTTGCCCATGGTTTTAGCCACTTTGGATACCTCATGTCATATTTTACAGTACATAAGTATACCAGCCTTTTATTTTAATTATTATGTCATTATGATGTCATTAAACTACCGAAAACTCAAAACTATATATTTACTATTTATGAAAATTTCAAGTATTTTAGAAAAATCCCAAAATTTCACCATAACCATTTTTCAATGTGTAGAATTAAAAAATGAACTCCGTTTTTTGAAAATAATTTTATATTTATTTTTAATTTAATTTTTAAATAAAATCGTAGTTAATTCAAAAAATAAAAAATTAAAGGTATAATTAGTTATGTATTACATTGAAAAATTAATTAACTTCTCATTATCTTATTACCTTATGAAAATAAAATATTATCATTATTTAGTATTTATAAGGGTCATATTACTATTCATATTACTATTCATAAGGGTATGTTACTATTCATCAAAAAAATCAAGCCGGTTCTATCAGACTCCAAACGACTTACTGGTCACAACTCTAGATGACCTTTTTTTTAAAATTCAAAACATTGAAGTGGAGAATTTATGTTTAATGGCTAGGTTTTGGATATCTCATAAATAACCAAGTGTTGTTTCAAAGGAACACAGTGCTTTATGACATATAGTATATGAATATAATGTATTTAAGAGAAGCATACCATAAAATTTTTAGGGTGTTATAGTACATAGGGTGTAGGTTTGGGTAACATGGAATGTAGGCTACCCATACCCCCTTGGTATATACTTCCCATACACGCAGAGTTGGTTTTCTAGGGGCACACGATGTGTGGGTTGGGCTACATGACATGTGATATTTTACTCAAACCCAAAAACCCTAGAGCTACATCACCTTAGATATATGAAATGTGATCCTTCAAAATACCTTCTGTGTAGTTATATTTTTTCTAGAATATCATCTGCATCTCAATGTTTCTCTTTTTCTATCATTTAAACCATGATTACCACTGAAAATCCTGAAAAATGTGTTGATCAAGATCGTAAAACCGTTAGAGGAAAGATTTTGTACACCCCTTTTTAGGAAATTTTGACTACAGTACCTCATTGAGTCACTAGTATTCCCTACCACTTGGAAAACATCCATAATCCTTCCTCACATGAATAAAATCATTATTAGTGATAATCCATGTGTCATAAACTTTTATGTCAAATATAAAATAATGATATTCAAAACCATTACAAATAAAACAATGAATATACCTAAAGAAATGGATTAATCACTAGACAAGAATCAAAATTTTATAATGAATGTGAATACTAAATGGAGAAATCTAGAGACACACAAAAAAAATTAAATGATGATCATGTGTGATTGATAATATTATGTGATCATGAATATCGAGGAATAAAGTATTAGTTTTGGGTTCCAAACCAATTAATCAAAAATCACAATTCTAATAAAAATGCATAATTTAATAGTAAGATGGACGCTTTGGGATATACTAAACACTAATGGGTGGCGGTGAATTGGTTTTGGGAACTTTTTATTCATTTACCTAATAGACTTGTTAGGATCTTGATTCTATAATTCTATTTTCCTCATCATATGCAAGTATATGAATGTAAGTAAAAGGTGGAACATTATATTTTTAAAATTTTCACTACTCAATAAGAATAGTTAGTCCTTGTTGTATATTGTGATGACTAATACAAATATTCTCCACTATAATGTGATACTTAATATAGATTTTTGTCTATAAAAAGATCATTACCTTCAATGTGAGTACCTATACATTAGGAGGGGGTGAAAACAATCCTTCTTCCCTAGACTGGTGAAAACCTTTTCCAACATATAGCTCATTTTAAGTTCTTTATACTACCTTTTAAGATAGTATTCACATTCTTTATAAGGTAAATTGCAACACTATGATATTCATCCACCTATTAATAATTTTGATGAATGACATAGTGTTGTGTTGTTCTCCACTTCATTCTTCTTCACTTTTTTTGTACAACAGTAGGAAAGAAACTTCCCTTATTAATTCACCTGAATGAACTCTATTTAATCCATATGAATGATATTGTACATTAAATACAAGTTCATCTGGTGATAGGTCATTCACAACCTTTATTATTATTATTATTATTGCATCACTTTTACACCTGGTACTATCTATTCGATGATGTTTTTCCAGTACAGGTCATTATTAAGTTATTTCTTCCACAAACTCCCTTACTTTTCTCATTTGATCTCAAATTGATAGGAAAACTCTATTCAGTATCTACGTGATCCCTTATCCTTCTTCCTATTTTTCTAGAACCTATTCATTTGGTGATTTTACTTTTTATTATACCTTGTAATCATTATGATACCTATATGTTTTATCACTTCTACTTCTTCCCTTCGGTTAGTGCACTAATTGATTTGTCTTATTCTTATACTCCATCTAGTACACCCTAATCTGTCTTGTACCTCTTCTTTAGATTCTTTGACCAAAACGATAATGTATTTCATGCTTCATGGTCAAATATTCTCTACGACACTTCAAATTTTCATCATAACACATAGTTTTTATTCAATACACTTCTCAATGCATGAACACGCCTTTATATAGGTAGTGGTTCTCTAAATTCTTAGGGTGAGCCACATAAATAAATTTAAAACATCCCACTAAAATCATTAATAAGTACACTTTAATATTTTCAACTTTAAAAATAATTTAAACTTAAAAAAATATAGGTGTAAAACAATTTTTGTAGGAATCTTCCTTAGATATTGATGTTAATGATTTTCTTCAACCTTTCTGAAATATCACTAGAATCAAAATATTCACTCACAAATATCAAAAGTTGAACATTCAGACCAGCATCTCCAAAATTAATAACGTTTAAAACACATATTAAAGTTATTCCATTATTTTTTCCATCATATCTTCCTTATTCCTCTTCCATCTGGTAAGAATAATTTCACTTCTTCTATATAGTGAAACATCATCTGAAGTTCCTTCATAGATTTGTAAAAACAACTTAAAAGTATTTCACTAGACTCTTCCTCTAACCAATGAAATTATTTGTGAATATTCATCTATTTCCTTAGATTATAAATCATATGAATAAGGAATTTCATAGGAGACCATTTTTTTATGACTTTATAAGTTCTCATTCAATTGGACACACATCTTTTCTTCTTTATTTGGGAACATCTATATGATGAAACTTCTCAAAAACTTTAGTCCACTATATTTCACTTAGAAACCTCTATTCTATGACTCCATTAAAAAACTTATATCTAATCCAACAATTCATAGACCTAAAAAACCTTTCTCTGATGATCTTCATGTGTTTCCTTCAACTCTATTAGGAAACATTAGTATGATAATTAATAATCCATTATCTTATAATCCTTATAGCCATTCTTCTATATGATAACCAACTTTGGAAACTTTATCTATACATGGTTATCCTGATACTACTATCTAATAATTTATAAATCTCTTCATTTGGTAATATTCTTTTAACTATTGACTTTTTTTACGAAATATACACTTGACCATTTGAGAACTTTTATCTAATTGAGTATTTTATATGACTTGTAACGCCCCGACCCCAGCTACCCAGAGTCGGTGCATTAATTACATAACATTGGCATGATCACAAGAAAGATCAAATCTCGAAAGACCGATTGGTTTAGTAGCCTTGGAAACACTAGATATATTCATAAGTTTTACATTACATCATAAAATGAAAAACTACTACAATAACATAATGTCTCCATAATCCACACTCATATCCCCACATAATATCCCTGCAGGTCATTCATAACCTACTTCTTCACTTCCTGGGAAAAATAAAACATTGAAAAGGGGTGAGCTCAAATGCCCAGTAAGGATAACAATATAGCGGAAACTTTCATAAATAAGAATAAACATTTAAGGCAGTGTATAACTAAAACAAAAGCCTTTTAAATATGAACTTTCAACATGGTATGGCATAAATAAAATGAAATAATGCCATTTACTTATTCACATGGATATTCTACTAATCGAATAATCACATGCAAAAATTAATAACCACTTTCATAATGTTGGAATGCATAATGCCAGACTATCATAACCACATAGCCAAGGCCTTGTGCCAAGACTACAAATAAGATTTTGTCAAGGCCTTGTGCCAAGACACTAGTTTGTCTCATGAGACCTACCGATGCATCGAGGAGCTATAGCGGGCTCCACCCGTCACTTATTAAGTCCAATGCATTCCCATATGAAAAGGTTTAAACATAACATAAACATTCGTATTAAAACTAGCATACGAAATGTCAATAATTTCACCATAAACTATGAATGGTATAAAAATAGCACATCCACAGTCAAACATATCACAAAACCTTCAATACAATATAGAAGTTTTGTATCATAATAAATCAACTTCAAATAATCTTAAAATCCATCAAAGGATGTTGACATAGATGAAATCAAAATTCTTTTTAAAGAAGTATCTCCTTTTATTTTGAAATCATTTAAGATCCATATAAAATAAAACATTTTCTTTGAAAATATTCTTATAATCTTGTAAGGAAAGCTTTGAAGATTTTATAACGGCGTAAAATAACCGCACCCGCCGTATAAGTTAAAAAAAACATTCTTACCTCAATTCTGTCGAAAAGGTTAAAAAGGACATTGTTTTGAAAACGACGGAAAGATTCCTTTATAAACCTCTTATAAAAAGTCAAAAAAAGGGTATAAATGACTTTAACCCATATTCTTGTAAATAGTAAAAATGTTTTGAAATACATTTTTAAGAAACATGGATGTGGATGATAAAGAGATCCCAGTAGATTATTACATATAAACAACCTCGGATAATGAAGAGATTGTGAAATAACCCTTACCTTGTAATTTTCCTTGGTTGGGGTAGGTTAACCTCCTGTATAATGGTGAAATAATTGTTATTAAATTATACAAGAATCATATATATTAATATGATATCTTATATGATCTTTTAACATTGATTTATTAATAATATCTTAGAATTATCATCGTTTCGGGTGTTAACTTACTCATTTTCTTTTATATGTTTTGTTACATAAGCCATGTTTGTTGTATCTTATTCATATCCAGAATGATATCAAGTCCTTAAACATCATTTTTAAATCATAAAATGATAATTATACTTGAATGGATACGATGGAGAATGAATCTCATCGCGTTCGTGGAGACGGTAGTCCGTACGTACGCACGAGCGACAATATCATTCTTTTGATATTAAAATAATATATAAATGAATGGTATATCATATATACAGAATCATTAACATGTTATATTTATTATTTACATGAGTTACACATCATTATTATACCCATCCAAATAATATTATATTGAATAACAATTACACCACGACGTGGAGACGGTAAGCCGTACGTACGCACGTATGGTGACATGTCATTCAAAGGGTGGATAGAATACTGAATATGGTTGTACCATACTTATAATAACATCACAGTATATGTGAGATACTGGAGTTATTATTTTATAATGGTAAGAACAAAGGAAGAAGAAGTGGAAGAAGAAATGAACTTAGAAAAGGGTGGTGAAATCATTACCTCTTCTTCGGGTTCTTCCTTTTGATTTGATCAAAAGGGCTCCTTAGGTTGGCTTTCTGATCAAACTAAGGCCTCTAGGTTGTAGTGAGGTATGTTGGGAGATTATTTGGGCAGAGTTTGGCCGAACCAAAAGGCTTTAGAGGTGTGAATAAATGAGAAGGAGGAGTGCCCTTTTATAAGAGGGGTGAGGGGCACCTTTGGAAAAGCTAGAAATATTAATTTATATTAAATTCATATTCGGTTTCTAAAGGCTCCAAAGTTGATTATTAAAAGGTTATGGTAGGGATAGGTCGAAAACCACTCAACCAATAGAATTTAGACAGGTTTGGGTACTTATATTAACCTTATCTTTAAGTATTAACTCTAAGTTAATTAGTTTCACTTTTACAATGTCTCTTTGTATTTTTATATAATATGGTTAATAAACTTACTATATACATCCAAGAGACCCCCAAGTGGTACATTAATGATGAACCTATCATGATATAAGTCTCTTGGCCGAACCTTAGATTTTTAGGAATTTAATATCAATTAATAATATAATATTTGTTTTAAGAACTCTTTTATGTCAATTTTGACACTATTCAATAGTTGATTTTTATGAAACTCATAACAGATTGATTACTTCTAACAAAGTCAATTAAATAAATCCTAATATATCATATTATCCTAGAAAATTAGTTTAATTCATTAAAAGTTTCATATTATATTTATTTGGGTATTTATAATATCAATTATTTTAATTTTTCACTATTATAGTAATTACTGCATCATCATTGTGTCATAAATAAAATAAATTATTTAATGTCTAAAAATTATAAATAAAATATAATTATGTAGGAAATCGTTTTAGATTTCTAATGAATATTTATAATCTAAAATCCAACTTATATAACCCTATGTAACAATTGTTTTTCTAAAAGATATATGCTTGTGTCATTTTTGTATTCATTTTGACTTAATTAAAATAAAGTGTCATTATCACTTACAAGTGGATCCATGGGGTCCCAAAATTGACCCAAAGATGCCCATGGTCGACCATGTATCAACCAATAGGGTTAAGACACTTTTTAGGGTAATTTAGTATTATTATAATATTATTTTTTAACCCTTATTTACCGGATTTACCCTTAACCATGGTAAATAAAATATTTACCGCAGTAATTATTCAAAATGTCTAAAAATAAAAGTTACCTATTTACACAATTTGAACATCCTGATTCCAAATATGGAATCCATTTTTCTAAATTCAAAACACAGAAGTGGCATAAATTAATTTAAAATTAATTCCCGCTGTCAAAACAAAAAGCGTGTTTTTAAGAGATAATAACTATCAAAAGATTGACACTTGTTTATGTTCGGTTTAATTGTAAAATTATGTCCAATGATAAACATTAAATTGAATGGTAAAAATATATTCTAAATATACTTTAAAACCACTCAAATTCATAATTTATCACTATTAATTATTTTGATTAAAAAAGTTGTTTTTAATTAAAATTTAGAAATTTTCACTATTCATCAAAATATGAAAGTTATCCGAAATGTACCAAAATTTCACCCTAGGCTAATTTCGATATTCCGAATCCAAAAATGAAGTCCATTTTGAAATATAAAATATATATGATTTCAAAAATTAGGTATTACTATTCACAACGGCTAGTTTAATTGGTTACGGTGTGTTAGAACTCGGTGTTGCGTACAACACACGCTAGCGTACCGTGGAAGCTTGGGATGTTTCATTTTAAATTTTTGATGTCCCCATTTAGTCAAAAAGTTTAAAATATAGTATCTAAAAAGGGTTCACTATTAAAATTTGGTAAAAGTGAAATACTGAAAATGAATTTGTTCTTACATTATGTCTAAGAAACTCATAATATGGATTCTAAAATTATAAGGATTATATAAAGTTTAAAATTTAGTTAACACTATTCATAACCTCTTTTGAACAGCTTGTTTGGTAAGTCATGGTGCGATTGAACTTGGTGTTGCGTGTAGTGAAAGTTATTGAATTATTTTGAAGAAATAACACACTATAAAATCTTGGGGTGTTACATTCTCCCCTCCTTCAATAAATTGCGTCCTCGCAATTTGAAATTGTTCTTCAAAAATAAAAGGTTGAAAATAGAAAATATATTTGTGGGAAAACCCACATCGGAAATTGGGTTACTAAAATTTAGTCTTAATATGAGGAAAAGAGAAATCAAAGGGTCACCACCAAATTATGATCTCGATTAGGAGAACATTGGTGGCAATTAGAGACATATAATTGGAGGAAAAACGTAAATATTTATAGGTGGTGATTGAGGTCGTCAATCACAGACAAGTGTAAAATTGAGGTCCTTAAATTCATCAATCTATGATGATTTGAAATACCATCGGTTCAACAAAACATAGGGTATTAGGATAACACATTTTTGACGTTTCAAAATATCTTAGTTGAAATCCCACATCGAAAAATGAATTAATGAGGCCTCTATTTAAAATAAAGAGTCGAAAGTATGAAGATTACCGAAAATAACACATACTAGGGTTCCATGTAGTAAAATATGGATATGGAAGAAAAATCTAACCATCAATTATCTGATGGAGAGTGGTAGAGAACATGGCTATGAAAAGGCCAACAATCCCAAAGCCATAAATTAGTGATGATTTAAGGTACCATCTAGGACAACATTTTTGTTCTAAGTTGCTTTTCTTAATATTGAGGAATTTATTTATGAGATTGTCTAAGATCATAAGGAGATATACTTACATTATAATTAGAGTTTTATCCATTAATAAATTTCTACCACATACTCATCTTTCACTCTAAAAGATAATAGAATGTAAAAAAAATCTATTTACACTATTCGTATAGGGTTCCAAAATAAACGAATTTATAATTCATCTAAAAGATCTTTTAATAAAAACTACATTATTTAATCCAGGACATCTCTTGGGCCAGTGGTAGGTGATACACCCTTGTCGCCCTTCGGTTGCGGGTTCAAGTCTCGCAGCCTTGCCGGACGCGATGGGTTGCCGCCCAACCTCCGGGTTTTCCTTTTATGGAAATCCAAAATAATCCAAACTAGAACTATCCAAAATACTTCTGTCCAAACTCATAGTCCAACATTTATAAGGAAGGTAAACATAATATAGATCCTTTTTACCCCGTAATAGCATATGAATACCTTCATCATGTATTACCATATTCCTTATTGATTACATTCATTCTCCCTTATTCCATATAGAATGCTGGATATACTTCATTAATCCAAAAATGGTTTAAACCCCAACAATGATGGAATATACAAATCATTAATCAGTTCCAGGGTAGTCAAGAATATCCAATATAATTTATCCAAAACAATCACATATTATTCCAAAATCACTACCTCAGTATCAGAACTATATTATGATTTATCATTCTCTCAACCATATATTTTCCAAAAATTTATCCTGCTATTGAGTCACTTTTCTTTGTTCCACACAATCTCAAGTCCTTAATGAAATAGTACTGCAGTACAATCCTTATATACTCCATAATTATTATAACAAGTACATTGTTGATACAACACTCAATTGACATAATCAACATAAGAACTCTAATCATTCCTCTTCATCTGTGGTAGTATCATAACTTGATTATTATCCAATAACATCATTTGCGGCATAGTCTGATGACTGGGACATAGGTTCGCGTAGTGTCCAAACTCCTTGCAAATGAAGCATTGTACATTTAAAACCATTTTCTTACCCTTGCAGTCACGTACTTTGTGCCCTTTTCCTCCACACTTATAACAAACTCCCATTCCTTTCAGGCAAGTTCCAGGGTGTTTCTTTCTACAGTTACCACATATGGGAAAATTCTTCTTTTCCCTCTTCCGTTTATCCATATTTCTCTCTTCCATCCTTTTCTTCTCTTGCTTCCCTTCAAATCCATAGGACTCAGTAAACTCTTTACTTATCTTATCAACACATGATATTATTTCTTCATATGATGATAATACATGCGAGACTATTTCTCTTGTAAATTCTGGCTTAAGACCATAAAATATATGATCCTTCCTTCTCTTTGGATCATGTGCATTTCCGGAGTTCTCATTCCTTCTACTGGGCGCCATTTCTAAACAATGGCATAAACTAGATCAGTTTATGAATCAAAATACATAATCCCATACTTATAAAACACTTAACATAAATTGAACTATTTATGGATATAATCCATAATCATAAAAATGTTTTCTTTGAGGAAGTATATACTCATAAACCCTTCATAATGATTTGTAAAGATAATGAGAGTTATCCTAAGCATATCCCCCGGGAGTGTCGTAACCAAGAGTGCAGCAAGGCCCGTTGTCGTGCACCAGTTCCCGTTCGAGTCTAGCTCAAAGCGGTGTTTTCGGGTTTTACCCCTAGGTACATCTGTGCCAGAGCCGCCTCTACCTGCTCGTATCCAGACAGGGATGTATTGCTCGGAAAACTCACAAAATCTCTACAATACCAAAATTCTAGGAAGTTCTTCTATACTAATCCTCAAAGTTCATCTTAGGTCTACGTGCTCTAATCAGAGTTTATCTAAATCTAGCTTCCAAGGTTTGTACTAAACTTCCTCTGATACCAACTGTAACGCCCCGACCCCAGCTACCCAGAGTCGGTGCATTAATTACATAACATTGGCATGATCACAAGAAAGATCAAATCTCGAAAGACCGATTGGTTTAGTAGCCTTGGAAACACTAGATATATTCATAAGTTTTACATTACATCATAAAATGAAAAACTACTACAATAACATAATGTCTCCATAATCCACACTCATATCCCCACATAATATCCCTGCAGGTCATTCATAACCTACTTCTTCACTTCCTGGGAAAAATAAAACATTGAAAAGGGGTGAGCTCAAATGCCCAGTAAGGATAACAATATAGCGGAAACTTTCATAAATAAGAATAAACATTTAAGGCAGTGTATAACTAAAACAAAAGCCTTTTAAATATGAACTTTCAACATGGTATGGCATAAATAAAATGAAATAATGCCATTTACTTATTCACATGGATATTCTACTAATCGAATAATCACATGCAAAAATTAATAACCACTTTCATAATGTTGGAATGCATAATGCCAGACTATCATAACCACATAGCCAAGGCCTTGTGCCAAGACTACAAATAAGATTTTGTCAAGGCCTTGTGCCAAGACACTAGTTTGTCTCATGAGACCTACCGATGCATCGAGGAGCTATAGCGGGCTCCACCCGTCACTTATTAAGTCCAATGCATTCCCATATGAAAAGGTTTAAACATAACATAAACATTCGTATTAAAACTAGCATACGAAATGTCAATAATTTCACCATAAACTATGAATGGTATAAAAATAGCACATCCACAGTCAAACATATCACAAAACCTTCAATACAATATAGAAGTTTTGTATCATAATAAATCAACTTCAAATAATCTTAAAATCCATCAAAGGATGTTGACATAGATGAAATCAAAATTCTTTTTAAAGAAGTATCTCCTTTTATTTTGAAATCATTTAAGATCCATATAAAATAAAACATTTTCTTTGAAAATATTCTTATAAGCTTGTAAGGAAAGCTTTGAAGATTTTATAACGGCGTAAAATAACCGCACCCGCCGTATAAGTTAAAAAAAACATTCTTACCTCAATTCTGTCGAAAAGGTTAAAAAGGACATTGTTTTGAAAACGACGGAAAGATTCCTTTATAAACCTCTTATAAAAAGTCAAAAAAAGGGTATAAATGACTTTAACCCATATTCTTGTAAATAGTAAAAATGTTTTGAAATACATTTTTAAGAAACATGGATGTGGATGATAAAGAGATCCCAGTAGATTATTACATATAAACAACCTCGGATAATGAAGAGATTGTGAAATAACCCTTACCTTGTACTTTTCCTTGGTTGGGGTAGGTTAACCTCCTGTATAATGGTGAAATAATTGTTATTAAATTATACAAGAATCATATATATTAATATGATATCATATATGATCTTTTAACATTGATTTATTAATAATATCTTAGAATTATCATCGTTTCGGGTGTTAACTTACTCATTTTCTTTTATATGTTTTGTTACATAAGCCATGTTTGTTGTATATTATTCATATCCAGAATGATATCAAGTCCTTAAACATCATTTTTAAATCATAAAATGATAATTATACTTGAATGGATACGATGGAGAATGAATCTCATCGCGTTCGTGGAGACGGTAGTCCGTACGTACGCACGAGCGACAATATCATTCTTTTGATATTAAAATAATATATAAATGAATGGTATATCATATATACAGAATCATTAACATGTTATATTTATTATTTACATGAGTTACACATCATTATTATACCCATCCAAATAATATTATATTGAATAACAATTACACCACGACGTGGAGACGGTAAGCCGTACGTACGCACGTATGGTGACATGTCATTCAAAGGGTGGATAGAATACTGAATATGGTTGTACCATACTTATAATAACATCACAGTATATGTGAGATACTGGAGTTATTATTTTAGAATGGTAAGAACAAAGGAAGAAGAAGTGGAAGAAGAAATGAACTTAGAAAAGGGTGGTGAAATCATTACCTCTTCTTCGGGTTCTTCCTTTTGATTTGATCAAAAGGGCTCCTTAGGTTGGCTTTCTGATCAAACTAAGGCCTCTAGGTTGTAGTTATGGATGTTGGTAGATTATTTGGGCAGAGTTTGGCCGAACCAAAAGGCTTTAGAGGTGTGAAGAAATGAGAAGGAGGAGTGCCCTTTTATAAGAGGGGTGAGGGGCACCTTTGGAAAAGCTAGAAATATTAATTTATATTAAATTCATATTCGGTTTCTAAAGGCTCCAAAGTTGATTATTAAAAGGTTATGGTGGGGATAGGTCGAAAACCACTCAACCAATAGAATTTAGACAGGTTTGGGTACTTATATTAACCTTATCTTTAAGTATTAACTCTAAGTTAATTAGTTTCACTTTTACAATGTCTCTTTGTATTTTTATATAATATGGTTAATAAACTTACTATATACATCCAAGCGACCCCCAAGTGGTACATTAATGATGAACCTATCATGATATAAGTATCTTGGCCGAACCTTAGATTTTTAGGAATTTAATATCAATTAATAATATAATATTTGTTTTAAGAACTCTTTTATGTCAATTTTGACACTATTCAATAGTTGATTTTTGTGAAACTCATAACAGATTGATTACTTCTAACAAAGTCAATTAAATAAATCCTAATATATCATATTATCCTAGAAAATTAGTTTAATTCATTAAAAGTTTCATATTATATTTATTTGGGTATTTATAATATCAATTATTTTAATTTTTCACTATTATAGTAATTACTGCATCATCATTGTGTCATAAATAAAATAAATTATTTAATGTCTAAAAATTATAAATAAAATATCATTATGTAGGAAATTGTTTTAGATTTCTAATGAATATTTATAATCTAAAATCCAACTTATATAACCCTATGTAACAATTGTTTTGCTAAAAGATATATGCTTGTGTCATTTTTGTATTCATTTTGACTTAATTAAAATAAAGTGTCATTATCACTTACAAGTGGATCCATGGGGTCCCAAAATTGACCCAAAGATGCCCATGGTCGACCATGTATCAACCAATAGGGTTAAGACACGTTTTAGGGTAATTTAGTATTATTATAATATTATTTTTTAACCCTTATTTACCGGATTTACCCTTAACCATGGTAAATAAAATATTTACCGCAGTAATTATTCAAAATGTCTAAAAATAAAAGTTACCTATTTACACAATTTGAACATCCTGATTCCAAATATGGAATCCATTTTTCTAAATTCAAAACACAGAAGTGGCAGAAATTAATTTAAAATTAATTCCCGCTGTCAAAACAAAAAGCGTGTTTTTAAGAGATAATAACTATCAAAAGATTGACACTTGTTTATGTTCGGTTTAATTGTAAAATTATGTCCAATGATAAACATTAAATTGAATGGTAAAAATATATTCTAAATATACTTTAAAACCCCTCAAATTCATAATTTATCACTATTAATTATTTTGATTAAAAAAGTTGTTTTTAATTAAAATTTAGAAATTTTCACTATTCATCAAAATATGAAAGTTATCCGAAATGTACCAAAATTTCACCCTAGGATAATTTCGATATTCCGAATCCAAAAATGAAGTCCATTTTGAAATATAAAATATATATGATTTCAAAAATTAGGTATTACTATTCACAACGGCTAGTTTAATTGGTTACGGTGTGTTAGAACTCGGTGTTGCGTACAACACACGCTAGCGTACCGTGGAAGCTTGGGATGTTTCATTTTAAATTTCTGATGTCCCCATTTAGTCAAAAAGTTTAAAATATAGTATCTAAAAAGGGTTCACTATTAAAATTTGGTAAAAGTGAAATACTGAAAATGAATTTGTTCTTACATTATGTCTAAGAAACTCATAATATGGATTCTAAAATTATAAGGATTATATAAAGTTTAAAATTTAGTTAACACTATTCATAACCTCTTTTGAACAGCTTGTTTGGTAAGTCATGGTGCGATTGAACTTGGTGTTGCGTGTAGTGAAAGTTATTGAATTATTTTGAAGAAATAACACACTATAAAATCTTGGGGTGTTACATGACTCACTAAGTTTGTACGATATACTTTATAAATCATTTCATCAATTGAAAATTTATAAATACTTACTTCATTTCAATATTTTCATCTTTATATATTTGTATCATGATCGTTTTTACAAGTCCATCTGAGGGAATTTTTACGGTTCTTCTTTAGGTTTCAATCATCACATCAAAATGTCAAGGAACCGTAGTTTAACTAAGTTATCCCACGACATAATATCTTCATGAACATTAAAAAGCTACTAAAAAATATACCTTTGAGCAGAATATGATTAATCTATCATTCAAATAATTTCTCTTATTCTCTACTTTATCTTGAATCACAGTCATTAGGTATTGTGATATTTAATTTTTAAAGAACACATCACATAGCAACATCTGATATAGTTTATCTGATCATTATCCATCTGATGTAAATATTCATGTAATTTTTCAAACATTTATTACCACATTTATTTTTAATGAATAATTTCTTTCACATTAGTATGATTTCATTGTGAATTTTATCTTGGTTATTTCCCAAATACCCCATAGTCTTATTTAAATTTTAATCTTGGTCCATTTTATGGACTATGTTATATGATTTAGTAAAGTTCCATCGGATGGGATCTGTAATACTCCATCTGTTGGAACAACTTGGAAACCCTCATCTGTTGACCTTAGTCAGATTGACATCATTTAATCTCCTTAATATGATAGATTCCATCTGATCACATTGGTATTCTAGCCTCAATCTGATTGTATTTTCTATCTTCGTCTGTTCAGTCATCACAAACTCCTTAATAAAACTCATTAAATAAACCTCATCAACTTCATAATTTTGTTAACAAACATTCTTCCTTGAATGTCAATCAAATTTCTGTGAAATTAGGATTATCTCATCAATCATCATAAGAAACTCAATGCCTTAAAATAAATTTCCTTAAAAAATAATACTTGATTACTTCCTTCATTCACAATTCATCCACCATCCAAGCTATATAAATTTTTTTAACATGATTGGGAACTTCAACTAAACTTTCTAGAGACATTTCATCTTTATAAATTCTCCACTATATTTACATTAATAAAATAATTATATTTCATTGAAAAACACTAAAAACCAATAGAAACTATTGAAAAAAATACAACTCACACATAGAGTGGGATTTTCAATCCCCCCTTTTTATTTGTTAGAATTAAATTCAAATTTATTTCCATATTAATATGTAAATAAGTGAATATTTCTCCCCCTTTTATTTTTCCAAACATTCATATAACTTTTTATCCCCCTTATTGGAAAGGAAAAAAATCAGGGGAAAGGGTATCAGTTCATTATTAAGAAATTTTCTATCCATATTTTCACTCTAAGTCAATGTGATCCATGCTCATTATATAAAATAAGAAGATTAGATTTACCTAAGGAATATGTCCCTTAAGAACTAATATTGATACCTCATGGAATGATAACTCATAAAAATAATTTAAGGGATGTCCAATTTTATTCTAGGAAAAATATAATACTAAAATAGTAAACACTTATAAGATAGATCAACCTAAAACTCTAGCACTTAATTAAACAAACAAATTAAAAACATTCAAGTACACCTCATTGGATAAGAGTCCTTAGAGAACTCTCATAATTCCATTATCTTTTTTCATTGATTGATCTAACTTACCCCCTTGATGTTAGGATTTTTATCTTGAGTAACCAAGGTTGATAGATTAATAAATATGTACATTTGTCAATGATATTACTTCAATTAGTTTCTTGAATAATCGTGAAATAATTCTGGAAGATTATTTATCATTCTCCAAATGTACCCCCACCCCCCTCCTAGAATATTTCCTTATGATATTCATAATGATGAATCTGTTAAAAGGATATGTTTCAAGAGTTTCCTATTTAAAAAAGAACCAAAATGCATCTTTCTTATGTGGTTGTCCAGAATTTACAATTTCCACATCTTCACCGAGGATGATTCCTTCATTCAAATTTTCATTGAACCACCATAGGAAACATTCCCAGATGGAAGCCTCCTTATATTTTTCATCTATATCTAATATCCATTCCTGTATCTCAGGTTCTCTCCCTAATATTGCACATCACCTTTAATTCCATATTTTTAAATAACAAATACAACATGCAAATGTTATGGAAATAATGTGGTTCTTCCATGATTCTTAATGTGAATAGCATCGTTGATATTGTTTTCTCAACAAAGTTACTTAATTTCCTCCAATATTCATTATTTCATGTCTACAATTCATTTCTTATTGGGTTTCCATGGATTGAATTGATTATTCAATCTTTTTGTGTGTGAAATTTTTCTTCTTAAGAGATTTTACGACACTTATACCACATGGTGAAACATTAAAATTCTTTAATAACTTTTCTTAAGATATAATTATTATAAAACAATATTTAGTAATATGTATATCCATGTTTCACCTCAAAAAATAGAACTTCTTTGCCTTTATGTGTAATTTCCCCCTTTTTCGCTATCTTTTTTTTCATCATCAATTTCCCCCATTCTTTCTAAATATCTTGGTAAAATAACGAACTTATTAATAGGAAAATTGGTAGAGAGATTGGATTTTTTACATGACTTATTCTAAGTGTCATACTTATTATTAATTCTTTTGGATGCTACAATTTTCTTCAACTTCTTGGATTTGGAATCTAAGGTCTTCTCACTTTTAATTCTTGAAATATTATTGGGAGAATATTTTATTATAACATTATTATGATTTATTCATGTGGTTTATTATTCTTTATTTACCAATATATATATTATTATTTTCTTAATAGATTATGATAGATTTTTAGATGATAATGCATCACTCTTGTGACCACCATCTTTTCGAATCTCACTAGTATTTTCAATATTTCCAAATTTATTTGAAGTAAACTAACTTTTAATAAAATATGGATGTTTCTTATTCATATTTTGATTTATAAACCTTTTAATGGGATTACTTTGTGGTTTTTTATTTATAGGATTATAAAAATTTTATAATGCACAATTCCCAAATCTATTACAACACTGACATTGAACCACAAACCTTGATCTTTTTATATAAATAGTATGATGTTTTTGGGTTATATTCAAAACTTTTTGAGATCATCATGGGGAAATCACTTCCACATCTTTTCCTATCCATCCTATTTATGGTGTTAGGCTTCTAATAAACGTTATTCATCTATAATTGTACATATTTTTTCCAACCTGCACATTTCAGGAAATTATATTTAGAAACAATATTACATGATAGTATGGATGATACCTCATTTTTTGAAGGATTATTGATATGGATCATCAAAATATTTCTGTATTTTATTATCACATTTTATAGTAATTCTAATATTTGAATCCTTAAATGATAATTGTGTATTAGTAGTATCTTTTAACTAATTTTATAAATCCTCAATATGTGTATTCTCCAAATTGTTCAGATGAACTTCCAATTATAAAAATCTCATATTGAGGGTGTTTTTTTGATAATCAATCATAATCACCTACTCTTTACAAAAAATCTTCATTTTTTTAATTCCTCTTCATACAACTTAACATTGTTCTGTAATAAATATCCAAGTTCCATGATCTTTAAAGATTTTACTTCCAATTACAAATCCTTAGGTTCAATTCCATTTTTCAATATTACTTCAAGTGCATGGATATTTTCACTAAGATTCTTCTCGACTCTACCTTTTTATTAATATTTCTTGAGGAATTTATATTAAATTTATCCAAAATATTTAGAGATATTTGTATATTCTATAAATTTTTCTATAAAATCTTTCTCTGTCTTATTTAATTATTTTTCCAGTTGGGAGATTTATTCATGAATACTTTTAAAAATTCTAGAAAAAATGGAGATAGTTTCTTTAGGAATAAAATACAGAATATCACATAATATACTAAATGTTATATCTTTAGAAGTTATATATAAATAATCATCCCCACTTATGCTAGGATTTTATTCTTGAGGATATTTTTTACAATAATTTTATCTTAATTCTTGATCACTCAAAATTCTTAAATCTCATGAGGTAGGATGGTTGTCCATCTCCTCGATAGAGAATTGAACCACCTACTATTTAATTTCAAAGGAAGTTATATAATTGATGTTATCAAGGCATATAGAATCAATTAACTCATCTTAATTATATGAGAGGGATATATTCTCCATCTTTCAATTATCTTATATTCTCTTACCCATCGTGGTCTTAATAGAAATAGAATTTTTATCAGAGATAACTCAATCTTCCCAAATATTCACTATATTGTTAATATAGGAAAGAAACTAAAATATTCAAAATATAATAACTAGAATGTAGAGAATAAAATATAGTTGAACCAAAACTTTGATACCGACTGAGAGGCCCACTATGGGATATTGTCTCGAACTAGGCCATGATCCCACCAAACTCAACACCCAACCCAGCTTGTGGCATGTCCCAAAGGGTGATACTGATACCTACTGGTAGGTAACTAGTTCTTGGGAGTCAATAAATGACATTGTAAATTATTTTACCATGTGAAAAAAACCCATAAAAATTCCACATGGATTATACATCACATTATAACCAAGATCCCAAAATAAGTGATCAAAAGATAACATTACAACATGAGTTAAAATTTTCCATTTTACGAAGAAAAAATCCAAAAATACCAAAATACCAAAATGGGGAGGCATTATAACAATGAAACCAAGTCACCATAAAACAATAGGGTAAACACACTCAAGAAAAATCCTACAAAAACTTCCAAAATATGAACTACTAGCACATAGATCAATTATCACCACCACAGAAATACTTTCATTTACCTGGGTTAAACATAACAAGGTATGCGTATAACCGAGGGTGTATCCATACACTTGAGGGTGTATGTAGGGTGTGATCCAAGTGCCTAGTAGATTACCACCAAAATAGATTCCATGAATTAACATTATATGTCAAATTAAAATGATATTTTTAATAAAACGTAAGATAGAATTTTAAATAAAACATACTTTGTAGTTAAAAAAAGGAAAGTAAAGATGATTACAAATGAAACGGTAATCATATCATGAGAAATAGAGGAAATACCCAAGGTACTAGGGTTAGCGGGGTCCTACGATGCTCTTACTCTTAGTGATCACATCACCTAAGCATAATTGTCCTGCTTAATCCTCCAATCCCCATCACTTGAAACATTAGTTAGTGTTGTTACATATATATTTGTTGAGGAGACCGGGATTATGTCCTACCAACTCACCTAGAATACTATAACTAGTCTTCCCTAATAGATACCAAGAATTTACCTTATTATAAATTTCATTCCCTAGGTCACATGAACCACTTTTTACACAAACAAACTTTATAAAATTGAATCACACACAGAGACAACTATTTTCAATGGGAAAATCATTATTAAATCTTCTTAATCAATAAAACCCTTGGAAAACTTAATTTTAACCACCCAAAAATTTATAAAAACCATTTAGTAAACAAATAAAGGATTATAAAATCATCACATAATTCCAAGCAATGGAACCACCCACCTATTGGTCGAAAATCACCCAAAACTGGTTAGAAACCCCAATTGCACAAAAGAGAGACCCAATGAAGGGAAGTTCAGAACACATTCATCATTATTTAAACAAAAGAATAAATATTAAACCTGAATTAGGTCAAAATCCTTGTTTGAGAAAGATAAACAAAGAGGGAACCAATAATAGACCAATAAATGAGAAGAAAATAGAAAAAAGGAGGCTTACCTAAAGGTTATGTGAAGATTCTAAGACAAATCACCCACACAAATGGATCATAAGGAAGTGGAGAGGAAAAAAAGAGGAATGTCTAGGGTTGGGGAGTTCAAGTGGGATTGGTTAGGAGTTATTTGGGGTTAAAATTGGTGAGGGTAGTTTATGAATGTTAAGATTTTCAAAGTTCTAGAATACCACACAGGTTGGACTCACGATCTTCCAAACCATACACCAACCATTTGAAACATTAATTTAAATGGAAAATAGGTCACATGATTTTCTAGGAGGTGGAAAATTCCCATGCACCTCATATAGATCCATTTTACTAGGTTCATAGATAACCCTGGATGGCACAAAAATGTGCGCTTGGTCATGAAAATTGGATAATGCCACTATGCATGGAACATAGTTCCCATTAGGCTGACACACAGTATCCACTAATTGTGTGCCAACCAAGAACCTCCAGCTGGTTGACCCAAAACTCTATTTTTCTAAAAAACAACCATGAAATAGATGTAATAAAAATATAATATCTAAAATTAAATAGAAAATTACCCAAAAATAAAACCATGAATTTGGAAATTATCCCTATCATGAAAACATTCCACCCTCAAAAATTCAAATAGATGTCTGACTAGAGAATAAATTTTGATACTACTCTTCCACATAGAAATTATACTCCCATGTCTCATTATCATCTATTTTGTGCTTCCAAAGGACCTGAACAAATGGTATGGAATTACGCCAAAGAACTTTCTCTTGATAATATATTATCTACACATATCACTTGAGCATAGGAAAATTGGATTCCATCTCTAAATCCTCCCAACTCAACGCATGATATGAGTCCATATTGTACTTCTTTAAAATATGAGACACGGAAAAAATTATGTATTGTCATAAAATGGGTTGGAAAAGCTGACTAGTTAGACACCTTACCAATTATTTTGGTAATCTCAAATTGTTTGACAAACCTCAGCATCAATATCCCTTACATACCATTATGATGGTGACCTAATTGAGGGGCCAAATTTACAAACACCCGATCAACCACTAAGAATTACAAGGCTTGGAACTACTGATTGGCATAAGAATTATGGAAACTCTACCTTATCAATAACCAATGCCTGATCAAACGAACCTTTTTAGATGTATCTTTCATCAGGAATGTTCCCAACAATGATGTCTCACCCACTTCCATCCCACACTGACATGGTCAACCATAAAGAACCTTAAAGGGATCCATTCTAATCAAGGATTGTTAAATATTTTTATAAATAAAAGACTATTACCAAATGGTTATCCCATGATCCTTTGAAATATAACACACATGCATGTATCATGTCTTCCAAATCATGATTTTCTCACTTCATATCACCATCCATTTGAGGATGGTATGTCGTGCTTAGATTGTCTTGAGATCCCATTACCTTTTAAAGGACTTCCCAAAACTGAAAGGTAAAAAAGGGTCCCTATTAGAAATGATAATTGATAGAACACCATGAAGCCTCATGATCTCCTATCATACAAATAGTCTAGCTCATCCACCTTGTTCAAATCCTTAATCATAATCAAATGGGATGATTTGATCATACGATCAATCACCACCCATATCATGTTCCTTACCAAGAGTGAACGAGGTAATCCAATGATGAAATTGATTGAAACCTCATTCCACTTACAAGTATAAATGGGGAGTGGCTCAAGAAAACTAGAGGTCCTCTAGTTCTTGGCTTTAATCTACTAAAAATTATAACACATCGATACAAATTCAGATATTTAACACCTCATACCCAGCCACCAAAATTAGTGATGGGTGTCATAAAGCATCTTGGTGGGACCCTAATGAATGGCCCACTAAGACTAGTGTCTATACAGTATCACCAAATTCCTCAAGGACAACAGAACCACAAATAAAACCTTATAAAATTCCATCAAAAGACAATTAACATTTACTAGGCACCTCCCCACCATTTAGAATCTACATAGAATGATGGAACAACTCCTCATTAAGATATTCGTCCTAATATATCTCTAGAAGATAATTCATTAACTAAATTTTGGCCATGATCATGCTATCATTTTTCTCCTTGGTCTCTATATGAATCTGGGTAAAAATCCCCATCAATTTCCACTCATCATTGTACTCTTTTACTGCTTGCATAAGTATCTTCCTTCTTAGGGAATCTTCTTTCAAATTCCTTTTTCTTGGGATATAGAAGATATCAAATCTAAACCCATGATGGTACTCGACCCATCGATGATTCCTTAGATTCAAATCCTTCTAGGAGAAAATTAATACCAATATCTTATGATCTAAGTAAACTAAAAATTTCTCCCCTAAGAGATAATGGTGCCATGTTTTCTAGGAATGCATTACCACTGCCGATTCCAAGTCATGGGTTGTATAATTTATTTCATGTGTCTACAGTTAGTGAGAACCATACACCACCACATAGTCATCCTACATCAACACACAACCAATACTCATACCTGAAGCATCACAAAAGACCATGTATAACTTCCTATATTATAGTAATATCATAATAGGGCCAGTGGTCAACCACCCCATGAGATTCTAAAAATATGCCTGACACTTTGAGATCTATTCAAACCTCATCCCTTTATAGGTAAGTGTGGTCATGGATTAAGAAATTTTTTATAAGTCTCTTGCAATCCACCTATAGTACTCTACTAGACCCAAAAGGATCCCGATATTGAAGACATTCCTTGGATGATCTCATGAAATCACTTCTTCAATCTTATTAGGGTCTACTGAAACTTCACATTATGAGATCACGTGACCTAGAAACATTACCTCCCAAAACTAGAACATGAACATGGGGTGCCTATTATAAAGAAAGTGTTCTTAAAGAGCACCTAGAATGATCCTCAAGTGCTTTCCATGCTATTCCTTAGTCATGTAGTAGACCAAGATGCCATCCACAAACACCACAATAAAGGATTTTAGGTACTAATGGAACAATCGGTTCATAACTCCATGAAAACCATCATAGAATTTTCAACCCGGATGTCATGGAAGAATACTAAAAGTGCCCATACATAATTTTTAAGGTCATTATGGAGATCTCCACCTCGTGAACCCTAAGTTGCTGATACCCTGAGTATAGTTCAATCTTAGAGAACCACCTATCCCCCATGAGCTGATCAAAAAGGTCATCTATGCAGGTAAACATGAATTTATTATTTATTGATACTTTATTAAACATGAGGTAATCAAATCACAACCTAAGGGATCTATTCTCCTTTTTAGGAAATATAAAAGGGGTGTCCCAAGGTGAGATTCTCAGGTGAATGAATCATTTGAATTATAGATCATCTAGATATATCTTTAATTTCCTCAACTCGATGGTGGCCATGTGATATGATGAAAAAGATATTGACTATGTTTCTAGTGCCAAATTAATTCTAAATTCCACACCCTTATCAAGAGGAAAACAGGATAAATAATCTAGAAACATCTATGGTAAGTTAGTCACTGTAGGAGGAAATCCATTCTCAAAATCTCTACCATTATCTTCCAACATAAGTGATGAGACATGGAAAACAATGTTTCCCAACTCCAAAAGTGGAGGTCCATCTCGCCCTAACCGAAGATCCCATACACCTTGAAAAAATTGAGTACTCTGATCGGGTTCCACAAATCTCACTCACCGATGATAATAATCGATGTGAATCTTGAAACACACCATCCAGTTAATACTAAGGATCACATCAGAAAGATCCATCTAAATAACTATGAATACCCACTCTAATAAAACCCATAACAGAGTGAGAGAATAAGATAGACAATTAAAACCATGTTCCGTCTTCTTGAAAAGTGGATTCACCAACACTTTGGTATAAGGAATAATATCAGTTGTAAATTTCAATAGTTCTACAATATGGTCATAAATAAATGAATTATATGCACCCATGAAAACTAAAGCAATGTATATGGATGGTGAAATTAAAATATTACCACAAACTATCACTGGTCATGAATCCAATTCCACTAGTACATGATCCATAGATCATATGATCTTTGTATATACCAAATACTGGTATTGATTAATGCGTTTTGGATCTTACTTGATCGAAATCTCCCCATATGATTATCCAACCTTTCCACCACACTCGACAGACCAATAACCCATAGCCCTTGATGAATCAGACTAATCTGGTAATTCCCTATGGGATGAGGAACCTACACCACTCTGAGTCATCACACCACTCTTAAAGAACATATAAAAGTTTACCATGATACCAAACTAATGGCCTAATATAGGTGGAACTAGACATGATGACCACTAGTTCCCTGAACGTCTACACTGGTAGCACACAACCCACCCACCACCTGTGGTCGTAGATGTTTGTTTTCTAGAAGGATGACCTGAATTACCACCTCACATCTTCCTCTACTCTTCTTTCTTTATCTCCTTTTCAAATGGACCATCATTGTCCCATACAACTGCTAAAACAATCCTAGAAACAACAGTCTTACTTGAATGATCAATCTATGCCATCAGAGCCCGATCCACCACCTCAGCATACGTCTTAAAATTAAACAAGAAGAAATGAGACTAAATATCTTACCACAACCCCATATGGAAATGATGAGCCTTTAACTACTCATTATAAACCACCCCATGTGATAAATAAACCAATTTATCAAATTCGATGGAATACTCCAATATAGTATAATACCCTAGTGGAGATTAAGAAAATACTAGGTCTTAGTGAGGGAAAAGGTATTGGGGAAATACTTCTTATTGAAGAAAACCTTGAATTAATTCCTACCATCTTCTCATGGTTCCCATCTTGGACCATAGATTCCCCCCACTTCCAACTGGGACCTTCCAACATGAACGAAGCACATATCACTTTGACTACCTCAGGAGTATCAATAAACCCAAAAACACTCTCAATGTTTTAAATCCAATCCTCAAAATCCTAATGGTCACTGTTACCCTGTAATGAAAAAGTATTAATCTTGAGGAACTCCTATGCTTTTTCCATTTCAAGACCTATTTTGGCTTCCTCAACATGAGAGGGACCATAGATCACTCCCTTATCTAATTATTTAATAGCCTAAACCATAGATTACACTAACTTCGGACTAACTTGTGAGGGATAATTATCTTAGACATCTTCTGTTGGTTTTATAAGATGTCTTCAGGGAGGAAAGATGCTATATCAATTAACAAAACAAAGGGAACCATCAATACACCATCCATAACAATTTCAGCAACAAAAATTTTTAAACACCTTTATGAATAAAAAGGAAATAATAATACGAAAAAATAACAATTCAAACCACTCCACACAATCTATGTGTCCATGAAAAGTATGTATTCTGAACATCACACCTTGAGGCATCAAACCAAGTCACAAACACCCCGTGGTAACTCGAGACCAATCAAGAGTTGTGTTGGCCAGACACCCCACTCGCAACCAGAACCTGAAGCCCTAACAGTCCTAGCTCTACACTATCCATAATTTCCCAAAAAACATGACCCAAGGTAAGGGAAAAACCTCCTATGATACCATTTTGTCAAAAACTAGGCTAGGATTCCACAAAACCTGAAACCCAAACCAACCCATGGAATAGCCTAAAGGGCATTCCCAATCCCCATGGGATGACAACTAGTTCATGCGCATCATGAAACTCCATTGGTAATGATTACACACATGATAAAAAAACCATAAATATTCCATAAGTATTAAAAATAAAATCATAATCAGTTTCTAAAAACAATTGATCAAAATATCACACTACGATATGTGTTTAACATTTTAAATTTACAGAAAAATCCAAAAATCCAAGAAATACCAAAAAAAAGTGGGGGTACTATGAAACTTAGTATCTATTCAATAGGAGGGTCAACACCCTCATACCAAATCCTACAACACAAACCAAAATAGTAACTACTAGAATAAATATCCACCATTACCGCCATGAAAATACTTTCCTTTACCTGGGTAAAATATAACAAGTTCAACATACACTCAGGAGTGTATGTCATCTATGATCCAATTAACCTATAGGTTACCAGCAATAGAGATTACATGCACTAATAATAGATGAAAAATTTACCATCTAGTTTTATGAAAAATGATGATAAAATTTCAAATAAAGTATACTTTGATGTTGAAAAAAGAAAAGTAAAGATGATAACAAGATGAACGGTATGAATAACATGAGAAACATGGTAAATCCATGATGTAATTGGTTTACTGTGGTCCTAGGATCCTTGTACTCTTGGTGATCACATATCCTATACATGATAGTATTTCTTGAGCCTCCAATACCCAACACATGAATGTTTAACTTGTTGTGTATACATCATTTCTTATTAAGAATACTCAGACTTGACCCTTCCGATTGGCCTAACGTACTAGACCAATTCATCCCACCTAGATACCTAGGATTTCATTGTGCTCGATTTAACTCCAAATGTAACATGAACCAACTCTTACACACACAAAACTTTCAAAAATTTAAACACACATATAATACACTCATTTTTAATATTAAAATCATTATTAAATCCTTATACACGCAAAAACAATTATAAAACATGATTCGAACCACCCACACAATTTCTAGAACAAATTTATAAAACAAATAAAGGATAATAAAATCATAACCAAATGAAAAAAAAAGTAACCACATAGCCATTTATTTGAAATCACCTAAAACTAATTGGAAACCACAATTTCACCAATTAGGGACCCTATAAAGGAAAGATCACACCACATTCATCAAGATTTAACCTAAATAATCAATATTCTACCCATGTTAGGGGAATAGATTTACTATAGAGAGATAACCCAATAGGTAAATAATAGGATACCAATAAAGGATTAAAAAAGAGAAAGTATAGGATTACCTAAAGGTTCCTTGAATATTAAAATAAAAATCACCCACAAAAATAAAGCCAAAGCAAGGGGAGGAAAAGGGGGAGGAATGATTAGGGATTTAGAGGTCGTGTGGGGTGGTTTAGGGGTCATTTTTGGTTAAAATTGTGGAGGTTTAGTTTAGAAATTTCAAAAGTATTAATGTTATGGAATTCTACAAAGTTTTTCCATATTGTTTTCCAAACATTGTGCCAACAGTGTGAAACCTCTATGCAAAGGAAAAAGAGGTCGCATAGTCTTCTATAAGGGGGAACATGCCCATTCTCCTAGTTGTGTACCTCAGGTAGACCATTTTCCTAGTTTCATGGTCAACCATGGAGGTCGCATGCCAGTGCTCTAGGCTATGAGACCTAAATAACGCCATAGTCTAGGTCATACGGTTTCCACTATGTTGGAACACAATTTATACTAAGCATTTTCCAACCATGAACCACTTGTTTTTTAGCACTAAATCTTAAATTTTTTCTCAAATATTCTCAAGAAATCCAAGTAATAAATATATGACCAAAAATAAAAGAGAAAAATACCTCTAAATAAAACCACATATGTGAAATATATAGTCAATACTGAGATGGGATTTGAATCATTATTGGGAAATTTTTATCTCGTTACCTATTAGACATATTATAATCTTGATTCTCCTATTCTCTTTTACATATCATATTCATGTATATGATGGTAGGTAAAAGAAGAAAAATTATATTTTTACAAGGATCAATACACAATAAGAGTAGTTAGTCCATGCCATATATGGTGATGACAAATAAATGAGTTTTACACTATAATGTGATACCAAATATAGTGTTTTGGATAAAAAAAACTTTATCCTAAGTGTGATTTCATACCCTTTAGTATGGGGTAAGTAAACAATTCTTCTTCCCTAGATTGGTGATGACCTTTTCCAACATTCATCTCATTGTTGTTTCTTTATTCAACACCTAAATATATTATTGACCTCCTTCTTCATGAAAATTAAGAAACCAAGAATTTATTACACCTATTGAGACTTCTGAAGGATGTTATAGTGTTATTGTTTTCTCCACTTCCTTATTTTTTACTACTTGTCTATATAGTTGTGGGCAATAAACTTCAATTATTCCTTCATTTGGAACATGTTCATAAGATACATCTGATGCAATTTCATCCAGTGTTATTTCATTTATTCCCTTTAATCATCTTCTTCTTGAAAAACATGTATTTTTTTACTGTATTCTTGATGATGATCATTATCTGGTATAGTTTTTTTGGGATTTCATTTCATATGGAACCTCTTTCTTCACTCTACTCATTCGATCTCCAATTTATAGAAAAAATATTTCTAGTATATGGATGATCTCTTATTCTTCCTCTTCCTTGTCATCTATTACATGTTTGTATAGTGAATTTTTCCCATTCAATACCTTATTATTCCATTACCTATAAATTTGATCAATTATACTTTTTATCATCTTTCAATGCATTGAGTGTTCTTTTTAATTATTTCACTCCATCTGGTACCCATTTTTGTTTCAGATACATCTTCTTATAATTCTTTATCCCAAATGCGAATAGATTTCAAGAGTCATCGTAGAAACTTTCTTATAGAACTTAAATTCCATAGAATAATTCACAACTATGATTCATTACCCATATCAATGCATCAACACCCATTTATATAGGTAGTGGTTCTATGAATTTTCAGGGTGATGTTCATACATCAAATCCAAACCTTCCACTTAATCATTGAGAATCCTACTCAAATAATTTTAGTGTTTGACCTCATTAAATATTCATTAAATATAGGATCCAACCAATTATCATAGGAATCATCCTTAGATATCAATGTTAATGATCTTGTTAAACCTTCCTAAAATCTCACTAGAATAAAAATCTTCCATTTTAATTATCAAATATTGAACATCTTTCCAATCATCATAATAATTATTAACTTTACAAAAACATCATAAAGTTAATTGAACATTCTTTTTGGTAAAACTTTCTAACTACTATTTCATCAGGTAAGCTTCATTTCACTTCTTACATCTAGTGAAATGTAATTTTATCTTCCATTATAGCTTCATAGGAACAACATATAAGTTTTTCACTAGAATCATCATCTGATAGATTAAATTATACATAAATAATCATTTATTTCCTTATCAAGGAAGTCCTATGACCAATGAACAACATACAAGACCCTTTGTTCGATGTCACTGGAAGATCCCATTTGCTCGATGTACATCCTTTATTATTCATTTGAAAATAATTGTCTAGTGTAGCTTCTCATAAAATTCCATCTGATGAACATCAATTGGGAACCTCTATTTGATAATTTCATATGGAGACTTTTTATCCTATCCAACATTTCATAAACCTCAGGAACATCTATCTAATGATCTTCAAATATCCCATCCAACATTACTAGGAATCAATTTTCCTATTATTTAGAATGCTTTATCTTATAATATTTATATCCAATATTCAATCCTATAAATTTATTTAGAATATTAATCTATGTTTGATTATTCTAAGGCTACTATATGTTCACTTTAAAATATCTTCATTTTATGATCATCACATGTTTCCTTTAATGGTTTTCTATGTTAGTAAACATGATTTGGACCATTTGATAACTTCTTCCCAATGGATTCTATATGATAACTCTATAATTTACTTTGAGAATCATCATACTTTATTTCTTCAGTTTCATCCTAGTCAATACATTTTTCATTTGTTCATTGTAAATTCTTCTCTTAATATCAATATCTTTATTACAAGTACACCTCATGGACTTTGTATAGTTATTACTTCAATATTAATCATCACATCACAATTTTTAGGAACCATAGTTCCATTGTATCCTAATATCTTCATGACATGAAAATTTTACAACAGCTCCTCAATCTCTATTTTAATTAAGCTGATTGATCTCCCTTTTATAAAATTTTATGTTCTTATAAAAATCAAAACATGTCACAAAAAGTATTTATTGTGATATTTAATTTATGGAGAACACATCAAAAAATAAATTTATGATATATATTGTCTATTTATTATCCGTCTAATGTAAATATTAATGTAATCAGTCAAACATTTATTAATACTAATATTCTAATGAAATTATTCCATTCACATAAATTTGATGTAATTTTTAACATTCCTTTAGTGGTCTCAAAAAATTTATTTTGTCTGATTGTACATTTCATCTTGGTTTATTCGATGAACTATGTTATATGATTTAGGAAATTTTCATCTAATGGTCTCGATAATAAAGAATTCATAAAAGTGCATACATTGGATAATTCTTCCACTATAATAACTCAAAAACCCTTTTTTGATTTTCTCAAACCATTCCACTACATATAATCTCCTCATTACAATCAAATCCATCATATCACCTTTTTATGTTGGCCACCATCCAATCATCACTATTATCTTCATTTGTTTGGTCATTACAAACTTATTAATAAAAACCCTTAAGGAAACTTCATCAACATCGTAATGTTATGAAAAAACATTAGTTTTTAATAATAAATCACATGCTTGTTAAATTACTGTCAAATCATCAATTATCATAAGTATACTCAATGTATTCAAATATATTTCTTAAAATAATAAGACTTGATAACTTCCTTCATTCATCGCTCATACATCATCCATGTAATATCGACTTATTACTATGTTTGGGTACATCAAGAGAACCTTTAAGAGAATATTATTCTTTATAACTTCTTCAAAATATTCAAATCAATTAAATATTTCTATTTCATTGAATCTCATTGACAAAAAATAACAACTGTTGATAATAAATACAACTCACACTCATAGTGGTCTCTTCATAATGGAAAATGACATGGTTAATCAAAGACTATTTTTTTAATAAATAACATATGATCAAGATAATATCAAATAATTTAGTACATACATCAAAAAACAAGAGACCTGATTTATGGGATCAATTTTTTGGGGAAGAAAATTCTAACAAGTGATGGTTTCGATGACACTGGTGACCATCAACACGTTCATAATCAATTCATCAACACAAAGTTTGTCCTATAATTATAACATTAAAGAACTCTCCTCCAATATCCTGTGGTTTTGAGTCCAACCCTAGATATTAGACTAAGAAGTAGTTAAATAGAAATTTATCTGGGGTTTATCAAATTAAACAAATAATAAATTAATTCATGAATTTTTTCTTTTAAATTCACCCATGATGGCACACTATAACAACCCTTCTCTTTATTCCATATTTAAACATGATTTATTATATAAAATTTAACTTAATACAACTCAGATGATCGAGAGGTATATTTTATTTGGGGAATAGGAACATTACATAACAACTTAAAACATGAAATACACATCCTTATCAAAAACAACTTTTGTATGACCACAACATTCCTTCATACTTAGCATTGCATGGGATAACCTGAGGACATACATAAGAAAAAGGTTAACTATAAATCCCAAAAGAGAATAAACATGTCATAACATAAAGAATAAAATACATGTTATGTAATATACATATCAATGGAGCATAATATAAACATGAACATAAAGGCATTATATAGCATGATTATCATAAAATGGAAATGTGGAAACAACTTAAAACATTGTATCATCAACAAAAGGGAATTAGGTAAACCCATGTCCCAACATGATAGGAAAAATCCTACAAAGTAATCAAGTAAACCCCTTTCCTGACATGTCATATGATGATACTAAACATTACCTAATGAGTTAAAGCACTATTAGGGTGCACCCTTCATAATAATTTCAATATCATGATTAAGTTTTCCACATAGATCATACAACATGGATTCATTAAACATCATCATTTATTCCAAGATTAAGGAATATAGAATACATACATGTAAGTAACTATTAGATAAGTATATGTTCATAATTTTTAATACCATTGATATAGGAATGTTTATGGTATTCACTACATGAGTATTTTGGCATGGAAAAATCACGGTGTAATTTTGGCAGCATAATGACGTCATGTAGAAATTAATAAATTAGGATGATGAGAGAGAAAGGGATATCTAATCATTTATACATGAGTTATATAGTAAGGGGGTAATGGAACATAATATCCCAAAAATATGAATTGTAATTTAGATACAAAATATAAAATAAATACTCGAATAAAAATGAGAAGAGAGAAATCCCTTGTGGAATTTCGGCATGGTAACAAGTGTACACAGGTGGGATTAATGAGATAGAAAGGGGTCTCTCATAATTATAACATAATAAGGGAAGTATGGGGGAGGTGTGAAAACATACCCCATAAATTTTAATTAAAATTAAAAGGTTGTAAAAATATAATGAAACTTGGACAAAAATGTGAATGGATGAAACCCTTACTTGGAAGTGTGATCCCAATGGTTTGGGGGAAGACTTTTGGGAGCTTAGGGGAACCTTGTAAGTACTATAGGGAGTAGAAATAATAGTTTGGATGATATTAAAGTAGTTTAGGTTAAGAGGAATGTGTGAATTTGTGGGTTTATATATGAAAGATGGGGAAGTTCTTTATTATTTAGGTGTTGGACACTACACAATAAAATATTCAAAACCACAAAACAACCCATGGTATTTTCCCATGGTTTCTAGAAAAGGTGAGTGGTATACATTATTTTATAATTCTAAGGTCCAATGGTGTTAATATATTTACATTTCTTATGTGGAGGTGATTCACACTTTCAAGGAAATGATTTGAAAATATTAAAATATTTTATATTTCATGGAGGATTCACTGAGTCTTTATAAAATAAATCAAACAAACCTAAAATTATATTATTTTAAAGGAAAAAAAATTTGTTTGAATACCCCTTTTATAGTATTTTATTACATCATTATTAGGTCATTATTATGTCATAAAACACATTATATATTGATATAGTATTTAATTTTTACCCAGAATTTCGATTGTCTCAGTTATGAAAAATTCACTATTGGATAATTTTGACAACCTGATTCCAAAAATAATATTCATTTTATCTAAATAATTTTCTAAATATATTATTTTTCAATTTTAAAAATAAAAACTTTCATTTATTGAAAAATTATGGGTTTTTGAAATAATAGTTTTCAAACCTTAATAAAAGTTACATTTGACTTCATAAAAATTATATGATCATTAATATTTAATAAATTTAATTTAATAATAATATTATATTTAAATATTATTTATTTTGAAAATAAATTAATTCATCAAAATAAATTCCTTAATTGAATTTGAAACATTAACCAAGAATACTATTTGTGCATTAGAAAATCATATAAAAAGTAAAAATAATAGAATGAAATTATATTCATTATTATGTACAAAAATAATGTACATAATCATAATTTTAGGTTATTGATACATATCCCTTTATTAAACTAGTATATTCCCTAAGAGTAGGGTGTGCGATGGTGGTACTTTTTTGGGTCATTTGGTGAACAAGGTTTGGGTTGTGATCTCGATGATCTTGAAATTATTTAGTAAATGGTTTCTATCATGCTTAAGTTGTTGGATCTCAGCTTGGGATTGGTCTATAGAAAATACCAAAAATGTTATTTCTCTCAGAAGCTTCGATAAATGGGCTTCATAGGGTATAATTCTGCAGGTTGAGGCCATCACATCCTTTTTCTGTGTCGAAAGGATTTGTTAAAACCCTATATTTATACTAGTTATGTGATCACTGTTCAATGAATATATTATCAATGGTAAGGACACTTAATGGTCATTTAAATCCAATTGGATATAATAAAACAAATGGAGTTCATGTGTTTTCTATATCTATATGAAATTTAATTAAAAGAAAGGGAATTTTATTCATATATGTTATGGTTATTACAACCATACCCCTTAAGAAATTTCACCCACGAAATTTCCTTTTCACACATTAAAATAGATGAGGCTAACTCTGCTTCATTACTTTATTCAGTTACCACATTGCTTCTTCAAACTTTCAATTCCTCCACAACACCTTGGCAAGGGGTATCATATTATTTTGTAGAACTCTTTCTCTATGATCTAAAATCTTCACCAGCTTCTCCTCATTGGAGAGATCATTCTACAATGGCAACACCTCTAGATTGATTACATGTTATGGGTCAGGTATTTTCTTCCTCAAGAATGATACATGTAATACATCATGTACATGAGACAGGTTCGGTGGGAGTTCTAGTTGATAGGCCACTACTATAATGTGATCAAGGATCTAAAAAGGGATGATATATATTGGAATAATCTTTCCCTTCTTCCCAAATATCATCACTCTCTTACATGGATATATGAGGAGGAATACCATGTCTCCAAAATCAAAAACTAGGTATCATAGATGATTGTTTTCATAACTATTTTTTGAACTTTTGGAAACATTGATGTGTTTATGGATGGTCTAAACCTTATCCACCATTTCGTCAACCATTTATGAACCTATAAGTTTTCATTCCCCAAATTCATCCCAATATTCTGGTTCTATGCACCTCTTCTAATAAAGGGATTTATAAAGAGCCATTTGGATTCTTGAGCGGAAACTGTTATTGCAAGAGATCTCCACTAAAGGAAGATTTTGGTCTCATCTACCTTTGAATTCCATTGAGCAAGCTCTCAACATCTCCTCAAGTGTCTGGATATCCCTCTCATATTGGCCCTCAATTTGAAGGTGATAGGCCATGCTTAAATTTAACTCAATGTTCTGAGTGTATTGGAGACTCTTCCAGAACATATAGGTGAATCATGGATCTCAATCGGACACAATTGATAGTGGTACTCTATGAATCCTTATCACTTCCCTGATGTATATTTAGGATAGTTGATCCAGGTATAAATATTCTTGAATTGAAATTATGTATGGAGTTTTTGTAAGATGGCCTACAACAACCCAGATAGCATTGCTACTATTGGATGCCTTCATAAGTCTGGTGACAATGTCCATGGTGATGTTTTCCCATTTCCATGATAGTATGAGTAATGTTTGTATAATTAAATTATATTTCTACCTCTCAGCCTTCAATTTCTAGCATACCATGCACATTGATGTATATTCATTTATCTCCTTATTCATGTTCTCCCACCAATAGTTCTCTTAGAGATCTCAATAAATTTTTGTGTTTACTAGGGGGGGTGGAGAAATTAAAACTATGTGAATCATCCAAAATATCTTTATTTAACTACAAATTTTATAGAACACATAGTCTTGACCCAAATATCATAATTCCTTCTTCATTAACATTGAACTTTGAGGATTTCTATTTTCTGATCGCTTCCACTTTCTTCTGAATTCCCACATCATCCTTTTGAGAATCCTTTAACCTCTCCATAAGAGATGGTTGAGAAATAATTTGTGAAAGGATTTATGATTTTCCCTTATTTATGATTCAAATTTCCATATTCATCAAATCTAAGAAGATTGGATCCTCTTTAATTCTCATCAATAATAGAACTACAGGGTCCTTTCTACTAAGAGAATCTACCACCTTGTTCTCTTTACCGTGGTGGTAATGGATTGAGCAGTCATAATCCTTGATGAGATCTAATCAACTTCATTGTCGCATATTCAGATTTTTCTATGTGAATATATAGTTGATACTTTTTTGATCCATATATATTTTACACTTATCTCCAAATAGATAATGCCACCCAATTTTCAATGCAAAGATCACAACTTCTAACTACAGATCATGCGTGAAATAGTTTTTATCATGAATTTTTAAATACCTTGAGGCATAGGCAATGAATTTTTTATTCTACATCAACACACATCCCAGGCCCTTGTTCAAAGAATCTATGAATATTATGGAAAAATCTACTCCTATTGGTAGTTTGATCATAGGTTCAGTGATAAGCCTCTTCTTCAACTCCATGAAGCTTTCTTCACATTCATCATTCCATGAAAACATGACTCCCTTCCAATTTATCTTGGTAAGAGGGGTTGAAAAGCCTGAGAAATTTATCACAAATTGGTGATAATATCCATCTAACCCTAGGAAGCTATGGATATACACCATAGATGTCAACCTCGACCATCCCTCAATTTCTTTTGTTTTGGAAGGATCCATAAATATCTCATTTCTTGTGATGACATGACTCATGAATGATACTTCCTTCAACCATGACTCACACTTCCTATATTTTCAAAGAGATTCTCCATTCTCATGGTCTCTAGCACAGTTCTCAGATTCTCCTCATCCTCCTCCCTAGTTTTAGAGTATATCATAATATTATCTATAAAGACTGCCACAAATTTTTCAAGGTAATCTATAAAGAATATATTCATCATAACCATGAAGATTTATAGAGAATTAGTGAGTCCAAATGGCATCACTATGTAATCATAATGACCATACCTTGTATGAAAAGTAGTCTTGGGGATATCGACCTTCTTCACTCTAACTTGGTAATATCCCAACTGTAGATTCACCTTAGAGAGGTATTTTCATCCACATAGTTGATAGAAAAAGTCATCAATTCAATAAAAATAATACTTTTTATTTATCTTAGTTTTGTGGATCTCATGATAATAAATGTAAAGGAATATTGACCCATCATTATTCTTGAGGAATAGGACTGGTTCACCCCATAGTGAAGCACTTGGGTGTATAAGACCTTTATCTAGATTCTTCAGTAGTTTCTTATTTATATATTCAAGATCCAAAACATCCATTCTATATGGAGTCCTGGATATTTGAAATTCCCCAAGTACAAGATCAATTGAGAATTCAACATTTCTTCTAGGAGGAAGACCAAGAAATTCTTTGGTAAACACATTAGTGAATTCCCTCACAATAGGTATGCCTTAGAGGATGGTTCTTCCCATATAATAAATCATCTGAGAGATATACATGTGCTCATAGGGTAGTAATATTCATGCTTGAGATGATGTTGCAAACAAATATTCATCCTCATCCTTGCACTTGTATAGAATTGGGGGTCGATTTACCATATGGAGAGTAATTCCCCTCTCGCAGTTATTTATGTTGGCTCTATTTAGGGAAATCCAATCCATGCATAGAATTTCATTATATTACACTAGAGATATTATGATGAGGCTTTCTAGGAAGTTCAATACACAAATTATGATAGGGGAGGAGTTATATACAATGATTCAATAATTTCCTAGTTTTTTGTTTTCACTGACATCTCTACATCCATGCTTTGTGGTGGTGTTTGGATTGTTCTACTAAACTTTTGGGATATAAAAGAATGTGTAGAACGGGACTAAAAAAGTATGTTTTATGTTACTGAATGAATTACTAGCATAACTATCACCACTTCAATGTTGAGATTCACTTCGGTGGTATTGATGGAAAAATATTTCCCTTTCTTCTTTAGAAGTTCTTGATTGCCTCCAAAAAACATTGTCTTAGGGAACTAGTTCGCAAAGTTCCCTGGTTCCTTGTAGTTTTAGAAATGAAAAATGCATTTATGATCGAATGGAATTTTACTTTTCTTTATTTTAGTGGAGGGTTTTTCATTCTAGAAATCACTTTCTAAGTTTCCTTCCTACATCTAAATCATTTCCTCGTCCCATTTAGGAAATTTAAAGGGTTCTTCTTTATACACCTTTGGAAAGCAGGTTGTAGAAATTTCATAGCACCGTTGGATTTATCCATTAGACTAACCAGATTATATTACACTTTCCTATTCTTATCCTCATGATACCCCTAATATTTTCTGATCTCTATTTCAGATTTGAGGGAACATCAAACAATCTCATCATAGTTGTTGAATTCGGAGATCGCTTGGTCTTTTTGTAGGATATATTTTAGCCCACCAAAGAAGAAGTCAATATTGAATTTGAGGGTAATGAAAAAATAAAAGGTGTATCATGCAATTCTGGTGAAGTTTTACTTATACAACCCAATATATTATTTTTCCTTTTTCTTGAGTTCATGGAAATATCTTTCCATCTTAAAACAGAGGGTACGTGAAAAATATTTATCGAAAAACATTTTTCAGAAATCCTTCCATCCCATCACTTCAATATCTTCCTCAAGATTTGTATTTTTATAAATGAAACCATTGATCAAATTCACATTCCATATGATAAGAATCCAAAAGAACCTTCTCTTGTTTAGAACATTTAAGGATGGATAAGATCTTTTCAATGGAGTTGATCCATTGTTCGGTGATTGGGGGATCAGATGACACATTTAAAGTAGGAGGCCTTTGTCTCGTGAAGCTCTCGATTGAGACTTGTTATTTATTAGGGGGTGGGGGGTTGCACATTTAAACTGATCCAAGTTTCTATTAAAAACTTTAGTTAACTAAGAGAGTATCATGACAAAGTTTTTTATTCTGGATCCCATCTGATTGGGAATCTCATTAGAGAAGTCATCACATTAATCTTTACATCGTTTGTTAGCCTGATTCCTTGTATTAATGACCATTATATAGAATAAAAGGAAAATTAGGGATGATTATATTAAACAGTTAAGCATATAAAGGGTAATATATTGACCTTAAGGGGATAACTTATAAATCATATTTATCTCATTAGCTTATGAATTTCAAGAATTTGGTCTATGTTATCCATGGTCTACTTCATAAAGTGTATTCTTATGGGACTTTTTTTTTATTTCTCCATTAATAATGGTTTATAAAAAGCTTATGAATTTACCAAAGCATATCACCAGGGAGTGGTGAACCAAGAGTGCAGCAAGCTCTGTTGTCATGCACCATTTCTCATTCGATTCTAGCTCAAAGTGGTGTTTTTAGGTTTTACCCCTAGATACATCTATCCCAGAGCCACCACTACTTGTTTGTATCCAGATATGGATGTATTTCCTTGATAAACAACTTAATATATACCAAGAAAAATTAATATATTATTTTATTATACTTAGCCTTATCCCTAATGTTTTCACTAGAGTTTTCTAATTTTAATCCCAAAAATAACTAAACCTATCACAAACCTACTCTTTATTCCATATTTAAATAAGATTTATTACATAAACATGCACTTAATACAACTCAAAATATTTTCAGCTATTGTATCTTTGGGGATTAGGATCATTTCATAACAACTAAAAATATGAAATACAAATCCTTATTGAAAATTACTTTTACATGACCACAACATTCCTTTATTTTTAGCATTGCATGGGATGACCTGAGGACAAAAGGGTGAGCTATAAAGCCCGGTAAAGGAATAAACATGGAATAATAGGAAGAATACAATAAATTATAGGAAATAGAAATATCAATAGAGCATAATAGAAACATGAATGCAAAGGCATGATATAACGTGATTATCATAACATGGAAATGTGGAAATAACTTAAAACACTTCATCATTAACATTAAAAAATTTGGTAAACCCTTGTCCCAACAAGGTGGAAACAATTACTATAAAGAAATCTGGTAAAAACCTATCTAAAAATGAAATATCCTTATACTAAACCTTTCCAAATGCATTGGAGCACTATCAGGGTGCACCCTTCATAATCATTTCAATCTCATGCTTAAGTGTTCCACATAGATCATATAACATGGATTCATTCAACATCATAAATTATTCCAGAATCAAGGAATATGAAATACATACATTTAATTAACTATTTGAAATTATATGTGCATAAAGGTGAATGCCCTTGGTAGAGGAATGGGTATGGTATTCACTACATGATGATTTTGGCATGGAAAATCGCGGTGCAATTTTGAAAGCATAACAACGTCATATAGAAATTCATAAATTTTTATGATGAGAGTGAAAGGGGTCTCTAATTATTTATAAATTATTAAGAAAGTAAGGGGATCATGTAACATAATATCCCAATATTTGAAATGGAATTTATATGCATAATATAAAATAAATTCTTGAATAGAAATGCAATGAGAGAAATCTATTAGGTAATTTTGGCATAGTAATGGGTGTATATGGGAGGGATTAATGAGAGAGAAAGGGGTATATCATCATTTTAACATAACAATGGATGTATGGGGGAAGTGAGAAAACACACTCCATAATTTTTAAATGAAATTAAAATGTTGTAACAATATATGGAAACTTGGACAAAAATGAGAAAGGAAGAAACCCTTACTTGAAAGTGTGATCCCAAAGGCTTGAGGGAGGATTCATGGAATATAGGAGTGCCTTGGTAAGACTTTATGGAGTAGATATTAGATTTTTGACGAGATTAAAGTAGTTTTAGTTAAGAGTAATGGGTTCTTGAGTGGTTTTACATAAGAAATATGGGGGAATTATTTATTACTCAGTATTTGGACACTACACAATAAAATATTCAAAACCAAAAACCAAACCTTGGTATTTTTACATGGTTTCTAGACAAGGTTAGTGGTATAAATTATTTTATATGGATAATGGCCAAATATATTAAAATATTTCCCTTGCTTATGTGGAGGTGGGTCACACATTCAAGGAAATAACTTTAAAATCATAAAATATTTTATATGTCTTCGGGGATTCACTAAGGCTTTATAAAATTAATCAAAAAATAAATAAGATTAAATTAATTTAATGGAAAACCTATATTTGGATGAATATCCCTTTTATTTTATTTTATTACATCACTATTGGGTCATTATGATGTCATAAAACACATTATATAGTTATATGATATTTAATTTTTACCCAAATATTCGATTTTCTCAAAAAATTATAAAAATTTTACTATTGGATAATTTTGACATCCTATTTTAAAAAAATATTCATTTTATATAAATAATTTTATAAATATGTGAATTTCCACTTTTAAAAATAAAAACAACATTTATTGAATATTGATGGATTTTGGAAAAAATATTTTTTAAACCATAATAAAAGTTACTTTTGAATTCATCAAAATTATATGATAATTAATATTTAACAAAAGTAATTTGATAATAATATTTTATTAAAATAATTTTATTTCAAAAATAAATTAATTCATCAAAATAGATTCCTTAATTGAATTCGATTATTAACCAAAAATACTATTTTAGCTTTTGAAAATTATTTACAAAGTAACAAAAATAGAATGAAAGTGTTTTCATTATTCTATAGAAAAATAATGTACATAATCATAATTTTAGGGTCTTAATACATATCCATTTTTACACCATAAAGAGTAATGTGTGTGATGGGGGGGATTTCTTAGGGATGTTCGATGAACATGGTTTGGGTTGTGATCTTCATGAGCTTTAAATTCTCCTATAAATAGTTTTGTTTATGCTTAATTTATTGGATATTAGATTGGTATTGGTATAGGGAAAAGCCCAAAAATTATATATCCCTTAGAAGCTCTAAAAAATTGGCTTCATAGGGTAATATCCTACTAGTTGTGGCCATAACTTACTTTGTCTATTCCAAAAGGATTTTTTAAAACTTCATATTTATTCTAGTCATGTGATCAATGTTCAATGTCTATATTATCAATTGTAAGGATACTTAATGGTCATTTAAATCCAATTATATATAATAAAACTAAAGGAGTGCATGTGTTTTCTATATCCATAAGACATTTAATTAAAATAAAGGGAATTTTATTCATAAATGTTTGATTCATTACATACACCAACATCTAAATTGGAAAAATGTAACTTATTTCTCAAATGGGGTAAGACCCATATTCTATATCCAATGGAGGGATTTTTTTCCTCATATGTGACTCTATTTAGGAAGAAATCCATTATTTTTTAAATAATTCACAGGAGGGGTTTAATATTTTTATTATTTTTAATATATCAAAATCATGGTTATACAATTATAGAAACTCCTTATCAACACCCTGACTAGCTTCAAAAAATATATTTAAAATATAAAGATAGACTAATAAAAAATTTAAATTCTTTACACCTTCTCCACCTTTAAGAACTTTTTTCCCAAAAAGAATCATCTAACACAAATGGTAGGGTTACTAAGAATGAACATGGTTCTCTCACTCACTCTATCACTTCTTAATATTATCATATTTTTGTATAATGTACACTAAGAGAGTGTCTTAGCCAGAAAATATATTCTCTTACTGATCCTCAATCACCCCCAAGTACTCTGAGAAGGTAGTTTCTTACTTGATATCAATCTTTCCAAAATCAATATTTTGTGATGGATGATGCATGTATCTAATCAAATTAAACACATGGAAGGTGTCATGAACCTGGTCTAACTATGGTGGTAGGGTCATGTGGTATGATAATTCACTAACTCTATGAGGTTTGAAGAGGTACCTTGATATTATCTCTCCTCTAAGAGAAAAGTCACACTATTAGAAGATGAGTGTGGTCATTGAATCTCCCTTGGTAAGAATATCTATTCATAAGGGTCGAACTATAAGATCTATTGAAATATCATGTTCTTGAACAAGGTATAAATTGAGGATGAAATTAATTTCACTAATGTTTATCAAGACTGATACTAAGGTAGATAATACATACATATCTATTTCGAGTATACCATTCTGGTAAGGGAATACATGTTTCGGGCTTCTTTGGTATATTTAACCTCCATATGGGATGATCAAATACCTTTAGTGGAGTTTTCCTATAAACATAGTTATTACTCAACCATTGGTATGACACCATTGGAGGCCTTCAATGAGATACCTTCCTGGTCACTCATTTTTTTGTTAGATTTTGGATATTTACCACTTATGGGGCCAAAGGCATTATTGGAAATAATATAAAATGTATTGATCATGCAAGAGTATATTAAGAAATCCCATATCTATCATAAGTTTGATATGGATTGATTATGAATGACATTAGAGTTTTTTTAGGGAGACCATGTGATCCTGAAGGTCTCTCCTCAACAAAGATTTTGGACTTTTTGTTTAGGGTGAAAGTTATCTATGAGGTTCATTAACCCATTCAAGATTCTTCATAGAGTTATAAATTTTGTATCTTATTTAGTGTTACCTCTATAATTAGACCAGGTGTGTGGAATGTTTCATGTGTCATAGGTGAGGAGATAAATGCATGATCTATCACATATTATTTACAAGGGTGGTCTATATATTGAGTATAGACCTATCATATTAGAGTATTAGGTTTTGATTAAGGGTTAATAGGAGAAGATCCTTCATGGGTGAGTTATTACCCTATCTTGTATTCTTTGGAAGCATGATAATATTTAGATGATTTTGTTCATCTTTTTTGAGTGTGATGGTTATTTTTTAAAAAAATATCCTTAGAGGAGGGGAGGGTTTAACGACTCTGATAATTGTGATTAGTCCATCTAAATATATTAAATAATATTTTCAGAGCTAGTTGTGGTGTTGACAGTTATTTTTTGGCATTATATAACCATGTTATGGATATATTAAAAATATGAAATAAATTAACTCACACACATGAATAATTTCATAGATAATGGATATCTTCCTGAATGGAGTCTTGGATTAGAAAACTGATGCTAAAATTAGATCCAAATGTGTGTTTTACCCTAAGATAGTGATAAGTTTTATTCATTTTGATTTCCATGATGGTTTCAAGTTGAGGGTGGATTAAAAAAATTAATTAAATAATTATTTTTTTTATTAGTTTAATAAACTCTAGATAAATTCCTATTAAATTTTTTCCTAGGCCAATATTTAAGGATAACCTTAAAATTCTGGGATATTTTAGGAGAGATCTTTTATTAAATCATTGGAAGATAATATTGGTGTTATATATCAATTACAAACATATTATAGATCTCCCATTTTATTGTTGGAATTTCCTATGACAATATTATTCCCCAGTAATCAATAGCATGATCAAGGTAGGGAAATTTCTTTTGATGTGTTTACCCCCATATTTTATATTTTCGTGATCAATGATTAATTAATAAAAAAAATCAATCCATGATATACTTTTTCTTGGACCTAGTAACTTATGATTATTGATTTAAATTGTGATTTGTGATAAATTGGTTTGGAACATGTGATTAATACTTAGTTATTCAATTTTTATGATCATAAAGCAATGTTCAACCATTCATGATCATCAGTTTCACTTATTATTTGATTTTTTGGATTACTCCCACAATTCTTCATGTACATCATCAGATTTTGATTCTTGGTTGGTGATTCGACCATTATTACAGGAGTATTTGTTTTTAAATTTGTATAAATTTCAAAGAACATTATTTTAGATTCAATATAAAAGGCTACAATATGTGGATGATCATTGAAGATGATTTGATTCACTTGATGATAGATGGAAAATAGTTTTTGTGATTTGGGGAGCACAAGCGACTCGAGGAGGTGATAAATTATTGATTTTATGATTATGGGTGTCTAAAATACCATATATATTAGTAAAACAATATTAGTCAACAGGTTTTGCATTATTTTTCCATTTTAATCATAGTGGATTTGATGGAAATTGTGATGTTTTGGTTGGAATCTTATATCTTTAGAAAAACCTAACTACTTAGTGTAATTTTTGGAAGAACACAGTCATGTATCTCAAAATATTTCATGTTAGTGATTTTGAGTATATGTTAAACATCACATTTCATGTGGTCTATCCCACTCACTATGTGTCCATAGCTAACCATCTTGGAATGTTTGGAAAGAATATTCCTAACGGACCAAGGAACTTATATGTCATGTTCCCCAGAGCCACACCCCATGTACCACTAGTGGGATATGACTTGGGAAACATGGTACACAATGAGTGCCACCTACAAACCTACATTTTATGTACCCTAAAGAATTATTTGACATGTTTTTTTGATTAATGATAATTTAGATGACCACTATAGATAGGAATATGGTGGAGGAGCCATCGTGGAAGAGGAAATGATGTGATCAAGAACGTCCAAGGGGAGGGAAGGGATATTCTCAAGGTGGTGGCTATGAAATAATATATATATATGATCTATATGAGGTGTCCAGTAATATAAATTGATATCATCCCCACTATCTCTAGGTGAAACCTGTTAAACCCAAGGATATATCGTTTAGGATCACATGTAGTTGTAGGTAGTTGAGTCTTGTGATCCAAAGGCTCCTAGATTAAATCAAGGTATGATCTATGTATTCACTACCTTAGAATCATTTTTTATAGATATAGGTAAAATTAATTTCTTACTACCAATATCCCTTATTCAAAAACTTGATATTCTAGTAGGGAATATAGTTTGACTCTTTTGAGAAGAGACTCTTAATATAGGATATTCAGTGATCATGCTCATCTATCAGTAGTGTGACTTGTCTCTAAGAGGATATAGATTCTCATGGAATCACTTTTTAGATATGTCAAGACCCGCCCTCGGGGCCCGTGCCGTGACTACCCCAAGCCCGCCTTCCATAGGCCAGGGGCTGGCGACTAGCACCAAGGCGTAAAATCCCAGTAAAAAGGGAAGGCATTACCTTAAATAAGTAAACAAGCACCTCAGAGTAACAAGCGGAAGTAAAGCAGTACACAAAACTAGAACAACTGTGCTGAAGTAAAGGGGCCGGAAATACAAGCCCAACTGTAAAGTGAAGTACAACTCGAAAGGGAAAACAGCAACTGAAAGTACAAGCGGCTCCTGGAACGTCCTCCTCGATTCCTACCTGAAGGGTAGGTACAGATGGCTCAGCTTCTGGATCGTCCACCACGGATCCTACCTGAAGGGTAGGTACAGATAGCTCCACAACTCTTCGGGTCCAACTGTCCGCTCCGAGCACGTCCCGCCCAGTGGTCCTCCTCCGGGTACCGACCTACTCCGTAAGCCTCAACCGCAGTCAGCGCTGTCCGTCGTCTGCAACCAACACAATGAAGTGCGGACATAGCCCGTGCAGGGGTGAGTATAAGATACTCAGAAGGGACCCCGAGACCCCCCGAAGGTCTCCTGAAATCCACAAAGGATAAACCACAAGAAGATACAATCACAAAGTAACATCCAGTATTGATTAGGTATATGCCCATACATATACCTATGTCACCAATTTCCGTTCGGCTCCAACATCGAACCCAAGAACAACCCAATCCACAAGAAGAGTAAACAGTAAATCCACACAAGATAACAGTACAAGTTCACACAGTTTATAACAAGTTTATGAAATCAACGGATAACTATTACCCAGGTATATGCCCATACATATACCTAAGTTATCAAGCGACCCATCTCAATCATGAGGAAACACAAAGATCATTGACTCAGCTCAAACCAGGATTTTTATTATCGAAACCGTAGATGTTGAAGAGCCCCGTCTCTGAAGTGTGTAGTAGTCCTGTCACGACTCCGAGGTACTGCTCACTAACCTATGACTGCTGAGGTACTCCTCCTGTCGAGTACTGCGGGTCTGCTGCCAACTACTGGGCGCTCCGTCCGCTGAGGGTCTGCTGCCAACTACTGGGCGCTCACCCAAATAGCCTACTGAGGTACTCCTCCTGTCGAGTACCGCGGGTTTGCTGCCAACTACCAGGCGCTCCGTCCGCCGTGGGTCTGCCGCCAAATACCGGGCGCTCCGTCCACTGGGCTAGTCGACTCACTCCAAGTCGAATCGGTCAAGCAGTCGTCAGGTCTCAGTCGGCTACACGGTCTCCGAACTCCGCACGCACGTCTCCACCGTCGCGGGTCTGTCGCTATAACCAAGCACACACACTCCGTAGAGTATCGCGGGTTCGCTGCTACAACCAAGCGCACACACTCCGTAGAGTATCGCGGGTCCGCCGCTACAACCAAGCGCACACACTCCGTAGAGTATCGCGGGTCCGCCGCTACAACCAAGCGCACACACTCCGTAGAGTATCGCGGGTCCGCCGCTACAACCAAGCGCTCCACCGCCAAGGGTCTGCTGCTGCATCCAAGCGCACCACCACTGTCAAGTACCACGAATCCGCCGCTACACCCAAGCGCTCCACCGCCCAAGGTCAACAGAAGATTCAGCTCACACAGGTTCGGTAGCACTGTTCCACGTAGGATCGCTGAGTGCTGTAGTCGTCGTCGTCGAAACCACACAGGATCTTTGTACTGTCGTCGTCGCAGTCACAGTAGCAGTAGTAGTAGTCGTCACAGTAACAGTCGCAGCCAGCACTAGGGTTCCCGCACACAGTAAGCTCGTTCGGAGGATCCGATCCACGAGCCGAGAGGCTGATACATCAACTGTCACAAAGACCAGAGTTGATGTATCCAAAAGTTCCGTATCGTCAACAGGAACTCAACGCAACAGACGGCGCGTCAATCGGACGCCCGGTCTGAGAGTTATTGTCATTTTCGTCTCCGGGGCCCAGTTGGTTTTTAAGGAAAAACCAACCCGACCGTACTCCACCTACGTCCAAACCTCGGGCGGAGTATGCCAAAAGATCCGTCTCACTTAGAGGATTCCATCAAAGTCGACGGCACGTCAATCGGACGTCCGGAACTCAAGATATGAGCGTTTCCGCTCCGAGGGCCCGGTTGGTTTCGTGAACGAACCAACCCGGCCGTACTCCACCTGCGTCCAAACCTCGGGCGGAGTATGCCAAAAGATCCGTCTCACTAAGAGGAACACAACGCGACTGACGGCGCGTCAATCGGACGTTCGTAGCTCAAGATATGAGCGTTTCCGCTCCGAAGGCCCGGTTGGTTTCGTGAACGAACCAACCCGGCCGAACTCAAAGTAACCCGAAACCTTGAGTGCGATATACCAAAACGACCGTCTCGATCCAATGATCGCGTTGCCGCTGACGGTTCGTCGATCGGAGGTCCGAGGCTCAAGTTATGGGCCAAAAACCAATTCTGGTTCGAAACGGGGGGGTCCGGGTCCGGGCCGACCCGGCCCGACCCCCCCCCCCCCCCTGGGCGGCGCGGCGGCGCGCGGAGGCGGCGCGGCGGCGCGCGGAGGCGGCACGGCGGCGCGCTGGGGCGGCGCGGCGGCGCGCTGGGCGCGCAGGCGGTGCGCGGGTGAGACCCCCGCCTCCCCGTTTTTCCCTTGGCGGCGCGGCACGTGCCGCGCCGGTTTTAAGAAAAACCGCCCCCTCACATGAGGGGGCCTGCTATTGAGCGGATCTGGGGGGTGGCGCTGCCCCCCCCCCCCCTTCTAATGAAAACCGGCCCCCAATTTAATTGGGGGCCATTAAAGGTTAACCGGGGGAAATTAATTCCCCCGGTTTGACTTCCTTCCGGCCGGCCCGACCTGGCCGGCCGGTTCCCTTTCGACTTCCAACACCGGCGGCCCGGTTGGCCGCCGGTCTTCTCGATCCGCCGCGGCCCGGAACCGGCCGCGGCCTTCGTCGTCCGGCGCGGTGCGACGACACCGCGCGCCTTCGCCGCGGCCCCGCTCCGGCCGCGGTGCCTTTGTTTCCTCCTCCGATGCGGCGCGGCGGCGTTGCATCCAACGGTCGTACTTCCTTTACTCCGCTGCGGCCAACGGGCCGCGCCTCATTGCTCCGGCGGCTTGTTCAGTCCGGCTGTGGGAGACCACCACGGCCCTCGTCGTCCGGAGTGGCGCGTCAAACTTGCGCACTCCCATGAAGCCCTCTACGTCCTTGCGCGGTGTCACGGCACCGCACCGCCTCCTCTTCGATCCACGAGTAATCCAACAACAAGGTTTGGGAGGAGGATCGACCGTGTTGGTACGGTCCGATCCCCTCCCATGTGAAAGATAACAAGTGGTCCAATAATTTATTTACGAAGGCGTAAATTAAATTAAGAATAAAGGTACAACCCCTACCTCGAAGGAAGTTCGCGGAGCTCGTCAACGATCCGCGAAGGACGAGCGTCGCGGAGATCGGACATCACGGAGGTCGGTCGTCACGGAAGAAGACGTCGTCGGCATCGCGGTAGACGGACGCGGGTTCGCCGCGAGAGGCACGTCGCGGAAAGTGCGTTGCGGCGTCGGACGTAGGTTCGCCGCGGAAAGCACGTCGCGGAGAGGATGCGTTGCGGCGTCGTGGAGGAAAACCAACGCGTTGCAGTCCGACGTCGTGGAAGAAGGACACTGCGTTCTTCGTGAAGTTGAGTGTTCTTCGTGATGTTGAGCGTTCTTCGTGATCTTCGTCAGAGATGAAGAAGAAGAAGAAAATGCTCTCCACCTCTCAAGGAACAAAGGAACTAACCCAAAAATAATAAATTTAGCTCATACTTAATTTATTAACACAACACCAACCATTGAAATTCAAGAGTTTGAATTTCAAAACTTTAATTTAACTCACTTATTAATGACATAAGTTATAACCTAAGTTTACATCATTAATTGTGAGTTGGGGAGGGTTAGAGAATATGAAGGGGTGGGGTTCGTGTGGGCCCCACCACCCTCTTAACCTCCCAAGGGAAGTTGGGTTGTCACCCAACTTCCACCCAAAGGATAAAAACACTTAAGGAAGATAAAAATAAAAAATGAAGTTAAATTTTTATTTTAACATTCACAATTTTATTTTTTTACAACTCCCCTCGTGTAAACGCAACTTCGGGAAAGGTCTCCTTAGGCGAATATCGGCGCTGCGAGTTCATCGGTGCCCTCGGATTTCAATTCCGAGCACCGGATCAAAAGTTAGAAATTCCCGCTCGTTCGTTCACTGAACGTACCCGAGCCAAACTTCGGAAATTAATTCCGGGCACTCCGGGCCTCGGAATCAGGTGCCGTCTGAAACAGCGCTCTTGTAAAATTCCAAAGAAAATTAAGAAAAAATTTCCCTTGAATTTTACGGGTCTTTACATTACTCTCACCTCAGGGCTTTACGTCCCCGTAAAGCTTCAACTCACACTTAAGGGAAACAAGGTAGTACTGAGCACGCAACTGAGCTTTACGCTCCCATATGCTCACCTGAAGATCTCATGCTACCCGAGAAGCACCCCAGAGGAAGCAACCGTTCACGTAGATCCTGCTCCTGTCGATCCTCGATCTCTACTAGAACCTCTGTGCTTGTCGCCCTGTCATCGACGTCCAACTCCCCGGGGTCGATGACGTGTGAAGAAACATACACGTATCTCCACAGCTGAGACACGTGGTGGACATTATGCACCCGGTGCGACTGAGGTGGTAGGGTCAAGCGGTAAACCTCCTCTCCTACCCTGCTGAAGATCAAAAGGGTCCATCGAACTTCGGAGATAACATGCCGCCTCGGCCACATCTCCGAAACCTAATCGGGTTGAGACCATATAAGAACGTGTTCGTCACCCTCGAATTCAAGAGGTTTCCCTTTTTAGGTTAGAACTGAAACTCAAAACTCCTGCTGCCACAAGGGTAGGGTTGACCAACTCAAGAGTGATCGGCCACACCCTCTTATGCCTGAGTTTAACATGTGCTGCCCAGGGTTTCCTTATCGTCGACCAAGGAAAACCCATTCCGACGTTTGCCTAAAACAGTCAACCGGGGTATGATTTGTGAATCAAAACCATACCCAGATCAACGTCGTAAGGCCTCTACGCTGCCACTAAGAGATTCCAACCGAAACTCTCGCCTCGAGGTCAAATCACACCGTCGGCGTAAGCGTGATTATCGAGTCTCCTCCCAAAGGTATCTCCAGACGTGAGGGTCAAGTCTACGGCTTACCCGGAACCTCTAGGTCTGGGACATGATTCGTGGAAGGGTAGAATGATTGGTTCCTATGTCTATAGATATGGCAGCTCTTAGTAGACATAATTCGTACCCCGAATCATTCTTAGAGCTCCTGGTCACACTCCTTGACCGCAATGCAGCTATTCTCCTCCCCAGCCCTCCTGCTCCCTGAGCCTGGCGGGGACTACTAAGTCGGGTGGTCGTAACATGTCGAAATGTAAACCACCACATGCTGCTCTCCAAGCTCCGCTTCCACGTCTTCTACCCTGCAGATTCATCTGTCCTTAGCACTTCCTCCTCCTGAAACATTTTACACGCCTGAGTCTCTGAGACTGGCGCTAGTTTCCTGCCTTTCACTGCTAACGTTCACAACCACAAAGGTTCTCTCTAGCATCCTATCATAGGTAGGAATTCATAGAGGAAAAGTAATGGTTCGGATGTCCTTTAGACACACTTCGCTCAGAAGTTCGAGTCTAAAGAACTGATCACAACGTAACCAACGAGTACCAAGATTGATTGGTAAGCCACGTTGAGTGCTCTGCTTCCGACATGTCGTACTGTCGAAGCTGTATTAGCTCCAGAAAACTCACAACCACCTCCTCAAGCCAGTCCTCAGCCGCCTACGAGTCTGGCTCACCTCGAAACTTGAGGGATATCTGGTGCTAAAACATATGTAAGGCACTAAGCCTGTGAGTCTCTGCTACCAGTACCGCCGGTAGTGTCTGCTGACCAATAGGTAGTGACATAGCTGGCGCACTACCCGTAGGTACTATCCCAGGTATCGGTTCGCGTACCGAAGCCTCATTACTAGTATCCAAGCTAGGCGTAGAACTCTAGCAACCTCCTCCATCCAGTCCACTGCTGCCTGGGAAATCTGTCTGGCCTCGTATCCTCAGAGGCCTCTACTGCAGGAACTCGTGCATCGCGCTCTGCTAGCGTGCACTGTCAGCTAGTGGCATCTGCTTCCTAACGGGTGGTGGTGCTGCTGGTACACCACCCGATGGTGCCAACACTGAAAAAGAGCCCTGCATCGGAGTCTCGCTGCTCGGTGGTCCATCATCGAGAACTCTCTCGGAACTCCAGCTAACTATCTGCATGGTGACATCCTGAACAGTTGTGTCACGGTCAACGATTTATACCTGGTGAGCTGACCTGGTTTGAGCTGACTTAAACCTTTTTGGAAACACACACGCAATCAGTGTTTTCGTGCATTAAGTCGGAATTCAGAAGTCAGGGTCCTGGTGTACGGATACGTCGGCCGCCGCACCAACACTGGACTCCCTGGACTGATAACCACACTCAATACACTAAACACTATTGCTTCACATAGAAAAAAAAGATCAAAGTCTGCGGTAGAACCGACCGCCTCTGATACCAATTTGTCAAGACCCGCCCTCGGGGCCCGTGCCATGACTACCCCAAGCCCGCCTTCCATAGGCCAGGGGCTGGCGACTAGCACCAAGGCGTAAAATCCCAGTAAAAAGGGAAGGCATTACCTTAAATAAGTAAACAAGCACCTCAGAGTAACAAGCGGAAGTAAAGCAGTACACAAAACTAGAACAACTGTGCTGAAGTAAAGGGGCCGGAAATACAAGCCCAACTGTAAAGTGAAGTACAACTCGAAAGGGAAAACAGCAACTGAAAGTACAAGCGGCTCCTGGAACATCCTCCTCGATTCCTACCTGAAGGGTAGGTACAGATGGCTCAGCTTCTGGATCGTCCACCACGGATCCTACCTGAAGGGTAGGTACAGATAGCTCCACAACTCTTCGGGTCCAACTGTCCGCTCCGAGCACGTCCCGCCCAGTGGTCCTCCTCCGGGTACCGACCTACTCCGTAAGCCTCAACCGCAGTCAGCGCTGTCCGTCGTCTGCAACCAACACAACGAAGTGCGGACATAGCCCGTGCAGGGGTGAGTATAAGATACTCAGTAGGGACCCCGAGACCCCCCGAAGGTCTCCTGAAATCCACAAAGGATAAACTACAAGAAGATACAATCACAAAGTAACATCCAGTATTGATTAGGTATATGCCCATACATATACCTATGTCACCAATTTCCGTTCGGCTCCAACACCGAACCCAAGAACAACCCAATCCACAAGAAGAGTAAACAGTAAATCCACACAAGATAACAGTACAAGTTCACACAGTTTATAACAAGTTTATGAAATCAACGGATAACTATTACCCAGGTATATGCCCATACATATACCTAAGTTATCAAGCGACCCATCTCAATCATGAGGAAACACAAAGATCATTGACTCAGCTCAAACCAGGATTTTTATTATCGAAACCGTAGATGCTGAAGAGCCCCGTCTCTGAAGTGTGTAGTAGTCCTGTCACGACTCCGAGGTACTGCTCACTAACCTATGACTGCTGAGGTACTCCTCCTGTCGAGTACTGCGGGTCTGCTGCCAACTACTGGGCGCTCCGTCCGCTGAGGGTCTACTGCCAACTACTGGGCGCTCACCCAAATAGCCTACTGAGGTACTCCTCCTGTCGAGTACCGCGGGTTTGCTGCCAACTATCAGGCGCTCCGTCCGCCGTGGGTCTGCCGCCAAATACCGGGCGCTCCGTCCACTGGGCTAGTCGACTCACTCCAAGTCGAATCGGTCAAGCAGTCGTCAGGTCTCAGTTGGCTACACGGTCTCCGAACTCCGCACGCACGTCTCCACCGTTGCGGGTCTGTCGCTATAACCAAGCACACACACTCCGTAGAGTATCGTGGGTCCGCCGCTACAACCAAGCGCACACACTCCGTAGAGTATCGCGGGTCCGCCGCTACAACCAAGCGCACACACTCCGTAGAGTATCGCGGGTCCGCCGCTACAACCAAGCGCACACACTCCGTAGAGTATCGCGGGTCCGCCTCTACAACCAAGCGCTCCACCGCCAAGGGTCTGCTGCTGCATCCAAGCGCACCACCACTGTCAAGTACCACGAATCCGCCGCTACACCCAAGCGCTCCAACGCCCAAGGTCAACAGAAGATTCAGCTCACACAGGTTCGGTAGCACTGTTCCACGTAGGATCGCTGAGTGCTGTAGTCGTCGTCGTCGAAACCACACAGGATCTTTGTACTGTCGTCGTCGCAGTCACAGTAGCAGTAGTAGTAGTCGTCACAGTAACAGTCGCAGCCAGCACTAGGGTTCCCGCACACAGTAAGCTCGTTCGGAGGATCCGCTCCACGAGCCGAGAGGCTGATACATCAACTGTCACAAAGACCAGAGTTGATGTATCCAAAAGTTCCGTATCGTCAACAGGAACTCAACGCAACAGACGGCGCGTCAATCGGACGCCCGGTCTGAGAGTTATTGTCATTTTCGTCTCCGGGGCCCAGTTGGTTTTTAAGGAAAAACCAACCCGACCATACTCCACCTGTTTCCAAACCTCGGGCGGAGTATGCCAAAAGATCCGTCTCACTTAGAGGATTCCATCAAAGTCGACGGCACGTCAATCGGACGTCCGGAACTCAAGATATGAGCGTTTCCGCTCCGAGGGCCCGGTTGGTTTCGTGAACGAACCAACCCGGCCGTACTCCACCTGCGTCCAAACCTCGGGCGGAGTATGCCAAAAGATCTGTCTCACTAAGAGGAACACAACGCGACTGACGGCGCGTCAATCGGACGTTCGTAGCTCAAGATATGAGTGTTTCCGCTCCGAAGGCCCGGTTGGTTTCGTGAACGAACCAACCCGGCCGAACTCAACGTAACCCGAAAACTTGAGTGCGATATACCGAAACGACCGTCTCGATCCAAGGATCGCGTTGCCGCTGACGGTTCGTCGATCGGAGGTCCGAGGCTCAAGTTATGGGCCAAAAACCAATTCTGGTTCGAAACGGGGGGGTCCGGGTCCGGGCCGACCCGGCCCGACCCCCCCCCCCCCCCCTGGGCGGCGCGGCGGCGGCCCGGCGGCGCGCGGAGGCGGCGCGGCGGCGCGCGGAGGCGGCACGGCGGCGCGCTGGGGCGGCGCGGCGGCGCGCTGGGCGCGCAGGCGGTGCGCGGGTGAGACCCCCGCCTCCCCGTTTTTCCCTTGGCGGCGCGGCACGTGCCGCGCCGGTTTTAAGAAAAACCGCCCCCTCACATGAGGGGGCCTGCTATTGAGCGGATCCGGGGGGTGGCGCTGCCCCCCCCCCCCTTCTAATGAAAACCGGCCCCCAATTTAATTGGGGGCCATTAAAGGTTAACCGGGGGAAATTAATTCCCCCGGTTTGACTTCCTTCCGGCCGGCCCGACCTGGCCGGCCGGTTCCCTTTCGACTTCCGACACCGGCGGCCCGGTTGGCCGCCGGTCTTCTCGATCCGCCGCGGCCCGGAACCGGCCGCGGCCTTCGTCGTCCGGCGCGGTGCGACGACACCGCGCGCCTTCGCCGCGACCCCGCTCCGGCCGCGGCGCCTTTGTTTCCTCCTCCGATGTGGCGCGGCGGCGTTGCATCCAACGGTCGCACTTCCTTTACTCCGCCGCGGCCAACGGGCCGCGCCTCATTGCTCTGGCGGCTTGTTCAGTCCGGCTGTGGGAGACCACCACGGCCCTCGTCGTCCGGAGTGGCGCGTCAAACTTGCGCACTCCCATGAAGCCCTCTACGTCCTTGCGCGGTGTCACGGCACCGCACCGCCTCCTCTTCGATCCACGAGTAATCCAACAACAAGGTTTGGGAGGAGGATCGACCGTGTTGGTACGGTCCGATCCCCTCCCATGTGAAAGATAACAAGTGGTCCAATAATTTATTTACGAAGGCGTAAATTAAATTAAGAATAAAGGTACAACCCCTACCTCGAAGGAAGTTCGCGGAGCTCGTCAACGATCTGCGAAGGACGAGCGTCGCGGAGATCGGACATCACGGAGGTCGGTCGTCACGGAAGAAGACGTCGTCGGCATCGCGGTAGACGGACGCGGGTTCGCCGCGAGAGGCACGTCGCGGAAAGTGCGTTGCGGCGTCGGACGTAGGTTCGCCGCGGAAAGCACGTCGCGGAGAGGATGCGTTGCGGCGTCGTGGAGGAAAACCAACGCGTTGCAGTCCGACGTCGTGGAAGAAGGACACCGCGTTCTTCGTGAAGTTGAGTGTTCTTCGTGATGTTGAGCGTTCTTCGTGATCTTCGTCAGAGATGAAGAAGAAGAAGAAAATGCTCTCCACCTCTCAAGGAACAAAGGAACTAACCCAAAAATAATAAATTTAGCTCATACTTAATTTATTAACACAACACCAACCATTGAAATTCAAGAGTTTGAATTTCAAAACTTTAATTTAACTCACTTATTAATGACATAAGTTATAACCTAAGTTTACATCATTAATTGTGAGTTGGGGAGGGTTAGAGAATATGAAGGGGTGGGGTTCGTGTGGGCCCCACCACCCTCTTAACCTCCCAAGGGAAGTTGGGTTGTCACCCAACTTCCACCCAAAGGATAAAAACACTTAAGGAAGATAAAAATAAAAAATGAAGTTAAATTTTTATTTTAACATTCACAATTTTATTTTTTTACAACTCCCCTCGTGTAAACGCAACTTCGGGAAAGGTCTCCTTAGGCGAATATCGGCGCTGCGAGTTCATCGGTGCCCTCGGATTTCAATTCCGAGCACCGGATCAAAAGTTAGAAATTCCCGCTCGTTCGTTCACTGAACGTACCCGAGCCAAACTTCGGAAATTAATTCCGGGCACTCCGGGCCTCGGAATCAGGTGCCGTCTAAAACAGCGCTCTTGTAAAATTCCAAAGAAAATTAAGAAAAAATTTCCCTTGAATTTTACGGGTCTTTACAAGATATGTTATAGTCATATGATTTCATTATATGTATAGATTATCTATATATAGTCCATTACTAGACTAATTTATTATGATAAAGGGTGTGGTATGATTTATCAGATGTGTTTATATATTTTTTTACTGGAAATACGGAATTCCTATTAGAGAAATTCAGGGTCATGTGTAGGAGGTTTTAGAAAAATTATCATTAGTTATCTAGTTTGAACCATGGTTTAGCTGATACCATGGGCTTTCAATTCCCTAATGTGGTGTAAAAGTATGAGGAATTATTCCTCTTATAAGTACCATGTTTTTTTATCCATGTTGGGAGATTAACATCTATATTGACATTAAAATTGTGAACACTATAATATCTTTAATGGATTATCATATGGGCCCTTATGATCTTCTAGATATGAGGGTGTGGTTGGGGACCTTCATAGAATGGTATTTGTTTGACTCAGTGTACCCCTAGCAAAACTCTAGTATTATTAAACAAAAAGTAATATGGGATCCTAAGGTTTTAAATGGATTATCATTTCTTAAACTATGTATAATGATTATCCACTACTAGGAAGAAAAAAATTATTTAATCATATTCAAGTATTTTAGAGGTTCTTAAAGATTGATCTCAGGTCAGGCTATCTCTAGCTTCATGTTTGAGAGAACATATCAATGTTGATATTCTGATGATATCATGGTCATTATGAGTTCCTAGTGATGTAATTTGGTATGATGAACACTGTAGTGATGTTCATGGGTCTCAAAAATAATATATCTCTGCATTATGTAGAATAGTTTGTGTTATTCCTCATGGATGATATCCTCACTTACCTAGGATCATAGACTGATACTACAGAGGTATTGAAGATTGTATTAGACATACTTCAAGAGCACCATCTATATGAAAATATATCATCATTCTAAATATATATAACAGAGTTTGAATTCATGGGACATGTTATCTTAGGGGAGTTTTTGGTTGTGGAACCATTGAATATGGAGGTTTTTTCGGATTTGGATCCACCCAAGATTGGGTCATATGTATGTAGTTTCCTTGGGATTTCAATCTATTACTAGATGTTCACATCATACTTCTCCAAAATTACATCTCCTTTTACTTCCTTAACCTGATAGGGGTATCCATTTGTATGGATGGATAAGTACCAGAAGGGCATTGATGAGTTTGAATTGATATTGAATATTTCACCAATCTTGAGACTATTATAGGGTTAGTTGAGTATATGGTGTTTTTTAAATGCATTTAGATCTAGACATGGATATTTATTGATGTAGTGGTGGGAGGGGATTTCTTAGGGATCTCGATAGCTGATACCTCGTGGGAAAAATTATAAAACTCATGACTTTCATATAACATTTTTTGTTTTCACCATAAAGACTTAGAAATCCTACCTCATTGGTTAGTAGTTTTCATCCATTCCAACCAAAAAGGTCTCAAATATATTTTCACCCATAGAGATGTAAATTTTAGATAGAGATAGTGTTTGGATTTCTTGTATGATTATGATTTTTATATATTCTACCCATCCAGGAAAAGAAATGTGATGGAAGAATCATTTTGTAGGAAATATAATTCCCAGTTTCTTGTTGAGGTGTCAATGTAGTTGGTTTCATTGTGGTTGTATATGGTTAATAGGGAGGAACACCGTATCTTTGATTGATGGTTATGACTCCTACACTTATTCAATAAGAAAGGGAAGAAAAACATGGTTATGTTTAATATGAGTTCATATGTGATTAGATATTCATAAGAAATGTTTCTGATGAATTATTTGAATGTGAATAGCACATCGCGAACATAAAATGGTTTTAATCATACTGATACAGGATGTGTTGAGTGAGTTCCATACCCCCCCCCCCCCTCATGGTACATATGGGTGTGTAAAATGATGTAAAAAGATCTTATATGATATTTTATGTGGCTTGTAATGAGTAGTAATGTTATTGTGTTTATATCTCTATGCCTTAACTATTAGTGGGAAAAGAAAAATCATCATATTATAGAAGGTTTAGATCAAATCATTGAGGTTCTAGGATGGAAGTGTGATTATATATCTATGTATTTTGTGATGAGGATTTCATGGATAACAAGATATCATAACACTATTTGGTTTATCATTTATCAAATTTCTGATTCATCCCACTTACGTATGATTAGAGAGAAGAATTTAGTGAAAACTGAAGGATGATTGTATGTGTATGAGATCATATGAATTCATGGATTAACCTTTGAAAATTTTCTCTGACCATGACACTCATTCAATTCAAAAATTGTAGAGAGGTTTGAAAGATTTTTTTATAAAATAGTTATATATGATCATGGTATTCTAACCCCAAATAGATGACCATACATAGTTGACCTTTTAGGTTTTGTGAAACATGTTTTGGTCATGAATGTTTGAATTTGACTGAAACTAATAGGATCACCTACCTTTAGTGGAGTTTTCTGAAAATAATATTTATCACTTTTCCATTGGTATAACACCATTTACGGACTGTTATAATAGGCCTTGTAAGAAAATAGAAGTTCTAGTTTGAGTTGTGACAGTTAGTACTTATGGGGCTGGAGAGAGTATAGGAAAGGACTGAAAGGGTTTTCAACATCCAATACCAGATGCAGACAACCCATATCTAACATAAGTCATATAAAAATCAAAGACAGAGGCCTTTGGATTATGGTGTGGGAGGGGAAGTTTGTCAAAAGTTATATCCTCATAATGATTTTTGGAGATCTATCCAGGGTGGAAAGTTATCTCTAAGGTTTATTGGACCATTATAGATTCTATAAAGAGTTAGTGAGGTCACATATGACTTGGACTTACTTCCATAATTATAATGGATGCATGACTTATTCCATACATCATAGTTGATGAGATATGTGCATGACCCATTACACTATATTTAATAGGGTGAGATGGATATTGAGGATAGAGATACCTTTTCAGATTACTCATTTGATATTGGGTATCAGAAGGATAATATATTTTGTGGGTGACCTATTCCTCTAATGTGTATTATTTGGAATCACATGAATCTCTAGGAGACCTCATGAGAGTGGATGAACCAGATGTGATCTTATTACCCTCAATTTTTTTAGTAATATATTTCTTTTTTGGGTTAAAATCCATGAAGGTGGGGATAGTTTTCTGACTATGGTTTTTTTTATAACTCCTTTTTAATATTTAAAATAATATTTTCAGATCTAGTCATGGTGTTATTATTGAGTTTCTATAATTGTAAAGCCCCAATGTCGATATATTAAAAATATTAAATATATTTTCTCATGTGCTTGCTTCATTTCATAAATAATATATTTCTTCTCAAATAGAGTCTCAAATGGGGAAATTGTGGCCATTATTTGACCCATAATGTAGGATTAACCCATAATGTGGGATTAACCCATAACATAATTTTCATTCATTTTTTATTTTTTGATAATAGAAAATCAAGGGAGGATTAAAAATAAAAAAATTAATTAATTTTGAAATTGGAATAACCCTAGATAAATTTTTATTTAAGAACTTGTTAGTAAAATCTCAATGGTTATACACACAACCATATGAGATTGAAGGAGAGATCTATGAAGTTATCTTTTGTAGGATAATTTGGTGTTAATGAATCAACCATGAATTCATTGAAGTTCAATAGTTTCATCAACACATCACATGTGAAAATATTCAAGGTAAGGAACTTGTTTATTATGGATTTACCCTCATATTTTATATTTTCATGACCATCGATTAATTAAAAAAAATCAATCCATTATCAACATTCGCATGGACCTATCATCTTGTGATTTTTTATTAAATTTTTGTTTTGGGATTAATTGGTTTGGAACCTGTGATAATTCCTTATTAGATTTTCATGATCATATATGATTATCAATCTCACATGATCATAAGATCCACATGTTTTTTGGTTTTATGGATTCCACCCTCTTTTTCACATTTAATATTAGATTTTAATTATTGGCTACTGATTCAACCATTTCTGAAGATATATTCATTGTGTGATTTGTAATGGTTCCAAAGATCATTATTTCAGATTCAATATCAAGGGTTGTGACACACATAAAATTTGTGATGATGACTAGATTCACATGAATTTTGATGAATGGTGGTTTTCATGTGGTGGGGGACATAGGCTACTTGAGGAGGTGATAAATTCCCAATTTTTAAATGAAGGGTTGATAGAATCTGGAATATAGTGGTGACATTATGCCAATCAATGTGTTTTGTGGGATTTTGGTATTAATCAGGGTGGAGATGATGGAAATATAAAATCTTCAGGAATAATATGTGATTCTAGGGAAAAACTAACGATATAGAATGTATTTTTTAAGAACATATGTTATGTATTTTAGGAGGTTCAGTTCTAGGATTTTTCCAGTTCATGTAAAATATTACGTGTCATGTGGTCCAACCACACGTTGTGTGTCCCTAGCATACCAACATGACGTGTTCGAGAAGTAAACACCTAGGGGGGGAAAATAAGAATACACTCCTTATTCCAAAATTATAAACCTAACATACCCTTAGTGGGACATGAATCTAGTAGAACGATACATTGTGAGTGCCACTTCCATACATAAAAGTCATTCACCCAAGGAATCACAGTGTGTGATTTTAGTTTAACTATATTTGGACATTAAGTAGTCATTTATAAGTACAAATCATCAAGTAAAATTATAGTGACCTTGATTTTGAAATAAGATATGTTTTTCTTGATTAATAAATTATGATCAAGAGTGAAAGTATAGAAGAGGCCAGGATCTTGAACTTCTTGGTGAATTTCAACACTCACCAACATTTTAGAGTGTCTTCTAGACATAGTTTTCTCTAAAAATTAATTGAATATGGTTATAAATTCCTCTATTTTATGATTATTTTTCCTATAGAAATGGATCCTCTTCCTAATGATCAGATATAGTCAATATTTCCTCAAACTATCATAGACTTAAGATCCTCTATCTATAGATTTGATATTTATACCTCAGTATAGAGCTTGCATGAGCCTGGGATCCTCCACTAGAGTAGGTATCTCCACTTATATACATGGGATTAGTATCCTCCATTACTAATATATAGAGGTTAAATGGTTTAATAGTGCTCTTAAAACTGAGAAGAAATAAGTGTTTTATTACAATAATGACTGATTATAAAGATTGAGACCTTACATTGTGACATGAGTACCTCCTATGAGTATATATAGGTTCTTTGTTATTTACCCTATTTATTTTGTATTTTAGATGAATATATTTTCATAATACTTTATATCAAGTTTTTCTAATGGGTATATATATTCTCTCCCCTAGATGTTTTTTTACTTCATGTGCCATTTCTTATGAAGAAGATAGGTAGTTCAATGGTGTTTTAGGTGAGCTGGTTGTGGGTGGTTGTTATCAACAATTGGTGCCAGAGTTAAATAGTCCATAGATAAACGTTATGAGGTTTCATGCTAGTATTTTATTATTATCATCTTTCTGTTTTTAAATATTCCCTTTTTGATGTGATTTCATTTTAAACATTACACTCTAGTTATTTATTTTCATTCTCTTTTGTGGGATTTTAGTGGTTGTTCATGCAGTTCTTACTCCAGTTATTTTTTTCTATATTAATCGGGTATGTGGTGAGACATTTTGTGTGTGTGTAGGTATATTAGTATATGGCCTACCATATGTGGGATAGTCCTACTTGGTGCTAGTCACAAGTCCCTAGCCTATTAGAGGTAGGAATGGGTGGCTATCTCAGCTTTACAGTGGCTCAGGTGAGGCCCCATTGGCTTACTTCATGTCCATGTGGTATCATATAATTTTTTTCCTAGGGATAGAGTTTAGAAATAGAATAGTAGTGAGTATTTGTTTTTGTATTTAGGTAAACGGGGTTAAGGTGTTTGGAGTTCATCTCTTTGTAAAGAGACCCTATTGTTTGTGTGGTAGCCGATGTAGTCTTTCACTATGGATATATAACTTGCTATTCGAGTTGTTATATGATTAAAATAATTGGAATTAAATTATGGTACATGAGTCACATATAAATGGGTTTTTATTTCCTTTTACTTCATGATTCAACACCCCAAATATGGTGTTAAAGTGTCTAGAGTTTGGATCATAGGCCAGGGACCCCAGTGTTGGTGTAGTGGTGGATGTATTAATTCACCATGAATCTAATAACTTTCTTGTAAACATGGTATATTAATACACCAATTATATGAAAAATTATGGTACATGAATTATATATAAATGGGTTGTGATTTCCATTTCCTTCTTGATTCGACACCATAAATAGGATTTTTTAACCATGGTACATCTTGAATGTTGCAGGACACCTCTACATAGAAATATAGTGTAGATTCTATGATAGGATTAAGATGATTACTATCATAGTGATGAGGCCTCAATTCAAGGGCTTGTTCTTAAGGTGTTTCCTCAATGTGAATAGAAATAAGACTTACACTTACTGATTAGTGAGTATAAATTCCACAATAAATGAAGACATGTATTTTTTTCATTATTTGAGTGTGTCATTCCATCATTACAGGACACTGATGAATGTAGGTTTCACATGTTTTATGAGTTTTAGAAGTGGAGGTTAACTCAGTTCCATGTTAATATAAGAACATAGGGAGAAGAAGAATGGAAAGAGTTAATAGTCTATGTATTCATCCTTATTGTGACCCCTCTTGACTATATGGTGGTTCTAGTAGATATTCTCCTTCAAGGTTCAACAATACGATGAAAAATTTTTGCGACACATATTCTTTATTGGGTGATTCTCCCATTGACCGAGTTCGAGAATATTTTTCTAGGAGGAGTATTTTCCATCAAACTTTCTTTAGATATGTGTTTCAAATTTCTTTAAGTTTCAGAATGGGATCATTTCCATGGTTGAGTATGCATCAATATTCACTAAACTCATATGTTACACCCTTGACATGATCTTTGATGGATACTTCCTTGCCCAAAATTTTGAGCGATGGATTTTTCAAGATATTTGAGCTAGCATGGTTCCTATATGAATCCCATCATATTTTGGTCTATTGGATCATTCCCTGGTGTAAGGAATTCATTATTTTAGATTATTACCTTTGAATATTTTAAATAATATTTTTTGATCTAGTGACGGTGTTGGAATAGAATTTCGACTGTCGTATATCCCTAATGTTGATATATTAAGAATATTTAATATATTTAATCATATTAATGACTCATTTAAAAAAAATTATTTTTTCACAAAATAAAACTTAGATGGGAAAAATTAGGCCCCAATTAGATCATTAATGTAGGTTTCAAACTAGGTGAGACATATGTTTTGTTTGTTTCGGTTTCCATGATGGTGTGTATTAACTGGCTGATTAATTAGAAAAAATTAATTAAAAAATTAATTGTTTTATTAATTGGATAATCCCTAGAAAATTTATATTTCAGTGATTATTTTTCCAATTTATATGGTTATACGCCCAACCCCAGTATATTGAAGGATAACTCATTGTTTTTTATCATTGGAGAATGAACTTGTTGTTGAAGAATTGATAAAAAACCTGTTGGTGGTCACCAACATCAATGATGACATTGCCTGCACAAATTTTATTCCCTAATGATCTATCCCATAGTTGAGATAGGTAATTTTTTTAATTTATTGGATGTACCCCTATATTTGATATTTTCATGATTAAATATTAATTCTTCAAAAATTCAATTTGGGATCAACCTTGGCATGTCCCTTTAAACTTATGGTTTTCAATTAAAATTTTGATTTGTGATTAACTGGTTTGGAACCTACAATTAATATTTTCATAGTAAATTTTCTTGATCATATATGATGATCAATTACCCATGATCATAATTTTCCATTATTTTATGGTTTTAAAGATTCCTCCCTCTATTATTCACATACATCATCATATTCTAATTCATGGCTGGTGATTTTAAAATTTCCATAGATATATTAATTGTGTGATTTTTAATGGTTTCAGTTATCATTGTTTATGATTCAACATCAAAGGCTAAAACAAATGGCCAATTTTTTATGATGAATGGATTCACAAAAAATGGGATTTTTTTCATGATGTGTGGAATGTGGGAGACTCGATGTGGGTATGGATTCTCTGTTTTCCATACAAGGGTGGTTAGAATCTTGCCTTTGGTGGAGAAATGATTAGAGTAACGCATAAAATTGATTGAAAAAAGATTATATCATAATCATACGACGGAATATGAACATGGGATAAATACCTAATTAAAAATAATACAGGGTCCTAAATTTTCAGGATATAATAACATACATCAAAACATGGGATTATAGGACCACCCAAGGATCATAATGAAATAAAAACATATAACATAGCATAGGAATATGTAAACATGATAAAATAATTATGATTCATGGAAAAATCACATGAGAATGTGGAATAAGACTAAAAATAATTTCTTTTTTCAAGGATTACTACTAATACTATAACAACATAGTGGATTGGGTTTACTCCTCATTCCCATAAACATTGTTGATTGGGTTCACTACTCATCCCATAAACATTACAGATAGGGTTCAATTCAAATTCTAATAAACATAATGGATTGGGTTCACTACTCAGTCCAATATATATAATTTCAATAGATATAAATCCTTACCCTGTGTAATAGAGTTATATATAATTTTGGGACCACCTATCATATAATTAATATCAATATAAGTGTTCTACAAGAACATTATCAAATTCATAAATCAACCATAGAATAAATAACCCCTGAGAAGGAAACATATGTTATGAAAATATAAACAAAGAATTAAAAAATTATTTAAGAAAAAAATTGTTGTTTTTAATATTAAAGAACCATGAATACTTGGAAATAAATATTTGTAATGAAAAGTGATGAAAATGGTTGAAAAAAGTAACTGTGTGGAAAACGTTGAAGAAGAGAGTTAAAATATTACTTTGACACTAATATAAAAATAAAATTAAACTCAATATAAAATGACCTTAATAAATCATATAAGTTTTCATAATTATATATAATAAATCTATGATACAGTATAGGGAACATGAAAATTGAAGAAAAATATTCCAACTGAAAATATGAGATAAAGACAATTCTACTTACAAGTATTATTTAGATTTAATTATGAATCAATGAGAGGGTAAATTATAATAATACATATAAAACAAAAAATAAAAATATTATTAAAAATATATGGGTTTTTAATATAAATATCATACAATTTCCTATAATTTAAATTTATACATTGATAGTCTCTATTTCGACGTGTTATTTAAAAAGAAACTATTACCTTTCCTCTTAATTCCCATGAGTGTTATTTTAAATTTTGTATAATAAAAATAACCATTTTAATATCTTATTTCATAACCTTGTTCAAATATATTACCATTTATAATATTCAATTATAATCATTTATTACATATATAGCTGTTTTTTGTTTTTATCTTCAGATGTTAGTAATATTGATTATTTCGTACAAGTTTCTAAATTGTTATTTTTTTCCTCATTATTAGATAAAATGTTAAAAATTAATAGATTATTTGAGATATAGGAATCATTATTTTGAAATTATTTATGTAATCCCATGATATTTTGATGGAAATTTTGGGTATGGTTCACAAGAGTCAAATTTACGATGATTATATTTTGGGTAATTTGTTGATAATAATGAGTTACTTTATATTGGGCATTAATTTATGTGTCACCTTTATAGAAGAATATAAATATTATAAATTAATATTTAATATCATATGTTACTAATATTAATTTATTAATAGTCATTAATGTTGTAAATAGTGAATATAGTATAACATGGTTCGTTTCGGTGGTTGAAATGACTAAAACAAGAACTTGTTATAATAATGATAAAGTAAGGGTATATATTTATATTATAGAAATATAATTTTTACAAAATCATAATTATTTTAATAGAAAATAATTAGATTGTTTAATGATATTTATAAAGATTTTATACGATAATTTAATTGAAAATGATAATGAATAACTAGATACATTATTGATGAATTTTTTCCTCGGAATGGGTTCCTTAAGAATGAATGATTTAGGCATCCTTATTGAGATAAGAAGCTACCAAACATATAATAATGTTTTAACAGAGGTAATTTCATAATATATTCAAAAACCCAAAGTAAATGTGTGGTTTGAAGTGGTTATAGGATTAGTCCTTTTATAGATGGCTTTGAGTGGAATTTCCATTAATACTCATTCCTTAATGTTTAAGAAATGAAATTTTACAGAGAAAGTGGATCAAAAGTTGAAATATAATAGATATGGGTAATTCATAAACTCATTAAAATATATATATAATTTTAGATAAATTTTAGGATATTACTCTTCAATTTAACCCTTTTATCTTCTTTTACCTTCACTTTGATAACTCGCTTTTTACTTCGATATCTTATTTTATTTGATTGAAATGAAATTTAACTTATTAACTAATATATACATGATTATTAAAAATATAAAATAAATTATATTTCATTAAATATCAAAAAGTGATAAAATTTAATTTTAATATCATATCATGGTTGGAATCTAAAAATTCACACAATAAACTTTTCTGCATGGCCCGTGATATAATTCTCATTTAGAAATCACATGTTGAGTTTGAGTAGAAATGTGTCTCGATGCTGAAAAAATAAGAAGGTTTAATTTTAATGTTCATAAATACTATGAATACATATAGGGATAGATATTAATTAGAAACATTACTCAATATGGTGGCTTGGTGGTGAGAAAATCCCTTTTATAGTAGGCTGTGGATTTTGGAAATTACTGATAAAAAGGTGTTTACTCCGTAAAACGTATTTTTTAGGGTCTTATATGAACTTTTTTGAATCTTAAAGCATACTAATAGGGTTTATAAAACATATAAATATGTTTATATTTCTTTTAATTATTTTATTTTACTAACCATAGAACCCAAATTAACTTATGTATCAAAATTTATGACACTCAGATGTCGGGAAAATTTTATAATGGAATTCAAGTTCCCACACAAGTAATTCACAAAGCTCATTGATATAGATTCATCATGAAGTTACATTTAACAAATATATATAATTACTCAATAAGGTCCTTCATTTATATCTTTCATGTATCCCCTTCACCCAGGTCCTCCAGTCGGTCTATAAATAGACACCCCACCTCCAATTTTCGAAAGGACGGACCTACTCCTAGAGGATGAACAAGGTAAGAGCTCTAATAATTAAACTTTTTTCCTTATGTAAGCCCCCTAATTAGACATACAAATATTTCTATACCTATACTATGATTAGTACCCCAGTTCTTCTATTGGGAAAAATCACTTCGCAAATCCCACACTAAGGCAAACCACATGGGAGAGACCCAATTTTGGTGAACCACTTCGGTGAGCCCCCGCTAGGGAGAAACACTTAGGCGATCCCCCATTTGGGAAACAACTTGGGATAGCATCTATTTGGAAGAACCACTTGGGAGAGACCCTACTATTTAAAACCACTTGGGAGAGCCTACAATTGGTTTAGCCAAATGGGAGAAACACTTAGGATACGTACACTTGGGTGACTCACACTTGGAAACCCTCACTTGGGAAAACCTCACATCAGTGACCCTCACATGGGAGGTCATCAATTTGGAAACCCATACATGGGTGACCCACATTAAGACATGGGAAACCCACACTTGGTTGAACCACATTTGGGATACCCACACTTGGGTGACCCACATTAACATGTGGGAAACCCACACTTGGTTGAACCACATTTGGGATACCCACACTTGGGTGACCCACTCTTGGGGAATGCACACTTGGGTTACCCTTCGCCTATGTCACTTAATATGGGAGACCCATTGCCCTTGTCACCCCAATTGGGTGACCCTTTTCTCAAGGAATCCCACCAGGGAAATTTTCTCAAACCTCTCATACTTGGTTAAAACATTTTAATTTTATCCCTCACCAGGTTTATTCACATTTTTTATCCCCTACTACGACTAAGAACCATTAATAACCTTCACATGTACTAAGAAACTTTTCTATACATTTCACCAATTTTATGAACCAATTCAACTTGGTCAAATACCAGGGCATCAACTCATTACATATAAACTTAGATCTGAGATATTCCTCTATAAACATGGCCATCCTACTAGGTGTAAGAGTAAAAATTAACAACCTCCCTTCCTTAACCTTTAACCAATGGATAGGGATGTAATCCATCATTATTGGAAATCCTCATTGGTGTAATACCTGACCAAACCTTCAATTCACTATGAGTTTAAACACTCATAATTGTAATAGAAACATAGTTATCCTCCTTGGTGTAAGGTATAACCAAGAATTTAATTCATCATGAGTCGATATACTCCTTGTGGTTTCAGAAACATGGGCATCCTCCTATGTCAGAGCCCCAACCAAACCTTCAATTCAACATGAGTCGACATAATTCTCATGGTTCCAGAAACTTGGGCATCCTCCAAGGTGTAAGTCTTAACCAAAAATTGAATTCACCATGAATCAAGATACTCCTCGTGGTTCCATGAACTTGGGAATATTCCTAGGTGTAATCCCAAACCAAATACTCAATTACCATGAGTCAAGATACTCTTCCTAGTTCTAGAAACATGGGAACACTCCTATGTGTAAGAACCAAAAAAATCAATTACCATGATTCTAGATACTTTTCATGGATCAAAAAACAAATTATTCCTCCTAGATGTAATCCCCAAAACATACCCTCACTTGAGACACCTACTAGGTCAGGTGACTTAGGTAAGTTCATGAAAAATACCCACCTTATTTCCTGTTAACATCCCTTTCATAGAACAAGAACATATCTCAGGGAAGCATCAGTGTATAAGCCCCTATCAAATATAATGTTATGCTCTTATGGAATGTGATTTATCTTCTACTGCCTCTTATTTCTCACATCAATCATGAATCATTTTGGCTTGGAGATATGTGATGATCACCCATAAGCATAATGGAAGTGCCTCCATTATGGTCCTCCTTTTGAGTTATAATCCCCGATAATTCCATAATACTATATGGGTTTTGATTCCTTCTTTCATAGGATATGTAGTACATCTATTTGTGGTTCATTCTCAAATCAAAGGCCCCAACCACATTTCTAGATGGCAACAAAACATACATATCCTAACTATTTGGTTTTAAACCAAATAAAAACCAAAAATTAATAAGAGATATATTTTTAAAACATCATTCATATAGAGGTTTCCATCAAACACATGGTATCAATCAGATAATTGGAATTAAGGAAACAAGTATTTCATTGGGATTTGGGAAGGATTGATGAATACATCTTAAATATATAATAGAGTCTTAGGGTAATAATTAAACCCATTCAAAAGGGTGTGGTGATCCCAACCTCCCATCATCTCAACCAATTCAATTCCCTAAGAATCATTACCACAACTCCCACTGATCCCTTACCTTTGTAAATATGGCTTGTATCATTGATGTGGGAACCGTTGGGTGTTTTCAGTTACATGAATCAATGTTTTTGGAAAATTATATAAAACATGTATGAAATAAGAATGGTGAACCCAACAAGAAAGTTCATGCAACAATACTCAACACCCCATAATTAATTGTTGGGATCCAATTTTCCTCAGAAACCAAAATGGTGAACATGAAGTGAATCTTTTAATAGTATCAAGACTAACATATTAAAAAGGACCGGGATTTAATCCTTTAAATGTAAAGGGGATTGATTGAACATGCACTCTTATATGTGATGTTTCATTAATAAGTTTCTTGTTTGTGTTTCTTCTCAGTACATTCAAAATTTCTTACAGTCCAAATTGAATCTTCGAATGTCTTAATGAATAAAAAAATAATTATAAAATTTTTTAATACTCATAGGATTCTTCAAAACACAATGTACAACCATTTTACATGCCAAAAATATGTCTTAATTTTATATATACCATGGCCTCATGGAATTCATGTACACTGTCATCAATGCAGAACCTCCAGTGGAAGATGGTGAATTCCTTAGTGTGATGGTATTGTTCAAATGGATCTATCCAAAAACTATAATTAGATCAGGAGTATATCTAGAGGATTAAGAACCATAGGTTATCCTATTGAAAATTTTCTATAAAGAAGAAAGTGGTTCTTATCACCACATAAAATAATATCAGGATCATATCCTCAGAGCATAACATCACATTCCTACTCTATCTTGGGGATGTTGAGGATGACATTAATCACGTCAATAAAACCACTCAAGAGATTTCTAGGAGGTATCCTATCCACTATGTAAATTTTCAACCATATGAGACATTAATTCAACATGAAAATTATAAATAAACACTACCTGTTGGGGAAAAATCCCTCAAGGTATCATTGAAGCATTTTTTAGGTGATTCTATTTCTTGAAAAAGCAGCCCTCCATGTTGTGTTTGTTTAAAAAGAAAACAATGTTGTATAATTTTTTGACAAAGGGGGTTCACATGGTGATTTTTCGGGTTCAAGAGATGTTGTTGGCTATCCATGTTTTATAGAATAACCCTGAAAAAGGAACGGATTATCAGGAGGTGGTACAAAATGATCAGATACAAGGTGGTGTCATTTTTCAGTGTTTGCCAATTTTTTGGGCCTAAAAATCAGAAAATGGAGATATGTGTTTTAATAAAATGGAGGTGCGTGCAAAATTTTAGTGGTGCGCAAAAAAGAAAGTGGTGCGCGAAATATTTTTGTGGTGCACAAAATAGAATAATAGAGTTTTTCGCGCAAGAGGTATTTCAATATCAAAAGCTCAAAAATTGACAAAGGCATGAGGTGCGTGAAAAATTGGAGCATTGCACGAAAAACTGCGTTGCGTGGAAGATGTGTTTTTCGTGCTCAAAGAGGATTATGCGTGGAAGGAGTGTTTTTCAAAAAGGGGTCGATTTTTCCTATAAATATAAATTGGCCCCCCTCATTCAATGTATCCCAAGACTTAGAGAGTATCTGATCTCTGGAGCACGAAATTGGATTACACAAGGGTGTTGCGCAGAAATGACAAGTTTGTGTGTAAAATAATTGTTTGTGCATAAAGAAAAGGGTGAACGTAAAAGATAGTTGTTTAATGAAAAATAATTGTTTTCATGTAAAGAAAAGGTTGAGCGTAAAAGAAGGTTTTTGTGCGTAAAATAATTGGTTGTGCGTAAAAGAGGTGTTGCATGAAAAGTGGATTTCGCACAAAAGTAAGGAATTGAGTGCAAGGCATAGTGAAGGTTGCGCATAAAAAGTAGGTTTTCCCAGTACACCCGGTAAAAAGTAAGATTCATATATGGGTGAAAGTTAAACTTCAACAGATCTTATATCAATAGTTAAAGATTCAGATTTCATTAGTGATAATGAAGAGGCCTACAGGTCTATAAACTATGAGTGGATCTTATGAATAAGTAGTGAGAACACTTCTATTGAGAGATCAGTGAGCTTTCATATAATGATTGGTTGTAAATCAGGAGGGACAGTGAGTCTGCTTCGAACCTGTAAATAGCAGTGGGCTTATACTGGATTTGGTACATCAGCACATCGTCCATGTATTCTCCTTGGACGTAGTCTATTGAGGGTGAACCATGTAAAATTGTTGTGTCCTATGCATGATTTAAGATTCATTCGTACTCTGCAACCCGAATAATAGAGAGAAGAGGTTTTTGTCTAACAACAAAACAAGATCAAAATGGGAATTTGTTTTAATTAGTCATACCCTGATTCACCCCCCCCCCCCTCAGGGTATCTAGCCTGGTGGACCTAACAGTACCAATATTGGTCACCAAAATTTAGGCATCCAGAAGGAGAACCTACCGAGGGTAGCCAACAATTTTATATCTTTAGAATGTCTATTTCCATGGCTACTTCCAACACTTTTGAGGCCCATCAGTACATCGTGATACTGGAACAAGGCCAATTTTTTATTTTCCTTAACATAGAGATTCAAACATCTATGAAACTTTCCACGATGATAGTATAATCACAGTGATAACCCATGCGACAAGTTTAGTGGAATTTATACCATTTTTAACATAGAATTCATCTTGAGTACTATATATTATATAGTAACATACCCAAATCAATGATATTACTCACCTAAGGTAATTTATGTTTCTATCCACAAGTTTCCTTTTAGTGAATTTCATCACTTCTGGAAAAACTGATGATGCAAACCCTAATACTATTGATATGATATGGCCAAACTCACTACCTACCCATCACTTGACCATGGTGAAACCATCTTATTAGGAGAGAATATTTCTCATCAGATAATATTTCTCAGCTCAAATCCAAAATAATAGAGCTTCAGTAGATCAATGTTTAGTTGATCAGGATAAGTAAATATTTTGAGTACATTTATCAAGTTGAAGACATCATGCCTCATTAAACTGGATTTTCTCAATGGGAGATGGTTTATTGACCCATAATGGATGAATAAATCAACCCCATTAAATTGATATTATATCAATAATCCCATTATATTATAGTTTCAATTTAATGAAAAGTGCTCCCACCACTGGGAAAACATCATCTACTAGTTCAGGAAACTAATTTGAGGTTAAATCAGACTAGGATATTTTAAGAATTATTTGATTCCATTATTTCTAGAATAGATTATATTAACGTTCTACATCCACTGGTAAAACTAGAGAGGAATCTGTATCTTGAGTTGGTGGATTCTAGTCCTCTCCCTCCCAACTTTGGGAACCAAAAATTCTCAAAATTTAATCGAATGGGTGATCTATAAAAATATCTCAGTCATTTCTATTCCCAATGCGGCCCAATTCTAGGAACCCAAAAATATAGAGAGGCTTTCATACTCTAATTATTTTTATATACCCATATAGTCCCTTCCTTTTTTGGGATAATAACCTTATAGTTCTGTCTAAATCAAGTAAGGAAAGTCTCTATTAGAAATTCATATACCAATACTGATCTACACTGGGGGAAAAATCCTCGACATATGCAAATGAAAGTAGTGGGATAATGAGAGAGTCATGGATTTCATTAAAATATGTAATGGTATGATGTATTCCATGGAACAAATCCACAAGAATAGTTATAGGATATATTTTTGGAAAACCTATAGGTTGACATGTAAACAACTTATATTCCTTTTAATTACCGTGGTGGTTTTCTAGATTTTATGACTACATCACAATGTATAAAGTATGATAGTCATAGAACTAAATAAAAATTTTGTTAATAACTTTAGAATGGGTATGGAATCGAGGAAATAATGAATTATTTGTTATTTATCTCAAGATAAAAACGATGAGCTGGTCTAACCCTGAAATTATGAAGGAGAAAATTTATTTCATCCATAAAGACCAGGTTCCTAGTACTTCACCTTTGTTCTAGAATACAATCCGATCATACTTTTAGAAATCAAAAATATTGACAAATTATAGAAATAAAACCATAAAAAAAATTCCCATACCATCAAATGTTGGGTCAGTTAGTCCAATAATGCTTCATCTTTAAAGATATACTACAATATATGATCTATGGTGGTAAAATTCCAATGAAAAATTTCATAGAACATGTGGAATGTGTTTCATCCATTTTCCACAATGAAGAAGAATGGACATGGGAACTGTCCCACCAAATGGTCCAATGGGAATCATCCCACCAAATGGTTCAGTGAGCATCGTACCACCAAATGGTACTATGGGAATTTTCCCACCAAATGGTACAATAGTAACCATACCACTAAATAGTACAATGGTCATTGTCTTACTAAATATTACAATGGGAACCATCACACAAAATAAGAAAAGGGGCACCATCCCACCAAACTATACAACAAGAAAAATCCCACCAAATGGTCCAATGGGAACCATATAGAAAAATGAGAAAAGGGATGCCATACCATAGAATAGTGTAATGATCATTTTTTCAACAAATGAGATACTCAATTGAAGAGACATAAATTCAACTATGTCTTTTTCAACATGGTATCAACTAGGTCTAAATACTTCTATTTTTTATGAGAAAACTTTTTATAAGGATGATTGTATATTTGTACAATACTATGACCCCCAACAAATAGACCCAACCTATTCCCCAAAAATTTGGGAAGAAGGGACCAGTGATACCCTTTTTACCTTCATATAATGAATTATTGACCCTATTCATGTTTCATAGTGGAATGTTGATGGATCATATGCCAAATTTCAAAAAAAGATCCTATATTCAAGGTCTATGTTTAGTCTCCCATTATCATCCACCCATCCAACCATTAAAAAGGAATGAGTGTCAGCAATTATTCTTCATTTCAACCCCTTGAGGTTGAAAAGTTAATATTTTTCGAAGAATAGATCACTTAGTTTAATTAAGATAATTATTAAATTTGTAAAGTAATTATGAAGATGATTCATTGATATTTTACCCATGGTATAATATTGTAATCCTCTTAGAGACCCCCCTCCCCATACTGTGATGTAGCCCATCCCACATGGATTGGTTAATTTGAAAAAAATTCAAAACCTCATTGTGTAAATTCCATACCTCTTTCCACATCACCCAAGCACACATGGATGGGTGAATTTTTCTATTTCCAACTTGTTAATAGGTACATTCAAAACATTGTTCGACATCATTAGTTGTCACAAAGTTTTTGGTAGAGTAACAGTTCCCCAATATATGGGAGACATCACTAGCGTATGTGGCCTCTAATTCTTTAGCTTCCACCCCTAAATTTATTGAGATTAAGGCACTATGAGTCAGATCCCAAAATTTTACACATTCATGTAAAAATATATGCACATGTAATTGAATAGTAAAGTAGTGTCGTTTTCCATATCTTAATGTTAGTCAAAGGAAAATATATTCAATCCACCTAGAACAAGTTCCCAAGTATTTTTCCTATGCTACAAAAAATGATTTGATTGAGATCCCACATATTAAGATACCTAAAGAGGTAAATTTTATAGAACACCCAAAATATTTCCCCTATGATAAATTGATAGGAAATACAATCAAGTGGTTATTTTTATTCTTTTATTGGATTCATAAGAAGATAAGTGAGTGGATATTGGATCCAATGACACCCAAATATTTGCTTCACACATGTGGACATCCTGAGCAGAACACACAATGTGTATCAAGGCCTTTGGGATTCCCATCAATCATATATATATAAATTATAGTATATTCCTTTACATCTGTGGATGTGGATATATAATTCTTAAGTTAATTTGATAAAAACCTTTTTGATCTTTTGAGGTTCATGAGACCCATAGAGGTTTTCATGAAATATTATCCCAATTATTTTTCTCTACCACCAAATTTTGAGATATATAATTTAAGAATGATTCATATTAAAACATTGGTTGTAGAAACAAGTGGAAAAAGTCCTGATAAATTTAGATAATCCTAATACTCATTCCACATGATTGATAATTATTCTCACTCCACCATAATATCACTAGGTGTGATGAATTATATACCTTGGTCATATTCATAAACCCATAAATTTTAAGATACCATGGTCCTAGTCATATGACCCTAAACTACATGACACCATAGTAAAAGCTTCATGAATATAAAACACATAGTACTTATCTTGTCTGCATGCTGTTAAATTACAGTACAACTTCCTTATCACAAGATATTAACTTAAATGTGTCCAACATACTCTCCACATGACATTAAACTACACGCTTCATGTAACTATATTAGATATAAAACTAATAAATTCTTCTTTCTCTCACCTAAGGGGACCTCGATTTGGGATTAGTCTCCCATTGTTCCACTTTTAAGTGATATATATAACTTAATTCCTAATTTAATGGGATATATAGTGATGTATAGACCCTATATCTTTGGAACTATAAATATTATTCCCCACATGTGATAATGTCTCTGTTACCATTCAACCCTCGAGGACAATATTAATTTTAGGTTTGTTATTATTGATTGGGGAATACATCACACCCTCACCATTGGTCATGATGATAAAAACATAAAAGGAAAACTATTTGTCAATGATATGAAACCATATACTATAGAAACCATTCATCCTCACTGTATGACATTTAACTATGGGGTCAACCATTCACTCTCATTACATGATGTTAAACTACAAGATATTTGGTCCTAGCCACATGACCTTAAACTGTGTGGTGCATGGTCTAACCCAAATGAGAATAAAATACTAAAACAGGCTGCTCATAAATCATCTTAATCAATGTAAAAGATTCCCCCATTACATTTTAGGTTCTAGGTCTATTTACTATGAGGTTTAATTGAACATTCCATTTAGTCAGGGTTCATTCCCCCTACCCAAATAGCCTATCATGCATGTGATGGTATATCCTTAAAATATTTCCAATCCTTTTGAACAACCCTTCATACACCCAACCCACTTTGAACCATTTATGTCTAAATCAACCATGTTCCTTGAGTGTATTATTCCTCTTTGTTATCTCTTGTGTGGAAATATTGGTTACATGAATTGATTGATATGAAGATACCCCACTTAGATTTGATCATGAAAATCACAATTCTCCCTGAGTATATGATGTAACCCCTATGGGGTAGTTTCGTTCATTGATTAAATGTATACATGAACTCCAAGAACCATTTATTGACTTAGAAAGGAATTAGTTTTTTCCCATAATAATGGTCATTCTACTACCATCGATCTCCAGTATCTAATTAAGAAATATAAATACATGATTTACTTTATCCATTTTATTATGTTCAAAGGAATCCAAAATTATTCTATTTTTTATGTCATCATAATATATAGTTACTATTTAGGAGCCTCAAAGCCGCACAAGCAAACACTGTGTAATGCTTCAGTCGACCCTGTATGACATTAAAATACATAGAATGGTATAGTCCATGAGATCCAAATCCCTTATTTTTGAGTCAAATACACATAATATCCCACAAAATATGGTCATTAATCCATAATCTCATGCAGGGATGAGAATGTATCCCATATAAAAACACCCCAAACTAATGCATGGCCTCTCTAAAGATTATTTTCAAAATATTCATGTATTTTCACCTAATCCTCATGGTATGATGTTAAAATACATTCCCAACATCCTTGTCGCTTGATGTTAAAATGTATAGTAAAATTACACACTTTATAAATTTAAACTTCATGTCCAATATACCTACCTCAAGATGTTAAAATTCATAGTAATCATCATTATTTTATGATGAAAAATTGGGTTTTATTGTAGCCCATGCCTAAGAGGACTTCCACTCCTAGTGTTGGTCTCCAACTATACAACTATTTAGAACTACGTGTTACTCAATTCCCATTATAAAGACATGTAGTGATGCCAATATTCCCATATTGTGCCCATTCAAGAACTTCTCCCCCATCTGTGAGGATGATTATACTAGAATTGGATCTATTTGGGTCCCTCCAATCATGTCAGTTTTGTTTTCCTTAGATAATAGTCTCAACTCCCCATGGTCCAGGATGTATGACCTTAAATATCCACACCCTATGACCTTATCTATATGAAAATAAACCAAAATATCCCTAATGGTCTTTAAATAAATACATTAAAATATTCAACCATTGGTCAAATTTAGGTGACCATAAACAATAACAATCATACGTCCCCACAAAATGATGTTAAACTATGCGTCCAGTTTCCTTGTCACATGTTGTTAAACTGTATGACACTTGTCATAACTATAATACATTAAATAGTGGGGCATGTTCCTCTTCATATGACCATAAGCTATAGGAAATCTGATAACATATAGCATGACATTAAACAGCATGACATAGGTTCTATTATATGTTAACCACAACCAACATAAGAGATAGATCTATATAATCGTACCTTGTATGTGATCCCTATATATAAATCAAAATTAGGACATAGTACACCATTTATAAGGTAAATTGAGTCCCTATATTGGGTACTAGCTATGGAGCTTCACTGTAACACCCTAAAATTTTAAAAGAAGTGCATTTTTTTGATAGTGTATACAACACGCAACAATGAGAATAGAAGAAAATGTAACACCTTGAGACTTACAATATATTTCTTTTTAAATAAACGGAGTCTCTTAAATAACTTGTGATGTGCACAATAAATGTTTTAAAGTAAATTTGATACTCTATTAAAATGTTATTATTTAAACATGAACATTATAACCTAGCTATTAAGTTGGAATGTATGAATAATACTAACTATATTATAAAAGTTACATGTATTTCAAATCAATAAAATTAATTCAATTGTTTCCTATTAATTATAAATAAACAAGAAATTTTTTAAAGAAAAAATAAATGTTTTCTGAAAAAAAAATATTTTTCTATAAGGAAGTTTAGTCGTGATTTGCACACATAATTTAAAATTATTTTTTACAAAATTTAGAAAATTAATTTTCTAAATTTACATATTAAAATTATCTTTGGATTTATTTTTTATAATTCCACAAGAAGGTCAATTTTTTGATGAATAATGAAAAATAGTGATTTTTATTGAAAAAATCCCTTTCTTTTAAATTATTTATAGAGTTAAATTTTATTTTAAATAGGTTTTAAAGTAATTTTTTTTCAATTGTATTATTATTTAACTAATTTAAGCCATTGGAATCAATTTCACATTGAATTCTTACATAAACACTTTTTAATATTTTGCTTGTTTTTATTTATAAAAACTATTTTTTCGACGCATTGGTTGGTTTAATTTAAATTGAATTTGGAAAAATAGATTACATTTTTAGAACTACCATAATTTATTTTATATAATAATTTAAATTTAATTTTTGATCATAATTAATAGTAAAAATATTAAAAATTATTTACCGTGATTTTGTTTAAAACATTTCTATCAAGGGTTAAACTACAAGATAAGGGTTAAAAGTGTCCCAAACCTTATATAAATAATTTTTTATGGCCATATTTCGAAATTATCTCATTAATGGTTATATAATAAGATATTTTTTAGGATTTGGGAATGAGAAAATCATGGGTATCACTTTTTATTTTCAGAAATTTCATGTGTGTCCTCTCTTCTACTTATAAAAGGAAACCCCATGTCATCCCCTATTCACACTTCCAAATAACTTTATTTACACCAATAAATAACAATATCCATTTCTTACCCCCCCCCCTTAAATACATCATATCAGCCTTATTGTTATTAGGAGTTCCTTATAAGAAGGGTTTCTATATAAACATTAAAGGGTTCTCTAAAGAAGAGGTAGAATTCTTAATGTGTGGATTTGTTTTATTTCTTATTCCACCCCCTTAAAATATTCTTCAACTAGGATAATATAAAAAAATATCCTATATAATAATATGTTATTATTTTTATGTAATGACCTATATCTATATCTACTTTCATCAAAAGGAAACTGAAACCATTGATCGCATGTACGGCGGTCTAACACCTCACGAACCGATGTAATTCATTTTCCATCACCACATTTCAAGGATGGATATAATAATTAATTTAAAATATTAATATTATATTTATTGGATAATTATAGTTCTTTAATTAATATATAACATATACCTTCTTTCCTTCTATTCTTATGGGGGATGATAACATCGCTTGTGTGTATAATGGACAATCTTTTCATGAAGTGATGTGATTCATTTTTCTCTTACGGCTTACATAGAAGGTAGTAACGATAAATTTAATTAATATGGATAATATTTATGACCTAAAAATAATTTTTTTAATATAATAACACATCTAACTTCCTACCTTTCAATCTTTTGTAAAAAAATAACATCGTTCGTGCGTACGTGTAGACCATTGCCTCCATCTAGGTATATAAAATATCTTTCATTTTATTTTTAAATGGATTCTAATAAGTATAGATTTAATTAGTATAAATTATATATATAATATAATAATTATTCTTTAAAGTTTAATTAATATTTATTTTTCTTTCATTTTATCTGTTGAGAAAATGGAAAAAATGTTCATGTATACATACGACCCACCATCTCCATGAATGATGTAATGCATTTTATTTGTTTAATTCATATGGATTACGATAAGTACATATAGATGTATATTATATATATATATATATCTTGTTCTATATTTTTTATATTATGTAACCATGATGAAATTAAAAGGACCAAAATTATCGAACCAAAACATAAATGAAAAATGAAGAAATTATCACCTAAAACATGATTTAAATAAGGAATAATTTATAAATAGGTCATAAGTAAATATTATATGGTTTGATATATATATATATATTTTATTCTTTAATATATTAATAATAAATCTATATTTATTATATAGGATGTTTGGATATGTATGATGGAAATGGGATCTGAGATAAGGGTTTCTCGTCTCACTTTTACATTAGTAAAATGTATGTCATATTCACTACATAGTTTATTTTTTCGATGTACATACTTCACAATTGATATTTAATATAATGAATCTATTTATATTCATGGTATTTAATTTTTCATTTTCTGTTATTTCTTTCATGTGGATTATGATTTGAAGGTTACTAAAGTGGAAATGGTTTTTTTACAATCTCATATTTGATAAGGATTATTTATGATTAAGTTTATAATTATGAAATATTATAATCTATCACTCAGTAAACTCATGAATTTTCTTATAATATGGTTATTTATTAACTCTTCAAGTAGTGGTTCCATTTTTCTCTCCTTGTTACTTAAAATTATTGAGAAAATGATTTTATGAAAATATAACTTTATTTCTCTTTTTAGTAAAATATCATTTTTCTCTTCCATGTACATGTTTTATAAAAGTGTTTTTTTTAATTATACAATTTTTTTTTTTAAATATTGAACCATTATTGTATTTTGAAATTTTTTTAAAAGGAATATTCAATTATTTTTTTAACAATGTACGTTTTGATTTTTTACTAAATATTTGAAAGGAATCTTTGTTTTAATTTACTCAAAATGTATGGAATTTCATATCTTAATGACCAATAATTAATTTGATGATTCCTTTATAATTTTACAAGTTTCTTTTCAAATAAATAGTTTTTCTTGATATTCTATAAATATTTGGTTTTTGAAAGTGATTTTCCATGTGAAAAAGATATTTTCCTCAAGAATGTTTTACTATAATTTTTGTGGTATTTATATTTCATTAATGAAAAAAACCTAATTTTTTTTATGCTAAATTTTTAATATATTAAGTGTAAAATCTTTATTATTATTCCAAATAGTTTTTGATTAATTTGACTGGGGATGTTATTTTTTTGATTCCATTGGTCATATTACTTTATATAGTTTATGATTATATTTATTGATTGGGGAGAGTATTAAAATTTCATATGTTATTTTTTTCAATGCGAATGATTATGTTTTACCCCTTTAATATGAGGAATTAATTGTACATAAAAAGTGATGGGTGATCCCTGTTATAGTCCCTTGATAAATTAGTAGGTCTCATTAGACAAAATAACTTGGGTTTTTTACTGAGGCCTTATCGATTTATGTAGGATGTTTTAGATTGAGGCATTGATGGTATAGATTTGCTAGAACAAGTCCTTGATGAAAATTTTTAGATTTTCGACATTATGAATTCCTTCATTATTAAATTAGTTAATTATATAAATGTGATTATTTAATTAGTTATAATATCCATGGAAATGTTTCATGCTCATGTGATTATTTATATGGAACTATTTGAACATCATTTATCCATACCATATTATGCCCAAGTAATTGGTTGAATGGTAATTTTTCAGTTATTTACCTTAACAAGATTATTATGCCTTATTTATTCATGATAGCTTCCACTGTATGCAAACTCTTACTTTGAAAATGAGCTCACCCCTTTCTTATTTATTATTTTCCCTAGGATACCAAGAAGTGTTTTGTAATTGATATGCATAGATATTATAAATGGAATACTGGTGTACTATAAGAAAATAATATGTTGTATTTTATTTTATTTCAATTATAATATGAGATTCAAGTATGTATCTAGTTTACCAATAATACTAAACTATTCAATCCTTCAGGATGTGATTAATTTTATCTTATGATAATTTAATAAAGTAATCACTGGTTCTCAGCTACTAAGGTTGGGGTATTTATAGCTTGTATTAGATGATGTTTAGTAGAATCTTTGGGAAATATATTTAGAGAAAAAATATTGGAGAACATAATCCTATGATATAATTTCAGGATAAATACATAATAATATACTAATGTTTTGGTAAGGTATAGATTATGTGTTTTAGTAGAAATATATCCCTATAAGAAGACTATATGTGGATGTGGTTTTGGAACAGTTGTACATAGGGGTAATAACTCTGAAAGGGTGCATTTGGATTTAACTTGATTAACACCGGGTGCATGAAAATATGCCTTACTATGCACCTATTTTGACACTCCCAAGGGATATTCTTGGGATAATTCACATTTTATTTAAAAACCATTATAATGGATTTGAAAATATTTTTATAATTTTTAAAATTTCCCCAAAAAACATGATATGATTATGAGATAATCTATGCATAATTTTTAAATTGATATGAAGTATTTCATTGGTTTTGGGGTTATACATTTTGTTTCATAATGTTATAATCTAATATATTATATTCCATTATTTAGAAATGAATCCTACTATAAGGAATGGAAATATTATCATTGTGCATAATCATTATATGGGTTTCCCTCATAAGCATGATAATGAAGAAGAAGATGGAGCTACTACTAGATGTTATTAAATTATAACCATAATTGACAACTTGAATTAGGTTATGATTAATTACCTCGCATGTATGAAGCAGCTTACTGATCAACCACATGGTGTAAAAATGCTAGATCATTTTATGCATCTGCAACCTCCATCATTAAATAGGATAAAAAATACATTTGTTGGTGAGAAATGTATAAGTTCCTTATAGAGGATATTTATTACACTAGTAAGTAATGAAATGGAGAAGGTAGATATGGAAGTTTATCTTCTCTCTGGGAATGTGGATAAATGATAGTTATTATTCAAAACACTAAGTTTGAAGATTAAATAAAAAACATGGAATTGAAGGATGTTAAAGTACTATTCCTAGAAAATTATTTTACTCATTTTCTACGAGTGGATATGGAGAGACAATTCTTGAGTCTAAGACAATAGGAAGATGAAAGTGTTTATAAGTATGAATCAAACTTTACAAGGTTAGAAAGTAATTATATAGACTTCATTTTTAATCCATAGAGAATGATTGATCATTTATTTTATGATCATAATCAAATTATTTTAAGGGAAATAGCCTCCCCAAATTACTCCTCACGTGAGGGAATAATATCATGTGGTATCAAGAGAGAGAAATAATTATACAATTTTTATGCATTTAAATGGAATAAATAGAAGAATATTATGAAATTGAAAAATAAAGATAAAGGGAATAATGAAATATATGATTTCCCCCATGTGACAATTATGGAAAGAAACACCCAGGTACCTACTTAAAGGGAATGTGAGTTTTCGACAAGTGTAGAGAGAAGTTCCACCATGCTCATCATTGAATGGGAAACAAATAAGCTTCCAATTTTAAATGATTCAAATATAAGGAGATGGTGAACTACGTAAATGAATGTTTCAAGAGTCAAGGGAATATAACCCAGAAGAAGTTAATGGATCAAGGTAAGTATTATGTTATTACTACGGTAGAAGATGAATTATTAATGTTCTTGTGTATTTAGACTCAAGAATTATTTTTTATAAGTATTTTATCAATGATATTCTCATTATAATAATCATAAAACGTATAAGTATTGTACTATAGTAGTTTTTTATAAGGATTTGAGGATATGTGTTGAATGGTTCTAATTACCAAGAAAAGTTATACAGTGGAAATATGATATTTTTTTAAAACATATGGTTGAGGGAAAATAACACATAATATATTATAGATGTTGATATATTAATTATAAAGATATGTTTATGGTATAGTATTGGTGAACTTAAAATTGGATATTGATTTTATTTTTTATTTTTTATTTGTATGATTTTACTACATTTTTTGGAATTATAAAATAAATTTGAAAATTATAGATTTTATTTAAGGAATAAGGGGAAATGATTTTGGAAGCATGAATGTTTTAATTAATGTTTTAAGGTGATAAAGGTATTCACATATTTGTCATGTTACATTAAGAGATACATTAGTTTTTTGTGGAATCTAATGTTATGTTGATTTTGTAAATTTAGTGAGGTTCTTTCTAAATTTATAGACTTTAAATTTAGATAGACGTATTTTGGAATTGTCTTAAGGTTAAATTTTTATGAAATGGATTAAGTTAAACTTTGGTATATTTTTTGAGTTTTTATAAGTTATTCTATTATTGGATAACTAGTTATAACCATTTTTTTCTTGGAAGGTATCCAGAGATAGGAGGAATGACTTATTATTCTTTTTATGATCCATTAAGAGTTAATTTTAGTCCCTTGGGAATAAAAAATTCATCATGGATCCTAATTTCATTGAGTATAAAATGAAGTTTAAATTGATCAAATCACAAAAAAAAAATATTAAACTATGATTATAAAATTGAAATATATCAATTAAGTATATTATCTTATTTTCTTAGTCTTGGTGGTAAAGAAATTTATCAACACTAGAAAAAGGAATTTGAAAAAAAATATTGTCCTAATACCTTTATATATAATGAATCAATGGCCTTTTAATGCATAAAATATTTATAGATTTTTTTTGTTAACTTTATCTTGATCATTCACTTTCTTATGATCAATGATCTCTATCACTCTTTATATGTATTTATTCTTTTTCTCTATGTCTATATCGTCACTTTCCTCTAATTTTTTACTACTTAGAAACCCAATAATGTGTTATTATAGATGCAATTTTTAAATTACTTTCTCTCTTATCAAGATAAAGGTTTATTAACCCATTTTACAGTGTAGGTTTCCAAAAAATATATTTTCAAAGGTCAAACTCTTGATTATCGAGATCAAGATTAAATTCTGAGGACACAATTTATTTAATTGGGGTAGAATGTAATAGCCCAATATTATAAAATAATAAAATTATGTTTGATATAATATATGACAAGAAATAAAAAGCTTATATAAGAATGTAACACCATGATACATTATGATATATTTCATTTTAAATAAATTCAATCTTTTTGATAGCTTATGATTCATGCAAAATTGGGTTTAGAAAAATCATGCTACACTATTAAAATATTATAATTTAAACATGACCATTATAATATAGCAATTATGTTGGAGGGTATTAATATGAATAAATAAATTATTATTAGTATATGGTTTAAAAATCTAAAAAATAAATTAAATTGTTATATATTGATTAGAAATAAAATAAGAACCATTTGAAAGAAAAATAAATCATTTCTAAAAAATAGTATTTTTCAAAAAGGTGGTTTAGCCACACTTTGCTGACAAAATTTAATTTTATTTTATCAAATTAAAAAAATATTTTAAAAGAAATTATTTTTTAAATATTTATGAAAAAATTGTATTTGGGTGAATTTTAGATATTTTTCTAAACAGATTTATTTTTTATGAAAAGTGAAAAATACCGATTGTTATTGAAAATTATATTTTTGTTTAAATTATTTAAAAAGTAAAATTAAATTTAAAATTGGGTTTAAATTAATATTTTATCAATTAAATTAAAATTTCACTAATTTAGTTCTTTTTAATCAATTTCATATTGAATTCTGATACAAACACTTTTTAAATTTTTGAAAGTTTTTCTTTGGAAACCCCATTTTATTTACACGTCTATGGGTTTTATTTTAAATTGAATTCTTATACTTATGTGAATTTATTTTGAAAAAATGTATTATATATTTGGAATAAGAATAATTTATATTACATAATGATTTCCACTTAAGTTTTGGTCATAAATATTGATAAAAATAGAAAAAAAATCCCACAGTTAGGGTTAAAACGAGTTTACTAGGAAGTTAAAATAAAAGATAAGTATTAACAATGACCCAAAACCTGTCAAAATCCTATTATATGGAAAAATGTAGACCATATAGATTTAATGGTTATACAATAAATCATTTTTATGTTTTTTCATGATAATAACTTTGTTATCACTTTTTCTTTTCACAAATTCCAGGTGTGTCCTCTCACCCAATTATAAAAGTCCACCCCTATCACGGTACCATTTACCTATCCTTGTTACTTATAATTATTTAGAAAATTATTTTTAAAAAAATCCAAATTTATTTCCCTTTTCAATAAAAAATCCTTTTATCTTCAATGTCCATGTTTTCTAACAATTTTTTAAATTCATCAAATGATTTATTAAAAAACATTACCCATGATTTTATTTTTACAAGAAAAATTCAAATGAATATTCCTATCATTTTTTAAAAATGGTAACTTTTGAATTCTTAAAAAAATGTGGAATGAATCTTTGTTTAAAAATACTTTTTATTTATGGAATTTCCTTCCAACATGATACTTCATTACTTTGAAGAGTCCTTTACAAGTTTACAATTTTCTTTTCAAATAAATATTTTTTCTTAATATTCCATATATTATTTGTTTTTTATATTTATTTTCAAATTGAAAAGGTTATATTATTTAAGAATTTTGTAATTGAATATTTGTGGTATTTTGATTCATAAATGAAAAAAACCCTCTTTTTACGTATAATGCATTGGGAATATTTGTTAATGATACCAATAATTATTATTGTACTATATGGTTTATGATATGTTCAATTGGGGATGTTCTGTTTTTATATCATTCACTATATTACTCTGGATGGTTTATAACTATGTTTATTGATTATGGAAAGTATAATATTTCATATGCTAGTTTTTTATTAAAAAAAATTATATTGATTATTTTTCACCCCTTTCATATGAGGAATGCATTAGACTTAGTAAGTGATTGGTGAGGCCCACTATATCCCCTTGATGCATCGATGGGTCTCATGAGACAAACAAACTTGGGGTTTTGGTCAAGGTTTTACCCCTTTGTGTAATATGTATTTTCACAAATCATGTTGGTACAAATCCCATGTAGGGGTATGTATAAATAAACCAAATTGTACCCCCCAAAAAATGAAAATATAGAACAACATGTCATCTCAAAGCTCCTGTTATGAGATATTATTTGGGAGGAAAGGCAAGAAATAATATTGATATTGAAAATCAATAAGATCCTCTAGAACATAGGTCATACTTTTTCATCTCAACTCTAATCCTTGAATTTCATAGAATATGAGAAAACATGGGAGCTTGGAATAAGGAAGATTCAACTAAGCCTGATGTTGATAGATAGCTATATACCACATCTCAAAAGAAATACATACAGAACACAAGAGTCACAAGTCTTGAAGAAGTTTGTATTTATCATCCCTTTGAAATAATATACTCACACTAGAATGCAATAAGGGGAAGACTAATTAATATTGAAGTGGAATCATTAGTTGAGAGAGTGACACACCCTTCGGGCCATCAATACTGAACCACTAACCAAACATCTAAACTATTAATTCTATAAAACATGTATGACCTCACAAGAAATATAGTGGAGGATCCCTCACCCCTAGTAAGTAGGTAGGATACTGAAACTAGTGGAAGATCTTGCTCCCTTTATAATTTATTTAGACTAAGAGGATACTGAATCCAAAGATAGAGGGTCACATTAACTAAGTGTAGGGGGGATACTGACCTTATTTGATCCACATGTATAGGATCCCAATATCCAAGTATTCAATGGAGATTACCAACATTATCTGAGGATAGTATGTGAAACCCACACCCTGACGCAACAATGTCACCTAGGAGAGTTTACAACCCCAATAAAATTACTATCACCATTCCCAAACCAAGTCATTAGTAAGATGGATCCAAATTTTAAATCATCAGGTATTACATAAAAAATGGTCATGAATAGATGTAAAGATCATGTTATTATGATCAACAAGGAAAAAGACTCAGGTTGAACAATTTATTTATTGAAAATACGAATCACATGAAAAATATGTCTTTTATTGTATCATATACATGGGACATTATATGATGAGACCTAGGGACCATAACATGATTTAGAATTATGTAACTCATAATGGTATTTAATCATTATCCTTGATACAATGATCATAATGTCACAGATTGAAATTAAATCCAACATCATTACAAAAAGTTATAACCAAAAAAAGATTCATTAATAATAATTATTCTAATAAAAAATAATATTATAATTTTTATTTTTATTATTATTATAAAAACAAATAAGATAAAAATGAGAAGGAATTCCCATGAAAATACAGGGGAGGAATCTAGGAAGCACCCCTCCCCCTCTAATCAGGACCCTTCCCACCCTTTTTATTATTGAAAACGTATCATGATGAATATTCAGGGTGTGTGAATAAACCCACCCCCAACATATTCCTGGATTCCATGTACAAATATCTACAACCTCATAAGGGCCACCTAAATTCCATTTCATAGTATCCCACCTCGATACTATCAACACCTTGTACCTTATCATCATCAACGATGCACTGCACCGCCCTACTATGGCCGACCTCCCCCTGACCCTATCAATATTAATACACCACCTTCTATTATCACCATGAACCACCACTTCTCCTCATATCTTCCCAAGAAACCACATTGTTGATGTTCGAGCCTGCATCCTTGCAGGCCACTGCTAGAGCCAGCGACCCCTCAACCTCACAAGTGAGGGAGACGGGAGAGAGAGAATTGAAATTAAAGAGATAGGGTAGAGAATAATTCTTCCACCTCACACCATGAATATAATTATCATATTTTACCCACCCATGAAATCATATCATAACCCAAAACAAGGTTGGGTTAAATAAACTCTTTTCCATAAATTCCAATGTGTGATAAAAAAGACGCAATCACAAGGTTCAATAATCCCAATTGGGAGGATATAAGTATAATAATAGATCAGTCATGAAATGAAAATCCCAAATCATCCATATAAAACAAATAAATTAAAATCAAAAATTTTAATATGAAATTAGTTAAGTATTTATTAAAAAAAATCCTCACCACAATATTAGATTTTTCATTGATTAAACTGTATCCACATTGATCTCTCTTGGTGATTTCATTGAATAATTTTTCTCCTTGATCTAGGGAATTTTTGGTTGCTTCCACCATCACCACCACCCATTAATCTATGTATTATGTTTATAACCCAATAGATAGGGGTTGATTATGTATTTAAGGGGGTTATAAAGCTTTCACCAAACCATTAAAACTATTTAACATATCTAATTTATTTCACCTATGATGTCCCAAATCCTAGGTCCCAATGAGGATCCCAAATATATTTCTCCTATGTTAAAAAGAGTATTCTAAACTTACTTTTGGTCTTGGTTATTCCATATGAGACTCCATGTATGATATATAAGTAATTTATCACAAATACACCTATACAGGATAAAAAAATTATACCTATAATTAATATAATTTCATCAAGTCCTGATAATGCATATAATTTTATGTCATCTCTTCATGGAGTTAAACACCACACCTCAGACTCAAAAAACAATTGGATAATTATTCAGGTGTAGTTTGATAGTTTAAATTTACCATTTTACCCCCTATGAAGTTCTCGAGTATTTAAAACTTGAAATTGAGCTAAGTATCATCAGAGAAAAACCCAAGTAACTACATATTCCACACTATAAGACCTTTTAATCCTTTAAAATAAATCAAATTATAATTATAATTAAGGAAACATAAAAAAATCGCTTCATGAACGGGCTTGGGATTCTATCCAACTCGAAACCTGACCTGGCCTATGACATGGCCTGAAGGGAATTCACGATCCCCACGGGCTAAAAACTAGTTCTTAGGAATATAACAACACCATTGGGAATGGTTTATCTGATGAAGAAAAACAATCACCAACACATGGGTTAACATCACATCATAACCAACATCCACCATATGAAATATCAATATAAATAACTACAAACATGAGTTAAACATTTAACATTTATAAAAAAACCAAAAAACAAAAAATGGGAGGGTGATTGACTAGAAAAAATCCTCCGTGCAACATGTGGGTAAACTCCCTCAGGCCACCAAAAACAACATGTATCTAAAGAGTAAACCAAAAAAGGAACTTCTAGCACATATAACCCCCATATTCACCACAGGGATCCCTGAATTTACTGAAATCAAACATAACAAGTTCTACATACACCCGAGGGTGTATGTAGGGTGTGAGATATTTTTCCCAGTAGGATAACACCAAAAATATTCTATGATATGAAATTAAATGAAAAATTAGAATTCTAGTTTTAAGAAAAATAAATATATAGTTTAATTAAAAACATTCATTTTCATAAAAGAGTACATTAATGTGAAAAACATGAGGAAATGGAAAATATAGTATAAGAACCACCAGATATCCCTAAGTAACAAGGGTAAGAGAGGTCCTAGGATCCTTGTAGTCTTGGTGATCATATCCAAGACATGAAGGTTTATCTCCTACTCAATCCAAACAATCCCCATCATAAATGTTAGTTTAGAATTTCACCAAGGAAAAAGAGTGCAACCTGGATCCCTCATCGAGGGAGGTCTAGTTTGTCACTATGTAACGGAAACTCCAAAGGGTTCCCCCATCCGTAACTTTGTATAGACCTACTACCCAATGGTAGGTGTTCACCTAGGTTTTTAGGACCGATGGCACTTGGGGACACTCATTGGTCTAGAGGATGGAAGGATGAGCTCATCGAACCCTTTTTTGGGGAATTGGTTCCTACTTCAGGACTTTCATATATATTTAAGATATTCTCATGGATCTATGCCTAATCTCGATATGGGACCATTTACCCTACAAATTGATTATGGGATAATCTTGTATTTATGAAAAGGATGGGGATCTCATATATGAATCCATCTATATATATTTGAGGTTCTTCTTCAGTTTACCAGTAATGAACAACTACATATATGTTGAATCTATATAATAAGGAGATTTAGAATATACTTCAATGTAGGGAGGTGGTTAATATTTCAAAGAGGGGATTGATCCATTATGAGGTGTACTACGTATCATGGTTATCACATGAATCAGAACCCACATAGTTTATTAAACCTATGCAGTTATGCATCATATAGAAAGAACATTTATCAGTGATCTTAGGCACTAAATATTCAAGATCAATTCCTAAGGGGATGTCATACGTATCCCAATTATAGAGAGAATCCAAGTTTTCATAGTTCATTTGATTTTTTAGTCAACTAATGAATTAGGTTGGATGATCATACAATGGGAATAATTGGGTCTCAAAGGTTGAAATGTCAGAGACATGGGGGGACCCACACTGAGGTGGGTGCCTATTTTATCTTGGGACATATAAAGGCATCTTACATATCCTATTTATTTCATTGTTCATATTTCTCATAGTTTATTCACAACCTCAGCATTGGACCCAAGGTATATATCCTCATATGGGGAAGGTTTATATCATGCCACTTATCGAGGTTTACATACTTGCGTTACCCTGGATGGTGGGGATTCATGATGCGAGTGATATGACTATTGAGAATACATAAGCTCACATGAGAGATGCCTAATGTGGGAAACAATGTATAAAAAATAATCAGTCTCACTGCATAAGGATGCAAGGCTTATGTTCTAGGACATCCCTTGGGATGTTCAATATGGAACTCAGGCCTCAGAATGGTTTCATATCTATCCAAGTTAAGGGAATGAATTAGAGTCATCGTAGTTCAGATAATTTCTTAGTCCAATGATTGATGAGGTAGAGTGAACAACCCATGGGAATGACTGGGTCTTGATGGTTGAAATGTTAGAGACATGGAGGGACCCAAAAATAGGTGTATTCTATTTTTAGTTTGGTCTTGAGCCATAGAAAGGATTCCTACATATCCTAGTTATGGAATGAATCAGATCCATCATAGTTCCCTTGATTGGGGATTACACAGTGGTGTTTCCCTTTTGTTTGGGAATTACACACTGAGGATGGGAAAATTCATTCAATCCTGGGATTCCTTAGATCGATAAAGGATTATGGTGAAAATGATATGATTATTGTGACTACCTAAACCCATGTGATCTATTATAGGTGTGAGAAAAAAGGGATATAAAATGGCCATTCTCATTGCTCATTGGTGTGGGAATTATCTATAGGTAAAACCCATCATAGGTTAATATAGAGAACATGCCTATGAGAGGAATCCTATGTAAACTGATTATATTAGGAATTAGATCCATCATTGTTTAGTTGGTTGGGGATTACACATTGATGTTTCTATTATCATTGTAGAGGTTTATAGTGTAGATTATGTGATTATTGCAACTCCCTAAGAACACACGAGCCATGGTCGTTGTGAGAAATATGGGATTGAAATTAATCAATGACTTTTCTTATGGATGCATGACTTATGAGCTAAGAAATCCATTGGAAGATTAATATAGAGCTCAAACCTCAGGGTGGTTTCCTATGTATTATAGTTATGGAAGGATTCATATTCATTGAAATTACCTTGATCAGGCATACACAAAGATATTTCCCTTGTATTCAGTACCTATCATAGAATTCTGCAGATCTGGTCATACACTCTATGGTTTCCCTTGTATTCAGGGATTATTCACTAAGGATAGGGAAGTTCATCTAATCATAGGATTCCATTATCGACCTGGCATTCTTTCCTGCCTGACATGTGTTGATTTTCTGATGGTCAAGCCTTTATTTATTTCTTGAAATATTTAAGAGTGTCTTCCTGACATTTTCAAAGACAATTGAATGATCTAGTTGAATATTTTGGAGGACTTCACATAATCTCAGATTCATTTATGAGTGTTATCACATGTTCAAGGATTCATTGTATAGAGGGTGTTGTGTGATCTGGATAACATGCCCTAGTTTCATCACAAAAGTTGGATGAAACACTTGGAGGGCATCATGAGATTCTATGTAGCATGTCTCGGAGGGTTTCTCGTGTCATGGAAGACATGTCTGGAGGGAATCGTGAGACATGGATAGCGTATCTTAAGGACATTTTGAGAGCCATTTGACATACTCAGGTACTACCGTGATATTTGGGTGACATAAATTGGTGTTTTCGTATGAATCTAGCAACACATATAAAGAAAATCGTGAGGATTCAATGCTGATATCAGAGGGTTTTATGATACTTGGTGTACATGACTAAGGGGAACTATGTGACTTTATTTGAATTGTATGAAGGACTTTGTGTAACTCAAATATTATACTGGATAAACATCGTGAGATTTGAGAAACATTTCTTGGTGTCATCGTGTGTCTCGGGTGGTTCACACAATGTGCATGAGAGTTAATGTGAATGTTCTTTGCTTAAGTATCCCACCTTTAGTATTTGTTTTAGCCTTTATGTTGCGAATGACTTAGATTTTTTAAGTGTTACTATATTTTAAGTCTTGTGTGATCTAGAATGTGTGCGGTATTTTATTCGTGTGTCCTACCATTAGTTCTTCACGTGATCTATAAGTGATCACGTGTCATGCTTATTCATGCTGCATGGTTGATCTGACTATTCACTGGTGTATTTCATGATGGAAAACTTCCCATTCATGAGATCCACCACTCTAAGAAATTTTATTTTCCGCTTTGATGCAAAAGGGACAACATATCATATAGAGAGTGGTGGTGGTGGTGGTCATCCTCCTTGTGATTGTGGTTGTAATGGTGCATTTTTCATGCTGGGGTGGGAAATTTATAGGCCTCCCCACCACATTTGTTCACATGACTGCATATCTCGTAGAGGATATCACGATCTGTGAGCTTTGACCGACATCTCCTTTACTATTGTGGGGAGAATAATACCCATATACATTTATTTATTCCTTTTTGAATTTTCTTTATGCTCATTTTTCAGGAATCAACTGTTAGTTTTGGGATGTAGTCCTGCTAGGGATATCGATCCTCAATCCTGCCAACTCCCCTAGCATACTTGACCTGGTCTCCCCACCTAGACACCCAAGATTCCCAAGTTATTTATTTTAATACCTATATCAATTGAAACCCCTTTTTTTACAATCTCAATCCCAATAATTGAAACTACATTTCAAAAACAACCATTTACAAAGGAAACTTCCACCAAAACTTGAAATCACACCAAAACCCATGGAAAACACCTTTTGGACCACCCAAACAATTTTTAAAACCCATTTTATAACCAAATCAAGTATAATAAAATAATCAAGTAATGTTAAGGAATGTAACCGCCAATATTTCTTGAAATTTTCAAAAAAATCTAGTGGAAACTCAAAACTGAACCAAGAGGATACCCTATAAGGGAAAAGGCATACCAAAAAACCCAAATAAATGAAATTAAACATAACTTAGGTCAATATAACTACTAGGGAAATTATAATACACAAAAAAATATGAGACCAAGAAGAGGGAAAGAGAGAAGGGATGAGGAACTTATTTGAAGGTTCATTGAAATTCCTAATCCAAAGCACCAAAAATTTGGATTCCAAAGGATTGTAGGAGGATAGGTAAGTGTGTCTAGGGTTTTAGAGGATGAATGGTATGAGAAATAGGGTTTAAGGTCTCAAAATCTAGGAGGGGGAAAGTTGGAAATACCAAACTTTAAAATATATGGCATGACACATGGTTTGGCCACGTGGTTTTCCAAACCATGTTCCAACCATGAGACACCTTTATCTAAGAGAAAAATGGTAGATCATGGTTTCTAAGGAAGGTAACATGTTCATTTTCTAGTCTATATATACTCAGATGTTCCACTTTACTAGGTGCATGGTTTGTACTAGGCTGGCGTACAGTTTCCCCTAACCAAGTTTCAACTGTGTGTCTCATTATCTCCCACTTGAAAATGCCATTTTTTCTTAAAAAACTCCTTGTAAAACCATGAAATAAAGATAAGACTAAAAATAATAGATAAAATATATCAAAATAACCCTATGGACTTAGAAATTATCCCCACCGTGAAAAATTTTCATCCTTAGAATGTCAAACTGAATTCTAATCAAAGAATAAATGAGGATTTTTCTCCTCCGCACAAGACTTTTATTACCATGTCTCATGCTAATAATTTTTGTACTGTCCAAGTATTGGAACCAATGGAATGGATTTCCCTTGAATAAAATTCACTTGGGAATCCCCAATCTACCTTGGTCTCTCAGATATAGAAAAAACAGATTCCATCTCCAATTTCTCCCAGTTCTTCATATGAGACCATTATGGATTATACTTATTCACATGTGAGAAATGGAACATGTCATGGATCAAAATCACCTAGGATGGTAAATCTAATCAATATTCCACCTAGTCAATTATCATGGTAATCCCAAAAGTTCAAACATACCTTGGAATAAACTTCCCCTATTTTCCATGATGATGGTGAACTAGGTGAGGTTTAAACCTTAGAAACACCTAGTCACCTACTGAGAACTCTAAGGCCTGGTGTTGAAAATTTCAATAGGAATTATAGAGTCTCTTTCAATGACTATTTCCTAATCAATGATACTTTATTAGATATATCCTACATAAGGATCGATCCTAATATAGGGGTCTCAACCACCTCTATTAATCACAAAGAAAACTAGAATTGATAACCATAAAGAGCCTTAAAGGGATCTGTTTTAATTAATTACTTCTAACTATTGTACATTAATTCCACCAATTCCAAATGGTTATCCCATGTTACTATGAAATTGATCATGCATGTATGGAGAATATCTTATGAAATTTGGTTTTCTCGCTCAGTATAACCATCCTTTTGAAGAATATATACCCTTTATGTTATTAATTTATTAATAATATTTTATTTACTCCCTTAAATTATTTTCTACAAAAAGTGCATAATTTTTGTGAAATAATAATGGTTTAATATTAAATATAATTTTTGGGCATTATCTGAATTCATCCAGATTTGAGTCAGTTTAATGTTTTAATCATAACTCTCATCTCGTTGATACAAATTAAATTATTCTTGTCTTGTAGGATTCCTTATTAAATTTCCAACATATATTATAAGTAATCATTTGCCAATTCTTCCATTTGAAGGGTCATATGGACCACACAAGAATTCCAAAAGAATAAATGATGAAATTGGACCATCCATGAAGATTGAATTACTGGGATCAACCCATAAATATAAAATCATTTATTATCTGCAAAAAAAATTGGGAAAATACCATTCATATTGGATGAAAATTTCAAGTCCCAACTCCATTAAAATGTGCCCAAATGATCCTATAAAATCCAGCCCACCATTCTGTGTGGGAATTAAAACTAGCACACATTTATTGAAATTTATCTTGATATAAACTTCCTTTCAAGATGATATTTTTAAGTGTGAAATAAAATATATATAGGTGGTAGATTTTGTGGAATAAATGGTTCACATTTGAGGGCATATTCCTATTCAAAAACCCATTTACATTTTGACCTTTGAAAAAGTGTTGATAAAAATGGGAAGATGCACACTATTTAGTAAAATAGCCATATCATTTTCTACAAAAGTTCAATGGAAGACAAATTTTGAGGTATGACATTAAAAATCAATTTATAAAAATTGAAAGAAGATCACAACTCCAGATCCATCTGTCTGAATAGCCAAATTGGTGATCCAAGTGGAGGGGAAGATTTAGAATGAAAACATTCCACTACCTTGGGCGATAAATAAATCCCCCTCCTCTCCTTGAAAAGGGTTTTAATTTCAGAACTAAAGGAGGAGGTTTGGAATTACTAGACCCTTTATAAGGGTCTAGGAGGAATTTCCTTGATCTTGTTTCAATAAGAGATACCTCTCCTCCACTTTGTTTTCATGTTCCTCTGTTTTTTTCTCAATTTTATTTGCATAAACTATTTTCAATTTCATTTTAGTTTTAATGAAATTTTCTTATTCATATTATCTTTTAATCATACACCCTATATTCGTAAATATTAATTATATTAAAATAGTTTTAATCAATTTGAAACCCCTTCCCTTCTTTCACTTTATCATTCAATCTAATGTGTGATTTTACCTCACTTCACATTTCATGTGTGTGTTCGGCACGCTACTCTTATCTCATCCTAATTTTTTTCATTTTAAACCAATCACCATAATAATTCCAACCGGATTAATAAAAATCTTAATGGATGAGTAAATCTACCATTAGGGTGAGTCATAAATTGGGGATATTAATTGATTGGGGGATTTTTCTCATTGAGTATTATTTAGGATAACATTGTGCACATTGGACCTAAAATGTCTTGGATTAATGACTTGTTTTGTTTAACATATAGATTCCATGGATTATTGGAACCATAAATACACTACCATAAACATGTTTTAATTGATATTATACCCCTTTTTATGTTAAGGATGAGATTAAAGCATTAACACTTGGGTATTCCGATCAAAATTATCTTTTAAAGTGGGTGTTATTTAATGAAATATAAAACAAATCTCAATGATATCATAAGATTTAATCCCTAATAATGAACTCACCCCAATCATTTATTAAATTGTTAAATCAATATTCATTAATCAATCAGTTCACCTATTCTTTGTAAACAACCCCCCCCCCCCACTCAAATTAAAATCTATTAAAAAAAATTGACTATAAAAAGTATCATCACTATGGAATCGACCGGGTGACGCTATATATATTAGTAGATCACCGAACCCTTTAATTTTTGATAGGTGAAAATTGGTTGTAGTTCAACCCTGCTAAGATTGACTTGTGACCCCATTTCCTTCTGAAGGCCTTACCAAAATCAAGAGGTAAATATCGGGTCCATGTCTATAATAATAGGTGAAGGAAGACCATGAAGCCTCACAATATCCTTAACATAGAATCATCCCAACTCATCTTCTTTGGTCAAATCCTTGATTATAATGAAATCATGGGACTTGGTTATATGATAAATGACCACCCAAATGGTGTTCCTTCCCAAGGGTGTATAAGGAAACCCAATGATAAAGTCCATGGTGACCTCATCCCACTTTTAGGTAAGAATGGGGAGTAGCTTAAGGAAAACTAAGTGGCTTTGGTTTTCAACTTTAACCAGCTAATAATTATAGCATATGGATATGAAGTCAGCTATATCACACCTCACACCTAGACACTAAACCTAGAATCACACATCATAGAACATCATGGTGGTCCCATAATGAATGGACCAATGAAACAAGTGGCTATAATATATCACCACCTTCCATAAAGATGAAGTCATCATGAAGAAATCCTTCAAAGAATGGATTCCATCAGAAGATAGAGAAAATCCATTTGAAACCTCACCACCATTTAGAAACTACATAGAATGCTTACATAGGTTATCATTAGGCTTCTTTTCTTGAATCAGCTCTATAAGAGAGGGTGCCAACTAATACTGGACAAGAATGTGCCCCAACTACACCTCATGGTTTCCATATGCATCTAGTAAAAAAGACCCATCAAACTCCACTCATCACTGGACTCCTTTACAGACTGCACCAGTAACTTCCTTATTTTAGAATCTGCCACCAAATTACCCTTTCCTAGGGTGTATAATATATCAAATTCAAACCCTTTAAGGTACTCAACCTGTCATCACTATCTTAAATTTTGTTCTTTCTGAGAGAAAATTTAGGCCAATATCTTTTGGTCTTATTATAACACTAATTTCTCCTCAAAAAAGATAAGGATGCCAAATATTCAAGGAATACATCACCACTACTAGTTCCAGGTCATGGTTTGGATAAATACATTCATGTGGCTAGATTTGGTGAGAGTTTTACGCCTCCATATTGTTATCCTACATCAACACACACCCAATAACTATAAATGAATCATCATAGTAGGCCACATATCACTTTCTGGATTTCAGTAAAATCAAAATAGGGGCAGTTATCGACTGCCACTTAAGCTCCTAAAAGGATTCCAAAAATTCTAAGATCCATTCAAAACTCACCCAATTTTTTGGTAATCATGGTCATGGGAGAAGAGAGCTGGGGAAAATCCTTGAAAAACTATATGTAGACTCATTACAAGCCCAAGAAAATACTGATATTGAAGAAATTTCTTAGTTTCACCCATGGAATCACCACTTCGAATTTATTAGGGTCCACTGAATCCCCACATTCTGAGATTATGTAACCTAAAAACTTTACATCCCAGATCCAGAAATTGAACTTAGAGATCTTATTATAAATTCAATGATCTTATAGGGTGTATAAAATTATCCTCATGTGTTTTCCATGCTCTTCCTCTATCGTAGATAGACTAGGATACCATGCAATAACACCATGAAAAAAGAGGTGAGGTATTTATACAATACCTAATTCATAATATCCACAAAATAATTCTTGGGAATAAGTTAACCCAAATAGAATGAAAATATAATCCATGTAACAATAATTTATTCGGAATGATGTCTTGGTAATGCCTTTCTCTATGACCCTAACATGATGATACCTGGAGCATATGTCAATTTTTGAAAACTAACTTGACACATTTATCATATCAAAGAGGTCATCAATGCATGGAAAAGGATATTTATTCTTGATTGTGACCCTATACAAAATATGATAGTCAATTCACAACTAGATGGATCCATCTGTATTTTAGAAAACAATAATAGGATGGATCAAGGTGAGATGCTTGGGTGAATGAATACATTGGATTCCAAGTTGATTAGTTTTATATTCAATTCCCTCAACTCAGTGGGAGTCATATGATACGACGGAATAGATATCAGCTACCTTCATAGTGTTAGATAAATAATAAACTCTACATCCCTCTTTGAAGTTAAAAAAACTTAATCATCTAAAAATGACTCTGGAAAATCATCTACAATAGGAGGTAACCAATTCTTTGAACCTCTACAATCATACTTTAATGTGAGATAAGATACCTAGAAAATAAGGTTTCCAAACTCTGGAAGTGGAGGTCCATCTCACCATGATCGGGGATCCCATTCACCCTAGAAGACCCGAGTACTCCCATAAGGTAACATAAAATTTACTCCCCAGTTATAAAAATTTATGTATGTCTTGAAATAAACCATCCAATCCATGCTGGGGATAATTTTAAAAACATCTATTTCTAGAACCAAGAAGTCCCACACCAACTCAACTCCCGATACAGTGATAGAACATGATGGACTTTTAAAACCATGTTCTCTATTTTTTCTAAGTGGAATAACCAAATCCATATCATAAGGAATATACTCAATCATTAATATCAATAGTTCTACAAAACAAGAATAAATAAAATAATTATAAGGACTCGTTTCATACAATGCAATGAATATGGATGAGGTAATAAAAATAGTACCTAGAACTATTTCAAGGTCTGTTTCTAATTCTAATAGTGCCTAATCTATATCATGGAGGTGCTTTAATTATACTAATACCTAATATAAATTTATTTCTTTTGGATCTGACTTAATCTAACCCTTCCCATAATAGGATCCATCCTTTCCTCTATTCATAGAAGACCAAGAAACCATAGCCCTTTATTCCCCATACTGAGTTGTTATTTCCCTATGTATAAAGGAGACTATCCCACTCTATGTCATAAATCCACTCTCATAGAACCTCTACAAGGGACCCAAATTCCCACAATGATGGTAGGGTCTTGGTGGTACTGGACACGCTGACCACATCTACCTCGACCTTCCACCATGATAGCACACAACTGACCCACCACTGATGGTGGAAGATGAAGGTGGTTGGGATGGGTTGATAGAGCTACTACCTCCCTTATTATCATTCTCATCATACATTCTTTTATTCTCATATATTTCACTACTTCCCTAGAACATGGTAGTGTCATCCTATAAAATTCTGACTTACCTTCCTGATCAATTTACACCATTAGGGCCTGTCAACCCCCTCAATGTATGTCTTTATCTCAAACAACAAGACTTGGGATCCAATATCTGGTCACAACCCGATTTTGAACTATTTATCCTTTAACATATCATTAGAAACCACCTCAGGTGAAAAACGTACTAGTTCTACAAAATAGTTGGCATATTCTAATAATGTGTGATCCCCATGATGAAGATCTAGAAACTCTCAGGATTTATCAAGGGAAAAGGTATTATGACAACACTGCTAATTAAAAACAACCTTGAAATTTTTCCATCCCATCTACTTATAATTCTTGGATTGAAATACAGATTACTACCACTTGAAGCTATTACCTTCCAGAAAGAACACAAAAAACATTTCTTTAATGTCCCCGGGAGTCCCAAGGAAATAGAAAATCTACATAGCCTTGTCAATAAACTCCTCAAAATCTTGTGGTTTTGTGATCCCTTGGAAGGAATGAGGTTTTTTCTTGAGGAACTCTTTATATTTTACTTTTTTGGACCTGGTTTGACTTCCTTGTCCTGAGAAGGACCAAAGATCTCTCCCTAATCCAATTCCAAGACAGCCTAAACCACTAATTCCACTATTATCTGATCAAGTGGTGAGGGATAATTATCTATGACTTCTTATCATGGTTACGCTAGAGGTATCTGGGTAGGCGTGATACTACACCAATTAAAAAACCAAATAAATCATCAATACGCAACCCATAATATTTCCAATGATAACATGATTTAAACATCCACACAAATCAAAATGAAAACATAACAAGATCAAAATCCAAATTAAAACATTCTTCCTCACCTCAGTTTCCATGCATAATCTATAGAATATCAATCCCACCTAAAGGAGGATTCAAACCAAACCCTGAGCATCCCATTTTGACTTGAGGAATGTCATGAGGCGTGTTGGCCAAACACCCCACTCGTAACCATAACCCCATGACCCGAAATACCTAGCTCCTATCTATCCATAATATCCAAAATAATATAATCCCAATAAAGGAAAAAAACATCATTTGATGACATCTTTTCATAAATCAGCATGGGCTGCCATCCAACCCGACACCCGACCCAGCCCATGTCATTCCTCGAAGGGAGTTCCTAATCCCCATGGGTAAGAAACTAGAGAATGGGCATCAAATAACACCTTTGGGAATAGCCCTTGAAGGACAAATATCATCAATTCATGGGTTAACATCACATCATAACTAACATCTATCATATGAATGATCAATGGAAAACACTATAAGAATGAGTTAAAAAATTAATTCATATAACCACAAATCAAAATAAACAAAAAGGTGAGGGGGACCAGCTAGAAAAAAATCCTTCATGAAATATGTTGGTAAACTCCCTCGTGCAACCACAACCCAAACCTCTCCCATGAGAAAACCACAAAGTAACTGTTAGAACATAGAACAATCATCACCACCACGGGTAACCCTTCCCTTACCATAATCAAACATAACAAGTTCTACATAAACCCAAGGTTTTATATAGGTTGTGATCTAGTTTTCTCAATAGGATACGACCAAAAATATTTCATTCAATGACATTAAATGAAAAATTAACATGCTGGTTTTTATGTAAAATAAAGATAAAATTTAATTAAAAACTTGATTTTCATAAAAGATGAAATGAATGTAAAAAAACAAGATGGAATAGAATGGTAAATAACTAATTAAATAGGGGCAGTAGGGTCATAGGATCCTCTAACTCTCAATGTTCACATCATGGACACAAAGTTAGATCTCTTGCTCGATTCAACCAATCCTCATCAAAAATTCCTAGTTAGTGTTTTGGAATAGTCCTACTAGGGAGATCGGGACTCTACATTGTTAACTCTCATAGAGTAATATGAATAGTCATAAAACCTAGATAACCAAGAATCCCATGTTCTCAATTCCAATCCCTATATCAAGTGAAACCTCATTTTGTATAATCACATTCCTCATAATTGAAACCGCACTTCACAAACAACCATTTACACATGGAATCATCACCAAACCTTTAACTCGCAAAAAAACCATAGAAAACATCATTATCACCACCCTCCCAATTTGAAAGACCCATTTGAGAACTAATGGAATCATAATAAAATCGTCAAATAATGTAAATTCATGGAACCACGTACCTCTTTCTTGAAATCTTCACAAATACGAGTGGAAACCACAAACCGTACAAAGAGGAGATCACATAGGGGGATATCACTCCAAAACCAACAAGATTTAAACTAAAGAAATGATATTAAACCCAACATAGTTCAATATAACCACTGAATAATTAAGAAGACAGGAAATAAGGAAGAAGGGACAAATAAGAGGGAATTAGAGAAAAGAATAGGAACTTACATGAAGGTTTCTTGAAGATACTAAGACAAAAAAAGATAAAAAATAGAGCCCAAGGGAGTTTAATAAGAGAGGTAGGCATTCCTAGGGATGGAGGGGTCAAATAGGGTGAGAAATAGGGGTTTAGGTATTAAAATCAGGGAGGGTAAAAGTTGGAAATCCCAAATTTTTGAAGATCTATAGGGCCACATGGTTTGGATACATGGTTTTCAAAATTGTGTGCCAACCATGTAGAACCCCTTTACAAGAGGAAAATGGGGATCATTGTTTCCTTTGGAGGGTACACACTCATTCTCCAGGTCATGCATCCTAGATAGTGACACTATACTGGGCACATGTTTTTCACTGGGTCGGCACATGGTTTCCCCTAATCATGTGCCAACTATGTGCCTCCTTATATTTGGTATGAAAATCTCATTTTCTCTCAAAGAAACCCAGTAAAACCCTATAATAAATTTATGACTAAATATAAAAGAGAAAATACCTCAATAGAACACAATATATGTGAAAAATAAAATTTGGTAAACACCATCATCGCATGTGTCTTCTTCACCTACGGAGGTCTGAGATCTAAAGAAACTCAGTACACAACCTCTTGGAACAGTAACGTCCTATTTAATCCAATGAAATACGAAATCTATCCTTATTAATGGAAAAAATAAGTGGAAATATGAATCCACTCCAAGTGAGTCTTTTTATGAATCAACACACAAAAAAAATTCTCATCTGAATTTCATACTACCACATGGAATGAAACAAAACCATGAACCATGGATGCCCATCCCAAAAGGTTGCATTGAAAAGTTTATCACTAGTGATAAACTCTTTCTTTTAATATTTTAGGAGTGTTCTTGATGATTATCATACATAAAAAACCCATCCATATCACACACAACACTGAGAATATCAAAACAGTCTGCACTAACACTATATAGGATTCTAATTAGAAAGAAACCTCAGTTTGACATTAGTTCCCCTATCATATTCTTCTTACAAGGAATGTGAAGCTTTTTCACTAACTCATGATATAAAGTTGATATCAAAGGTATCTTGTTTGTGTTGTCTTATATCATCTTTAAAATCTACCAATGAGAACCTAAAGAACAACCCCATCCTCATTGTATTTCTCAAAAATACACCACTTTCCATAATGTGAACTACTATTCTAAAATAAAAAGTTGATTCTTCTAACCACTTAGATGACCTTAATCTATCTACTCTAAACCCCAGGATAACACATGTTCAAGCATCCCAAAATTCATAGCATTTATAGAAAACTATCCCTCCTCTACATAGAATGATTTGAAATGTGATGGGTACACACATAAAGATAGACCCAACATATCAAACTAAGGTCATTCCCCTTGACAGTATGCTCCACTAATAATATCCATGTTTGATATTAACCAATTACAATAAGGATATTCCACTATATGTTTCATAATGTGGATGAATTACTTGGAAATATTCTTCAAACCCTTCAAATATATTGCTCGAGAATGTTTGATCATACAGTGATAGTAAATAAACACTACTATTATATCTCACTCACACAAGGGAAGGGTGTGGGGCTACCTATCATCTATTAAAGTTGAGAAATGACTCCCTCTCTATGCTAGAAACAACAACTCCTGAACCCACTGTTCAAGTATATTCTCCATCATCAAGACATAGATTCCTCTACTAGGAGCGTTAACATTCACTCCCCTGGTACACCACTATGATTTCATTAGCAACCACAACATCAACTATAAGAAGATAAATTATATCTAATGAATATAAAACAAACCCAATTATGGTTTACCACCCAAATTTTACTCTCGTATAAATATTATATAATATTTATGAATGCATTAATGAGACCAACCATGACATAATTCCTGGGAGATTTTGGTTTCGATGCTTTGGTTATACATCAGTCAAACTTTAGGAAAAATTATAAATAATGAAAATGATTTATTTTAACTAGAAAAAAAATTATAAAAAAAATACGGGATTTTTATGGGATCACACTGTGGTAAAGTTTAGAACATTTAAATACCCTCTCCCCACACTATCCTCAATATTTAATTTTCAATATAGAAAACATGATAATTCAATTTAAATTTCAAAAAGAATTTATAATTTAATATATTATAATCATGTATGAGGGGTCATAAAAAATATCCATGTATTGTTTCCATAAAAAATAAATAAATACAACTCACATCATGCACATATGTTAAATACTTTCTGCCACATCCATGGTTCAGTTGAAGAGAAACTTTTGTATATCAGTTCATGTTAAAATAATGGTTAAATTTGATTTTCAATGAAGAAATTAATATACATCATGAAAGGACACTAACATACACTCCAAATTAAACAATTTAATGGTATTAACCAGCATGTTTCAACACTGATTTCAAGTATGAAAAATTTATTCATGATTCATTCTTTCAAAAAAATAAAATTTCAATTAGTATCATGAAAAAATAGATTTTAAAGAAATTAAAAGTGAGAAGAATTTTAAAAACTTGATCTCCATGAATTAGAAGATTTTTTTACTTTTCAAATATTTTAATACACCATTTCTGTTATTTGATGAAGCTCCCCCGGTTAACATAAAAGCTCCATATATTAATATTTTATGGTGTTGATAAAATATTCATAAACTTGAAGATCTGTTTAATCATGTCAATTTTATATTATATGATCCAAATGATGGAGATCAGACCCCAGAGGGTTCCTCTTGGTGAAAAGGGAACTAAGTTTCTTTTGGATAGCCTTGTAATGGTAAAAACTCATTTATTATTCACTTTATTTCTTATAATAAAAACTAATAAAATTAAAATTATATCAAAATTCAGAAACTAGAATAGAAACTAAAAGGAAGATGAAGTAAAAAAGAAGAGATATCATTGGTTAAACCCCCCAATAGGTGTTTATTTTTATGTTTTCTAGAGCTGAACAACTTTTTGTTCATCCCCAATTCAGTGGTGGATGGGGCTTAGGTGTTAAGAACCACCACATCCATTACATTCCATAGATCTTCAACTACACTTTTATAGTGAGTTTTCCTTGAAAAAAATAAGTTGTATCCTTCCCCCTTTGGTTGTTTTACAATTCCTCAGTTGAAGAGGGATGAATGATAAATGTGACCCCCCTCATACTTATCTAGGGGAAAAGTTTACATAAATTACATAAAAGTATTCTTGGGATATCCTCAGAAGATGGAATATTTTTTCCTTATTAGAAAAATATACAACCTTTTAGTTTTTTATTATTTTGCAGTCGGAAAATGCATGGTCACAGTGATACATGTTTCTTGACTTGAATCCCCTCTTTTTGAGGGAAGGGTGACTGAACCACCATTGGTGGTGATGTTGGATCCTTGATCAAAACAAGATGGTGGGATATTTGTTCCTCCCTCCATGGATTCCTCCTTGGAGATCATCTCCTAGTCTGGGTGTCCCTTATAGATTTTAGGTTTGTTTGAGATACAGATTCCCAATGCCATCTCTTTGTGGAAATCGATTAATTACACAACTTTGATTTGACATGGCAACAACATTTTAGCAGAGTATATGGTAACGTTATGCATTTATCGTCATCTATGAACATTTGGTTTATTATGAACATGTGAATTCTTCCTCTTGAGGGGGAATCTAATGGAGGAATCTTGGACATAGAACCCAAGTCATCCTATGTCAGTCAAGAGGTATCTAATGAAGAAGGTTCATATCTTCTAGGGCTTTCAACTCAGGCATCCCATGTTTAGCATGAGGTAGCTGACGCCATAGGAACATATCTTCTAAGGATTTTACCTTAGGAATCCCATGTTTTTCATGAGGTATGTATTTGGGGTCCCAAGTTTAACATCTTGTGATGATGGAGTGGATTGATCGAAATTTCCCATGGAGATGGGTCAAGGAGGTGTGTCCTTGGGATGTGTTGGGAAAAAATCTCTCAAGGTAACATTGAAGTATTTTTGGGTTGATTGTGTTTGTTGACAAAGAAGGTTTCAATGGAGAATTGTCGAGTTCCCGATAATTTGTTGAGAATCCTTGTTAACAAAGAACGATGACAAAGGAAAGGATGATCTGGAGGCGGTACAAAAGAGAAGTACAAGGTGGCTTCGTTTCCCAGTGTTTGCCAAATTTTTGGGGTCCAAAATTTGGAGTTTGGTGAGCATCGCGAAAATAGGATTTCCATGAAGATCATATTTTTATATGGAAAAGGCATGAGTTTCACGAAGATGGGATGCATGTATTGGATTTCGTGAAGGCCAGAAAAATGGAGGTGGTGATGCTTCGTGATTACGTCAAAGCTTCGAGAATGGCAGAGTTGAAGCGCATCGCGGTGGTGAAGGGATTTGCGAGGGAGCTTCGCGGCGAAGGCGCGAAGGAATGTTGACGGTGATGCTTTGTGATTACGACGAGCTCCGTGAACGGAAAATTGTCATGGTGCTTCGCGATTTGGACATAATTCTGGTGAAAACTTAGGAGCTTCGCGATTTGAGATGACGTGGCGTTGACTTTGCGCGGAAAGTTCGAGGGTCGGTGGAATCACCTATAAATAGAGGCCGACCCCCTTGAGAGAAGCAGAGAGAATTTTCAGAAAAGATCATTTGCTCTCGATTTGCGAAGGTGGTTCATGGAGCCAGTGTGCTTCACGAAAGAGGAGATTCGTGGTGGCTATTGTAGCTCCGCGAATCCTACGAGCTCCGCATTGGCTCAGTGAGCTTCGCGAGGGAAGTTGCTCTACAACGACTTGATCTTCGTGGGAGTTCTTCGCGAGGTTGCTTCATAAGAGAGCTTCGCGAAAAGGCAGGAGCTTCACGAAGGCTTGTTTGAGCTTCGCGAAATTGGGAGCCTAGAGAAGTAGGGTGCTTCGCGAAGGTTTTTCCAAAGTGAATTGCTCAGTGGTTAAGAGGCGAAGTGGTATTCATCAGTGGATGAAAGTTGGACTTTAACAGAACATCTATCAATAATTAAGGATTCATTCATTAGTGATAATAAAGATACCTACAGGACTATAAACTATGAGTGAATCCCTTCACAGAGTAGTGAGCTTAGGAAGAGGAAGAAGGTGATCCTCTCCACCGGCAGTGAGCCAGAGAGAGAGAAACAGGGAGTGACCCTTGGGAAAGCAGTGAGCTGACCCTAAACTTTGTAAAGGCAGTGAGCCTGGGCATAGAAGTGATCTCGCCCTAACATTGTAATCCACAGCTAGTGAAGTTTAGTGGAATTGGTACGACTGGAAACTTGTCGGCGTATGCTCCTTGGACGTAGCCCTTTGCGTTGAACCAAGTAAAATTGGTGTGTCCTGTGCATGCTTTAATTTCTGTTTACTTTATGCAACAGGAAAGAGAGAGAAGAGTGTTTTTCTTAACAGTGAAACAAGATCAGAACGGGCGTTAATTTTAAATTAGTCATACCCTGATTCACCCCCCCTCTCAGGGTATTCAGCCTTGTGGACCTAACAATTAGTATCAGAGCGAAAGGTTGACAGTTGTTCTTCTCTCAAATGGAGGTCACTAATCATAGAGGGATTCTGATCTTCGACGGATGTAATTTTCAGATATGGAAGAATCGAATGCAACACTATTTCCGATCTTTGGGAATGGATGTGTTTTCAGCAGCTATGCATGGTATCACAGCTGATATTACTAGTGGTGCATTATCAGAAGCAGAGCATAAAGAGTTGGATGCTGATTCCAAAGCAATCAATTCCTTAGGGAGATCCCTTTCCAATCCCATATATATAAAGGTGATGTCATGAAAAATGTCACATGCCATGTGGGAAAAGATTTTGAATATTTATGAAGGGGATAAAAAAGTCAGACAGGCAAAGCTGCAAGTGTTGTGGAACAAGTATGAAGATCTGAGAATGAACCCGAATGAGTCTGTTGATGCATTCTTTGACAGGGTAAATGCTGTGGTAGAAGACATGCAGGGTCTTGGAGAAATTATTGAAGATATAAAAATTTTGAAGTGCATATTGAGAAAACTTCCACCTCAGTTCAATCCGAAAGTTTCTGTTTTAGAAGATAAAGACCCAAAAGAACTGACATTGGATAACATGCACAGCACTCTTGTTGCATATGAAATGAGAAATGGTGATAACGAGACTGTGGAAAAGGGGAAATCCAAAGAGGTGGCATTCAAGTTCATGAAGAAACTGACCATTGAAGATTATAATGAAGAAGAAGAGACAGATGAGGTGATGTCATTCCTTTCTTCAAATCTGCAAAGAGGAAGAGGAAAGTTTAAAGGTAAACTTCCACTAGCATGCTTTCGATGTGGAAAGGTTGGTCATCTTTCGGAAATATGCCCCAAGAAATTTCAAGATAACGATGATGATGATGATGAAGTTGAAATTCCCAAGAAGAAATCTTCAGCCAATGTGAAAGGGAAGAAGCAGTTCAAGAGAAATTTCTTCAAGAGTAAGAATATTCTTTCACAAGAAATAGATAGTTCAGATGAGTCTAGGGATGAAGAGGTTGAGGAGTTTGAAAATTGTAAAGATCATAGACAAAATGCTATGGTAGCGGTCATCGGTAGTTCTCAGGAAAAGGAAAAAACTGATGTTGGAGAAGAGGAAGAATAAGTTGAAGGAAGAGTTGATATGGAAGCCAAATTGGAAGCAGCTCTTGAAGATATAGATGTTTGGAGAGCCAAAACGAAGAAAGCCAATAAAGTGGTTCGTGATTCCAAACTCTATATGCAAAAACAGGATGAAGAAAAGTCAGAACTGTTAGAATAAATTGAAAGACTAAAATCCTCAACACCAGAGAGCTCAGAAAATATTTTTGAGCATAAGCTTAAAATTGAGGAACAAAAGAAGGAAATTGATTCTTTGAATAACACAGGAAAGGAGCAGGTCAGACGTATCAAAGAGCTTGAAGAAGAAGTGGTCAATCTGCGACGAAAAATGAAGGATTAAGAAAAACTCTTGACCCCCAATGTGATATCAGAAAAGAAGGACATTAAGAAGACAGAGAAGATAAAAGAGGAGGCTCGTAGTTCAGCAGGAGTGAAGCAGCAAGAAAGCTCAAATGCTAAGGTTGATTCAAGGCTTGATAAGAAACAAAAATCGGTGGCAGTTAATGTCAGACCGCAAGCACCCATCCCAAAATTGAAGGTTGATTTGGGAACAAAATAGAATCAGAATATTCATAGATCCCAAAGGGAAAATCGTAGTGTTAAAGTATCATGAAGGAATGTTTCCTATATCAGGTGTTATTGATGTGGGAAAATGGGACATTCACAGTATGTGTGTTCCATAGCCAAGAGATATAGAAGGGAACAGGAACAGAGATGGTAGCCAAATAGAGAACGGTTTTCCAGAACATATTTTGAAGGACACTGTTTTTGGTGCGGAGGATTTGGGCACATGGATAGGTACTATACTTCGACCATTCAGAGAAATGTGCCAAAGCAGAATCAAAACGTTCGCAAGCAGCAGGTCAATAAACTGACAGGTGAGTTAAAAATGCAGAATAGATTTGCGGATTTGCAAGATGAGGCTGGTCCATCATACTCTGAGAGAGAACAAAAGTCTCAATCCATGCCGAGTGTGAAAGAAAAAGTATGGACCAAAAAGAAGAAAAATGAGAAGGCTGTGGTGGCGGAGATTTCCCTTAAAGCATCAGATCGATCTGGTGTTTGGATCCTTGACAGTGGTTGCACATACCACATGACGGGTAATAAGGATCTTGTTACAGGCATCAAATATGACAAAGAAGGAGTTGTCAATTTTGGAAATGATAAAGGCCTGAAGATTGTTGGCTCATGGAAAGCCAAGTTTGGTGGGAAAATAGATGATACGTGTTGATGTCTTGGTAGTAGAGGGTATCAGTCATAACTTACATAGTGTCAGTCAACTATGTGACTCTGGGCACTCTATCCGATTTACTGAGAAGATGTGTGTTGTGAAAGGAAAAGATTGAGTAGCTGTTCTGCAGGGAAAAAGGTCAAAGGTAAATCTCTACCTTGTAGGTGGGGAAGAAGATACATGTCTTTTATCCAGAGAGGAAGAAAACCAGTTGTGGAATAAGCGACTTGGTCATCTATGCCAACCATCTATGGAGGATCTCGTAAAGTGTGATGCTGCTAGAGACCTGCCCAAGCTATCACGTGATCGCACTCATACGTGTGATGCTTTCCAAAAAGGGAAGATCATCAGAAAGACATACAGGCCAAAGGAACAGAAATCAACTAGAGTGCTCGAACTGGTTCATGCTGATGTATGTGGACCTATCTCACCACGAGCTATAAATGGGAAAAGGTACTATATCCTTTTCATTGATTACTATAGCAGAATGTCCTGGGTATTCATCATTACCCATAAGACAGAGGTGTTCAGTTGCATAAAGCAGTATAGGAGGGAATCAAAAAAGATGCTTGGGCAGAAAATTCTAAAGTTTCGTACTGATAACGGTACAGAATTCACAAACAGTCAAGTTGAAAACTATCTCGAGAAACATGGGATAAGGAATCAAGTTTCATCGTTAAGAACTCCCCAACAGAATGGAGTGGTTGAAAGGAGAAATCGGATCATCAACAATATGGCCAGAACAATGCTTATTGATAAAGACCTACCAGAGAAATTTTGGAAGGAAGCAGTTTTGATATCGGTCTATGTTTAGAACAGGTCTTTGTTGTGTCCAAATCAAGGGAAGACTCCGTATGAACTGTGGTACAGAAAGAAGACAACGTTGAAATACTTTCGAATCTTTGGAAGTAAGTGTTTTATTCTCAACAAAGAAAATCACAGGAAGTTTGAGGTATGAGGAGATGAGGGGATATTCCTTGGCTACTCCGGGAAAAGAAAAGCGTATAAATGTTTCAACAAAAGGCTGGGAAAAATCATTGAGAGAAATGATGTCACTATAGTTGAAAATGAACAGAATACTCAACGATCTAGTGAACAGTTCCTGGATGAAAGTGATGATGAGGTAAGAAACCCAGGGGGAGCAGAAGTGGCAGAAGCTGACTCAGAAGAAGATATTGATGATGAAGAAGAAAGTGTCACGTCTATGTCTGCGAGGAAGCCAAAGAGTCGAGCTGAAATTGATAGGCAGAATATCATTGGTGATCAAACAGCTCCAGTTCAGACTCGAAGAAAGAAATCATTACATAAAACATCATTTTTGTCTCAAGTGGAGCCGAAATGTTTTTCCGATGCAGCTGAAGATGAAAACTGGGTTCAGGCTATGAACGAAGAGCTTGATCATATTGAGAAGAACCAGACATGGGAGATTGTTTCGAGGCCAGCAGACAAGAATGTCATCGGGACTAAATGGGTCTATCACAACAAGATGAATGAATATGGCACAGTGATTCGGAACAAATCACGACTAGTGTGAAAGGGGTACTCCTAGATCGAGGGAATAGATGTAGATGAGACATTTTCACCAGTTGCAAGGCTGGAGACAATCAGATTATTTTTGGCCATAGCAGTGCAACGAAAGTTCAAAGTGTTCCAGATGGATGTCAAATCAGCATTCTTGAATGGGGTTCTGGAAGAAGAGGTGTACATTGAGCAGCCAGATGGTTTTCTCATTCATGAGGATGAGAACAAAGTTTGTAGGCTGAAGAAGGCATTTTATGGGCTGAAACAAGCACCAAGAGCATGGTACTCAAGGCTTGATCAGTACTTGAAGAAGCTTGGTTTTCAGCGTGGAGGAGTTGATTACAATCTCTATTTCAGTAATGACAGTAATCAAAGGATGATGGTGTTGGTTTATGTCGATGACATAATATTTGGCGGATCAGATGAAGCTCAGTGTAGATAGTTTTCCGAATTCATGAAAAATGAGTTTGAAATGTCAATGATTGGAGAGCTAGCATTTTTCCTTGGTCTACAGGTGACACAAGGAAGGAATGGAACATTCATTTCTCAATCTAAATATTCCAAGGAGGTCCTGAAAAGGTTTGGAATGGAAAATTCCAAGGATATGAAGACTCCAGTTTCCACCCGGATGAAATTATCGAAAGATGAAGATGGCAAGGCATTTAATATCACAGAATACAGGAAAAATATTAGAAGTTTGTTGTACTTGACTGCAACAAGGCCTGATATTGTTTTTTCCACATGCCAAGCAGTTAGATATTAGAGCAATCCCAAGGAAATCCATATGCTTGCAGTGAAAAGAATACTTCGGTATATCCGTGGCACGGTGGATTTCGGCTTGACATATACTGATAAATCTCAGACAGAGTTATTGGGCTATACTGATGAAGACTGGGCCGGTTCAGCGGATGATAGTAAATCAACGTCAGGTGGTGCTTTCTATCTTGGTGGATTGTGTATTTCATGGCTAATCAAGAAGCAAGATTTCATTTCATTGAGCACCGCGGAAGCTGAGTATATTGCGGCCACTCAAACATGCACACAATTATTATGGATGAAACAGCAGCTTGAAGATATGGGATTTGAATTGAAGTCTCTGATCAGAATCCAGTGCGATAACTCAAGTGCTATAAATCTCATCAAAAATCCCGTCCATCACTCTAGGACAAAGAACATTGAGATAAAGTATCATTTTATCAAGGAGAAAGTTGAGAAGGGGATCGTGAAGTTGGAGTATGTGCCTAGATAACTACAGGTTGCAGACATCCTGACAAAGGCCTTACCCAAGGAAGCATTCAAAAGGCATCGATTGGCTCTGGGAGTTCAGTCGATTCCCCACACTTAAAAGCGTGTGGATGTGAAACCCCCCCACCCCCTCTCCCTGAGGTATGATGTGTTTTTCCCTAATGTGTTGATATGTGTTCTCTACTATGTTACAGACTACAAAGGAGTGACATTTGGGTTCATTAACAAAGGGGGAGAAAATAGTGATTGTTCAAGGGGGAGATAGTGTGGCTATTTGAGAAATCATGACAGATATGGGGAGAATCTGATCAGTGGAGCAGCCAGATAGGGGGAGAAATGAGAAAGGGGGAGACTTTCCAATCTGACGATGCTAGAAGTGATCGATCAAAGCATAGATATCATGACAGATGAGGATCGTGATAAAAGCAGAACAGTGATGTTGGAATGGTGTGAAAAGGTGTCCAGCTATCACCAATTGGGATCAGTGTGGTTTAACAATTGGTATCAATTTAAGAATTGGTATCAGGTTGGAATCGACAATTGGTGTTTGACATGAAGTGATTCATTGATGATCTTTTCATACTACTCTTGTTTCTCACGGTGAGAATTTCTCATATGGGCTTAGAGTACGTGTTAAGTGATTCCTTGAACACTATCAAAATCGCAAGAGGCGAATGGTGGTAGCGACTGGAAGAAGACTCAGTGAGGTATCAACGTGCAGAAAATCATTCTGAGCAGAGTTGTGAAGAGTTGTCAATAAACCCAAAGGGGGAGATTGTTGGGCAAAAATCCCTCAAGGTAACATTGAAGTATTTTTGGGTTGATTGTGTTTATTGACAAAGCAGGTTTCCATGGAGAATTGTCGAGTTCCCGAAAATTTGTTGACAATCCTTGTTAACAAATAATGATGACAAAGGAAAGGATGATCTGGAGGCGGTACAAAAGAGCCGTACAAGGTGGCGTCGTTTCCCAGTGTTTGCCAAATTTTTGGGGTCCAAAATTTGGAGTTTGGTGAGCATCGTGAAAATAGGATTTCCATGAAGATCATATTTTTATATGGAAAAGGCATGAGTTTCGCGAAGATGGGATGCATAGATTGGATTTTGCGAAGGCCAGAAAAATGGAGGCGGTGATGCTTCACGATTACGTCAAAGCTTCGCGAATGGCAGAGTTGAAGCGCGTCGCGGTGGTGAAGGGCTTTGCGAGGGAGCTTCGCGGCGAAGGCGTGAAGGAATGTTGACGGTGATGCTTCACGATTACAATGAGCTCTGCGAACGGAAAATTGTCGTAGTGCTTCGCGATTTGGACAGAATTCCAGCGAAAACTTCAGAGTTTCGCGATTTGAGATGACGTGGCGTTGACTTCTCACGGAAAGTTTGAGGGTTGGTGGAATCGCCTATAAATAGAGGCCGACCCCCTCGAGAGAAGCAGAGAGAATTTTCAGAGAAGATCATTTGATCTCGATTTGCAAAGGTGGTTCGCGGAGCCAGTGTGCTTCGCGAAAAATGAGCTTCACGGTGGCTATTGTAGCTTTGTGAATCCTACAAGCTCCACATTGGCTCAGTGAGCTTCGCGAGGGAAGTTGCTCTGCAATTACTTGAGCTTCGCGGGAGTTCTTCGTGAGGTTGCTTCACGAGAGAGCTTCGCGAAAAGGAAGGAGCTTCGCGAAGGCTTGTCTGAGCTTCGCGAAATTGGGAGCCTAGCGAAGTAGGGTGCTTCGCGAAGGTGTTTCCAAAGTGAATTGCCCAGTGGTTAAGAGGCGAAGTGGTATTCATCAGTGGATGAAAGTTGGACTTCAACAGAGCATCTATCAACAATTAAGGATGCATTCATTAGTGATAATGAAGAGACCTACAGGTCTATAAACTGTGAGTGAATCCCTTCACAGAGCAGTGAGCTTAGGAAGAGGAAGAAGGTGATCCTCTCCACCGGCAGTGATCCAGAGAGAGAGAAATAGGGAGTGACCCTTGGGAAAGCAGTGAGCTTACCCTAAACTTTGTAAAGGCAGTGATCCTGGGCATAGAAGTGATATAGCCCGAACATTGTAATCCACAGCTAGTGAAGTTTAGTGGAATTGGTACGACTGGAAACTTGTCGGCGTATGCTCCTTGGATGTATCCCTTTGCGGTGAACCAAGTAAAATTGGTGTGTCCTGTGCATGCTTTACTTTCTGTTTACTTTGTGCAACAGGAAAGAGAGATAAGGGTGTTTTTCTTAACAGCGAAACAAGATCAGAACGGGCGTTAATTTTAAATTATTCATACCCTGATTCACCCCCCCCCCCCCTCTCAGGGTATTCAGCCTTGTGGACCTAACAGGATGGATTATGTCATACTTGATGGGTGGGAATTATCCATGGAGGAAAATCCAGGAGATGGATTAGAACTTCCCCTAAGAAGGACCCATGGTGGTTGATAAGAATTCCTGTTTAGGAATATCAAGGAACAAGTTTAATGTATTATGGAGACAAATTTGTATGATGAAGACACCCCATGAAGGTGTATTAATGAATTGGTTCCATAGGAGGGAAGATATCACACTTAGAGGTTTATTGATTGATGGATTAGAACACCCCATAAAGGTGGACCCAGAAGGTGTGTCTTATAAAGGGAAGATTTTACACCATGAAGGTTGATCCAGACACCCTTTTAGGTGGATCAGGGAGGTGCACCCCAAGGAGGGGGCACCTAGGTTTACCATTTTTTGGGTATGAAGCTCGAAGCGGTGTCCTACATACCCTATATAGAGAATAGGAATAAAACCCCACATAGTTAATTTCCATAGTATAAGGTCGAGTGACAGGACAAATCCATGAAGTTTAACATCTTGCATTAAGGAAGATAGAATCATGAAGGGACCATCGACATGGAATGGTGTGGGTATTACGTGTGAAATAATCCCTACGGAAGAGGATTTCTCTTGGTTAGAGTTATTGTGGGGCTTACACATTTAAGAATACCGAGGGACCTGGAGGATATGGGGTCTCCCAAGTGTGGAGAATGATCTTACCTGTATATGGGTCAAAGAGAATGGGGTTGAGTGTTAATGTTGGGTTTGGACCTTAGGGGGAAGGGGGGCATTATACGTATCCCAGTTAGTTGGTAATTAAAGATTGCGTAGTTCAGTAAGTTGGGGCTCACACATGTAAGGATTCCCCTTGAGGGGACATGATTGGGTTTTACACCTATGAGGAGTCCCAATTGAGTGGATATGGTTGGGTATTACCCTTAGGTGAATCCCATATGGTTGGGGCTTATTCATGGAAGCTTCTCATTGAGAATGTGATTAGGTATTTCATATGGAAGTTGTATAGGTGCTGCTATGGAGAGATAATGGTGTGAATGGGGATTACGCATGGAAGACACTCGAGTGGTGTTATGGAGCGACAATGGTGTGAATGGGGATTATGCATGGAAGTTTCATAAGTGTCGATATGGATAGAAAATGGTGTGAATGGGGTGTACAAATGGAATCTTTCCATTCAGGATTCCTTATGTCAGATTATGAGGGAATCCCATGAACATTTCATGGGGTAAGATTATAGTTTAACATCATGTAAAAGGATGATATGTATGGGGATTATTCATAATGTTACCCATTCTTTCTTCCTAATTTCAGGTCATGATGTCATCTTGTATTACTGGTGGTTCAAGTTATATGTTGGGGCTTACACCTGATAAGGAGTCCCTGGGAGGATTTATAGTGGTCATATCATGATAATGGAATGAGTAATCTTATACTTGAAACATAAGGAATCCTATTAATGAATGATAGTGTATGCAATAGTTTAAAGTCATGTAGTGAGGACAAAGGAATTTCTTCTCATGATCATGGAATAAGGCATCTTATTCTTGATGCATAAGGTATATTATTCTTGATAGATAGGGTATGCTATAGTTTAAATTCATGTAGTGAGGACTAAGGAATGTCTTCTTCTGATCATAACATGATGCATCTTATTAATGATGCATAAGGAATCATTTTCTTGAATAATATGGTATGATATAGTTTAAAGTCATGTAGTGAGGAATAAGTAATGTATTCTCATGATCATGGAATGAGGAATATTATACTTGATTTATAAGGCATACTACTCTTGAATTATAGGGTATACTATAGTTTAATGTAATGTAGTCAAAACTAAGGAATGTATTCTCGTGATCATGGAATGGGGAATATTATTCTTGATACATAAGGCATCCTACTCTTGAATGATAGGTTATGCTATAGTTTAACGTAATCTAGTGGGGACTAAGGTATTTCTTCTCAAGATCATGGAATGATGAATATTATGATTGATGCATAAGTAATCCTACTATTTAATGATATGGTATGATATAGTTTAAATTCATGTCATGAGGACTACCAGGAATAAGATGCCTAACAATGGATTGTGTGGGATGTACACATGAGTGGCCCTTTCCAGTTCAACTCGGCACAAGAACTAGGTGATGAGGTTTCTAGGAGATTCTTAAGGAATGGTTTGACTCAAGTCGCATGGGGAATCGAAGATGAGAATCTCAACTCATGATATGGGAAAGGTAATAAGAGTAGTATGATGAATCAAGGTATTTTAGGGGGTGTATAGGAGTATCTTGAATCATGTTAATATGTGGTGTAGATGTTGGGGCGGTATAAAGGTGCAATATAAAATGTCATCGAACCGGCCCAAAAATATCATGGTGTGACACTCCATTTTTCATGGGGGTTAGTGATGGCAGCAAAGGGACTGGACTGGAGCCTTGAGACCACAACCCGACACTAATCGCAAGTAGGGGTGTAGGTGAGTAGGCCCCATGGTATGGACTAGTGGGCGCAGAGGTATGAGCTTTAAGAAGGGGTCTCGTGAAGGGGATTTGTAGAGCTTAGGTACTCATGAAGGATGTAGCTTCACAAAGCTCAAGGTTTCATGAAGGGTATCCTAATTCCTAGGGGGAGTTATTCTTGAAGGGTGAATGCTTCAAAAATAATCAAGGGCCTTAGAGAGTAAGAGTGTCTCACAAAGACCAGGAGCTTAGTGAGTTGAGAGAACGATGATACAATCTGACTGTGTGTCCTTCTCAAATGAAGGCATGAGGGGGTATTAATAGGAATGGGGTTTCATGAATATGGGAAAGAGTTCGAGAAGGAATTTTTGGGCTTTGAGAATGAGTTTGACTATATCAGACTCTAAAGCACATTGTCAATCCTTCATGTGGTCTCCAAGTGGAATTAGGCTCACAAATCACACCAAAAATCCTTCGTGTAGCCATGAAGTGGCATCAGACTCATGAAGAAAACTATAAAATCCTCACATGTTTGCAAAGGGGGCTCTGGGAATCGAACCTCCATGAACCAGACCACCAAGAAAGGGCTCTGCATGAGGGCTCTGTTAAAGGGCTCTGTGAAAGGGCTATATCAATCTCTTTCAGAGCCTTAATTCAAACAACCATAACTTTTTATATATAATTCTATTCAGGATCAATGAATAGTCAAATCAAAGCCTAAGAAATCGGATAGGCTCCTGGATCAATTTGGAAAAAATAAGTGAATTAATTGGATTCATTTTTTATGGTTCCAACACTCTTATTCTATGTGTAATTACAAACATTATTCTAAATACTCATTCTCTAGTTATATCTCTATCCTATCATTTTGTTCTCCTTAATGAAATCATATTCTACAAACACTTCAAAATTTTCCTCGGGAAGTGATGTGTATATTTCCTCTATAGTGTGAAAATAAGGGGATTTAGAAATAATTTTAGATTCAAAGTGATCTAAAAATGTAAGGTCAAAATGATCAAAAACCCATGAAATAAATCATTTAGAGGCTCGTGTACTTTATACATGGCTGTAGAAAAATTAATCACATCGGGAAGTGAATGTTCAAATAGTTCATTCTCAACCTCATGGATTTCTTTGTTTCAAGTTGTAAGGTTATTCTCTCTTACATGGAACTCAGGTAAAAGTGTGAAAATTCAGGTAGTTCCTTAACTAAGGATTCCATGACACATGGATGTAAATCATATATACATTCTTTTAACATTGATTTGAATTCATTTTATTTTATAGGATTGAATATATTCCTAGTACTATAGGAACGATATTTTACAGTTCCATCTAAGGTTGGGTCAAAATCAAATTGTTATTATTGTTTTTTAGTGTTTTTATGTTTCTTAGTTTATATTTTTTTTAATCTTCTTAAAAACTATCCTTGAAATGATTCCAATTTTTGAGAGGTATTTTTTACATCGTTTAAACCTTGTTCAATATTTTTATCTCCTAACTACTAGAATATAGCAGCAACTGGTGTTGTCTCTAAATGATACTGTGTTTAAGGATATTTTTTCAAACTTTTTTATTACTTATTATTATTAAATAATTATTCTTTTTATAAGGGTAATTATAAAAAAATATTAAACGAAACCAATTTCTGAAACTAAGTTTCTAAAAAGGAAAACATAAGAAAATAAGAAGCCTATTGAATAGTGGGGATAAGTCAGAAAAGAATCATTGGAATTCCCAAGTGATTCTACTAGTTCATACATTATTTATTTCTTAAAAATAATTTTCTTCATAAATTATCTCAATAGAAATTCTGAAATATCTAATTGGCGTGCCTCATTAGATTTGAAATGTAGAAACCAGTGAATGAGATATCAGTAATCAAACTGATTTTGTAAAGAGCCATTAGAAGTATTTGGAAATCATAAAATACCATGAGAGATTCAAAATTATGTTGTGATCAAGATTCTCAATCAATAATTGAGAAGATTCAATAATTAGAATCAATCAAAAAACTCTTATCTTGGTCGACCTAAAATTTTACACCCAATGAAAAGAAAATTCCAATTAGATATGCACCAATCAAATAACGAGAGAAAAAATGGAATGAAATTGGGGGGGGAAATATTATCAAACATAAATAAATTATTAAGCATTTACAATTATAGAGAAAATTTATAGTTTGAAAGAAAAATAAATAAATATCGGAATGAAATCTCTATAGGAAAACAAAAGGTACATCCATAAGAATATTCAATTGATCATGTCTGTGGAACAAGAACGATCAACAATCTTTATCTCATTGATCAGAAATAGGTCTTCTTCAAGTTCATTATAAGATATCCTAGCTCTGATCTTTTTGGATCCACTCTGATAGACATGTAATATTTTCTTCATTGTGTTTTCCTTAAATCATCTCTTTTTTTCAGAATTCTTATTTATATTTTTCTATATTTGTTCAAAAATAATTATATCCTTTGACTCCATGTTTCAAAATATTATACAACTTGGATAAATTATAGATTCCAATGTGAAACACATTAAGGATAGTCAACCACCTATAAAATTCATTTCAAGAACAAAATTAGCATCCAACATGCAACAACATCCCCTCCATACTTCAATTTTTTGACTTCAAATTAAACAAAAACATGAATTATAATGATTAGAGACATCATCTTAAGAACTTATTCAATTAGGCTGACTTCTATTGAATAGATAAACCCAGTTGAGAAAAATCATGGAATTCAAGAGAAAAATTAACTGAAGCACATGAAATCTTCATAAGGTTTAGTGACCAACAATCCAACCAAAAAATCAATGGGTATTTAAATGACCACCTTTCATGCATCCATATTCATAAATGAAGCTTAAACATTTAAGAGAACCAAGGAAACCTTTAATTATTTGTTCTCTTCATTCAAATAGTGAAAACATAAAACACAAAACCAAAGAAAACAATGACGCTTTTGCTTCATCCTCTTCCATCCTTTTCCATGGCATAGGAAAATTAGTGAAAAAACTCATCACCATCTTCGAAAAGTGGTCTTATTATTTATTGGACCAATATAGGAAAACCCTGCAATCAATATCTTATATGCTAATCTGAACAGATTCAACCTCTTCCCTATTTGAAGATGCTCATCATCTTCAATGGAGTAGGCTTGAGTTCATCCAAGCTTCGGGTTTGATTTAGTCAGTTGACACTTTGGATGGGATGGTGAGATCAACCTCTACTATGGTTCGACTCTTCGGACAGGATTCTACCAAAAACTTGGATACAAATTTGGTACTATTTTATAGAAAAATACCACTCTCAAAGCCCACATTTCATAGTTTCAGACTTTAATATAAGGATACTTCAGATCCGGTTGGTTTTCAGGTGATTCAATCGATCTTTACGTGATAAAAATTATCTTACATGGATAACACAGTTTATCTAATAAAGGGGCTATAATTTTCTTATCCAGGTACCAAATTCTCTTACACAGACAATTTTTTTACATGTTTCTCAAATCATATTTCTGGAGGTAACTCAATTCACTTATACGGAAGATAATTTTTATCTAACCCAACTTTGTTTTCGATTTCTTTCATACTCAAAGAAAAATGATGGGACCACATCCAAAATTGCCTTATGCTTGCACATCTAATTCAAAAGAAATATTTTCAGTAAATTTTATGCACTTTAAATAAATAAACAAAATAAAAACAAGATAATTTATTATAAATTTAAATTGGAAGTTAATTTATTACAGTATTTCAAACCAAAATTAGTAATTAAAATTTAATTTAAAAACAAATTTCTTTTGTTAATTAAATATTAAGTAAAATAAATATTTAAATAAAATTAAATCTAAAATAATTTCATTTTTAAATGATTTAGATATATTAACAATTAAAATAAATTTTAAAAGAAATATTAATTGAGTAATTAATTATCAAAATATCAAAAAAATAAAAATGAAAAGAGTTAAATAAAAATTCAAAGTCATTAATTAATAACTTATTTAAATAAAAGAAATTAGAAATGTCACTTCAATTAATTAGTTAATTAAAAAACATGGAAAATTTAAAAGGTGAATAATGAAACTAAATTAAGAAAAAAAAATTATTTATTATTTTTAAAAACATCTTTAAGATTAAATAATAAAATAAAATATTTTTAAAAAATTATAATGTAAACATAAAAATATTAATCATAAAATAATTATTTTGACATTAAATTAATCCCCAAAGTAAATTAACTCATTAAAACATTGTTTTTACGACAAAAAATATAATTAAATTAAATATATTATGTGGCAAAATAGAATCAAAATAAACTCACATCACTCTCATAAAATATCATATTATTAAGTGGATGAAATTAAATAGAGTCATGTGATAGTTTTTTATTTTATTATTGTATTCCATTTACAGTGACCCTAGCCATTTACACATGATATTACATGATTTTAAGCATAATTGAACATCATATTACATCCCAAGGATCGTAAATTCTAGTGTCTTGGAATACTAGGTACATAAAACTAAAAACACGAAAATAAATGAAATATTTATTTATTTAATCATCATAAAGAGATCATAACTTCCATTTTGCTCATAAATCTTCATAGGATAACCTGGGGATAACATGAACAACGAGATGTGCTAAAAATCCGAGTAAGGGAATAAACATAAGAATAAAACTTTAGCACATGGGTTAGAAGACATAACATAATGATATAAAAAGGCATAGACATATGGAATCATAACATATAAACATGGGATCATATAAACATGGTTTCATAATACTGTGGAAGAATCATAAAACATGAATTTAGCATGATTCAAGGATTGTAACACATAGATGAGCACAAGTGAAGGATAACCACCAAGATGGTTGCACATGGTAGCATGAGTCAAGGCTAACCGCTAAGACCATTGCACATAATGTCTCAAGAAACTCAACTTTACCCAATAAATTGAAACAATATATGGGTGCACCCATCATAACATGTTAATGAATATGATTTCCACATATATAATCATACATATTCAATGATACATAAACATAAGGGTTATCCATGGTAAAAATTGGCTATCATAATCATGTTAGAGATCATAACAAATGGGAGTATCATAAAAATGTCCATAAAGGAAAGAAATTAGATCATGCATCGAAAATCATAGGTTATAATAGGCATATATCATGAAAATTGTTGTCAACATGAAGTAATAACATGTAAAAAGAGTACTTAAGAAACTTTAGAATTAAAAAAAATTAGTGCAGATAAAGGAAAATATCAAAGGTCAATAAAAACATAAAAGGAAATAATATTTTATGTAAAATGAGAAGTGAACCAAGAAGTTTTTCATAATAAAAAGAGTGGTTTTGTGAAAATAATGGTGTATTAGAAATATATTATATAGTGTTCTTGAAAATGGGTAAGAATTCAAAAAGTTCCCATAAAATAGGTTTGCTTATCGGGAATCATTTAGAAACATGTATATCCATGAAAGAGAATGATGAATGGACCTTTATATATGATTTTGGAGAATTTATAGATCATTTATAAGGTATAGATAAAAATAATAGATAACTTCATTTCGGTAAAAAGAAAGATAGAGAAACCTGAAGGAATAATGGAGGTTTGGGTAGAATCGTTTACCGTAATTCTAATGGTGTCCTTCACTTGATCTTAATGTTCGGGATAACAAAATTAAATTCATTAATTAGTATTTAAAGAATATATTATCCATGTACTTGATTTATTATTTCCTTATTAAATTAATTCATGGTCTTTTTTATGGGTTAAGAAGTTCAATTTCATTGTTTGGGAGTGTTTGTTTCCTTAGTTTTTAGGATTGGTTTACATATATACGTGTGATGATAAACATGTAAGATGAGAATGGTTTTCCAGAATTGAATTTTTATGTTACTATTGATCATCTATAATATTAAATTATTGTAAAATAAATTTTTCTATTTTTAGTGAAGATGAATCATTATATAAAGCTTTAATGATAACTATTTTCATTAATTGGCGGGTTTTGATCACAATGAACTCATTTTACTTAATAAATTAGTATAATGTGTAAAAAAGATTCCATAACCTTACATAAGACATAATAAATATATTATATTCTGTTTCAACCATAAAAATGGTATCATGACCAAAATTGAAGACAATAATATAAATTTAAAACATGATGTCCTTGAATGTGATAAATTAACACATCTCAGATGGTGTTTTCATTTCTAGTATAAAAGTAGGAGAAATGAGAGATGGTGATGAATTATTCCATTATAATAAAAAAAATTAAATTTAAGGTACTGGAGTTATCATAAAATTTGGATGAAAGGAGGTGCGTAAATAAAAAGAAACAAATAAAATTGAAAGAAAATAAAAAAATGAAAAGAGGAATTTACCTCTTGAATATATCTTCTTTGAGAACCACTTTAGGGAAGAGTATTTGATCTCCTAAAGAGATAAAGGGCTGCTGGATGTGGGAGAGGGACTTAAGAATATATTTTATTAGAATTTGTACTAGGAATAAGGATTGAGAGGAGTGAAGAGAAGAGTGGGTGAGGGTAGTTTTTATAGTGGAGGAGAGGAGGGGTTTCCCGTTATTTTAATCATTAGTTTAATATTTTTGCTCAAGACAATGAATAGTCCGGATTCTTATGACCAAAAACACTAAATATATCATGTGATTTCGAAACAAGGGTTCTTACATCAATAATTATTCTAGTAATAGTGTATTTAACTCCTAATGTATCTATATGGTAAATTATTATATTTTACTATTCATAAAAAATTCAAGTATTTTAGAAAAATTCAAAAATTTCACCCTAACCATTTTTTGACTTGTAGAATCCAAAAATGAACTCCAATTTTCAAAAATAATTTTCTAAATATGAGAAATTTAATTTTTAATTAAAATTATAATTTACTTGAAAAATACAAATTTTAACATTAAAACTGCTTTTCTAACACTATGAAAAATTAATAAAGGTATATTAAAATTATATTATAATCATAAGTAATGAAAATAATTATTTATAAATATATTTTTTAAAAATAAATTTTCTTTTTAATTATAAAATTAATCATAAAATTTCAATTAAATATACATGTCTTACAAAAATACCAACACTTAATTAATAATTTTATAAAATATTTATTTAATTATTATATGATATATTTATATAATATTTTCACTTATAATGTGGATAAATTTTATTTAAACTTTCATTGGAGAGGTTACTATTACATTGGCCGGTTTACTATTCAAAAGGACCGCATTACTATTCCAATAGTCGAGTTGCTATTTCATCGGTATAAGCTCCTTAACTTACATAGATACGTTTTATTTCACTAATTATTAATTTATAAAAATTTTATTGTGTTATATAAGTAATATTATGTGGTTATAATATAAGACATAATTATAAGAAGGTTTCATTGATAAAACATTGGGTCATTTCATTCTTCCCCCTTATGAAATTTCACCCTTGGAATTTCATTTTATATTCTAATAAATAATCAGGTGTGTGTACTTTTCCTTCATTGATTCCTCCAGTTCCAATGATTCATCTTCGTACTTATGGTTCTTCTATATTATATTGACCAGGTGAGTAGTCTTGTTGCATAGAACATTATCTCTACAATCCAATATCTTCACCAACTGCTCCTTGTAAGAAAGATCATTCTCCAACTATACCACCTCTGAAGAAAGTACATGTGAAGGATCTAGTATGTACTTACTTAATGGGATACATGGAATACATCGTGTACTTTAGACATGGTAGGTGGAAGTTCTAGTCGATAGGCCAAAACTCTAACACAATCAGGAATCTCAAATTGGCCGATGTATCTAAGACTTAGCTTTCCTTTATTCATAAACCTCATAACCTTCTTCCATTGAGATATGAAGAGGAATATCATGTCTCCAACTTTAAATTCAAGTTCACTTCGATGATTGTCTATATAGCTCTTTTATCAAATTTGGGACTCCATGATGTACGGCTAAATAGTTTTCACCTTCTCCATTATTTATTTAAACATTTCTGGTCCTAGAAGCTTACACTCACTAACTTCATCTCAAAAAAACCATTGTTCTACACCTTTTCCCATAAAGTGCTTCATATGGTTCCATTCAGATGGTGGTGTGGAAACTATTGTTGTAGGAGAATTCGACCAGTGGAAGATGTTGGTATCATCCTCCTTTGATGTCCATATAATATAATCTCAACATCTCTTCCAGTGTTTGAATAGTTTTCTTAGATTGGACATCAGTTTGAGGATGATTGGATATACTGAAGTTTAGTTCAGTTCTTAGATCACGTTGGAGACTTTTCCAGAAATTCGAGGTGAATCTCGGATCTCTATCGGATATAATAGATAGTGGTACTCCATGAAGAATTACCACCTCTTTGATATATATTCGTTCAAGTAGATCCAATGATAAATCCCATCTAATTGTGATAAATGGAGATGAATTTGTATGACCATCCACTATGACCCAAATTGCATTATTTCTTATGGATATCCTTGGATGTCCAGTGAAAAAGTACTTGGTAATGTTCTCCCACATCCATGATGGTATAGATAGTGGTTGCATTATCCCCTTAGAATTTTTTCTTTCAGCCTTAACTTATTGAAATACCAAACACTTTGATATATATTCATCAATATCCTTCTTCATATTGTCCCACCAAAAGTTCTCTCATAGATCTCAATACATCTTTGTGCTCCCTAGGTGAATAGGGAAGGTTGAGCTATGTGATTCATTCAAAAGATCATCATTTATCTATATATTGGATGGTACATGATGTTATTAATATTTTAATAATTTATTATATACTCCCTTTACTGATTTTATATGAAATGTGCATAATTTGTGTGAAATATTAGTGTTTAAATATTAAATATAATTTTAGAGCACTAATTGAATTCATCTAGATTCAAGCCTATTTAATGTTTTAAACATAACTCTAAACATAATTATCCAAATTGTATGATTATTTTTTTAGGGTTCCTTTCTCAAATTAAGACATTTAATTAGAAGGAACCTTTGGCCAAATCATCCATTTGCAGTGTCATATTGTCCACACAAGAAGACCCAGAGAATATGTGAAGAAACTGGACCAACCATGATCATTGAGTTACTTGTCTAAATCCCAAATCCCAAATTTTATAAAACAAAACCATATGTTCGTGATTATCTAAAGGAATCATGGATAAAAATTTAAGTTCCAACTAAAAGAAAAAGAGGCCCAAATGATGATTTGAAGTCCAGACCACCATTCTGGCCGGGAATTAAAATTCTGACACTATTCGTGACATTTCTCATGATCTATTCCACCAATAAATCTGTGATTTTTCAGTGTGAAATATACTATATGTGCGGCCATATTTAAGGAAGAAACTATTTTTATTTGAGGGAATCTTCCTATTCAAAAACACATTCACATTTCAACCTTATGAAAAGTCTGGATTGAAATGGACAGATTACAATTGTTTACTCAAACCGCCATAACTTTGGTTACATAAGTCCAAATGGATCAAAATTTTGAGTGTAGTCATCAAACAATATTATCTTAAACTTTTAAGAATAGGATATCTCGATATTTGTAACGTCCCAACCTGGAAGACACTAAACCGGTGCTCCGAGCCGGTTCGCCACAAGGCCTCAAGCACGCCTCATTGTACGCCAAAGGCTGCCGACTAGCTGCAAGGGCCTAGGGTGTGATAGTGGGGAGACTATGCCCTCATACCAAAGTAAGAAAACAGTGGAAATAACTAAGTATCATACACAGTGGAAAGTAAATAGAGTGTGAAGCAATAAATAACTTAAACAAAACAACCTATAATAGCAAAATGTTGTAAAAGACCGAATAGCTAGGCAATACAATACAACACTGGTCACCAACTGGGCCGACCATACAGATACAAGTACAAAGAAATAAAAATTAAAAGTACAGGGCTCTACTACTAACTTCGAGCCAATCCTCATACCCGATATCCAGACAATATCGAATTGCAGTAGCCTGATCAGTAGAACCACTCGAGCAGCTCCACTCGATCATGCAACACTGGGCCTCAGCCCTATCCACCATGCAACTCGTGCTCAAACTAAAAATCAGACATAAGGTCTATACGTACACCGAGGTGCACGTGCAGGGGTGAGAAATAATCTTAGTAGTGCTCCCCGACAAGCAACCTATAACTGTGCTGCTAAAATTGTATGCAACAACAATGTGCTCAGCCTAGCTGGAACACAACAAAAGGAAGTAAACCAAACGTGAAACCACAGTTTAACTCAGGGTGTGTAATCCCTATCAACTGGGCAAGTGCCATGTCCATATCTATATACATACACATGTATAGTCTCATACCTATACACCGATACATAAATTTGAATATTCATGATGAAGTGATTCAAATAACAAGAAACAACATCAGCAGTCGATCCTTGGGACCATAAGCCCGATCTTCGGATATCCGGTGTAAGGGAATTGAGCTGGACATCGTTCCACTCAAGTCGTGTATCATTAAGTCGATCTCTAGGTCCATAATCCCATCGAAATGTGCCTGCTTCGGCCAACGCCAGAAATATGTCTCTGAACAAGATAAACAAAAACAAGTAACCCTATGGGAAACCCCAAAAACTCCCTTTATATTACCTATAAATGTAAAAATTATTCCACCATTGCGATATACGTGGAAATATGCTCAAAATCGACTACTCACACGCCCAATTCTGACTTCCAGAGCATAAGATATCTCAAAATTACTAAACTGAAGCAGTACATGGCCAGAGTACATGGCCAGAGCACAATGGGCATGCCTGTGTAATAGTAAACGGCATGTACTTTACTGTACACGGAGAGTACTGTTCACAAAAAGTTACACCATGTCCATTTTTACCCGAACACATGCCCATGTACCACTACACGGTGCGTACTTAAAGTACACGGCGTGTAGTCCTTAAAAACCACTATTTTCGTGTTCTACTCCACACGACCAGCCACACAGCCACCCACTACACGGTGTGTACTCAAATTACACGAAGTGTACTTAAGAAAAATTCTTCTTCCCTGAATGGGAATAACACATGGCGTGTACCCCTGGAATACACACCGTGTATTCTGGGTTTTCCGATAGGAAACCCTGAAAACACCCGAAACGTCCGTTTTCGCCCCTGAAACATTAGATCCAGACTTAAGAGGCCACAAGAAATAAATATAAGGCTTAAAACACTTAAAACAACATTTTTAAATAGGATCTATGGAAAAAAAATAAACGTCCCTACCTTTGGGCGGAAACTGTCGAAGCTTCGGTTGATTTCGCGGCTCCCGGTTGCCGCACGCCGACTCAGCACGTCGAGAGCTTCGAATCGGTACCCTTCTTGGATTCCAAATCTCCCTATTCCTCAAACTACATATCTACAATAGGTAATGGAAAAAGGGGGAGTGGCTTAGGAGATGTGCGCAAGGAGGAGGAGGAAAGAAGAGAGAAGAAAAGAAAAGGAAAGAAGAAAAGAAAAGGAAGAAAAAGGGGCTCGGGCCGGCCCCGATGCCCAACATGAGTTTATGCCTTCCCTAGGCTAAACTCTCCATTTCGGACTCAATGGAGCAGACGGAATCTCAATCTGATGATCTGTTTAAAATTTATTTCCAAACAAACCTACGCGAATAATTTAATATTTAATTTAATAATATTAAATATTAAATATTCTTCCAAAATTCGAACAGCTCAGATTTCCTCCAAACTCCTGTCCTAGGGTAAACTCCCTATTCTGGGACCAACAGAGCTGTTAGAAAAATTATCCGAGATCAGATGGTAGGGTAAAATGACCATTTTACCCCTCATGAGTATCCAACAGCAAAAAATCAAATTTCTACTCAAAACAACCGTCTGGAAAAACACGGGTTCTTACAAACTCTCCACCATAAACCTTCTCATCCCCAAGAAGCCCAGTGGAAGAACCAACAGTAGGTCCAGCAGCCATGCCCCCAACCCAAGAATTTTCACAACCAAGCTACCTGGACTGTCCAGTGACTAGCCTTAGCATTAACAACCACCTTCTACATAGAAGATCTTCAACTACAGCCAGCTGGTACTCCCCACCATAGCAATACCCTTGTCTTCATCTTAAATGAAAACTCTGAGCTCAAAAGTCCACTGGAAAACACTGAAGTTTAACCTAAACAAGGAAAACCAACCTCAAAGGCCAATGGTGCACTCCCCACCATATGGATTTCTTTACACCGCTTCAAGATCGCAACCCAAAAAGGTTACATCCTCAACAGGGATGAACATTAGGAAAGAAAAAGGAGCTCAATGTAGGGTCGAAGCTATCTCAGCATACTCAAGACGAATCAAGATTCACCAAAGGCATGTCCGGCTCTCTCTGATCCATGCTAACATCCTGCCAAAACCCAACCAGGATTCAAGCACGGGTCAACCATTTTCACACAGGTTCCCCTAGAACGGAACAGACATAGACCTACAAAGGTTCGAGTCAAAACCTAGGGTCTCTAGGTCTTCCACCTAGCCTACAGAAAAAGCCTCAAAACTGGGTCACAAGGTCTAACCACCTAGCCCAAAAGATCCAAAACCACTCAGAAGATGGTAAAGATGACAAAGACCTAAGAAGGTCAAAACTAAAACACAAACTACAAGGTCCTGATCCTCTCCGAGCATCCTCATAAGGAATGACTCCTTGGAGGTCACAAATAAAACAGAAGTGACAAGCTAAGATAACACCCATTGGGTATCTGTATACAGAAATACCACAAGGAGGTCCAGTTCACAAGAAAAGACTTGGTATCTATCGACATCGTTCTCAACGATCCGACTAGATAACCACAGACCTGAGAAACAACACCCAACAAGGGGTTAAAAAAAGGCATCACATGCCACATAGACCAACTAGGGTCACTACACCACCTGTGCAAAAGGACTGAGTCATCATCCCCATCAAAAACACCTTAATGTAGATCCATGTAACCTGTAATCAGAGTAAAATGTATTTGTAAGTAGACCCAAAGGTCTCAGTCTTCAGTAAAAACACACACTAGCAGGCCTATATGTTGTGAATCCTACGTGCCTAGTATGATGCATGAGACGCCTCTTGCCTTTTCCAGCCAAGAGTCAAAATCTATCCCTGGAATCTTACCAATGTCCAAGAGTTAGAGATCTAGAGTAAATCAAAACACCACACAACATGTGATTCGCTCAAGGTGAAAATCATATACAACCATAACATCGTAAAATCAGAACAACAATCCCAAACCCTCGCAACCAGGAATTCTTTTCGGAATAAGTGTTCACGACACACCAGCCCGATATCCATCACAGGTTCCGACACATTCCTAATACTCTTTTCTACCATATCCAAAATAGTAAAGACCAAGAAGGAAACCTCCCTCTGATACCACTTTGTAACATCCCGACCCGAAAGCCACTAAACTGGTGCTCCGAGCCGGTTCACCACAAGGCCTCAAGCACGCCTCCCCGTACGCCAGAGGCTGCCAACAAGCAGCGAGGGCCTAGGGTGTGATAGTGGGGAGACTATGCTCTCATACCAGAGTAAGAAAACAAAAAAAATAACTAAGTATCATACACAGCGGAAGGTAAACAGAGTGTAAAGCAGTAAACAACTGAAACAAAACAAGCTGTAATAGTAAAATGTTGTAAAAGCCCGAACAACTATGCAATACAATACAACACTGGTCACCCACTGGGCCGACCATACAGATACAAGTACAAAGAAACTAAAAGTAAAAGTACAGGGCTCTACTACTAACTTCGAGCCAATCCACGTACCCGATCTCCATACAATATCAAACTATAGTAGCCCGATCAGTAGAACCACTCGAGCAGCTCCGTTCGATCATGCAACACTGGGCCTCAGCCCTATCCACCATGAAACTCGTGCTCAACCTGAAAATCAGACATAAGGTCTACACGTACACCGAGGTTCATGTGAAAGTGTGAGAAATAATCTCGGTAGGGCACCCCGAAAAGAAACCTATAACTGTGCTGCTAAAAGTGTATGCAACAATAATGTGCTCATCCTAGCTGGAACACAACAAAAGGAAGTAAACCAAATGTGAAAACATAGTTGAACTCAGGGTGTGTAATCCCTGTCAACTAGGCAAGTGCCACCATGGATGTCCATATCTATATACGTACACATGTATAGTCCCATACCTATACACCTATACATAAATATGAATATTCATGATGAAGTGATTAAAATAACAAGAAACAATATCAACAGTCGATCCTTGGGACCATAAGTCCGATCTTTGGACATCCAGTGCAAGGGCATTGAGCTGGACATCGTTCCACTCAAGCTGTGTATCATTAAGTCGATATCTAGGTCCGTAATCCCATCGACATGTACCTACTTCGGCCAACGCAGGAAATATGTATCTGAACAAGATAAACAAAAACAAGTAACCCTATGGGAATTACTCACAGCTTATCCCCTCTGGTGACCTGAACAAACACAAGCAAGCAGATAACACAACAGGTAACCCTCTGGGAAGTACTCATAGCCTATCTCCTCTGGTTTTACCTAGAAACACAAGCAACCCTCCGGGAAGCACACACAGTCTCACCCCTCTGGTTTAGCTAAAGCCTAGACTCTCTGGGTGGCTCAAACTAGCAAGCCCCTATAGTCAAGTAAACATACAAAGGCATAGACACTCTGGGAAGCTCTCACTTTCAATTCCCTTGTGGTCTTGCAATGATAGCTATAGACTCTCTGAGGAAGCACTTACGTCTAATTCCCCTATAGTCTCGATACATAACTAAGGACACTCTGAGGAAGCTCAAAGTCCAATTCTTGTAGGTCCTGCATACGAAAATAATTATAACAGACTCTTTAGGGAATCCCTTAATCGTCAATTCCCTCTTTAGTCTACTACAATAGGTTCACATAGCCCTGAGCAGTCTAGTCGTGCGTAATCGACTGTCAGCAGCCCTAAGTAAGTTCAACAAACTACTTGGATAATATCTACAATGCATCAAAAGCATATAAACAATAGGAAATACATGAAATCAACTATATCAAGGCAAGCAAGCAATGCAACAAGGTCTGCCTCACAGGCAACCTAAGCCAAACAGTGATAATTATCAAAAATAAGGGAAACACCCATGGGGTGATCCTCAAACATGCTAACAAGCAATCATTATTCATCTAACAGCCAAAAGAATACAATCATTCTATGGCAGATAATAAATAAGGATAAAAACCCTAACCCAAGATACTTGATACATGGGTATCCAGCACTTCTACAAAAAAAACTCAAAGACATTCAACGTAAGGCAACAAACCACCTACTCAGGCACACAAGGAAAAGTAGGCATCCAAACAAACAAGAAAGACGCATCGCGTCAGGCTCAGCAGCTGCCAACTAAGAAGCACCTCTGGTAAACGCTACAGCATCAGAAACCAAGTCAGATATAAACAAACTATGTGGGTGGCCCGAACGCCCAACCCAACAATACATCCAAATCCCAAAAGGGATTACCAATTTGGAATGGGTTCTAGGTGAAACATGATCACCATCTCTACCCAAACCTGACATAAAAACTCAAGGTCGGTCAAACAACGGGCACCCCATTGGGTCCCTCAGGTCAAACACAGAGGAGGCATCATACTCGGGATCCTCCAGGTAAACACAAGTGAAGACATCCTACGCGGGATCCGTAGAAAAGAGTAAGGGAGGAATCCTACATGGGATCCTCAAAGGAAGGACAACATAGGCATCCCGTAACATGGTTCCTTTCAAAGGAAGAACAAGAGAGAGATCCTACAAGGGACTCCCTATTGGGATTCATCACATTTATGATGAGAGAGAAAATTATTAATGGAGAGATTTATTTCGACATTAATTGGGGATTTTCTCCCAGCATTATGGAGATTTAATTCTCAATATTAATGGATGGAATAACAGTTGTTGACCACATGTGGGTGTCTCCAGATTTGAGATAAGATATGTTTTTTGGATATGACATGTCTTTTAGATTTGGCTGTATGTGTATCTGCTAGGATGAGATACAAGAGATCTTGTGATATCTTTTTTTTAGATATATTTTCAGATTCCCATTTTAATCAAGATATGCGGCATATGAGAGCCTATAAAAGGGGAAGCAACTGGTGGAGAAAAAAGAGAGAGAGCTGCTCAAGATGTAGTCCACCGAGAACAAGAGGAAACGGTCTGCTGCGTTTGTGGTAGTTTGTGTGGGTCGTCATCAATGGAAAACGTGACATCAATGATGGATCTATGATGGGATGGGATACCGTGTGTGCTTGTGTGTGCAGCTCTCCTCACAATCTTCAGCGTAGTGCAGTTCAGATTTTACCCAGTGGTTTTAAGTTCTGCAACCTTCGGAACTACTCTGATTTGATCGGCTTTCATATGCGGTGGTTTTTTATCCGATCCCGGTGATTTTTCATCTGCACCTTTTGTTTGGGAATCAATCTCCTGCTTTCACGGTCAGATCTATTTGGGTTTCTTTTATAGGTTGCGTTCTTTGTTTTAGGCTGGCTTCAGACTGCATCTACTTTCTGACTTTGATTCACTATTTTTATAAGTATTACTTTTGAGATCCCTTTTATTTTTGGGGAGTCTCTACTGTGTACTTATCTATTTTAGTTGATTCTCTTTTCTGGACTAGGTCCCGTGGTTTTTCCCTTTTGGGTTTTCCACGTTAAAAAAACCTGCATGCTGATTTATTTATTCTGCTCATATCGCTTCCATATTTCGATGGGTTTCTCACGATATTTTTGGCAAGCAATTTTCAGTCCGGAATCAGGATTATCCCCAACAAGTGGTATCATAGGTGATGGTTCGGGCTTGCAATTTTTGGTGAGAATTTTGGATGTTTTCGAGAGGATCGATGACGCGTGCGTGACGCAGAATATGCTTTGAAAAGCAGGTTGAGAAAGATGTTCCAGATTGTGTGGAGATCACAATTATGGGGGAGCCAGATATTGTTAATTCTAGTATTGGTGGTGCATATTCAGATATGACGAAGACTTCTGTGTCTGGATTTCTTTTGCAGGGGGAGCTGATATTTATTTTTATCAGAAGTGCAAATGGACGTCGTCATATTTTCTGCAGATGATGATGATTGATGTGATACTGATATTTCTCTTTCCAATTGGTTTTGTTGGATTTTTTCATTCATTAATGTTCTGAAGGGGGAGATTGTTGGGATTCATCATATTTATGATGAGAGAGAAAATTATTAATGGAGATATTTATCTCAACATTAATTGGGGATTTTCTCCCAGCATTATGGAGATTTAATTCTCAATATTAATGGATGGAATAATAGTTGTTGACCGCATGTGGGTGTCTCCAGATTTGAGATAAGATATGTTTTTTGGATATGACATATCTTTTAGATTTGGCTGCATGTGTATCTGCTAGGACAAGATACAAGAGATCTTGTGATATATTTTTTTTTGAGATATATTTTCATATTCCCATTTCAATCAAGATATGCGGCATATAAGAGCCTATAAAAGGGGAAGCAACTGGTGGAGAAAAAAGAGACAGAGCTGCTCAAGATGTAGTCCACCGAGAACAAGAGGAAAGGGTCTGTTGCGTTTGCGGTAGTCCGTGTGGGTCGTCATCAATGGCGAACGTGACATCAACGGTGGATCTATGATGGGATGGGATACCATGTGTGCTTGTGTGTGCATCTCTCCTCACAATCTTTGGCGCAGTGCAGTTCAGATTTTACCCAGTGGTTTTAAGTTCTGCAACCTTTGGAACTACTCTGATTTGATAGGATTTCATCTGCGGTGGTTTTTGATCCAATCCCGGTGCTTTTTTATCTGCACCTTTTGTTCGGGCATCAATCTCCTACTTTCACGGTTAGATCTATTTGGGTTTCTTTTACAGGCTGCGTTCTTTGTTTTAGGCTAGCTTTAGACTGCATCTGCTTTCTGACTTTGATTCACTATTTTTCTAAGTATTACTTTTGAGATCCCTTTTATTTTTGGGGAGTCTCTACTGTGTACTTATCTATTTTAGTGGATTCTCTTTTCTGGACTAGGTCTCGTGGTTTTTCCCTTTTGGGTTTTCCATGTTAAAAAAACCTGCGTGCTAATTTATTTATTCTGCTCATATCGCTTCCATATTTCGATGGGTTTCTCACAATATTTTTGGCAAGCAATTTTCGGTCTGGAATCAGGATTCTCCCCAACACTCCCTAGGTCAGCACACAAGAAAAGACATCCCTCAGGGGATCCTTAGAAGTACCTGGTCTCAAAGCCTCAAAGGCCATAAGGGAATGTCTCACGGGGGAAACGTCCTCTAAAGCATGGGTTACGGGAGATAGCTCATAGATCATCTCATATTAAAGGTCTCAAAGCCTCAAAGGCCAGAAGGGAACATCTCACAAGGGAAACGCCCTCTAAATCATGGGTTATGGGAGATAGCTCATAGATAATATCCTATTAAAGTTCTCAACTAAGTTAGTCTGAACACCCAACCTATCATCCACCCCAAGTCTCACTCTCTGGTGACAACTGAACTCGATAAGTGGATGAAGAACCCCTCTATTTATATGTAAACCCCAAAAACTCCCTTTATATTACATATGAATGTAAAAAAGATTCCACCATTGTGATCTATGTGGAAAAACTCTCATAATCAACTACTCACACGCCCAATTCTGACTTCCATAGCATAAGATATCTCAAAATTACTAAACTCAAGCAGTACATGGCCAGAGTACATGGCCAGAGCACAATGGGTCTGCCTGTGTAATAGTACACGGCGTGTACTTTACTGTAAACGGTGTGTAATTTACTGTACACGGCATGTACTATTCACAAAAAGTTATGCCGTGTCCATTTTCACCCGAACACATGCCCATGTACCACTACACGGCGTGTACTTAAAGTACACGGTGTGTAGTCCTTAAAACCACTATTTCTATGTTCTACTCCACACGGCCAGCCACACGGACACCCACTACACGGAGTGTACTCAAATTACACGGCGTGTAATTAAGAAAACTTTGTCTTCCCCAAATGGGAAGAACGCATGGCGTGTACCCCTGGAATACACGCCGTGTATTCTGGGTTTTCAGACGGGAAACCCTAAAAATACCTGAAACGCCCGTTTTCACCCCTGAAACATTAGATCCAGACTTAAGAGTCCACAAGCAAGAAATATAAGTCTTAAAATAATTAAAATGAAATTTTTAAAGAGGATCTATGGTGAAAACATAAACGTCCCTACCTTTGGGTGGAAACCGCCGAAGCTTCGGTTGATTTCGCGGCTCCCGGTTGCCGCACGCCGACTCAGCGCGTCGAGAGCTTCGAATCGGTACCCTTATTGGCTTCAAAATATTCTTATTACTCAAAATAAATATCTCCCATAGGTCACAACCAAAGGGGGAGCGGTGTAGGAGACATTATCAAGGAGGATGAGGAAAGATGAGAGAAGAAAAGAAAAGGAAAGAAGAAAACAAAAAGAAGAAAAGGGGGCTCGGGCCGGCCCCGGTGCCTGACATGAGTTTATGCCTTCCCTAGGCTAAAATCTCCATTCTAGACACAACGGTGCAGACAGAATCTCAATCCGATGCTCCATTTAAAAGTTATTTCCAAACGAACCTACGTGAATAATTTAATATTTAATTTAATAATATTAAATATTAAATATTCCGCCAAAATTCGAACAGCTCAGATTTCCTCCAAACTCCTGTCCTAGGGTAAAATCCTTATTCTAGGACCAACAGAGCTATTAGAAAAATTATCCGAGATTAGCTGGTAGGGTAAAATGACCGTTTTACCCCTCATGAGCATCCAATAGAAAAAATTCAAATTTCTGCTCAAAAAAACCGTCTAGAAAAACATGGGTTCTTACAATATTCAACTGTCTGAATGGTTAAACCAGCAAGACAATTGGAGGGACGGATTTGAAATGAAAATAATCTAATTCCTTAGGCTAAAAATACATCCCCCCTCTTTTCCTTCAAAATAGTTGGCATTTTAGAAGAGATGAGAACCCATTGGTATGACAAATGATTTTACAATGTCTTTGGAGGACCATCCATACTCAAGTTTTCACTTGAGAGGTCATTCCTTCTCTCTTTCTTTTAATTTACTTTTGTATTTTTCTTCGTTTGTAATTTTAAAAGTGTTTTTCTTTGTAATTATACTTTAATGAAAGTTTCTTCTTAAATATCTATTATTCTCATCCACCTTATATAGTTTAATATTAATTTTCTTAAAATAGTTTAAACAAATTTAAAACCCTTTCCCTTCTTTTTCTTCCTCATTCAATAAAAAGTCATCTTTTTTACTCTCTTCCACGATCGTGTGTGTTCGACGCACTACTCTTTTCTTATCCTATTATTTTTGTTCTATTTTATAATTTGTTACCATAATAATATATTACAAGATTAATAACCATGTTAATGGTTGAGTAAATCTACCATTGGGGTGGGTCATTATTTAGAGATGTTAAGTGATTGGGATCTTTTCCTCAATGAGTATTCTTTAATTTAACATTTTGTATGTTGGACTTAACATGTCATGGATTGATGACTTGTTTTGTTTAACATGTGATTTCCATGGATTATTGGAACCATAAATGAACTACCATAAACATGATTTGATTGAGATAATAACCCTAAGATAATTTAACATTTGGATTAAAGCCTTAACACTTAGAAATTCCAATCAATTTTATCTTGTGAAGTGGGTGTTAATTTGAATGCAATATAAAGCAAAACTCAAGGATATCACAAGCTTAAGTCCCTAAAAATGAACTCACCCTAATCTTTATCAAATTTTTAAATCAAACGCCAATCATTAATCACTTCATTTAATCTCTACTGACAAACCCTCAATCAAAATACAGTCAACTAAAAACAATTGACTATTAAAAAGTATCATCGCTGAGGATTCAACCTGAGTGTTGATATACACATTAGCAGAGCATCAGAACTTTGAATGGTAGATTGGAAATAATCAGCCACACATTAAAATGGCTCTGTTTCCAGGGATAGTGTAATTAAGTAGTCGTTAGTTGCTGGTTATTGTAAAAAAACAAAAAAAATTAAAAAATTAAAAAAAACACAAAGAAAAACCCACCTTCTCATAAAAATCATTAACGAAAAAACAAAAAGAAAAAACCCGTCTTCCTCTTTCTTCCAAAATATCTTTCAATGCACCATAGCCTCCCAAACAGTACCTTGGATTTTTTTGACCTTGAAATTTAGCGACCACTTTTCCGACTTAAGAGGAACATAATAGATAATCAACTCATTCAAGAACATGTCCTTATCCAACCAATTGAATTAGATATGGACAATCTTAGGGAACAAACACTTAAATAAGTTGATGTCCCTAATATGAATTACCAACCTATTGGTATTCAATATCCAAACATAGAGGATGGATTTGAACTCAAATTGGGTTTGATTCATCTTCTCCCTCATTTCCATGGGCTAGCCGGTGAGGATACACATCTCCATCTTAAAGAGTTCCAAGTGGTGTGCTCTACCATGAAGCCTCAAGGGGTTTCTGAGGATCAAATAAAAATCTGATAATTCCTTTTCTCATTATATAAATCTGCCAAGTCATGGCTCTATTACCTCCCTCCTTGTTCCATAAACTCATTGATTGATAGGAAGTGACTTTTCTTATAGAAATTCTTTCCTGCTTCTCGTACTGCTTCCATCTGAAAAGAAATTAGTGGTATCCGACAATTCCTAAATGAATCAATCCATGAGTACTGGGAGAGGTTAAAAAAGCTTGTGGAAACCTGTCCAAATCACCAAATCTCTGACCAAATCTTGATCCAATACTTCTATGAGGTGTTATTGTCTATGGAGAGAACCCTCATTGATTCCGCAAGTGGGGGTACTGTTGTTGATAAAACTCCCACAGCTGCAAGAGATCTCGTAATCAACATGGCTGCAAACACAAAAAATTACATACTCGATCACATGCTCAATTCAAACAAGTCCAATAGAATCAATCAATAGATCCAAACAAGATGACCGAGTGGATGAGTGAACTTACAGTTCTTGTACGACAACTAGCTGTGGAGGACAAAGCCCCAACCTCATATTCTCCACAATCTCTATTCCCTGGACCTATCAAGATCTGTGGAATCTATAGCTCCCTATCTCATCCAACTAACACATGTCCAAAACATCAAGAGGATCCCTCTGATTCATTTTGGACCAATGGAGCTCAATGCAGCCTATGCTCAATAGAACACCAACCCTCAACTATCAGGTCAGTTTGTTAGAAAATTCCACCAACCTCACTCTGATCCCTTCTCTTCTTCTTATAACCAAGGCCTAAGGAAAGGTAATCTCGTATCACATCCCCATAAATTCCCTCCTTAAAACCTAAACCAATTTCAATATGGTCGTGGTGGTGCTAACATCCATAAACCTTATCATTTTGTTCCTCAACCACAAAGGATCAATCCTCATCTTCCTCCTCTTAGATTCCACTATCCTAATGATCTTTCCCAATTCCCAATTCCCAATATTATACAATCACTTTCCCGAGAACAAAAATCAAGGCAATTCCAATTCAAGATAAGCCTCTTCTTCCAAACAACCATGTGAAAGAGCTGTAGAAAATCTTGCCTCCTTCACCCATTCGAGCCTCAAGAATATTAAAACCCAAATTGGTCAACTTTCTTCCCACTTAATCTAGAAACAACAATAAAATTATTCCCAACTCCTAGCTCAACCATTACCCATCCCCAAGGGTAATGTAAGTGCAATTTCACTTAGATCAGGAAAGAAAATTTCTATGCCTCATGATGAGTCCTTCAGCTCCCCTTTAAATGTTGACCTATAAAATCAAAAGAAAAAGAAACATGAAAAGGAATCTGAATCCATTCCCTCACCTCATTCCTTTCCACTTAGGAATCCAATTCCTTTTACTCAAGCTGTTTCTAGGCCAAATAAGTCCTTTGAACTTGATCCTGAAATGCTCGAAATGTTTATATGTGTTGAATTAAACATTCCTATCTTAGATTCCATAAATCAAATCTCTAAGTATTCCATGTTTCTTAAGGAATTGTGCACCAACAAAAGGAAACTTAGGACATTCAAAAATGTTTCCACCCAGCAGTCTATTACCATAAAGTTCAAAGATCTAGGGGCCTTTTCAGTTCCATGCCAAATTAGAAGTTCCAACTTCGATGATGCACTCATAGACATAGGAGTCTCAATTAATTTAATGCACAAATCCATCTTCTCCAACCTTGGTCAAGTTCCCTTACATCCAACTGGTGTTTTCATTCAATTAGACAATCGAAGCACTGCTAGTCCTGAGGGTATAATCGAGGATGTCCTTGTCCGTGTGAATGATCTTATCTTCCCTGCTGATTTCTATGTGCTTGACATGGAAGGTGACACAAATTCTTGCCAATCTCCTATGATTTTAGGAAGACCTTTCCCTATGACATCTAAAACCAAAATTGATGTCCATGCTAGCATCTTATCCATGGAATTTTGTGACCAACTAGTCAAGTTCAATATTTTTCAATCCATACGATACCCATTAGAGAATGAATCTACATTCTATATCCATTGTTCTGAAACTCTCTCTGAGAGTGTCTTGAATCCCAATCCATCATGTTCTTCCTGTTCTACTAATAGAGAAGTTTTTGAATATTGAATCCTCATTAACCAAGTCATAAATTTAGAAGTTGATGTTGACATTACAAATGAAAACTCAATTGATCTAAAGGATCTTAAAAACTCTTTGTAATACCAACTCACCTTTGGCCTCCAATGCTCCAATTTGGATGGTAATTGGGAAAAAAACAAGCAAGTTCATTTTTTTATTCAAATCAGATTACCCAACATTCATTATTTCCTATCCATGATTCAGAAAATTCTGTTATATGTGTGGTGAACCCTGAACCAATGTGTTTATATTGTCTCGATGGTAGTGATGTTTGTGATATTTGTTCCCCAATTAATAAAGTGATCATTGGTGAGGTTGAAATTGACCATTATTTAGTGAAAACATTGATATAAAATATATTGAAATTTTTATTCAGTATTATGACTCCACTGATTCTCATTAATCTACTTCGATAAGTGATGAAATAAAGGAGTTAAAAACAATTGGGATCTCATACTCTAGTTTTGTGTTATATGATCCTTACATAAACATACCATCAGAATTGAAACATCTTCCTGAACCCCCAATCATAGAAAACCAAAACTCAGTGGGCTGCATAATACCTCAAGTTGAAGACCAAAGGGAGGGTAGTCATATTCTCCTTGCACCCCCATTGAATTTCAAGCACCACATCAAGGAAGTGTAGAAATTATCAAATGAACAATCAGGAAACCCAGAGAATAAGTTTTTCTGGAATCACACTAGAGTTGAAAAAATATGGTGGCCACCATCGGACTATGGGTAGTCTAAAGCAACTCTCTAGCTCTAGAAAAAATAAATCCAGCATTTCTTGGAAGGAAACCCATGTTTTCTTTTACTTTTATGAAATTCTAATTTCTTTTTAGTTTTTCATTACATGAATAATGTTTTTTATTTTTTAGGTAAAATCCTACATGAGGCACATCTATTTCCACTGACCCACCACTGAATGGAGATAGCGACCCACCAAATTCAAACTAGGGGGCACCTCTTTCCCTTTAACTCTCTCTCTCTCTCTATTCATATCTCTACCTATTTCTTATTCTTCCCCTTTTTTATCACTTTCTTCATCAAACCCTTTATTTTTCTATTTCTATTTTGTGAGGGTGTGTATTTTAAAAACACTAAAAGAACTAAAAAATAAATTAAAAAATCAAAAAAAAGTAAGAGTCATGATTACTCACCATCAACTTTTGAAATTTTGTCTAACCACTTTGGGGAGTCAAAAGACATGGTTTTATATCAAAAAATCTTGTGTTTTCATCATATATTTGGATAAATAATATTGTGTCAAAACCAAAAAAAATTGAATGCTCAATTTTTTATTTGGAAAATTATTTTCCCCACCTGTGAGGAACAACTTTTTCTTTCATGCTAAGTCCACCTATGAACATATTTTAAAAATGTGTGTTTTTACCCCCATTTGTGGGTCTTGAGTTTGTGGACCTTCGAGATGAATTTCCTACTTTATTTTGCATTAATATGATTGAGGCATTTTCTGAACCACATGAGAATTATAATAGCCAAATATCCTCTCATTAACCATACATTAATCCTCCTTTTGAAAGTCTTTATGAGCCTATGAAAACCTTTTCATTGATAGCCATATTACAAGCCCAGTACCTTATCCCACCCAATATCTACATGTATTTTCAGTGCATTATTTATTGAAATTTAAGTGTGGGGGGAATGGATTTCATTTTGGGTGCCCTTTTATTGATTTTCAACATGTTATCATATTATTGAGGGTAAGAATCCATTTTAGTTTGGTGGGGAGGTTGTCATTCAGTGTTTTTTGGAAATGTATATATTCTTATGAAATAATTTTCAAATTTTATTGGCAATTGTTCAAAAAAATCAAAAAATAAAAATAAAAAAACAAAAAAAAACAAAAAAAAGAATGGTTTGTGTCTTGGGTGGGTCAAAAATCACTCTTCCTCAACCATTGATCTTATTATAACTATTACAATTAGTGTCGTGAGGAGATAAATCATGATTTGGGAGATGAGTGTGAGATCTATTTCAAGTTCAACTTTCAAAAAATTCAAAAAAAATAAAATAAAAAAGAACACTTGCATTATATATTCTTATGTCATTGGGAAAAGTTTTGTGTTATGTAAATATTTCACCTTCTAATCCCCTTTAATTTTTTTCCTCCTTTCTGTCTTTATTCATAAAATCATGCCCTTATAAATCTGTGTTTTTATTTCCTTCCCTGTTTCATTTCAAAAAAATTATGCATTGTTTTACCCATGTTGATGTTTTACCCCTCTTATCCTCTCTCTTGAACAATATATTACTATCGTCCCATAGTCACAAGAAAACCCCTTAAAAATACCGCTTGATTTTTGTTCATTTTAGGATAGGTAGTGGAAGATGATATATCTTTCAAACTCTAAGATTTTTTACTTTTGATTGGTGAAAGAGTGACCCTCCATAAATGAATTTTATCATCTTGAGAGGTGTGAGTTTTGAGAGTCCACACTTTCCATTTAGAAATTTGGGCATGAAAATTTAATTTTTTTTTAGAACATTGTTTCTATAACAGTGTATGGAGGAATTCAATATGGAAGAGTGAAATGGTCTAAACCTCCCCATATTAGGGAAAACAAAATTTTAATATTTTTTGGTGAGTTAAAATGATTTGTTTCATGGTTTTATATTTATTGTACATGAGGACATGCACAAGACTAAGTGTGGGGAGTTTATGTTATTAATATTTTAATAATTTATTATATACTCCCATTAATTATTTTATATGAAATATGCATAATTTGTGTGAAATATTACTATTTAAATATTAAATATAATTTTAGAGCACTATTTCAATTCATCTAGATTCAAGTACATTTAATGTATTAATAATAACTCTCACCCTACTTATCTAAATTTTATGATTCATATTTTTTAGGGTTCCTTACTCAAATTAAAACATTTCATTGGAAGGAACCTTTGGCCAAATCATCCCTTTGGAGGGTCATATTGTCCACACAAAAAGACCTAAAGAATCTATGAAGAAACTATACCAGCCATGATGATTGAGTTACTAGTCTAAATCCTGAAGCCAAAATTTTATGAAACTCAACCGTATGTTATTGATTATATAAAGGAATCATGGATAAAAATTATAAGTTCCAACTAAAATAAAAATGGGCCCAAATGATTCTTTGAAGTCTAGAACACCATTCTGGATGGGAATTACCATCCAGACACTAGTCATGACATTTCTCATGATATAGTCATCAAATCAAGCTAGGATTTTGCAATTTGAAAGCTAATATATGTGCTGCCATCTTTATAGAAGAAAATATTTTTATTTCAGGGCATAATCCTGTACAAAAACCCATTCACATTTCAACCTTTTGAAAAGTCTGGATTGAAATGGACAAATTACAATTGTTTACTCAAACCAACATAAATGTGGATCCATAAGTCCAAATAGATCCAAATTTTGAGAGTAGTCATCCAAAATTATTATCTAAAACCTTTAAGAAGATGATATCTCAATATTCATCTGTCTAAATGGTAAAACCAGCGAGACAAGTGGAGGAACATATTTGGAATACAAACAGTCCAATTCCTTGGGCTATAAAAACATCCCCCTACTTTCCTTCAAAAGAGTTGGAATTTCATAAAATAGGATCACCCATTGGAACAAAAAAAATCATTTACAAATTCTTTTGAGGAAGTTTTATACTCAATTTTTCACTTTATTGACCTTTTCTCCTCTCTTTGTTTTAATTTACTTTTGCAGTTTTCTTTATTTGTAGTTTCACAAGTGTTTGTCTTTGTAATTCGGTTTTAATGAAAATTTATTCTTCAATATCTCTTATTATCATCCACCATATGTAGTTTAATATTAATGTTCTTAAAATAGTTTAAATCAATTTAAAACCATTTCCCATCTTTTTCTTCCTCATTCAATCGAAATTATTTTTTTACTCTCTTCCACGATCGTGTGTGTTCGACGCACTACTCTTTTCTTATCCCATATTTTTGTTCTATTTTATAATTAATCACCATAATAATATATTAAAATATTAATAACCATATTAATGGATGATTAAATATACCATTGGGGTGATTTGTTATTTAGAGATGTTAAGTGATTGGGATCTTTTCCTTGATGAGTATTATTTAATTTAACATTGTGTATGTTGGACTTAACATGTCATGGATTAATGACTTATTTTGTTTAAAATGTGGTTTCCATGGATTATTAGAACCATAAATGAACTACCATAAAAATATCTGATTTATATTATAAACCTAAGATAAGTTAACACTTGGATTAAAGCCTTAACACTTAGAAATTCCAATCAACGTTATCTTGTGAAGTGGGTGTTAATTTAAATGAAATATAAAGAAAATATCAAGGATATCACAAGGTTAACTCCCTAAAAATGAACTCACCCCAATCATTATAAAATTATTAAATCAAAACCCAATCATTAATCACTTCATTTAATCTCTTCAAACAAACCCCCCAATAAAAATACAATCAAATAAAAACAATAGACTATTAAAAATTATCATTGTCGAGGATTCGACCCGAGTGTTGTTGTACACATTAGCAGGGTATCGAAATTTTGAATGGTATATAGGTGAAAATAGTCCATGCTTTCAGTACACATAGCTGTCACCTAGACATTACAACTCCTTCCTCATAAATCTTGAACTTAGAGGATTTTCCATTTCTAATAGCTTCCACCCTATTCAGAATTTCCACATATTTTATTTTCACATCCTTTATTTTCTCCATGAAGGATGGTTGAGAAACCATTTGAGAAATGATTGATGATATTCATCCCTTAATGATTACCACGTCCTTACTCAGCAAATCAAAGAAGAATGGATTCGTATCAACTCTCATCATTGATAATGATGCAGGATCTTTTCTACTTAGAGCATACACCACCTTATTTTCCTTACTAGGATAGTAGTGGATTGATAAGTCATAATACATGATGAGATATATCCATATTCACTATCTCATGATAAGTTCTTTCTGTGTGGATATATATTTGAGAATCTTGTGATTAGTATATATCTCACACTTCTCCCTATAGAGATAATTCCACCAAATTTTCCACACAAAGATCACAACTGCCATCTCCAGATCATGTGTGGGGTAGTTTTTCTCATGGATTTTTAGCTGCCTTGAGGCATAGTCTATCACTTTATCATTTTTAATTAGTAAACATCCTAAGACTTTTTTTGAAGCATAACTGTACACCATAAAGAGTTCTTCACATGTTATGATTGTGAGTGTTGATGTAGTGATAAGCCTCATTTTGATCTCATTACACTACTGGAATTTGGTCTTTTCCCAACGGTAGTATACCAACGGTTTACTTAAACCGTTGGTATAGTGAGCCTTTGCCAACGGTTTAAGAAAACCGTTGGAAAAGGGAATTTCGGTGGACCCTTTCCCAACGGTTCACTGGAACCGTTGGGAAAGGGTGCTAAACGCAGACATTTCCCAACGGTTCAGAGGAACCGTTGGGAAATGTGTGACCCTTTCCCAACGGTTCACTGGAACTGTTGGGAAAGGGGTGCTAAACTCACACATTTCTCAACGGTTCCAGTGAACCGTTGGGAAATGTGTGCCTTTGCCAACGGTTTTTATAAACCATTGGCAAAGGTTTCCCCCAAATTCCAGATCGGGATCTCCTCTCCCCATTCGGACAGAGCCCTAATCTATTGGCTCCGCTACTCTAGCGAACCCCATCCCTCCACTGCTCTCGCGAATCAGAACACCAGCACCCCCATCCCAATAGGTACACCCCCATACGAATAGGTAAAATTTGATCTCAACCATATTGTTGTAGTTGTTTTAATGAATATATTTTTTCCAGGTGTTGGTGGTTTAATTGATTATTGAAATTAATATCTAAATAGGATATTGTTTGTGTTTGTGAAGACTTATTTAATGTTTTTGTATTCTATGTTTGGAAGGAGAGTGTTCAAAACATGTAAATCAGAGTTGGGGGAGGCTATCGTGAACGTTTACATGTTTTGGATAATGGATTGTGGGAATTATGGATTGTGTTCAAACCAATTTGATATGTTTTGGATAATGGATTGTGGGGGTAGGGGGTGTCCAAAAGGGTGGGTGGGTTGTCCACGGGGGTGGGCGGGGGTGTCCACGGGGGTGGGAAAGGCTATCCACGGGGGTGGGCGGGGCTGTCTAGGGGGTGTGGGCTGTCCTAGGGGTCTGGGTGGGGTGTCCTGGTGGGGGAGGGGTGTGTGGGGTGTCCAGGGGGGTGGTATGTCTAGGTGGTGGTGGTGGGGTTGCAGGGGAGGGGTGTGGGCTGTTTGGGAGGGTGGGCGGGGCTATCCAAGGGGGGTACGGGGTGTCCAGGGGGGTACGGGGGTGGGCGGGTTGTCCACAAGGGTGGACGGGCTGTCCACGGGGGTGGCCGGGCTGTCAAGGAGGGGTGGGCGGGCTATCCAGGGGGGGTGGGTGGGCTGGCCACGGGGGGTAGGGGTGTCCAGGGGGGTGGGCGGGCTATCCAAGGGGGTGGGGGCTGTCCATAGGGAGAAGGGGTGTCGAGGGGGGTGGGTGGGCTGTCCACGGGGGTGGTTGGGCTGTCTAGGGGGTAGGGGGTGTCCACGGGGGTGGGCGGGGCTGTCCAGGGGGTGTGGGCTGTCCTGGGGGTCTGGGTGGGGTGTCCTGGTGGGGGAGGGGTGTGTGGGGTGTCCAGGTGGGGTGGTATGTCTAGGTGGTGGTGGTGGGGTTGCAGGGAAGGGGGGTGTGGGCTGTTTGGGAGGGTGGGCGGGGCTATCCAGGGGGGGTACGGGGTGTCCAGGGGGGTACGGGGGTGGGCGGGTTGTCCACAAGGGTGGACGGGCTGTCCACGGGGGTGGTCGGGCTGTCAAGGAGGGGTGGGCGGGCTGTCCAGGGGGGTGGGTGGGCTGGCCACAGGGGGTAGGGGTGTCCAGGGGGGTGGGCGGGCTATCCAATGGGGTGGGGGCTATCCATAGGGAGAAGGGGTGTCGAGGGGGGTGGGTGGGCTGTCCACGGGGGTGGTTGGGCTGTCTAGGGGGTAGGGGGCGTCCACGGGGGTGGGTGGGTTGTCCACGGGGGTGGGCGGGGCTGTCCACGGGGGTGGGAAAGGCTGTCCACGGGGGTGGGCGGGGCTGTCCAGGGGGTGTGGGCTGTCCTGGGGGTCTGGGTGGGGTGTCCTGGTGGGGGAGGGGTGTGTGGGGTATCCAGGGGGGTTGGTATGTCTAGGTGGTGGTGGTGGGGTTGCAGGGGAGTGGGGTGTGGGCTGTTTGGGAGGGTGGGAGGGGCTATCCCGGGGGGGTACGGGGTGTCCAGGGGGGTACGGGGGTGGGCGGGCTGTCCACAAGGGTGGACGGGCTGTCCACGGGGGTGGCTGGGCTGTCAAGGAGGGGTGGGCGGGCTGTCCAGGGGGGGTGGGTGGGCTGGCCACAGGGGGTAGGGGTGTCCGGGGGGGTGGGCGGGCTATCCAAGGGGGTGGGGGGCTGTCCATAGGGAGAAGGGGTGTCGAGGGCGGTGGGTGGACTGTCCACGGGGGTGGTTGGGCTGTCTAGGGGGGTAGGGGGTGTCCACGGGGGTGGGTGGGTTGTCCACAGGGGGTGGGCGGGGCTGTCCACGAGGGTACCCTACTAATATGGTTATGGGATGAGGCATTCTATGATGTGATAACACATTAAGTTCTTGTTGGTTTTACAGTTTTTCAATAACACATTAGTATGTTTTTTTCACATGTGTAGTTGATACCATGATTATTTTCTTCCTTTATCGTTTACTTAAATGTATTTTCTATTAAAGTTCAATCCTATTGAATTGTTTATGAAAAAATGACTTATATGAATTCTTTTTACAGAATGGACAGAAGTTGGATGTATGAAACTGATCGTATCTCAAGCGATTTTCAAAACAATTTGGAGAGCTTTATAGATTTTTTATTTCACAATGCTTCAGATAGTAGTCGCATACACTTCCCATGTTCCAATTTTATTGGTAGACCTTGGTTGAGTCGTGAAGAAGTCAGCTACCACATAACCAAAAATGGTTTTCAAGCAAACTACTTTGTGTGGTATCACAATTGGGAGAAAATGAAATCTCAAATTGGTGATGATCGAAATGAAAGGACTGGAATGGAGAATTTGTTAGATGATCGGTTTCTGTTTATTCGTCATCATGAAAAATAAAGGATTTCGACTCAAGAAGACGTCGATATGAGGAAAACTGATGCATCTAGTGAAAATGATGATATTGATAGGGTGAAAAAATTGAATGATGCTGCCATGACTCCAGTATATCGACAATGCGATAAAATGAAAAAGCTGGAATTTTTAATCCGATTGTTTCATGGAAAAACTATGTATGGGATTTCTAATACAGCAATCGATTACATTCTTACCCTCTTGAAGGATTTACTTACAGATGATGCAGATATTCCCTCAAACCACTATATGGCATGGAAGTTAGTTGAAGAACTTGGATTTTCTAGAAACAAAATTCATGCTTTCCCGAAAGATTGCAGTTTATTCTGGGAAGAAATCGCTGAACGAAATGAATGTATAAAATGTGTCACATCCCGCTGGAAGTCAAAATCTGATGGAACACCATCCCGCGTTCCACAGAAAGTAATGTGGAACTTTCCATTGATCCCCAGACTCCAGAATCTTTTTATGTCTGATGACATATCAATAAAAATGAGATGGCATGATACCGAGAGAAAGAAGGCTAATGATGAGTTGGTTCATCCTGTAGATGGATTTTCATGGCAGAGATTTGATGCTCGACATCCTGATTTTGCAGCTGACGTGCGTAATGTGAGGCTGGGTCTTTCATGCGACGGTTTTAATCCGTTTGGGTAGATTCTTACTTCGCACAGCACATGGCCAGTTTTTATACACATTTATAATCTTCCCCCATGGTTGTGTATGAAAAAATATTTCACTTTCATGAGTATACTCATATCTGGTTCTTCTGATCCCGGCATTGATATTGATGTATACATGCAACCTTTAATAAAAGAGTTGAAACTTCTTTGGGATGTGGGTATGCGCACATACGATGCATGTTCGAAAGACATATTTCAGATGCGTGTTGCGCTTATGTGGACGATCAATGATTTTCCGGCTTATGCAATGATGTCTGGATGGAGCACGAAGGGAAAACTGTCATGTCCAGTTTGTATGAAGAACACACGATCCAGAAGACTGAAACATCATTGTAGTTTCAATTTTATGGGACATCGACGATTTTTTCCAAAGGATCATCCATATAGAATGAATCGTCGAAGATTTGATAATACTATAGAGACTGATGATCCACCTCAGCGTATGTCTGGAACTGATGTGCTTAATGAATTGAAAGATTTCAGTTTTTCGTTTGGGAAGGGTGAAATGAAATCTGGAAAGATAAAGAATGTTTCCACAGAAACCTATTACAATTGGAGGAAGAGGAGTATCTTTTTTGATTTTCTTTATTGGTCAACCAATTTGCTACGTCATTGCTTAGACGTAATGCATATTGAAAAGAATATATGTGAAATGTTGCTTTCAGTTCTTCTAAATGTCAAGGGGAAGACAAAAGATGATTTACGATCTCAACGTGACTTGGTGGATTGGGGAATCAGACCAGAATTGCATCCTGTGCGTATCAGTGAAAATAAATGGCAACTTCCATGTGCTTCTTATGTGATGACACCTACTGAAAAAAAAACAATTTTTGGAAGTATTAGAGACTATTAGAGTTCCTGATGGCTATTCAAGCAACATATCTAAATGGGTCAACAGAAGAGAGTTGAAGCTAAAATCTTTGAAGACTCATGATTATCATGTTCTACTGCATGAGTTGCTTCCAATAGAAATCTGTCATCTTTTGTCCAATAATGTAAGGGTGGGTGTTATTCGGTTGTTCCATTTGTTTAGAGATCTTTGTGCTAAGAAGTTTTCCAAGTATTTCTTGGAAAAAATGTTGACAGATTCCCCATTAATTTTGTGTGAGTTGGAGAAAATATTTCCCCCATCATTTTTCACATGCATGCTGCATCTGACTGTCCATATTCCAACTGAAATACTTCTCGGAGGACCTGTTTCTTTTCGTTGGATGTATCCAACTGATAGAAATATGTTCACATTAAAGTCTTATGTTCGAAACAAGAATCATCCCGAAGGTTCTATCGTGAATGGTTACTTAGCTCAAGAATGTATGGATTTCTGTTCAATGTATTTGTTTGATCTTACTACAAGAATGAACAGACCAATGAGAAATGAAGAAGAACAATATGAGAAAATTGAACCCAGTTTTCCATTACTTCCTCAAAGAGGAGGAATTCCTGGATCATATACATTGAAGACATTAAGCCATGAAGAGCGGGAGATGGCACATTGCACAGTTTTGTTCAACTGTGATTTGTTCGATGACTATATCAGGTAACAAAATTGAATATGTATATCTTACATATATATCTGTTAAACTATTCATATTTTTTTATCTACAGGGAACATAAAACAATGATAAATAGGAAGCATCGTTCTTTATCTTTGAGAAGGAGAGAGACTTTTCATAGCAAAGAGTTTTATGCTTGGTTAAAATTGAAGGCAAAAATATTACTGTTTAAATTAATTATTTCAATATTTACTTAAGTTTAACTGTCATTTATATTGCAGGTATTGAGTTTGTCTGCTGACTCTGTCTCTAAGGAAATAAGAGCTTTGGATTTTGGTCCTAATACTGTGGTTCGTGACTGTAAATCAATTGTTATCAATGGGTACAGATTTATTGTCACTGAACGAGCCAAAAACATGAGAACACAACATGATGGTATTATGGTTACTTCCACAACAGATTGTTATTCCAGTGCATCAGATAGTAGACCGCGACATGAAAATGTGGGTTATTATGGAGTCGTTGAGAAAATAATAATATTGGATTATTACTCTCATGGACGAGTCACAATGATGAAATGTCATTAGTTTGATTCGATGACGAGACATGGCACATTTATTGATGATTGTGGATTTCGAGTAATTAATATGACCCACACTCTTGCTACCGAAGAACCATATGTGTTGGCATCAATGGCTAAACAAGTTTTTTATGTCAAAGATCAACTTCAACCTGAATTTGGTGTCATAGTTGAAGTAATTCCAAGACATATTTTTGATGATGCTGATGATGGAATTGACACTGTCCCTATTGCCATTGGAACCAATCCATTTATTTCTTTTGATGACTCCAATAGCTCAATTGTCAGAGTTGATTGTGAACTTGAAGTTGTGTTTGGAAATATATAGAATCATTCATCCATGTTCTCAATTCTTTTGGTTTACCTCGAGTTGGGTTGTTAAGGTTGGTAATATTCATATTTATTTAGTATTGATCACAAATATGTTTTAGCTGACTTGACCGTTATGTGAATTTTCAATGTTTATTGGTTGCTGTTTTATTTGAATTGCATTTTCTAATTTGGAATTGAACTGTATTCAAACCAAATCAAACAATATTTCTAACTTGGTGAACATTACAACTTGTATGTTTTATTAAATTCATTCAAGATCTTCTAAAACAATTGATAGCTAAATTACCAATGAATCCCCTCATTCCCTCATATATTTAGTTTTTTGGTTTACACATTAATTTTCTTTTTCTAATTAATTACATATTTGTTTTCAAATGCAGGAAATGCATCCAATTGAAGAGAGACGAAGAAAAAAAATGGCGGAGAACAATCGTCGGATGGAGGAGATGGGCATTCCACCATTAGTGCCTATAGTGAGTACTTTATTTCAAATATATATATATATATATATATATATATATATATATATTTATATTTAAAGAATATATAATGTCATGTGATTAATTTTTTTTGTAAACTTTTTTGTAGGATCCACCATTACGTTGACAGTTATTCGACGAGGAGCCTAGTACTGGTCCTAGTACTCAGGTCGGTGGTACGAGGAGGGTTCGTACCAGAGGTGGACGTAGAGCTGCGCGTGCCCGACTAGACCCTGCCCCTCCCACTGACATTTCAGCCTTCCCACATTCTGATCCCGGTGTGTCGTTAGGGACACATGGGGTATTTAGGCCTCCCATGTTTTCGCTACCTTCTGCATCTTCTGCCCCATCATTTTCACATCCCATGATGATTCCCACTCCCCAGTCAGCATCAGGTCATACAGCTGTTCCATATTCTTTTCCTTCTACTTCTGTCTCTCCGAGCTTTTATATTCCATCGTCTTCGACTCCTATTCCACCAGAGGGTGTTCCATCAGGTTCTGTGGATCCGGCGCCACTCATTGATCAGACTACCGCAGGTATATTTATAAAACTCTAACAAATTTTTATAGCAATATTTATTTTCATTATAACATGTTTTGATAAAATATTTGTTTTTCTTTCATGACAGATACATCTACTGACAGGAGGCGGGGGCGGGTCCGTACACGCATGCGTTCGGTGTGGAACCATCGCACACAGGTTATGGTGGAATATAATGAAGACAATCAGATGGTAGAGAAAATAGGGCAGCAATGTCGGAGTTTTCTGGCGACGCTTGCCAAATACTCCGACATCATTCCCATCAGCCCGCTGTCGTGGAGACATTTGTCACATGAGGTCAAAGATAGAGCTTTGTCAGAGATATGGGTAAAAAATATGTTGTATTTAATGCCATGAATTACTTTTGTATTTATATTAATTAATATTTTGATTTCAGCTTCGATTTAATTTTCCTAATGGTGAGGGTGCACGACTGGAACATCTAAAGGATTTAGGCGAGCTTTGGAGAGCCTACAAGCATGATCTGTATATTGGCTGGCGTGCTAGAGTTGGCACTGAGTTAGAGGTGGTACCAGTCGTGGATGATTGTCCTATAGAGCAGTATCGTCAGATGATTACTCATTAGACGAGTACCCAGTTTAAGGTATGAATTACATTTGAGGTATTTAAATAATAACTTTCAAGTTTTGCATTAATATTATCCTTTGCATTATCGAATTTTATTTAGGAATCATCTGGAAAAAATAAAAAAAACATTGATGCAAAAAAATACCTCCATACACTAGGACGCACGATGATGCCGGATCATGAGAGGCAGCAGGTATGACAATTGTTTATAAGTTTTCTTTACGACTTACATTTTCTTTTGTTTCCTCAATTATTTAATCATTTGCTAAAGTTTTTATATAACTTTTGTTTTCAATTTCATTGTAGAGGCAAGTACAAAATATTGAAGGACATGTGCCTCAAGAAAAACTGTTTTGCTCGAGTAGATGAAAAAAGGATGGAAGTGCTGTCAACGAAGCGACTCAGCAGCAGATTGTAAGTTTTAATCTGTTGATTTTATATTTTAATATCTATTTCGTAACTTAATAATATATTTATATTTGTAACAGGATGCTTTAGAGGCCCTCAATGCCCAAGAAGCAGAAAATTTTGGGCCATCTGATCACTTACATCAGATGTTGGGAGAGGATCATTCTGGCAGAGTACGCTGCCGACCTAGGATAGCCCCGACGAGGTATTGGCCTGCCTCAGGTACGAGTTGTAGTGCCACCGAGCTGCAGCAAGTTAGGGCACAGGCAGAACAGGCTGAGAAAAGGGCCACAGAGACGGCAGAACAGTCTACTAGGGAAAACAGTGCATTTATGAAATTTATTGAAGTTCTACGTCCAACACTTCCAGCAGATGCCAGCCTAGCGATTGATGAATACATGTCGTCGATACATTCTATATATGGTGCACCAGGTGGCAGTTCCAGTGGTGGTCAGGCCAATGTTCAGCTTGAAGATGATGATGGTGAGGAGTCTGATGCGGAAGAGGAGGGAGATGAGGAGGGCGAAGGCGAGGAGGAAGGCACTGTGGAGGGTGAGGACGATGAGGAGGACGATGACGAGGGTGATGATGATGATGATGATGGTGATGGTGATGCTGATGTGGGACATATTGATCCGTTACATTTTTGACTTATATTACTGAGATTTGATGTTTAATCTATTCTAGTTGTTGGTTTTATCTAGACTCGTAGTATAGTATTGGAGTTGAGTTATTTTTATATATTGTCTGTTTTTATGGATGTTGTTGTCTTTTAGTGGTTGTGTGTTTGAGAACTCCCTGGACAACCCCCCTCATTCTTGGACCCTGGACAACCCCCCCTCCCCCTTGGACCCCGAACACCCCCCAAACACCCCCCGGACAGCCCCGCGGACAGCCCCCTGGACAGCCCCCCGTACAGCCCCCAACCCTCCACCCTGGACCCCGGATAGCCCCCCGGACAGCCCCCTGGACAACCCCCCCACCCTCCCCCTTGGACCCCGGACAACCCCCCAAACACCCCCCGGACAGCCCCCTGAACAACCCCGGACAACCCCCTGAACAACCCCTGAACAACCCCTGAACAACCCCCTGAACAACCCCCGGACAGCCCCCTGAACAACCCCGGACAACCCCCTGAACAACCCCCAAACACCCCCCGGACAGACCCCGCACAGCCCCCCCACCCTCCTCCTTGGTCCCCGGACAGCCCCCCGGACACCCACCGGACTGCCCCCCCCCCCCCCCCGGACAGCCCCCCGGACAGCCCCTCCACCTTCCTTAATTTCATTAGCTCTGAAATGTTTCATAGCACGATCAACTAAAATCTAATCCATACTAAATATGATATAAAAATATTCTATATGAATTTCCATAAGATTTTAAGTGAAAACAAAAAGTGACATACGAAAAACTGACCAAACGCATTCGAAATGTGTTGATGCTTTAGGATAACGATCCATGGGTTATATGTGATGTGTACGAATCAACCCCGCCTCAATCCGAGGTGCGGTGTGGTCGGAACAACTCAAAGTGTATGTCTTTTGTTTCAAAAGGACATCATTTTAAGTGAAAAACATCAACTGGCATACGGAAAACCGGCCAAACACATTCGGATTGTGTTGACACTTTAAGACAACGATCCATGGGTCATTTGAGACGTGTACGAGTCAACCCCGCCTAAATTCAAGATGCGGTGTGGTCGGGACCACTCTAAGTGACTTTCTTTTGTTTAAAATGGACAGTATTTTAAGTACATACGGAAAACCGACTAAACGCGTTCGGTTTCTGTTGAAACTTTAGGAGAATAATCCATGGGTCATATGTGAAGTGTACGAGTCAACGCCACCTCAATCCGAGGTGCAGTGTGGCCGACACCACTCAAAGTGTCTCTATTTTGTTTAAAATGGACTTCATTTTTAGTGAAAACAAAAAATGACATACGGAAAACCGACCAAACGCATTCAGTTTCTGTTAAAACTTTAGGAGAACGATCCATGGGTCATATGTGATGTGTACGAGTCAACTCCACCTCAATCTGAGGCGCGGTGTGGCCAACACCACTCAAAGTGTCTCTATTTTGTTTAAAATGGACAGTATTTTGGCCGTTTATGACACCAGAATTGCGTTGTCAGTCACCGCGGGCACATGGCATGTCTGATTGACGTGCCGTCTGCGCGTACACGTCATGAATAATAATTAGAATGTTGCACGGTGGTTTCAGGTCAATCTGAGGTCGTCCGCTATGAATTTGACCGTTTGACGCCCGTTTTGGCCGTTTATGACACCAGAACTGCGTTGTCAGTCACCGCGGGCACACGGCACGTCCGATTGACGTGCCGTCTGCTCGAACACTTCTTAAATCACTCACCCGTATTTTTTCGTCTGATTTCAGGTCATTCTGACTTCGTTCGGCCCATTTGGACCCCCCTCACGCGCGTTTACGAAGCGCGTGCATCACTTAAAATACGAATATTGAGCCGTACCGCGCAAACCGCACGTCCGATTGACGTGCCGTCTACGCGTACATGTCACAAATAATAATTATAATGTTGAACGGTGGTTTCAGCTCAATCTGAGGTCGTCCGCTATGAATTTGACCGTTGGACGCCCGTTTTGGCCGTTTATGACACCAGAACTGCGTTGTCGGTCACCGCGGGCACATGGCACGTCCAATTGACGTGCCGTCTGCTCGACCACTTCAGAAATCACTCACCCGTATTTTTCGTCTGATTTCAGGTCATTCCGACTTCGTTCGGCCCGTTTGGACCCCCCTCACGCGCGTTTACGAAGCGCGTGCATCACTTAAAATACGAATATTGAGTCGTACCGCGCAAACCGCACGTCCGATTGACGTGCCGTCTGTGCGTACACGTCACGAATAATAATTAGAATGTTTCATGGTGGTTTCATCTCAATCTGATGTTGTACTCTATGAATTTGACCGTTGGACGCCAGTTTTGGCCGTTTATGACACCAGAACTGCGTTGTCGGTCTCCGCGGGCACACGGCACGTCCGATTGACGTGTCGTCTGCTCGACCACTTCAGAAATCACTGTCCCGTATTTGTCGTCTGATTTCAGTACATTCCGACTTCGTTCGGCCCATTTGGACCCCCCTCACGCGCGTTTACGAAGCGCGCGCATCACTTAAAACACGAATATTGAGCCGTACCGCGCAAACCGCACATCCGATTGGCGTTCCGTCTGCGCGTACACGTCACGAATAATAATTAGAATGTTTCACGGTGGTTTCAGGTCAATACGAGGTCGTCCGCTATGAATTTGACCGTTTGACGCCCGTTTTGGCCGTTTATGACACCAGAACTGCGTTGTCGGTCACCGCGAGCACACGGCACATCCGATTGACGTTTCGTCTGCTCGACCACTTCATAAATCACTCACCCGTATTTTTTTTTCTGATTTCAGGACATTCTGAAATCGTTCGGCCCGTTTGGACCACCCTCACGCGCGTTTACGAAGCGCACGCATCACTTAAAACACGAATATTGAGTCGTACCGCACAAACCGCACGTCCGATTGACGTGTCGTCTGCGCGTACATGTCACGAATAATAATTAGAATGTTTCACGGTGGTTTCAGGTCAATCCAAGGTCGTCCGCTATGAATTTGACCATTTGACGCCCGTTTTGGCCGTTTATGACACCAGAACTGCGTTGTCGGTCACCGCGGGCACACGGCACGTCCGATTGACGTGCCGTCTGCTCGACCACTTCATAAATCACTCACCCATATTTTTCTTCTGATTTCAGGCCATTCCGAAATCGTTCGGCCCATTTGGACCACCCTCACGCGCGTTTACGAAGCGCGCGCATCACTTAAAACACGAATATTGAGCCGTACCACGCAAACCGCACGTCCGATTGATGTGTCGTCTGAGCTTACACATCACGAATAATAATTAGAATGTTGCACGGTGGTTTCAGGTCAATCCGAGGTCGTCTGCTATGAATTTGACCATTTGACGCCCGTTTTGGCCGTTTATGACACCAGAACTGCGTTGTCGGTCACCGCGGGAACACGGCACGTCCGATTGACGTTCTGTCTGCTCAACCACTTCATAAATCACTCACCCGTATTTGTCGTCTGATTTCAGGCCATTCGTAAATCGTTCGGCCCGTTTGGACCACCCTCACGCGCGTTTACGAACCGCGCGCATCACTTAAAACACGAATATTGAGCTGTACCGCGCAAACCGCATGTCCGATTGACGTTCCATCTGCGCGTACACGTCACGAATAATAATTAGAATGTTTCACGGTGGTTTCATGTCAATCCGAGGTCGTCCGCTATGAATTTGACCGTTTGACGTCCGTTTTGGCCGTTTATGACACCAGAACTGCGTTGTCGGTCACCGCGGGCACACGGCACGTCCGATTGACGTTTCGTCTGCTCGAACACTTAATAAATCACTCACCCGTATTTGTCGTCCAATTTCAAGCCATTCCAAAATCGTTCGGCCTGTTTGGACCACCCTCACGCGCGTTTACGAAGCGCGCGCATCACTTAAAACACGAATATTGAGCCGTACCGCGCAAACCGCACGTCCGATTGACGTTCCGTCTGTGCGTACACGTCACGAATAATAATTAGAATGTTGAACGGTGGTTTCAGGTCAATCCGAGGTCTTCCTCTATGAATTTTACCGTTTGACGCCCGTTTTGGCCGTTTATGACACCAGAACTGCGTTGTCGGTCACCGCGGGCACACGACACGTCCGATTGACATGCCATCTGCTCGAACACTTCATAAATCAGTCACCCGTATTTGTCGTCTGATTTCAGGCCATTCCAAAATCGTTCGGCCCGTTTGGACCACCCTCACGCGCGTTTACGAAGCGCGCGCATCACTTAAAACGCGAATATTGAGTCGTACCGCGCAAACCGCACGTCTGATTGACGTGCCGTCTGCGCGTACAGGTCATGAATAATAATTAGAATGTTTCACGGTGGTTTCAGGTAAATCCGAGGTCGTCCGCTATGAATTTGACCGTTGGACGCCCGTTTTGGCCGTTTATGACACCAGAACTGCGTTGTCGGTCCCCGCGGGCACACGGCACGTTCGATTGACGTGCCATCTGCTCAACCACTTCATAAATCAATCACCTGTATTTTTCGTCTGATTTCAGGCCATTCCGAAATCGTTCGGCCCGTTTGGACCACCCTCACGCGCGTTTACGAAGCGCGCGCATCACTTAAAACACGAATATTGAGCCGTACCGCGCAAACCGCACGTCCGATTGACGTGCCGTCTATGCGTACACGTCACGAATAATAATTAGAATGTTTCATGATGGTTTCAGCTCAATCCGAGGTCGTCCTCTATGAATTTGACCGTTTGACGCCCGTTTTGGCCGTTTATGACACCAGAACTGCGTTGTCGGTCACCGCGGGCACATGGCACGTCCAATTGACATTCCGTCTACTCGACCACTTCAAAAATTACTCACCCATATTTTTCGTCTGATTTCAGGCCATTCCGACTTCGTTCGGCCCATTTGGACCCCCCTCACGCGCGTTTACGAAGCGCGCGCATCACTTAAAATACGAATATTGAACCGTACCGCGCAAACCGCACGTCCGATTGACGTGCCGTATGCGCGTACACATCACGAATAATAATTAGAATGTTTCACGGTGGTTTCAGCTCAATCTGAGGTCGTCCACTATGAATTTGACCGTTGGACGCCCGTTTTGGCCGTTTATGACACCAGAACTGCGTTGTCGATCACCGCGGGCACACGGCACGTCCGATTGACGTGCTGTCTGCTCGACCACTTCATAAATCACTATCCCGTATTTGTCGTCTGATTTCAGGCCATTCTGACTTCGTTCGGCCCGTTTGGACCCCCCTCGCGCGCGTTTACGAAGCGCACGCATCACTTAAAACACGAATATTGAGTCGTACCGTGAAAACCGCACGTCCGATTGACGTGCCGTCTGCGCTTACACGTCACGAATAATAATTAGAATGTTGCACGGTGGTTTCAGCTCAATCTCGAGACGTGGTGTGTCCGGCACCACTCAAAGTGTCCGTCTTTTGTTTCAAAAGGACGTCATTTTAAGTGAAAAGCATCAGCTGACATACGGAAAACCGACCAAACGCATTCCGAATCTGTTGATAATTTATCCCAACAATCCATGGGTCATATGTGACGTGTACCAGCCAACCCGGGATGAATCTGAGTCGCGGTGTGGCCAAGATAAGTCTAAGTGACTCTCTTTTGTTTAAAATGGACACCATTTTAAGTACATACGGAAAAACGACCAAACGGATTCGGTTTCCGTTGAAACTTTAGGAGAACGATCCATGGGTCATATGTGACGTGTAGGAATCATCCCCGCCTCAATCCGACATGCGTTGCGGCTGACACCACTCAAAGTTTCCGTCTTTTGTTTCAAAAGGACGTCATTTTAAGTGAAAGGCGTCAACTGACATACGGAAGAACGACCAAACGCATTCGGATTCTATAGATACTTTAGAACAACGATCCATGAGTCATATGTGACGTGTAAAAGTCAACCCCATCTTAATCCGAGACGCGGTGTGGCCGACACCGCTCTAACTCTGTCTCTTTTGTTTAAAATGGACATGATTATAAATGAAAAGAACAACTGGCATACGCAAAACCGACCAAACGCATTCGTAATCTTTTGATAATTTATCACAACGATCCATGGGTCATACGTGACATGTACGAGCCAACCCGGGATGAATCTGAGTCGCGGTGTGGTCAGGATTAGTCTAAGTGTCACTCTTTTGTTTAAAATGGACAACATTTTAAGTACATACAGAAAACCGACCAAACGCATTTGGTTTCCATTTAAACTTTAGGAGAACGATCCATGGGTCATATGTGACATGTAAGAATCAACCCCGCCTCAATTGGAGATGCGGTGTGGTCGGCACCACTCATAGTGTCCGTCTTTTGTTTCAAAAGGACGTCATTTTAAGTGAAAAACATCAACTGGCATACGGAAAACCGACCAAACGCATTCGGATTGTGTCTATACTTTAGCACAATGATCCATGGGTCAAATGTGACGTGTACGAGTCAACCCCGCCTCAATTTGAGGTGCGGTGTGTCCGGTATCACTTTAGGTGTATGTATTTTGTTTAAAATGGACATCATTTGAGGTAAAAATATATGGTATAGAAAAAACCGATCAAATTATGAATTGAATTTCGGATTCTACATATAATTGTCATATAAATTTTAAATTGAATTCTATATGAATTATGTACGTTTATAATTATGTTATGAATTCTAATTTAATTGTCATCTAAGTGTGGTCGGGACCACTCTAAGTGACTTTCTGTTGTTTAAAATGGACAACATTTTAAGTACATACGGAAAACTAACCAAACGCATTTGGTTTCCATTGAAACTTTAGGATAACGATCCATGGGTTATATGTGATGTGTACGAGTCAACGCCACCTCAATCTGAGGCGTGGTGTGGCCGGAACAACTCAAAGTGTATGTCTTTTGTTTCAAAAGGACATTATTTTAAGTGAAAAACATCAACTGACATACAGAAAACCGACCAAACGCATTCGGATTGTGTTGATACTTTAGGAAAATGATCCATGGGTAATTTGAGACGTGTAAGAGTCAACCCCGTCTAAATCCGAGACGCGGTGTGGCCGGTACCACTCTGACTGTGTCTCTTTTGTTTAAAATGGACAAGATTATAAGTGAAATAAACAACTGACATATGAAAAACTGACCAAACGCATTCGGAATCTGTTGAAAATTTAGGACAACGATTCATGGGTCATATGTTACGTGTACGAGTCAACCACGCCTCAATCCGAGTTGCGGTTTGGCCGAGACCACTCTAAGTGTATCTCTTTTCTTTAAAATGGACTACATTTTAAATTCATACGGAAAACCAACCAAACGCATTCTGATTGTGTTTATATTTTATCACAACAATCCATGGGTCATTTTTGATGTGTACGAGTTAACCCCGCCTCAATACGAGGTGCGGTGTGGCTGACACCATTCAAAGTTTCTCTCTTTTATTTAAAAAACACTTCATTTTAAGTGAAAACAACAACTGACATACGGAAAACCAACCAAACGATTTCGGAATATGTTGATACTTTAGGAAAACAATCAATGAGTCATTTGTGATGTGTACGAGTTAACCTCGCATCAATCCGAGGCACGGTGTGACCGGTATCATTCCATATGTATGTATTTTGTTTAAAATGGATATCATTTCTATTAAAAATATATGGTATATGAAAAACCAATCAAATTATGAATTGAATTCTGGATTCCACATATGATTGTCATCTAAATTTTAAAATGAATTCTAAATGAATTGTGTATGTTTATAATTATGTTATGAATTCTACTTTAATTATGGATGTGTATATTTTCAGGATGCATTATATGTGTTGGTTGGTTGGTTTGCATTTTTTGTATGTGTTGGTTTGTTCTCTATATGTATGCATTATATGTGTTACAGGTACAATAATTAGATTGAAAAATGAATTGAAAACGATGGCATAATTGGATTGAAAATTGAATTGAAACCGAGGGTGAATGCCCAAAAACCATACCTACTGTGCAAATTGCAGGCTTCTGTGCAATTTGCATAGCAAAGACTATGCCAACAGTTTGAAAACCGTTGGCATAGGCTCTATGTAGCTGTTTTTACCAACGGTTCAAGGAACCGTTGGTAAAAAAACCCTATCCCAACGGTTTGAAACCGTTGGGATATCCTGTTGAATGGTTGTTTTTACCAACGGTTCATAGAACCGTTGGGAAAGAAAATTCTATGTTGATTTCCCAACGGGCCAAACTGTTGGGAAAGGCCTTTCCCAACGGTTTGGCAGAACCGTTGGGATAGGTTGATTTTTTCTAACCTACCCCAACGGTTCTCTGTAAACCGTTGGGAAAAGCCTTTCCCAACGGTTCTCTGTAAACCGTTGGGAAAATCCTTTCCCAACGGCTTACTTCCCCACGGTTTGCAGAACCGTTGGTATAACATATACCAATGGTTCTGCAGCCTTTCCCAACGGTTCTAAACCGTTGGGAAATGCTGGATTTCCAATAGTGTTAATGCTTTCCTCGCATTTTTGAGCCCCGAAGAGATTCACTACCTTCTGATTCAGCTTGGTAATTGGGTTTGAAAATCAGGAGAAGTTCTTCACAAATCATCAATAATACCCGGTAAGACCCAGAAATCTTTGGATATCTGTTGCAGATGTTGTTCTGGGCCACTCATTAATTTATTTTGTCTTGGAAGGGTCTATAGATATCCCTTTTCTGATGATAACATGCCCCAAGAATAATACATCCTCCATCCAGAACACACATTTACTGAAATTTTCAAATATTTTCTCCCTTCGTATATTCTTCAACACAGTATTCAAATTCTCTTCATGTTTCTCCATTTACTTGGAGTAAATTAGAATATCATTGATAAATACTACCAAATATTTGTTGAGGTAATCTCTATAAGATTCTATTCATTAAATACATTAAAATTTAAGAATAATTAGTGAGTCTAAAGGGAATCACTATGAACTCATATTGTCCATACCTTTTTTCGAAAGGAAGTTTTGGGATTATCTTCCTTCCTAACCATTAATTGGTGATATCCTGACTGAAGGTCCCCTTAGATAAATAATTGGCCCCACATAGCTAATTGAACAATTCATATATCTGAGGTAGGTGATACTTTTTCTTTATCATGATTTTTTCGATCTCACGATAATCAATGTAGATTTCCATTGAACTATCCTTCTTGAAAAAGAGGTCTAGTTTTCCCTAAGGTGAAGCACTCGTGCGTATAAAACCCTTATCTAGATTATCCTATAACTTCATCTTAAGATCTTCAAACTCTATAGTGTACATTCTATAAGGTCTCTTCAATATAGTTAGATATCCAAGAATTAGTTAAATTGAGAACTCGATCTCTTGATTAAGAGGAAGACCAGGTAATTCTTCAAAAACTACATCAGTGTAGTCCCTTACAATGGGCATGTCATCGAGCATGATTCTCTCCTTTGTATCAATCATTTGAGCTCTAAATTATTACTTATAATGTAGTAATATCCACACATGAAAAAATGATTCTAAAAGTGGTTAATCTTCTTCCTTGTACATGTAATAAATTGGAGGATTCTTTGGGATGTGAAAAGTGATATCCCTTTCCTGACAGTTGATGTTGTCTTTGTATAATGATAGTCAATCCATGCCCATGATTACATAGAACTCCACTAAAAGAAGTATTCCAAGATTTTATGGGAGTTTCAATCCACAAACAATAACCAGAGAGGATTTATACACTCTGGATTCAACAATTTCCCCATTTTTTGTTCTCAAAGATAACTCAATCTCTAAATTTTGAGGTGGTGTTTGAATGGTTATACTAAACTTACATGATATTAAAGAATGCATAGCACAAGAATCAAATAGTAAATTCTCTATTCTTGAATGAATAATGAGAATACATGTCACCACATCATTTTCTAGCTCCACCTCTGTAGTAGTGATAGAATAATCCCTTGTTTCCTTGGGGGTTGTTGTTGATTTCCTCTGACAACCCTTGGTTTAGGGAAATTAATCGTATAAGGCCCATGATCCTTTAAGTTTTAACACAACACTACAGACTGAGTGTTTATCTAAACCTTCATTTCTTCTTCCACATTGGTAGGATTATTCATATTCCTTCACCAGTTCTTATCCATTTTCCCAATCGTTCCACATTTGAAACAATTCATGTTTCCCTTTAGATAATTCCAAGGATGCTTCCTCCCATAATTTTGACACACAAGATGTTTGATCTTCTTTCCATCATGGGATTTATTTTCTAAACCACTCGTATTAGACTCTATCTTCCTATTTTTTTCACTGGGCCTATGAGACTATTTAGAGTGTCTGATATCCATTTAAACTTTGAGGGAACAACGAACAATCTACTCATAACTGTCGAACTCTCAAATCACCAACACTTTTTTTAGACTCAGCTTCAGTCCTCTAAAGAATAGATCCACCTTGCTTTAAGTGTTAATGATAAAGATGGAGGTTTATCTTGAAAGACTTGTAATGTTTTCTTTATATGCCTTGATGGACTCATCTTCCTTCTTATGAAGGTTAAAGGACTCTCTTTCTATCTTGAGGTAGATGGTTTGGGGAAAATATTTATTGAAAAACATTTTATTCAATTACTCCCAATCCATGGAATCAGTTTCCTCATGGTGCGTCATATTATTGATTAGTTTACACCACTAATCAGCTTCCCTATCAAAATGATAGACCGAAATCATGACTTTATCCTCTTCTGAGCACTAGAGGATAGAAAATATATTTTCATTGGAGTTAATACACTTTTTTGTGATGATGGGATCAGAAGATCCAAAAAACATGGGATGCCTTTTCCACATGAAGGATTCGATGGAAACTTTCTCTTTCCTTGGAGGAGGAGGTTGTTCCACATGATTCAAATTATTATTCATAACTTGAGCCAGTTGAGAAAGTAATATCATAAAATTTTGAGAAATTTTTCCCATTATATCAAGAATATCATAAGGGAAATCATCACATTTCATGTCACATAGATTGTTGGAACGCGTTCTTCTATTTCCTTCCATTGACTAAAAAAAGAACGTACAATTAGAGGGATTGAATACTTAGCTATTAAGCGTAAGAAGGAATATTCAAATGAATAAGGATAAAAACTTAATGGAAAAGTATATCCTAACTTGTGATTCACTAGGTTTTAATCTAGGTTACCCATGGCCTATTTTCTCACATTTAATTTTATGGGATTCTTTTTTTCCTTAATAATTGTTTGTACTATGCTTATTAATTTACCAAAGAATACCCCCAAGAGTGTCAAACCATGAGTGTAGAAAATCCCATTATCATGCACCATTTATCGTTCGAGTCTAGATCAAAACAGTGTTTTTAGGTTTTACCCCTAGATACATATATGCCAGAGCCACATCCACTTGATCGTATCAAGACATGAATGTATTTTCTTAATAAACCACTTACTCTATACTTACCAAAATTTAGGGATGTTTTATTATACTTACTCTTATCCTTAATTTTCCTACTAAAGTGCTCGATTCTTAATCTCCAAAAATTACTATACCTTTCCTATAATACCAACTATAGCAACCCTATGCTTTTATAGATTAAATTACATGATTTTAAGCATAGTTAAACATCATATTACAAGCCATGGATCTTAAAGTCTTGTGTCTTGTAATACTAGGTACATAAAATAGAAAACATGAAACTAAATTAAAAATTTCTTTATTTAATCATCATAAAGAGATCCTAACTTGAATTGTTCCCTTACATCTTCATAGGATAACCTGGTGATAACATGAATAATGGGATGAGCTAAAAATCCCAGTAAGTGAATAAACATAAGAATAATGCTTTAGCGTATGGGTTAAAAGGCATGACATAATGATATAAAAAGGCCTAGAACATATAGAATCAGAATGTAAACATGGTATCATAGAAACAAGGAGTCATAATAATGTGCTAGCAAAATAAAAAATTACATTATCATGAGTCAAGGCTTGTTTCACATAGAGGATCATAAGTCAAGGTTAACCACTAAGATCATTGTATAAGGTAGCACAAGTGAAGGTTAACTGCCAAGACAATTGCAAATAACATCTCACGAGACTCAAATTTACCCAATTCATTGGGGAGATATCCAGTAACACCCATCATAACATGTTCATGTTTATTATTTCCACATATATAATCATACATAATCAATCATACATAAACATAAGGGTTACCTATGGTAAAAATTGGGTATCATAATCATGTCATAAAGCATAAAAAATGGGAGTATCCTAAAAATGTCTATGAAGTAAATGAATTAGATCATTCATGGAAAATAATAGGTTAGAATAGGAAAATATCATGAAAAGTGATGTCAACTTGAAGTAATAACACATAAAAATATTACTTATGAAACTTTAGAATTAAAAAATTTTAGTGCAGTTAAAGGACAATATCAAAGGTGATTTAAAACATAAAAGGGGATAATATTTTATATAAAACCAAAAGTTAAACAAGAAGGTTTTAATAATAAAAATTTTGGTTTCATAAAAAAAATGGTGGCTTAAAAACATATTATATAGTTTTCTTGAAAATGGGTAAAAAATCGAAAAGTTCCCTTAAAATGGGCTTGCTTCTCAGGAATAATTGAGGACGGAATCATCAAAAAAATTGTATATCCCCAAAATATAATGATGAATGGACCTTGATACATTATTTTGGAGAATTTAAATATAATTTATAAGGTTTACATAAAAATAAAAAATTACTTCATTTGGGTAAAAATAAAGATAGAGCAACCCGATGGAATAATGGAGGTTCGGGTAGAATCCCTTACCTTAATTATAATGGTGTCCTTCACATGATATTAATGTACTAGATAAAAAAATTAGATTCATTAATTAGTATTTCCATAAAATTATATTCATTTTATTTATTCTTTATATCCTTATTAAGTTCATTCATGACCTTTTTGATGGGTTAATAGGTTCAATTTCATTGTTTGGGAGTGTTTGTTTCCTTGGTTTTCGTGATTGGTTTACTTATATACATGTGAGGATAAACATGTAATATGAGAATGGTTGTATAGAATTGAAGTTGTATGTTACTAGTGAACAAAAATAATATTACATGGTTATAAAATTCATGTGGTTATTTGGAGTGAAGATGAATCATTATATAAATTTTTTATGATAACAGTTTTGGTTAATTGACAGTTTTTGATCACGATGATATCATTTTTATTTATAAATTAGTATCATCTGTAAAAAATATTTTAGACCCTTATCTAAGATATAATACATATATTATAGTATGGTTCAACCATCAAAATGGTTTCATGGCCATAATTGAAGATGGTAATAGAAATTGAAAACCCATCATCCCTGAATGTGATAAATTAACACATATCGGGTGGTGTTTTCACTTCTAGTATAAAATGAGAGGCAAGGAGAGATGGTGATGATTTGTTACATTATCATAAAAAAATTACAGTACATGTAAGGTACTTTAGTTATCACAATATTTAGTTGTAAGGAGGTGTGGAAAGAAAAATAAATAAAGAAACATGAAAGAAAATAAAAGAAATGAAAAGACGAATTTACCTATTGAATATAACTTCCTTGAGAACAGCTTTAGGGGAGAGGATTTGGTCTCATGAAGATACCAAGGGCTGATAGACATGGGATAGAGTATTAGGGAGAGATTTGAGAAGAATTTTTACTTGTCACAAGTCTTGAGAGGAGTGAGGAGAAGAGGGGGTGGGGTGGTTTTTATAGTGTCAGAGAGGAGGGGTTTCCCTTTATTTTAATCATTTGTTTTACATTTTTTCTCAAAACTATGAATAGTCATTATTCATGTCACCAAAAAAAGTAAATAGAGCATGTGAGTTCTAACCAAGGGTTCTTAAAACAAAAATGATGCTAGTAATAGTGTATTTAACTCATATTGTATATATACAGTAGATCACTGTATTTCACTGTTCATAAAAAATCAAGTATTTCAGAAAAATCCCATAAATTCACCCTAACCATTTTTCGATGTGTAGAATCCAAAAAAAGAACTCCATTTTTCAAAAATAATTTTCTAAATATGAGAAAATTAATTTTTAATTAAAATTATAATTTACTTGAAAAAAATAAATTTTAAAATAAAAATTCTTTTCTAACACATTGAAAAATGAATTAAGGTCTCTTAAAATTGTATTATAATCATAAGTCATAAATATACTTATTTATGCATACATTTTATGAAAATAAATTTTATTTTTAATTATTAAATTAATCATAAAATAATAATTAAACATACATGACTAACAAAAATACCAACACTTATTTTATAATTTTCAAAATATTTACTTACTTATTCTATGATATATTTATATCATATTTTCACTTATAAGATAGGTAAATTTTATTTATACTTTCATTGGAGAGGTTACTAATACACTGGATAGTTTACTATTCATAAGGGTCACATTACTATTCCAATGGTCAAGTTACTATGTTATTGGTATAAGTTTATTAACTTTAAGATATACCTTGTGTTTCACTCATTCTTCAATTATAAGGTTTTTATTATGTTCTATAAGTAATATTATATGATTATACTATAAGAAATAATTATAATAAGGGAATTTTATTGATAAAACATTGGTTCGTTACACTATTTGTACCAAGACATCTAGAAATTCTTTTTTCCTTGAAGCTGATGGGAAGACATGATGTCAGCTGGCAATGGAAACATGTACATTATCTCAACATTTGGTACATACGTGTATCATTTAGTATCAAGGTCAGATGTAGGATGTGATTCCATCTATCAGAGGAACTCAAATATGATCCATGGAATATATTGATGTCTATATTGTATCTTACACCACATTTAAAGGGATTCTAGATCTTGTAAGTCAGTAACATTACATTATTTTATTTATTGTACATCTTTTTTAATTTAATCTTAATCTATTTACATCATACTCGACTACAAAATATTATCCACATGTCTGATCTAGAGGAGGAAAAGGTATTTAGTTAGGCAGCGTACAATGATGAAGCACAAGACATGATTCTATCGTATCATGTTTTATACGATAGTATCTTTGATCGTCTAACTCAAGGAGATTATATTTCTACCTAGGGAGAGGAGGTTCCTGGCCAGGTACCTCTTCTTGGTGGTACTAATGTGGAAGAGTCATGGAGATGATGATGTAGAGCATTCCAGGCTATACATGAGGCCTCACCTATTCCATGGGAAGAGGCCGCAGCTCCAGTAGATGAGGCTCATTTGATTACAGATGTGCACTATCTGGTACGAGATCCAAATATATTGATAGCATGTCCATTGTTTTTGTAGCATATAACTGATATGAACTCATATCGTAATTAATTTCCTTTGCCTACATATCTTGTAATTGAGCCTTCATAGGCCTTATGGTTCCCTCATTAGATGGTTGGTCCTTCCACTTATGTATTGGTAAAAGGGTTTGGTGTACAACTCGAAATCTCTATAATAACTCCTCCTGATTATTTACATAATGAGCAGTAGGTAGTCTTGTTTTATGCACTTGTGGAAGTGATAGAGCTAATATTTACACTATTTTAAGGTCTATTTAAATAATTTTAACCCATCAATTGAGAAATTTGAGCTGAATATAATTGTTTTTTGGATTTTAGGGATTGTTTGAGCTTAAAATTGAAAATTTCACAACTCTAGAATTTAAACTGTTTTCAGTCACTTTTATATTATGAGTATAAAGAATTCCATATTGATCCAAATCGAGTAATTCATTTTTTTAGTCTTCCTATGTTTTTAGGATACATCTTTATCAGTTGTGATAAGTTTTTATTTTACCTTCTAGAGTCCCAAATAAATCATTCATTGTAGAAATATTTTTTGGAAGATAGGATGAACCTCACCTCATTTAATGGGTCATAACTACGGATATAGTTGTCTAAATTAATTTATTCAAAATGGAGAGGCAAAATGACTCAATGATTCGAGTTCATGAAGAGTTTCAAGGAAAAAGTCACTCATTGAGTCGGTCTTTGAATGATTCAAACTACAGGAAGATGAAGGGTCACTCTGTGTAGAAATAGTTATCTTTAGTAATTAATTCATATAGTTTTCACCACGTTTCTAAATCAACTGATATTTTGAGATTCGATAGATGCTTTAATTTCTAACAACTCTCTAGAAGAAACTAAAGGGAGATTCAGCTGGGAAGGTGGGAAAACCCTGGATAACTTAGGATGGATAGAAAGTGGACAATAGATTTCCAGCCCTCCATCTCTTTATATTTCATTCTACTCATCATTCCAAGGGTGGTTGGGTTGATAGATAAAGGGTAAGGTTGAGATTGAGATCTTGATGAATATTTGGTGCATTATTTATGGAATGTATAACATGGGGGATGATCAAGTGATGCGAGGCTAAGCACCAAGTGGTTGTTGATGGCGACAACCGACGAACACTCTCTTCTGAGTTGCGATCTTCTTGGGTAATCTCTTTTGAAATTATCTTGAACAAATATTTTTTGAATGAATGAGGTTGTTTTCTTTCTTGAATATATTTTCAACTTTTTTTTGGATTGCTGTTCAATTTAGGAATTAAAATAATTGACTTTACTATTTAAATTTATTCAGTGAGGTTTTAACGTTGGGCATAGTGTTCTTAATTAGGTCTGATTTCTTGGAGGTCTTTAAGTAATTGAATGAATTCTATAGAAGGGAAAAATCATATTGATGTCTTGATATGATATCCATGAAAACTAAGTTGTTATTTTAGGAGTCCTTGGGTGGGAATTGAGAAATTCAATTGGGAAATATTTTTCAATAAGGAAGAGGGTTGTCCGAGAGGTTTAAGCTTGTCCACGACTACTATTTAGATTTTTCTTTCAAACCCATTTAATTTACTATCAATTTTCTTCCTTAATCATGAATTTTATTATGCTTTATTCTATATTTATATTCTATATTATAACTTTTAATCAAATCCCAAAATGTTTTCTTCTTGAAAAAACGAACAAAACAAAAGTGATAGTTTTGTAACTCAAATTGCAACCTCCTTAAGAGACAATCCTATGACTTTTATATTTCATTTATATAGGGGAGAAATTTCTTGATTAAGGTTATCAAGATATGAACCCTTTCATCTGGAAGACCCCACTGTAGATTTTCACAATCCACCCCATCGTAGAGGTCAAAAATCTCGATACAGGTGTCTCATTCACACACCAGATTATGGGATGAGTCTGCATCATAGACATTGATTGTACCCATTCATTTACATGTTTTTTATTGAACTAAAATATTAGAAACAATAATATTTTATATCAACTATTTTATAGACTATTTATTATATTGATGAAGTACTTTTTATTTTTAACTATTTTTTATATGTTTAGCCTATGTTATAAATTTTATTTAGATTGTACTTATAGTTTAAAATTTATATTCTTTAAATGGAGACTTCTTGAAACAAAGAAAAACATTATAAATTTCAAGTAGGTAAATTTAAAATCATAAAAATATAAAGAATAAATAAAATATAAAACATATACTAAAGATTTAAAAAAAGTTGAATATAAAAAAAAATCATTTAAATAGTATACAAAATTTATTTTACATAACAAGGTATTGTTGATTAAAAACATAATATTTACACATTAAAAAAATATCCACATGAAATATAGTATAATTAAAATATAAATGAAAATTTTAAATTTAACTAAACATATAAAAACATTATTGAAAATAAATAAATGTAATAAAAACTATAAATACAAATGTTATGTTTTGAAACAACAATATGGTATGCCATTAAAATTTATTTTCATTAATTTTTTTAGGAAATTCATTTTATTTTCAATTATTTTATATATGTTTAGTCATTGTTTCAAATTTTATTTAGATTGTAATTATACTTTATAACTTATAGGTTTTCAATGTCATCTTCTTGAATCATTAGTATGTTTCATGTAGGTGACTTTGAAAGCATATAACTTATAAAGTATAAATATAATCCAAATGAAATTTGGCAGACAAACTAAATATATAGAGAATAATTGAACAAAAAAACAATTTCATAAATAAAATAAACAAAAACAAATTTACATGACTGTAAATTTGTTTTTCTTAACATAACATTTACACATAAAAAAATTTATAGGAATAATTTTTATTAAGTATTATATTATTAACTACATTATTACGAAGTATTATTAATTATGTAATTATTATTAAATGATATTATTTACATTATTTATAAATATTAATCATATTATTAAATATTTTTTGTAATTAAAATGATAAATATGAATAATGATGTGAATAAGATAATTAATAATGTAACTAATAATGTAGTTAATAATATAATTAAACAAAAATATTAAATAAATTAGTAAAAAAGAAAATATAATTATAAATAATTATTTTATTATTACAAATTCATTATACAATTAATAATCATTTAAAATAATCATATTTGTAATTTTTTGTGTATATATCTATAAAATTAAAATATACCATCATATATATAAGTAGTCCGTTAATGTTTTGGTGGGATTAGCCAGAGGTGTTTATGCCCTTATCACCGTTACCCAAAGTTTCTGGAAAAGGTTTTTAGGAAAAAAATGCCTTTGGACCATGTGAAAAGTTCCCAAAGGTGTGAAGGCCCTTCATACATTTCAGTATTATTTTTCAAAAAAAAAATCCCGAGGTTTATTTAAAAAAATCAAAAACTTATAATAAATCTTACCTCACACCACGACCATAATGATCTAATTATCTATGCTAAAAAATTGTATCATGGCCAAGAACAATGTTCAGTTAAATAAACATCATTTCAAAACCTCCACGATGTGAAGATTATGACCCAATGACAAGTCCCTACAATCACAACAGATTGATATAAGGATAATAATATAACAATCTAGAAATGGATGCCTCAACACATCAATGTGGTTTGGGGAAACTCAAATCAACCCTTTCAATTTTTAATTAATAAATCCAAAAGGTCCAGGAGCAGGTCAAACCCACTCCTACCAAAATTTATTAATCAAAATAAAGAACATGACATCATAAAAAGGGTTTACAAAAGCGGGTAAAAAGGGTGCCACATGCATCTTCCTCAACAAGAGGTGAGCAAAATCTCGGGATAACAAAGGACCATTCTGAGCACGACTCTCCAATGGCCTTCTTCGATAAAGCATCAGCAACCTAATTGGCTTCCATATATACATGTGTCACATCAAGAGTAAGGCCACAAGTGAGCTAAAGACATTCAATACAAGGTGATAACATATTCCATGGAACGTTCCTGGACAGACTCTTAAGGATATCAACTGCCACCGCCGAGTCAGATTCCAGCCAAAGGAAATTCAAGCCCTGACGGACAGCATATGTGATGGCCTTGATTATGACCAAATGCTCAGATTTAATGGAAGAACCCTGACCTTTGTAATGATAGAAGCAGCCTTTAACGAAGCCCCGATAGGTACGAAAGATGCCACCACAGCCTGAAGGTCCAGGTGCACCTGAAGCCGCCCCATCAACATTGACTTTTAGCCAGGAGGGAATCGGGGGAATCCACCTAATCGACTTCATCACCAACGGTTTTTTGTCCTGCTATGGACACCAAAATTTCTCAAGATAATGAGATCATTCAGATTATTATTCATACGCCCTGTCTGGATTTTTGAGGCAGTGATGATAGCCCTATGAATCGATCTGATACCAGCCTGAAAGGATGGTATTTTTTTGTCCAACACAATGCCATTGCGTGACTTCCAGACATAATCAAAAATTGCTGCAGAAGGGACCAGAAGCATGCCCATCATCTGCTCACTACAAGTCACCAATATAATTGAATCCATCAGTTCAGCAACGCTATGAATTTGAAGCCTACACCCAAGCATGTCCTATATATAGTGCCATAGTCTGCAGGTGAGGGCACAAGAGAGAAAGACATGATCAATCGTCTCCTCCGTTGCAAGACACAGGGGGCACGCTGAAGCAAGCGGCAGGCCAGTCTTCTGTAGGAGGTTGTGCAAGGGGAGCCTCCATTTCTAGATCCTCCATAGGAGCAGAATAGCAGCAGGGGGAATAGAGTGTTTCTGGAATGCCAAAATCCATCGAGGGGTCATAGTTTGCCCATCACATATATATCGATACCAGTCTCGGGTGTTGAAGAGACCAGAAGAATGCGGCTGCCAGATGAGGGTGTCCCTGTCAATGAAAGCATACCTTTGGATTTCATCTTAGAATTGAGCAGGAATGGAAGCATAGGTGCCAATGTAATTAGCTTGGAGAGTAGCAATCGAGGTGTGAATCAAGTCTGGAGGGATATCAATAGCCTTATTAAGAGGCCAGGTTAGCCATGGAGTACTCCATGCATTCAAATCTGAGTCCCTGCACACAATCCACTTTGAGCAGTACATGATACTATTAATGGAGGACTTGAAAGGCTGACCAGATTGAGGATAACAAATAAAAGGAGTAACCAGCCAATAATCGTGGCCTAAGATGAGTCGAGAGGAACTCCATTGACATGTCGCTGGATGTGATCAGACTCCAAGTAAATTTGTTCAAGAGAGCATCATTGAAGAGACTCAAATCCTTTATGCCTAGGCCTCCCATATCGGTGGGTTTGATACATTCTTTCTAAGCCATAGTGATGAGTTTTTTCTCACTAATAGATCTAATCCATATGAAGTTTCTGATAAATCTTTGCAACTCCTTGATGAGAGTTTTGGGCCATCTGTAAATAGAGAAAACGTAGATAAACATGTCGGAGATCACCGAGTTGACAAGACAGATTCTGCCAGCTTGGGACATGGCTTTCCCTTTCCATGCCGACATTTCAGCAATGATTTTGGAGAAAGTATTTTCAAGATAACACTTTTTCACTTGGCCCCAGAAAAGTGGAACTCCAAGATAATTAAAGGGAAAAGCGCCTATTATAATCCCTAGGGTCCTTGCAACATTCCTCTACTTTCTGATGGGCACCCAATGCCCAAATAACACAAATGATTTCTGCCAGCTAATGGTTTGGCTAGACATATCTTTATAATGAATGAATATTGCTTTAATCGCAGAGATAGTTCTTCAATAAACTTTCCCAAACAAGAGGATGTCATTAGAATAAAACAAATGAGTGGGGGTATGGATTCCCCTACCACCCTTAATCTGACTGTATAAGCCGGCTTGGAATAGTTCATTAAGGCATAAACTCAGGTAATCTTCAGCAAGAGCAAACAAGAGACCAGAGAGGGGATCTCCTTGTCTGACACCCCTAGAGCATTGAAAAAAAATTTATGGAGAGCCATTGACCAGAATTGACAGCCTAGCACTTCTGATAATAGAATGGATCAGATTAATGAACTTCGTGGAGAAGCCATGAATTTTCAGAATTGAAAGGATGAAGCTCCATTTCATTATGTCAAAGGCCTTGGAAATATCAATTTTCAAAGAAAAATTCCCCTGTTTCACCTTCTTCCTCACGACATTAATGCATTCAGAAGCAGTAAAAATGCAAGTCTAAATATTCCTCCCCGGAACAAATCCAATTTGATTCAGGGTTATCTTATCTTTGACAATATTTCCAAGCCTTGTAGTGATGATTTTGCTGATGAATTTTGGAATAGTATTGCCAATTGTAACTGGCCTGAAGTCCCTAACATCCACATCATTGTCCTTCTTTGGTATTAGTGAAATGAAATTGGAGTTGGCGCCATAAGTCATGGAGGCATGTGTGAAGAATTCTCTCACTGCGTTGGTAACCACATCATGAACAATTTCCCAATTGAATATGAAGAACTTATTGGTAAAACCATCCGGCCCTGCAACACTATCAATGTTTAAAGAGAACAGGGTTGCCTTGACCTCCCTCTCCCCAAGGGCCTCCACTAACTTCCTATTTTCCTGGTCATCAATGCTAGGGGTGATGTTATTCATTAACATGTGGGTGTTATCAGACCCATTTTTAGAATAAAGATCAGCAAAAAAACTGGTCACAGCATTGGAGATATCATTCTCTGAGGTAAGAAAGTCTCCATTAATGCTAAGGGTAGTGACTATCCTCCTAAATTTCCTTTATTTAGGAAAGTGATGAATGAATTTGGAATTTCTATCCCCTTCCTTCAGCCAACGAACATTGGATTGTGACCTGGACAAATTCTATTTGGTATTGAGTAAATCATCAAGTTTAGCAAGAGCTTGAATCTCATCATGAGAGGGAATGCTGTGTGACTGATTGGCATTCTGACAAAGCAGCAAATGGCTTTCAGCAGACTTGATGTCATCATCAATCTGGGAAAAGGAGGCCTTGCTCCACTCTCTTAGATTCCTCTTAGTATAATTCAACTTCGATGACAGAATCTGAAGATAAATACCCGGAGTCACGCATTCCCAAGCATCAATAACAATTTACCTGCACCCTGGAATGACAATCCAGGCGTTGTTGAACTTAAAAGGAACAGGGGCTGATATTGTACCACCAACAGAGATGTCAACCATCAACGGATTGTGATCAGAAAGTTTTTTCAGCAGAGAGACTGGAGGCATTAAAGGCATCATTCCTGTCATCAACTTGAATGAAACATCTTTCCAGCTTGCTGGACTGCCTACCATATAGGGTATATCTTCCCCAAGTAAAGTCAGTACCAGCAATTGACACTTCAACCAGATTGCATTTATCAATGATGTGAGAGAACTCATTGGCTGCAAGCCTATTGAAGTTAGACCCAGTTTTCTCTTCTGGTCGTAGGACAGTGTTGAAGTCACCTTGAATGATCCAATTCTGGGGTGAAAGAGTAGAGAGAACCTCTAGCTAATTCCATAATTCTCTACTTTTGATATAATAATTGGAGGCATAAATGAAGAACACAGTGAAAATGAATCCCTGCATGCCAACAGAGGCCGAGACAAGCTGCTGACTGTGACTGCAAGAAAGCAGGTTGAGAGATTCTTGTTTCAGCACCAAAAGACTCTCCACACCATGCTCAATAAGATTATGAGCAATAAAGGAATAACCAAGAGAGTCCCATTTGAAAGCTCTCCAATTATAAAAATTCATATTTGGTTCAGCAACTCCAATAAGCAAGGGTTTGTTGGTCAGGACAAAATGTCTAAGGGCTTTGACCGTGGGACCATTCCCATGTTGTACCCCACACTCTTTGATTTTCATGATCACAATCACTTTCATATGTGTTTAACTTTGTTTTTAAGTGTTGTGGATGATAGGCAAAAGATTTCCAAAGGATTGGCCCAAGAATGGACAAGAAGTGGACTGAAATTCAGTCCACCGGCCAGCCGGTGGCTTCCCACCGGTCGACCTGTGGCATCCAGCCCAAATAGTGTTTGCTACTGTCCTGCCACCGGCCAGCCGGTGGCTTCCCACCGGTCGACCTGTGGCACCTGCACAAAGTGGCAAGCTACTGTCTTGCCACCGGCCAGCCGGTGGCTCTGGCACCGGTCGACCGGTGGGGCCTGGACCAACCTCCTTCTCAACATCCAAGGCACCGGCCAACCGGTGGCCCATCCACCGGTCAGCCGGTGGAGCCAAGTCTCGAAATCTCCCAATTTCCTCAAGCACCGGCCAGCCGGTGGGCCTGCACCGGCCAGCCGGTGGACACAGTCAAACTAGCCGTTGGGCTGTTGACCAGCCTGTCCACTTGGCTCCCAACGGCTCTTTTAGCCTCTCCAACGGCTCCGAAGCCTCCCCAAGGGTTTCATGCCTATAAATAAAGGCCAAGGAAGCCCCGAACATCTACCGGAATTATACGGAAGCTCTGGACAATTGTTGGGTCGGAAGAAAACGGGGAAAAGATGGCAAGAGGGGGGGAATTGCCTTTTAAAAAATTGATTAACAAATTAAAAATCAAAGTAAAGATGCAGCGGAAATAAAAGAAGGCAAGACACAAGAAATTGATAACGGAGTTCGGCCAAAACCCGGCCTACGTCTCCGCTCCCAACTCAACCGTTGAGAGATTCCTACCGCTTGCTTTTCAATGGTTTTAGCAAGAAACCCACTAGGCTTTGAGGTAGCACTAGGACCTATTACAGCTTGCTTTTGTGGTTTAGCAAGAACCCACTTGCTTTTGATGGTTTAGCAAGAACCCACTAGCCTTTTTAACGGGTGAAGGCTAGCTCACCGAAACACAGGCCTTTTAAAAGGAAAGGCTTGAAGAAACCTCTTCACACCTTAGTGGTGGTGTGAGAACCCAAAGAAAGAGGGGATGAGAAAAGTTTGGGGTTTGTAAGCACAAACCCAATTTTAAGCTCAAAATAAAATATACAAGAAAAACCGTGATTGGGAAGACTTGGGCGCCAAAGGTTGAATGGAGTTGAAGACGTGCACTCCCAAGCTCAACATCCAAGGCACCGGCCAACCGGTGGCCCATCCACCGGTCAGCCGGTGGAGCCAAGTCTCGAAATCTCCCAATTTCCTCAAGCACCGGCCAGCCGGTGGGCCTGCACCGGCCAGCCGGTGGACACAGTCAAACTAGCCGTTGGGCTGTTGACCAGCCTGTCCACTTGGCTCCCAACGGCTCTTTTAGCCTCTCCAACGGCTCCGAAGCCTCCCCAAGGGTTTCATGCCTATAAATAAAGGCCAAGGAAGCCCCGAACATCTACCGGAACTATACGGAAGCTCTGGACATCTACCGGAACTATACGGAAGCCCACGGACACGTTGTTCATCATTTGGCGTACCTCCGGCGACTTCCTTCAAAGGAACCTCAATAGCTCCAACAACTTCCACATCCAAGGAGCTCCACTCAAGAAGCTTGGGAGTGCACGTCTTCAACTCCATTCAACCTTTGGCGCCCAAGTCTTCCCAATCACGGTTTTTCTTGTATATTTTATTTTGAGCTTAAAATTGGGTTTGTGCTTACAAACCCCAAACTTTTCTCATCCCCTCTTTCTTTGGGTTCTCACACCACCACTAAGGTGTGAAGAGGTTTCTTCAAGCCTTTCCTTTTAAAAGGCTTGTGTTTCGGTGAGCTAGCCTTCACCCGTTAAAAAGGCTAGTGGGTTCTTGCTAAACCATCAAAAGCAAGTGGGTTCTTGCTAAACCACAAAAGCAAGCTGTAATAGGTCCTAGTGCTACCTCAAAGCCTAGTGGGTTTCTTGCTAAAACCATTGAAAAGCAAGCGGTAGGAATCTCTCAACGGTTGAGTTGGGAGCGGAGACGTAGGCCGGGTTTTGGCCGAACTCCGTTATCAATTTCTTGTGTCTTGCCTTCTTTTATTTCCGCTGCATCTTTACTTTGATTTTTAATTTGTTAATCAATTTTTTAAAAGGCAATTCCCCCCCTCTTGCCATCTTTTCCCCGTTTTCTTCCGACCCAACAATTGGTATCAGAGGGAACTTTGAATAAAATCCCTAACCCGGTTTCAAATTTAAGATCCATTTAGATGGCATCAACTTCTTTCGCCCCCGAGGGCTACTCATTGGGTCGGGCTCCATTTTTTGATGGGACCGACTATAATTATTGGAAAACCCGCATGACCACCTTTTTGAGAAGTATAGGATATCCCATTTTTAAAATTGTCATGCATGGTTATTCATTTTCTTCTCCCGATGAATCCAAATGGACCCCCGCCGACATTGCAAATTTCGAGCTTGATGGCAAAGCCATGAATGCTCTTCATTGCGGGTTAGATAGAAATGTATTTAATTGTATTTCTTCTTGCACTACTTCTTACGATCTTTGGAAGTTTTTAGAACTTACCTATGAAGGTACTAGCGAGGCTCCAAAGCAAGAACCCGCTCAAAAGCTAGAACCCGACAACAAGCAAGAACCCGATGGAAAATCCGTGCCCGGTTGCCCACTCCACAAGAAAAGGGCCAAGAAGAAGAAGAAGAAGGCTTTAAAGAAAAATTGGAGTGATAGCTCCACCTCTTCATTCTCTTCCTTCTCCTCGAGCGACAATGGTAATAATTGCCTAATGGCAAAACATGAGGTATCCTCCTCCTCTTCCTCCTCTTGTTCTTCAAATTCAAATTCTTTCAATCATTTGTCATATGAAGAACTTTCACATGCTAGAGACCAATTAGAAAATGGTTTTCATGAACTTTCTTCAAAATTTGTTTCTTTAAAAAAGTCTTTCAAAAAACTTTCCTCCGAAAAAGACCAACTTCTCAAAGAGAAGGAGGAAGTCTCCCTTAAAATCCAAAATTTCCCCAATGTTGATTCTTTGGAATCAACCATTAAAGACCTTAGGGAATCTCTTGCTAAATTCACCAAAGGGGAACAAAATTTGAATAATATACTTGGTTCCCAACGCGTTTCCCGGACCACCAATGGACTTGGCTATACCAACCAAGCTTCCTCCTCCCATGCACCCACTGTTTTTGTAAGGGGGAGCTCTTGCTTTAAGTTTTGTAACTATTGCAAAAAACCCGGGCACCTTATTTATGAATGTAATTGCAAAAATTCCCGGTATGGTAGGCCCAAATCGATTTTTTATTCGGATGAATTCTATAGGAGAAGACCCGCCATGAGGCAAGTATGGATTGAAAAATCCCTATTAGCGAGTCTCTCCGGCCCAAAATTTTTTTCGGTTTCAAATCCCTCTCCCCGGTGATTTATTGCTTTTATTTAGGGGGAGTTAGGTTTGTTTAAGTTTTTTTTATTCAAAACTTTCTATTCAAACTTTCAATTCCAACTCTTGGTATCAAATTCTTTCAATTCAAAATTATCTATTAAAATTTCATTTCTAAATTTCCAACAGTTGGTATCTTTTTTTTTAATTCAAAACTTTCAATTTCAAAATCTTCTATTCTTTTTTGATTCAAAACTTTCAATTCAAACTGTTATTCAAATTTTCATTTCATTTTCAAAAATCTCAATTGATTTTTCAATTTTCAAATCTTGTCTTTCAAATCCAATTTCCCTCAATCAAGTTTTATGCCCCACTCTATTTTGATAATCACAAAGGGGGAGAAATTTCTTGATTGATTGGGGGAGAATCTTTTCTATCATGCTTTGATTTATTTTCAATTTATCATTTAGGCATGCCTTTCATTTAAGTTTTTACATTGCTTTGATAAGTGATTGTGATCATCAAAATAGGGGGAGATTGTTGTACCCCACACTCTTTGATTTTCATGATCACAATCACTTTCATATGTGTTTAACTTTGTTTTTAAGTGTTGTGGATGATAGGCAAAAGATTTCCAAAGGATTGGCCCAAGAATGGACAAGAAGTGGACTGAAATTCAGTCCACCGGCCAGCCGGTGGCTTCCCACCGGTCGACCTGTGGCATCCAGCCCAAATAGTGTTTGCTACTGTCCTGCCACCGGCCAGCCGGTGGCTTCCCACCGGTCGACCTGTGGCATCCAGCCCAAATAGTGTTTGCTACTGTCCTGCCACCGGCCAGCCGGTGGCTTCCCACCGGTCGACCTGTGGCACCTGCACAAAGTGGCAAGCTACTGTCTTGCCACCGGCCAGCCGGTGGCTCTGGCACCGGTCGACCGGTGGGGCCTGGACCAACCTCCTTCTCAACATCCAAGGCACCGGCCAACCGGTGGCCCATCCACCGGTCAGCCGGTGGAGCCAAGTCTCGAAATCTCCCAATTTCCTCAAGCACCGGCCAGCCGGTGGGCCTGCACCGGCCAGCCGGTGGACACAGTCAAACTAGCCGTTGGGCTGTTGACCAGCCTGTCCACTTGGCTCCCAACGGCTCTTTTAGCCTCTCCAACGGCTCCGAAGCCTCCCCAAGGGTTTCATGCCTATAAATAAAGGCCAAGGAAGCCCCGAACATCTACCGGAACTATACGGAAGCTCTGGACATCTACCGGAACTATACGGAAGCCCACGGACACGTTGTTCATCATTTGGCGTACCTCCGGCGACTTCCTTCAAAGGAACCTCAATAGCTCCAACAACTTCCACATCCAAGGAGCTCCACTCAAGAAGCTTGGGAGTGCACGTCTTCAACTCCATTCAACCTTTGGCGCCCAAGTCTTCCCAATCACGGTTTTTCTTGTATATTTTATTTTGAGCTTAAAATTGGGTTTGTGCTTACAAACCCCAAACTTTTCTCATCCCCTCTTTCTTTGGGTTCTCACACCACCACTAAGGTGTGAAGAGGTTTCTTCAAGCCTTTCCTTTTAAAAGGCTTGTGTTTCGGTGAGCTAGCCTTCACCCGTTAAAAAGGCTAGTGGGTTCTTGCTAAACCATCAAAAGCAAGTGGGTTCTTGCTAAACCACAAAAGCAAGCTGTAATAGGTCCTAGTGCTACCTCAAAGCCTAGTGGGTTTCTTGCTAAAACCATTGAAAAGCAAGCGGTAGGAATCTCTCAACGGTTGAGTTGGGAGCGGAGACGTAGGCCGGGTTTTGGCCGAACTCCGTTATCAATTTCTTGTGTCTTGCCTTCTTTTATTTCCGCTGCATCTTTACTTTGATTTTTAATTTGTTAATCAATTTTTTAAAAGGCAATTCCCCCCCTCTTGCCATCTTTTCCCCGTTTTCTTCCGACCCAACATCCCAAGCCCCTGAAAATTCCAGAAGAGAATCTTCATTTATAAAGGGTTGTCTTGCCCCTGGTTTGGGGGCCCCCTTGGGTGACTTCTTTCTTAGGATTGATGTCCTTCCCTTTGTTTTTCCTTCTGTCATTATTCGCATGAAGACTTCCTGATTCAGAGACCTTGCCCTCATCATGCAAATCATCAGGGGGTGACCAGTTTCTATATCATCAGACCAGAAGACACCAGACAGTGGACTGAACTTGTTGGGGGACTGCTGTATTACCCTTGCTGTATCATCATCCAGCCTGCACTTGGCTGCCATATTTGAGAGGACCTGAGTGAAGGAAACACCAGCAATTGGAGACACATCTTGAGGATCAGCAGGAGGAAGGTCCGGCTTAAAGGATTGCAGCACAGAAGTGCCCTGTGACAATGTAGGAGCACATGGGATGGCCAGACTGTCATGTGCAGGAGAGGTGAGGCCATGCTTGACTAGACCATGCAGTGAGACCAAAGAAGAGGTGTGGGGAGCAGGCATCCCAATTGATGATGAAGCCTGCGAGTCAACACCAGGATCTGGAATTTGATCCCCAGCAGTATCAGCATGAAGGGTGCCCCAATGCTGATCATCAGGGGCATCAAATTTCTGTTGGGTCACCAGGGAGGGCTCATTCCATTCATGAACGGGTTTAGTAGGATTTCCATCCTGGATTTGAACAGGAGAAGAGATGACCTAGGAGTCAGAAAAAGCACAGGGCTACTCAATCGGAATCAGCAGCACCCTGGAGTCCTATCCTAGGGGCCGATCATGTTCATGAACAACATCATCATGGGATTCCCCAGTGGAAGGATCAGAGTCTCCATGTTCCTGCGAAAAACCCTGTAGTCCAATATGGACCATGTTCAGAATCAAAGAGCAGCATATGTGCTGAGGCAGCAAATCCTTGGTATCCACTTCAATGTCCACAATTCCAGCAAGAGCAAGAAGATCAGCATCAAGGCCTTCCAGCTCAAACACAGCATGTTTGGGATCATGATAGGTGGAAGGGGCATCCTTGGATCTCATATTAGTGGCCTTTTTGCAGATAGATTCATCATTCCCTTTTAATTTGAATAGGGAAGAAATCTTGGATCTCCTACACTCCTCAGAGAGATTGCCCAAGAAATTGCATTCCCTACACAACTTCAGCTTCCTTTCATATAAGATTTCCTGGGGAAAAGTGTCATCCCTGGTCGTGAAGACCACTTCTTCTACCAGGGCACTTGCCATATCGACCTCAACCAAGACACAAGAAAAATGCCCAAACCTAGGATTGTCAGTTTTCTGGTCCATTCGGATTGGATTTCCCACAGAGGATGCAATATCCCAGAGAATTTGAGGGTGACAGTACATCCAGTTGAACTTGTAAATTCGGACCCAAATCTGCACATTGGTGTTAACAACCTTGAAGGGGTCAAAATTGCGATCCCATTCCTGGATTCTGAGAATACCAGGCTTCAGGGAGATGGATCCAATACTCTAAGACCGCCTCTTTCTTTCATCATTCGAAAAGACAATGTGGAAGAATCCACTTCCCATGGCAGTCATTCGCCAATCATTAAAACCCCACACCGCTGCAATACACGAGCAATGATGGAAAATTTAAAAAGGTTGGCCCTTTCTTCAACAGCATTCTGGTTGGCAGAGACATGGGAAATCCGGCCTTCTCGAATTACACTACCTGGAGAGGGAGAGATAAAATCAGAGAAGGACGAATTTGTAGCAGATTTAACAACTTCCACAAAGTTCTTCTTCAAACCGGACGACTCCAAAGACGACACCCGATCCACAGATTCCCTATTCCACAGGGCTCAAAGGGAAAAAATATCCCTTTTCCCAATTCGATTATCCCGACCCAAGGCCAGATCTGGTCCTCTAGTCAAGAGATCATTCGGAGGATCACCCTTTGCGCGATTCCCAGATCCACCAGTCACCCCCTTGTTCCTCCATCTCTTTTTAATTAATAAAGAAGAGATGAAAAAAATTGAAGGATCATTCATTGATATAGATCAAATCATCATGTATCACTAACGGTGATTTTGTTGAATAATTTCACTCCTCGATCCTAGAAATTTTAAGTTCCCTCCATCATCACTTTCTCTCCATCCCCTTCTCAAGATAAGTTTCATGTGATTATCCCTAGATCTAGGACGTTGATTATGTATTTAAAGGTAATGATAAGTTTTTTTATATAGAAATAAATTCAATTAATTAAATTATTTTAATTAATTACCCTCACCCATGATGGACCGACCGAGCATCAGGTTCCGATGAAAACTCCAAATATATCAGTCCTAAAGTAAAACCCCTATTAAAACTCAACCATGATACCAGTTCTCCGGATTTAAATCCTCTCAGATTCGACACCTGAACCTGAGAGTCAGGTTGGCCGCTCGATTCCCGCCACGTGGTTAAGATATCGGGGGACCGTTCGATTAGTTTGGGGGGAAAGTAAAGAGAAAAGCGAGGGGTAATCAATTCCCGCCAAAACAAAGGTGACGGAAATTTTTTGGACGGTCGTGGCGACAGTGGAGCGGGCAACTTCGGGACTCTGAGGGTCAGGTTCGGCATTTTCTGCTCGCGCCTACATCGACTCAGGTCCACTTGTCAGGGGCGGCTATATCCGGTGTTTGCAGGCGCCATTTTCATCTTTCGTTCACAAGAGGCCTCAATAAACCGTGCACGTTTGGGGATTTTCTGAAGGTTCGTTCACAGGAGGTGTTCTGACGCAGCAGTTGCAGGACGCATTTTCAGAAACGCTTTTGAAACGCGCGGCCGATTGTCGTCTATCGACCGGTCAAAGTTCCGGTGCTCTGCTAATGTGTATAGCAGCACTCAGGTCGAATCTTCGGCGATGATACTTTGAAATAATCGTTTCTTTTTAGTTGATTGTATTCTGATTGAGGGTTTTTTTTTGCAAAGTTTAATTGAAATGACTAATTGATTATGATTGATTTAACAAATTGATAATGATTGGGGTGAGTTCATCATTAGGTTAGTTAAGATTGTGATATCCTTGAGCTTTGCTTTATATTTCATTTAAATTAACACTCATGTCACAAGTTGACGTTGATCTGAATTCTCAAGTGTTAAGGTTTTAATCAATGCCTTAACTTAACTTAGGGTTCTAATCTTGATCATATCTTGTTTATGGTAGTGCATTTATGGTTCCAATAATCCATGGAAACCACACGTTAAACAAAACAAGTCATTAATCCATGACATGCTAAGTCCAACATACACAATGTTAATTCAACGAATACTCATCGAGCGAAAGCTCTCAATCGCTTAACATACCTAAATTAAAACTCACCCCAATGAGAGATTTACTCAGCCATTAAGATGGTTATTAATCTGGTAATATATGTTTATGATGATGAATTATAAAGAGAAGAAAAAGAAAGGGACACGATAAGAGTAGTGCACCGAACACACACACAAACGATGAAGAAAATTAAAAACGGATTTTTGATTGAATGAGGAAGCAAAAGAAGAGAAGGGAATTCAACTGAATTTAAACTATTTTAAGAACATAAATATTAAACTACAGAAGGTGGATGAGAATAAGAGATATTGAAGAAGTAACTTGCATTAAAACAGAATTACAAAGAAAGAGACTTACAAGATTACAAAAACGAAGAACACGAAAGTAAGTGAAAAAAAAAGAGAGGAGGAAGGGCCTCTCAAGTAAAAACTTGAGTATGACAGGTCCTCCCAAGCCTTTGGCAAGGTTTTGGTCGAGCCAATATGATCTCCTCTCTTCTGAAATGTCAACCCATCTCAAGGAGAGAAGGGGAGAGTATTTATAGCCCAAAGAGTGGACTGTTTGCATTCCAAAACTGTCCCTCCACTTGAACCACAGAGTAACCAATTTATACAGATAATCACAAGCTAGTGTCTTCTTCAAAGATGTATATATTGATGTCTTCTGTCCACCCTCAAAATTTGGCCGCCAATAGACTTTTGTAGCCAAAGTTATGACAGTTTTAATAAATAATGTCATTCTGTCTATTTCAATTCAGACTTTCCAATGGCCGAAATGTGAATGGGTTTTTTCATACTAAGATGCCCTCAAATAAAAATGATTTCTTCAAAAGAGTTGTCCGGAAATATCTCCTCTTTCACATTACAAAAGATCAGCTCGAATTGATGTCCACATCAGGAGAAATGTCAATATTTGTGTGCTCCTTTTATTTCTCATCCAGAATGGTTGGCTGGGATTCAATGCATATTTTGGGCCCCTTTTTGTTATTATTAGGCCTTGAAATTTTTATCCTGGACTCCTTAAATTTTCCCCCGAACTATGGTGGAGAATAATGGAATTTGGACTTCTGTATTTAGCCCAGTAAATCAATCTTCATGAATAGTCCAGTTTCTTTACAGATTCTTTGTTCTTGTTTGTGAGAACCATATGACCCTTCAAATGGAATAATTGGCTCATGGTACCTTATAATGAAATGTTTTATATTGAAAGTAGAATCCTAAAAAACAAGAACCACACAATTTGGATTAGTATAGTGATAGTTATTATTTAGACAGTAAACTGACTCAATTGGACAACTTCTAAAAATGCTCAAAAATTATACTTAATATTAAAACATTAATATTTCACACAAATTATGCACATTTTATATAAAACCAGTAAATGGAGTATATAATAAGTCATGAAAATATTAATAACATCAACTCCCCCACACTTAGTTTTGTGCATGTCCTCATGTGCAACAAATATAAAAACATAACAAAATCATTTTCACTCACCAACAAATATTAAAATTTTGTTTTCTCCAATCAGGGGAGGTTTAGACTATTTCACTCATCCATTTTGAATTCCACCACAAGTTGTTACAGAAACAATTTTCCAAAACTAATTCATTTTTTTCATGCTCAAATTTAGAAATGGAAAATGTGGACACTCAAAACTCACACCCTCAAGATGATAAAATTCATTTGTGGAGGTTCACTCTTTCACCAACCAAAAGTAAAAATCTTAGAGTTTGAAAGATCTCTCAACTTCCAATATCTATCCAAAGTGCACAAGAATCAAGAGGTCTTTTTAAGGGGTTTTCCTGTGGCTATGGGACAGTAGGAGTATAATGTCCAAGAGAGAGAATAAGAGGGTTAAAACACCAACATAGAAAAAGCAATGCACATTTTTTTTGAAATAAAACATGGAAGGAAATGAAAATACATATTTACAAGGGAATGATTGTGTGAAGAAAGACACAATAGATGAAGAAAATATGAATGTAATGAGAAGATGAAATATTTACAAAACACAAAACTTCTCCCAATAAGAATATAATACAAGTGTTTTTTTTCTTTTTTTTTCTTTGTTTTTTTTGAAAGTTGACCTTGAAACAGATCTCACACTCATATCCCAACCCATGTTTGATCTCCTCATGATACTAATTATAATATTTATAATAAGATCAAAGGTTGAGGAAGAGTGATTTTTGACCTACCCAAGACACAACCCATTTTTTCAATTTTTTTTTGATTTTTTTGATTTTTTTGATTTTTTTTATTGAACACTTTGCAAAAATATTTGTACAATATTTCATAAACATACATAAATTCCCAAAACTCACTAAATTACAACCTCTCCCCCACATTGAAATGGATGCTTGCCCTCAAGCAGATGATAACTCGTTGAAAATCAATAATAGGGTACCCAAAAAATGAAATCCATTCCCCCCCACACTTAAATTTCAAAAAATTATGCAATGAAAATCTATGTTGATATTGGGTGGGAAAAGGTATTGGGCTTGTAATGTGGCTATCAAAGAAAAGGTTTTCATAGGCTCGAAGGGGCTTTCAAAAGGAGGATTAATGTAAGAGAAATGGGAGGCTATTTGGCTATTGTGATTCTCATGTGGTTCAAAAAATGCCTCTATCATATTAATGCACACTAAGGTAGGAAATTCATCTCGAAGGTCCATAAAATCAAGATTCAAAAATGGGGGTGAAAATTCACATTTTGAAAAGATGTCCATAGGTGGCCTTGGCATGAAAGCTAATGTTGGTTCTCATGGTTGGGGAAAATCATTTTCCAAATAAAAAATTGAGCATTCAAAATTTGTTGGTTTTGACACACTATTCTTTATCCAAAGTCACGATGAAAATACAAAATTTTTGAGATTAAAACATGCCTATTGATTCCCCAAAATGGTTGGACAAAATTTCAAAACTCGATGGTGAGTAAGCATGATTCATAATTTTTTTGTATTTTTTTAAGTGATTGTTTTTTTTAGTTTTTTTTTGGTTTTTTAGGTTTTTGTTTTTGTTTTTTTATAATGATACACCCAAAAAAAAGATAAAGTGAAAAATAAAGGTTTTGATAAAGAAAGTGGTAAAAAAATGAAAGAGAGAGGAAGAAGAAGAAATAGGTAGAGAGAGGAAGAGATAGAGGGAGTTAAAGGGAAAGAGGTGCCCCCTGGTTTGGATTTGGCAGGTCGCCATCTCCATCTAGTGGTTGGTCGACTGGAGAAGTTGGGGATCCAGTAGAAGTCGATGTTGATCCAAGATTGTGGGATGTTACTTGAAAAAGAAAAATCATTATTCATATAATGAAAAACTAAAAAGAAATTGAAATTTCACAAAAGTAAAAGAAAACATGGGTTGCCTCCCAAGAAGCACTGCATTTATTTGTCTACAGCTAGACAATTGCAATGGACTACCCATAGTCTAACGGTGGCCATCGTATTTTCTCAACTCTAGTGTGCTTCCAGAAAAACTTCTCCTCTGGGAGGCCTGGTGATTCATTGGATAATTTCTTCCCATCCTTGTTGGTGTGCTTTCAATTCAATGGGGGTGGAAAGAGAATATTTCTATCCTTGCTTTGGTCTTCAACCTGAGGAATGATGTTATCCACAAAGTTCTGGTTTTCTATGCTTGGAAATTCAGGAAGATAGATTAATTCTGGTGGTTCATTTATGTAAGGATCAGATAACACAAAACCACAGTATGAGATCCCAATTGTTTTTGACTCATTTATTTCATCACTTACCGATGTAGAGTAATGGGGATCAGTGGAGTCATAAGACTGGATACAATTTTCAATATCCTTTATATCAATGTTGTTCGCCAAAGAATTTTCAATTTCAACCTCACCAGTGATCACTTTATTAATTAGGGTACAAATATCACACACATCACTACCATCAGGACAATATAAACACATTGGTTCAGGGTTCACTTCACATATAATAGAATTTTTAGAATCATGGATAGGAAAGCATGAATGTGGGATAATCAGATTTGAATCAACAAATGAGTATTCAAGTTTATTTTCTTTATTATCATCCATATTGGAGCATTGGAGGTCAGGGGTCAGATGAGATTCCAAAGAGTTTTCAAGATCCTTTAGGTCAATGGAGTCTACATTTGTAATGCCTACATCAACTTCTCCATTTATGACTTGGCTAATGAGGATACAATATTCACAAACTCCTCTATTAGTAGAACATGAAGAACATGATGGATTGGGATTCAATACCCTCTCATAGAGAGTTTCATAAGCATGGATAGAGAATACAGATTGATTCTCTAATGGGTATCGCATGGATTGAAAAATATTGAACTTGACCATTTTGTCACCAAATTCCATGGATAAGATGCTAGCATGGACATCAATTTTGGTTTTAGATGTCATAAGGAATGGTCTTCCTAGAATCAGAGGAGATTGGAAAGAAGTTGTCTCACCTTCCATGTCAAGGACATAGAAGTCAGCTGGGAAGATAAGATCATTGACTCGGACAAGGACATCCTCAATTATTCCCTCAGGACTGGCTGTGCTTCGATTGGATAATTGAATGAAAACACTCGTTGGATGTAAGGTACCTAGACCAAGGTTAGAGAATATGGATTTGGGCATGACATTAATTGAGGCTCCTAGGTTTATGAGTTCATCATCAAAGTTTGAACATCCAATTTGGCATGGAACCATAACGGTCCCTAGATCTTTGCACTTAATGGGTATGGACTCTTGGGTTGAAACATTTTCGAAGGTCCTAAGTTTCCTCTTGTGGGTGCACAACTCCTTGAGAAACTTGGCATACTTAGGAATTTGTTTTATGGCCTCTAAGAGGGGAATGTTGACTTCAACACGTCTAAACATGTTGAGCATTTCAGGATCAGGTTCAAAGGACTTCCTTGGTTTAGAAACAGCTTGAGGAAAAGCAATTAGATTCCTAAGTGAAATTGAAAGAGGTGAGGGAATGGTTTTAGGTTCCTTTTCAAGTTTCTTTTTATTTTCATTTTCTAGGTCAACAATCAAAGGAGGTTTGGAGGACTTATCTTGAGGCATATAAATTTTCTTTCCTGATCTAAGTGCAATTGCACTTACATTACCCTTGGGGTTGGGTAATGGTTGATCTGGAAGTTGGGAAGAATTAGATGGTTGCTGCTGACTAAGGTGGGATGCCAGTTGACCAATTTGGGTTTCAATGTTCTTGAGGCTAGAATGGGTAAAAGAGGCAAGATCTTCCACTTCACTTTCCCATGGTTTCTTGGAAGAAGAGGCTTGTCCCGGATTGGGATTACCTTGATTTTGGTTCTTGAGAAAGTGATTGTATTGGTTTTGGAATTGAGAAGGCTCACAAGGATAATAGAATCCAGGAGGAGGATTGTTCCTTTGAGGTTGAGGAAGAAAAGGATAAGGTTGTTGGAAGTTACCAAAACCTTGACCATATTGAAACTGGTTTGGGTTTTGAGGAGATAATTGAGGGGGATGAGATATGGGATTACCATACCCAAGGCCTTGGTTATAGGAAGAAGAGAAGGTCTCAGAGTGAGGTTGGTTGAAGTTTCTAACAAACTGACCTGATAGTTGAGGGTTGGTGTTCCACTGAGCATATACTGCATTGAGCTCCATTGATCCAAATGAATCATATTTATCCTCTTGTATTTGTGTACATGTGTCAGTTGGATGGGATGGAGAGTTGCATATTCCACAATTTTTGACAGGTCCAGAAAACATTGATTGTGGAGAAGACGAGGTTGGGGATTTGGTAGCCACAACTAGTTGTCGCACAAGACCTGTAAGTTCACTCATCCACTCGGTCATCTTGTTCGGATCAATTGATTGATTATCTTGGGCTTGTTTGACTTGAGCATGTGCTCGAGTATGGAATCGTTGTGTGTTTGAAGCTATACTACTTATGATATCTCTTACTGCTGTATGAGTTTTATCAACAAGAGCACCGCCACTTGCGGCATCTATGAGAGTTCTATCCATAGCCAATAAACCCTCATAGAAGTATTGGATCAAGAGTTGTTCATCGATTTGATGGTGTGGATAGGTTGCAACAAGCTTTTGAACCTCTCCCAGTACTCATGGAGTGATTCACTTGGGAACTGATGGATACCACTTATTTCCTTTTGGATAGAAGTAGTACGAGAAGCGGGAAATAATTTTTCTAAGAAAAGTCGCTTCATGTCATTCCATGTGGTTATGGAACCAGGAGGGAGGTAGTAAATCCATGACTTGGAAGTGTCATCTAGGGATAAAGGGAATGCTCAGAGTTTTATTTGTTCCTCAGAAACCCCTTGAGGCTTCATAGTAGAGCACACCACTTGGAACTCTTTAAGGTGGAGATATGGATCCTCACCGGCTAGCCCGTGGAAATGAGAAAGAAGATGAATCAAACCCGATTTGAGTTCAAAGTCAGCTTCTATGTTTGGATATTGAATACCAAGAGGTTGGTAATTCATATCAGGGGCAACGAGTTCTTTAAGGGTTTGTTCCCTAGGATTGGCCATATCTAATTCAATTAGTTGGACAAGGACTAGTTCTTGAATTATTTGATTATCTCTTATGTTACTCCTAAGTTGGCGAAGTGTTCCCTCAATTTTAGGTTCAAACAAATCCGAGGGATTTTTTGGGAGGCTACGAGGCATTTAGAGAGATTTTTGAAGAAAAAGGAAGACAAGTTTTTCTTTGTATTTTTTTTTCAATTTTTTTTAAATTTTGTTTTTTTTTGGGTTTTTTTGACAATAACCAGAAACTAATGACTACTTAAAGCACCATCCCCAACAATGACTCCATTTGAAATGCGCGGCCGATTGTTGCCTATTGACCAGTCAAAGTTGCGGTGCTCTACTAATGTGTATAGCAGCACTCGGGTCGAATCCTCGACGATGATACTTTGAAATAGTCGTTTGTTTTTAGTTGATTGTATTCTGATTGGGTTTTTTTTTCAGAGCTTAATTGAAATGACTAATTGATTATGATTAATTTAACAAATTGATAATTATTGGGGTGAGTTCATCATTAGGTTAGTTAAACTTGTGATATCCTTGAGATTTGCTTTATATTGCATTTAAATTAACACCCATGTCACAAGTTGACGTTGATTTGAATTCCCAAGTGTTAAGGCTTTAATCCATGCCTTAAATTAACTTAGGGTTCTAATATTGATAATATCTTTTTTATGGTAGTGTATTTATGGTTCCAATAATCCATGGAAACCACATGTTAAACAAAACAAGTCATTAATCCATGACATGCTAAGTCCAACATACACAATGTTAATTCAACGAATACTCATCGAGCGAAAGCTCTCAATCGCTTAATATACCTAAATTAAAACTCACCCCAATGAGAGATTTAATTAGACATTAAGATGGTTATTAATCTGGTAATATATGTTTATGGTGATGAATTATAAAGAGAAGAAAAATAAAGGGACAAGATAAGAGTAGTGCACCGAACACACACACAAACGATGAAGAAAATTAAAAACGGATTTTTGATTGAATGAGGAAGCAAAAGAAGGGAAGGGGATTCAACTAAATTTAAACTATTTTAAGAACATAAATATTAAACTACAGAAGGTGGATGAGAATAAGAGATATTTAAGAAGTAACTTGCATTAAAACATAATTACAAAGAAAGATACTTACAAGATTACAAAAACGAAGAACACGAAAGTAAGTAAAAACAAAGAGAGGAGGAAGGGTCTATCAAGTAAAAACTTGAGTATGGAAGGTCCTCCCAAGACTTTGGAAAGGATTTGGTCGAGCCAATATGATCTCCTCTCTTCTGAAATGCCAACCCCTCTCAAGGAGAGAAGGGGAGAGTATTTATAGCCCAAGGAGTGGACTGTTTGCATTCCAAAACTGTCCCTCCACTTGAACCGCAGAGTTACCGATTTAGACAAATGAATCACGATCTAGTGTCTTCTTCAAAGATATATATATTTATTTCTTATGTCCACCCTCAAAATTTGGTCGTCAATAGACTTTTGTATCCAAAGTTATGGCGATTTTAATAAATAATGTCGTTCTGTCTATTTCAATTCAGACTTTCCAATGGCCGAAATGTGAATGAGTTTTTTCATACTAAGATGCACTCAAATAAAAATTATTTCTTTAAAAGAGTTTTCCTTAAGTATCTACTCTTTCACATTGAAAAATCTTAGCTCGAATTGATGTCCACATCAGGAGAAATGTCAATATTTGTGTGCTCCTTTTATTTTTCGTCCAGAACGGTGGGCTGGACTTCAATGCATATTTTGGGCCCCTTTTTGTTATTATTAGGCCTTAAAATTTTTATCCTGGACTCCTTAAATTGTTCACCGAACTATGGTGGAGAATAATGGAATTTGGACTTCTGTATTTATCCCAGTAAATCAATCTTCATGAATAGTCCAGTTTCTTCACAGATTCTTTGTTCTTGTTTGTGAGGACCATATGACCCTTCAAATGGAAGAATTGGCTCATGGTACCTTCACAGGAGGTGTTATGACCCAGCAGTTGCAGGACCCATTTTCAGAAACGCTTTATACGAGCGTAGCAGTTTGCAGGAGCTGTTCCCATCAAGGTTCGAAAATCTTCTAGTCCAATTCTCTGTTATAAATAACATCATTAAATCACAGTTCAAATTATACGTTGACATCTCTACTGCAAAATTTCACTACGAATTGAAAATTGAAATTCCAAGTTCGAAATTTAAAAATATTCGAAGAAGATAACTGGGATTTTGAATGGGAATTTTCTAATGGGAAACTCCGATGGTAGTTTCCATTGGAAATTTTCCAGTGAGAATTTGCAATGTGAATTTACAGTGCGAATTTCCAGTGCGAATTTCAACTGGGAGTTACTACTGGGAATTTGCAACAAAAATTTCCAATGGGTATTTACAGTGTGAATTTGCAGTGCAAATTGGCAGTGCAAATTGGCAGTGCGAATTGGAAGTGCGAATTTGTAGTGCGAATTTCCCAGTGGGAAATAGTAGTTTTAATTTGCAACTCCAAATTCAAATGAGAATTTCCACTAGATCCAATGGAAGCACCATTAAACAAATTATAGACAACTGTGATCTAACACTTTGTGAAAAAAAATTGTACATCACAGAATGAAAGCAAGGGACCTCAATCTGAATGCTCTACAAGCTGCAGAGGCCATAGATTCATTTGATTTAAATGTTGTTCAAAATTTCTCTGACTGCTACGTCACGGAGCATAGCAATGAGGACATTACAAACTCAAAGAGCAGTGTAGAAATTAGCATCAACATATAGGAAGTCCCAAATTTGGAATAAATCACCCCATGTGAAAACATTTCTAAAGAAAGCAGTACATAGAGACCAAGTATTGGGATGGCTTTTAAATATGATTCAGATGCTTATTCATTTTATGTTGCTTATGGAGGCATTGTGAGTTTCAGTGTACGGAAACAGTATGTTAACAAACATAAAAAGGACAAAAGTTTGGTAACATCCACATTGTATACATACAACAAAGAAGGATGCTGAAGAGTAGACAAATGTGATGTCAATGTCAAAAAGCCACGTGTAGAAACAAGGACTAATTGTCCAGCACGAATGGGAGTTGTATACATGTCCAATAACCAATATGAGTGCACACAATTTGTTGAGGATCATAACCATCCCTTACATGCTCCCAGGACCATGCATTTCATGAGGTCACAAAGACGCATTAGTGATGCACAAGGTGCCAAATTGGATGTTAGTGACAGAGTTGGTCTAAAGCCCGGTGATTCATTTTCACTTGCAACAATTATTGCAAGTGGCTCTGCCAGTCTTGGATATACACGAGTGGACCAACTGAACTATCTATGGTCCAAAAGACAAAGGGAGTTGCAACTATGTGATACTGATGGTATGTTACAATACCTAGAGAAGCAATCAAGAGAGAACACGTCATTCGCATACTCAGTGCAACTTGACATGTGTGGTCAAATTAGCAACATTTTTTGGATTGACCCGAGAATGAAGGTTGATTATGATCATTTCAGAGACATTGTCATGTTTGACACTACCTTAAACACAAACAAGGAGTCTAGGCCTTTGGGAGTGTTTGTCGGTATAAATCATCATAAGGAGATTGTAATTTTTGGTGCAACATTGTTATATTATGAGACTGCAGACTCATTTAGTTTTCTGTTTAATAGATTTATTGATTTTCATGGAGGCAAACATCCAAAGACAATTTTCACAGATCAAGATGCAGCTATGTGTAAAACAATTGGATTGACACTACCTACAACAAGACATGGCCTATGCACCTGGAACCTAATTCAAAATGGAATGAAACACTTGGCCCATGTAATGAGATATGACTCGACAGTGTTGGAAAAATTGAAAAAATGCATGTATTGCATTGTAGAGTTTTCAAAATTTGAAACAATATGGAAAGAAATCCAACTACATTGCAGTGATACGAATTCAACATGGATAGAAGATATGTACAAAGTCAAAGAAAAATGGGCTCATTGTTTTATGAAAACTGCATTGACATTAGGAATTCGAAGCACACAGTTAAGTGAAAGTTTCAATGGTGTATTAAAGGATTAGTTGAATCATAGACTTAATGTGTTGGAATTCTTCCAACAATTTTAGCGTGTGTTGGAGAAGAATAGGTATCGAGAAATGAAATCTGAATTTGATGGAAGGGAAAAGCTTCCACACAATCATTTTCCATATCATCCGATCATGGTTCAAGAAAGTCATTTGTATACTCAAAATCTATTTGATCTTTTCCAGCATGAACACCAACTATGTGGTTCTTGTTTCATTAAGTCTTGTAATGAAATTGTTTCCCCAAAATGGTATCTTGTGGCAATGAAAGGTTTGTCAAATTATTTTAGAGTGGAAGTGAACCAATAATCACCTGTCATAATTGGTTGTACTTGTTTGAAATTTGAAAGTTATGGATATTTGTGTTGTCATTCTTTGAAAATATTAGAAAGGTTGGATGTGCAATCCTTTCCAGAGTTATATATCTATAAGAGATGGACAAGACAAGCCCGGGACATACAGTTGGAAGACATCACAATTAATCATGCTGAAGAGGATGTGGTAGCAAGAAAAGCTCAATGTTACCAATAGTTGGTACGAATGGCAATAAATCTTGTAACAGAATCCTGTGACTTTGAAGAAGGATATAGAATTGGAATGTCAAATTTAAAAAATTATGCCAGAGAATTGTAGGACGCCAAAAAGAATATAACCTCAAAATGCAGTAAACAACAGGCTAACAACCAAGGTCAACAACAGTGTAAAACATCATTTAAGAGAAAAGATAAAAGGAAAGGCGGTGACAAGCTGAAAAGTTGTCTAGAGCAGGCAAGAAAACGCATCAAAAACCGGTGCAAAGTCACAAATCAAGAGACTACATAACTGGTACTGCATTGTTATTATTTAATTCTGTTATTGAAATAATACATTTAATGTTGTCATGGCTAATTATTGTTATAATGATGTTTCAGGTAACAACTAGAGAACCGACAAATAGTGGTTTTAATGGAAAAAATTTCATATATGTCAATGTAAGTACTGTACATTAGGTTACAAAACATTTGATATTCAAACCAATTTCTGAACAGTTAGTTTTTCAATCACTTGTTGTTTTGATTCGAGAATTTCCAGTGCACATTTGGCGTTGAATTCGCACGGGAAATTTTCTCTCGGGTTTTTCCAGTGGAAATTCTCAGTGGAAATTCCCAGTCCAACTGGAACTGGTAATTATGAAATGCATTATAAATTACACGTGCAGTTGATTTATAATTTCCAACTGAAAACCATTTTTAGAATGTACATAGTGTTTTTGTACTGTTGCGCAATGATCTTTATTTTGGGATTTCTCGGTGGCAGTTCCCAGTACAAACTGTCACTGAAACTTCCCAGCAGAAATTCCCAGTGGAACTTCCCAGTGGAAATTCTCAGTGGAAATTCCCAGTGCAAATTCCCAGTGGAAATTCCCAATGGCAACAGAGGAGAAGAATATTTTTGTAGAAAAATCATACCCTATAGCTCAGAATATAATTTCCACCATTCCATGGGTAAAACATGCTTGGACCCCCTATCCTGGATCCACTATTGTATACACACCATAGTATGAATCTACCTAGTCAGCCTATGGTGCTTCCGAATATTCATACTCTTCTATCCCTAATTATTCACCCAGCCAGTGTCTACTAAGCCTAGTGGACCATGTTCCAACCATGAAACCACCATTGAGAGCTACATTGATACCAACATCATAGCACTACATATAATGTGATATTTAAAACCTTATAAAAAAGTTCTGTTATTATTTTCTTACGTTAATGAACTATTTTATTCAATGCTAACATGCATAAATAATGTTATAATAATGTTGTAGGGAAATGCAACAGAACCGTTGAATACTGGTTACCATTATGATAGTTTCATAAATCTCAATGTAAGTACAGGTTGTTCTGTATCTTCAAAACCTACAAATTTAAAAACAGTTCGCAGCAGTTGATATGTTGTCCTATTTGAAATCTTATGCAACCCTTTTGTTAGTTATCATTGTAGTTGTTAATATATAATTATTGATGCAATTAGGAGCCAACAAGGAGGAACTTTCCACTACTGATGATGCAACATTCAGCAACGGCTACAAATGGGACTGACAACCTAAATATGAGGACCGAAAACTCATTGCAAGCATTTCGGAATTCAATTGATACACAACTTCAACTGCAGATGTCATCAGAATATGCAACTTCTTTTGAAAATCAGTTTTTATAATTGAATTTGTTGGTGAAGATAGGGAAATTGTAAAAAGAATATTGTAAACGAACAAACTGCAAATGTCCCCTCCCATTTTACAATGAAATAGTTCAGTGTAAAATTCCAATTTGATTTCCCAGTTGCAATTTGTATGCCTAATAAAATGAGAGTGCAAGTAAAAATGACAGTGTAACGCCTAATAAAAAGATGTAAATGAAACTGAAAATTACCACAGTTTGGAGTGGGAGTTCCCACTCGAAATTCTCAGTTGGAAGTTATATCCACAACCAGTTTCCGTTAAAAGAACTGATCCACACTGTATAGTGGGAAATTCCACAGGGAATTTCCAATGTAAATTCCCAGTTAAAATGTATATACAAAGACAGTTTACATTGAACCAACTGTTCCACAATTTACAATGTGAAATTGCAACTGGGAATTTCCAGTGGAAATTCCCAGTTGAAATTTCTATGCACACCCAGTTTCCAGTGAAAGATGTGACTCCAGAGACTACAAGCAGAAAATGGCCCAAAAAACCAGTGGAAATTCCCAAAATACTAGTGGAAATTCCCAGTTAAATTTTTAGTGGAAATTCCCGGTTGAAATTTCTATGCACACCCAGTTTCCAATGAAAGATGTGACTCCAGAGACTACAAGCAGAAAATACCAGTTCAACACCCTTCATAGGATTAAATCAATAGAAGATATATGTAAATGGTTATCCAGATAAGAAAATTACCATTTTCACCCAATGTAACACCCAAAAAAGTGATGAAAATCAAACTGTAGAGTTGTACAGTGGAAATTTCTACTAGAATGTTCCAATGAAAATTCCCTATTAATAATTCTATGAAAAAAAAGATTCCTAATTATTCTAAAAAAATAATGCATACTAAAAAGACAACGAACATAGCAACACCTATCATAAAACCAATGTTTGTTAATCCTGACAAGAAATTACCCATTTCCACCCACCAACACCATCACAAAAAGTCATAGTAATAATTTTTGTTACAGGAGAACCAATTTTCGGTTACATTACAAAGGTCATTTAACATTCATCATTGCTTCTGACTGCAACCAAATACTTCCGAATCTCAGCATCGATCTCCGTTTTCGTTCTCCCAGGATCATTTAAGAAGTAATGCGCCATAAACAAGCGCCGCTCAATAAGTTATTTTTCTGTCAAACATTCTGGCACTTCAAATCCTATAGCCAAACATTCCATGATATAACAAATGATGACACCGCAATCCAAAGTCACATCTCCCTGTTGTAGCGTCTTCTCAATTGTCATGTCCCATTTATGTGCCTTTAACTTCTCGGAATGAACTAAGCTGAAAACTTCCTCCAAATATGATTTCTGTAAAAAAAATTCAATGATTAGTCCAACTGTTAATGTATTCGAAATTATATTGTACAATGAATAATAACTTACACAAAAACTGCATCTTTAAGGAACAAATCGCTTGCTCTCGTGATTCGAATGAGTTGCATTGAGTTATAATATCAAAACACCTTTTTTTTCAAATCCATGACTAATAAAGTCCAATGGATATTATCAGAATTTACCTAGAAAAATAAAAAGAGTGGAGCTCCTCATACCTGCAACTATTGGTCGCTTCAAAAAACTGTCCTTTAATTTCTGGTTTTTTGAATACAGAACTCCCTATAAGCCAATAACAAAAGGAAATGTAAGAATGTAGTAACCCTTAACTGTAGACATGTTTTCAACATGAAAACTGCCAAAATATGATCTTTATTGTATGAAAAATTAAGGACAATCTTACGGTAAAGGTGCTTGGCATGAACGAACATCTTTCCACGTCGGCAATGCCATCCATACTCCGAAGCCGACATTTTTCTTGAATGATCACCGTATATGCATCTATGACCTATTCTACAAAATCGAAATTAATAAAAGAGAAGGCAGTGCTGATTAAAGAAACTAATCCGAAAACATACCGTACTAGAAGTGCACCTCTTCTGTAACAAATCAATAATGTTTTTCATATTGATCTGATGTGTTTTGTCACTAGATTTCCATACCACAATACTGTTGTCATGAAAGGTCATTATTAATTTTTTTACAATGTAAACTATGTGGAAAGAAATTATAATAGAAATTCAATAGCATTACCTGTCCCCATCTGCATCAACCAACATCTGCATCAGTCTTCTATCATTAGTTTTCACTATATTATGTTGCATTACCCACTTAGAAATTAATTGGGATATCTTTCCAAATGTTGTCGGCCTCTTTGTCCCAGTCAGCTGTGGATATATATATGGAGACTGACACTTCGGTTTCCTCGTCCTACTCTTGACACCTCTAATCAAAGACGTTTGTATCTTAGAGGCACAAGAACCTGGAATGGACTGGTCAAAACGTTTTGGCCCTTCATTGCCCAATTCTTCATTCATATCTTCCTCCTCATTTTTCTCCAAAATAGTTCCTCCACCCTATTAGCATCATGAATATCCTTTGTGCTACCTTCATTTACAGCAACTGAAGTTGTAATCTTTTCTATTTCAATATATTCACTCCCAATATCCTCTAAAATAGTTTCTTTTTACTCATTGGAAACTGTTTTAACCTCTTCCTTCCCCTTCTACTTCGCTTTCAAAACCAGAATCCGTCTACTCTGTAGCTTTGTTTGGGCCTCCAGTCTCTTGACCCACTTACGAAGTTTCAAATTCTCCACATAGCAGCCTAAAGACTCCTCCTTTGAAACAACTGTCATGTGTCGCCTCATGGTAAAAGGAACTTTTTCTTCATCAACTACCTGCAGACTAGGTACTGTCACATCAGAAGGCCTTGAATGAAGCCTGGGGCTCTACCTAGACTTAGTTGGAGTCTGGATTGCATAGAAGAAACATAATTACAGATGTTATAAAGTATTCTAAAAGTAAAGGACTATTTAGTAACATATTCTACTAATAGTACCTTGGTAGATTCTTGTACAGCGGCGTCAAAATCTTGCAAACTCCACCGAACAAATAAAGGATCACCTTATCTTTTCGGTGAAACATTCCCAGACTTCTCAAGATACCAATACTTTAATATTTAATATTGTTAGGAAATACTAAACCAAAATTGGAAAATTAATCAGCTAAATAAAGTTGACGACCTTACCAATAAGCTAACAACGGAGCCAACAACTTTTAATGGGAAACTGTGATTTTTTGTCACTGATGTGACAAGATGGTCATGAATACCAGCAGCCCAAAAAAACCTCTTCACTTTCGAGATATCATCAAAATAAGGAACAAAATTACAACCGACATATGAACCAGATGTGGGAAAAAATAATGTGGCGCACGCAAACAAGCAAAGCAAACATGCAACATCGGAGAAATCTTGTTCTTCCCTTGCTTCAATAGTGTCAAGAATAGCTCTCCATAAAACACCCTATATTAATAACCGGCCCACATGCGCAAACCTTCTTCTCAAAAGGGCTGAGTTATTTGGCCGTAATGTGTATGGAGATGATAAAGGAAACTGACCATCCTCAATGCCAAATATATCATGGATTTCATCAACTGTTAATTCCATCATCCTACCACCTATATCAAAACTTTTTAATTGAACATTTTACCTATTTAATACTAATAAAATAGAACCATCTATTTTTTTACAATCATCAAAGGGAACTCTATTTTCAACAAATACTTTAAACAATTTCCAAAATGGCATCTTCTGAAGAAATGTAATGTGATTCTCAGTGAGCTTAGGCCTAATCTCATGAAAAAATTTCTATAGCCCAGTCATTGAAGACCTGTAGTGGGTGATAGATGATATAGATTCTTCTTATGTAATAAAAAAAACCAGTATACCAAAAAAATTAGCTTATTCAATGTCAATATTAACATAAGGAAAACAAGTGACGACATTACCAAAAAAAATTGTGCAATTTCAACTCATTCTAAAAACAGATCTATAGTTTGTAATAAGAAATGAATTCAATAGGGAATTTTCAGTGGGAATTTGCAGTAGGGATTTCCAGGGGGATTTTCAGTGCAAATTTGCAGTAGGGATTTCTAGGGTGGATTTCCAGTGCGAATTCCCAGAATTTCTAGTGGAAATTCCCACTGGGAATTTGCAGTAACAAATTCAAGTGGAAATACCCATGCCAACAGTAGGAAAACATGGTGTACAATTTGAACTCCTCATTATGGTTTCCGGTTGGAAATTATAAATGATTTCCGTAAGGAATTTGCAGTGGGAATTTGCACTGAGGGGTTTCTATATAAATTTTAAAAGGAAAATTCCAATGGAAATATCGATGCGAACTGTAGAAAAAGGCGGTTCGAATTTCCAGTGGGAATATGTGGTGTGAATTTCCAGTAGGAATTCCAGAGGGAAATTACAGTCGGAATTTCCGGTCTAATTTTCTAGTTGAAATTTGTAGTGTGAATTTCTGGTGGAAATTTGCGGTGTGAATTTCTAGTGGAAATTTGTAGTGACAAACTTCAGTGAAAATACCCATACCGACAGTAGGAAAACACAGTGTAAATTTTCAACTTAATCTAACAATGGTTCTACACATTCCATAGGGAATTTTCACTGGGAATTTGCACTAGGAATTCCCAGTAGAAATATCGATACCAACAGTAGGACAAGATGGTGTACAATTTCAACTCAATCTAATTATGGTTTTACAGTTGGAAATTATAAATGAATTCCACTGGTAATTTCCACTTAGAATTTCCTCTGGGAATTTCCACTGCGAATTTCCACTGGGAATTTCCACTGGGAATTTCCCCTGGGAATTTCCCCTGGGAATTTCCCGTGGGAATTTCCCGTGGGAATTTCCACTGGGAATTTCCACTGGGAAGTTCCACTGGGAATTTCTGCTGGGATGTTCCACTGGGAATTTATGCTAGGATGTTCCAGTGACAGTTTGTATTGGGAACTGCCATGGAGAAATCCCAGAAGAAAGATCACTTCCCAACAGTACAAAAACACGATGTACATTCAAAAAATGGTTTTCAGTTGGAAATTATAAATCAACTGCATGTGTAATTTATACTGCATTTCAGAATTCCCAGTTCTAGTTGGACTGGGAATGTCCACTGAGAATTTCCACTGGCAAAACCCCAGAGAAAATTTCCAGTGTGAATTCAACGCCAAATGTGCACTGGAAATTCTCGAATCAAAACAACAAGTGATTGAAAAACTAATTTTTCAGAAATTATAAATTGTAAATGACATTCAATGTGGCTTCCCAATTGGGAGACCAATGCGACACTTGAAATTCCCAGTCTGAATTTCCAGCGGAAATCCCCATGGAAACAAAGGCAATTTATAGAATAAAATTTCAACTAAATTCCAAAAATTGTTCTGTGGTTGTAAATCCTGAATGAATTACCACTGGAATAACTGGGAATTACCACTGGGAATTCAATTAATACAAGGTAATTACCACTGGGAATTCCTAATGGGAATTTCCGATGAGAATTTCTAATGGAAATTTCCAATGGGAGTATCCATGGAGAACAGCACCGAAACAATAATTGAAAAAAAATAGAATGACATGAATACAAAAAAAACAGTGAATACAAATTCTCAGCTACCCGTAGGAAATATCCATTGGGAATCCACACTGGAGAATGGCATGAATTTTCAAAAACTATACAACCAATAATTGGAACTGCAAATTTCCATATGAAATTTCTAATTTGAATCAATTTGGAATTAGAAATCAATTCAGTTGATGAAATATAAATTGTCAGAGAAAAATGGAATGCAATTTTACAATTCAAATACCCAATGAAAATTGCAATTTAAATTTCCCACTATAGACTAGTAGATGAAACTACACACAAGTAGTGGAAAAAATTAAGGAAAATAACTAACAGTAAAAATTCAAACTACAAAGTTACTATGAAAATGTCAAACAAACATTAACAGTTTGTGTAATACTCCTAAAGCACAAAAATCCCTATTAACTGTATCATTACAACCAAAAGAATAAAGAATAACTGAAATAGAAATGAATCTCAATGACTCACACAAAGAAAAAAGAAGAAAAGAAATAGAAATGACATAAACCACCTGACATCTTCTATCGTCGTCGGTTGAAACTGCACAAAGGCTCACCGACAACTTCACCGATGCCTTCAGCAAATGGATGTCTGAGGGAATCGGTGGAAAGTTTCTCTGAGGGATTCACCTCAGGTTTCCTCACCGAGGTTTTCGTTGAGGTGCGATGGCTTTCACCTCAGTGCGACGATATTGAACAAATCGACCGACAGTTTCTCCGACGGGTTTCAGCCAAGGTTTTTCCAAACCACCACTGTAGGGTTCCGCCGACGTGCGTCGGTTCCTATGATGGATTCACCTCAAGTTTCCTCACCGAGGGTTTCTCTGAGGTGTTCCAGCTTTCATGTCGGTATGACGATGTCTCTCGAATCGGCCGACAACTTCTCTGATGGGTTTCACCGAGGGTTTCACCAAACCAGGGCTGTAGGGTTCCACCGATACGACCACCAAATTTTTGGAACCATGATTTTAAACTCGATCACCGACCAAACTAATATAATGGCCCCCCAATGTCTTAACCACGTGGCAGCCATCCAACGGCCAACCTGAGGGTCAGGTCGAGAGCCCCACTTGAGACGATAATTTTCACAGTTCTCCCATCCTAGTCCTAGAACACATTCACACTACTACAAATATGGGCTTTAAAAATGATAGAAATAACATTCATCAATGATAAAAAATTCCCTAATATTGTAACATCCTTTAAAAGTTGATGACTTTTATCATCCCTCAAAATATCACTGATTAAATGTCACTTCATCAATGGTAAAAAAAATTAATAAAGAGGTTCCATTATCAAAACTAGTTTAGAACTGATAAAGCCACCAATTGTTAGTTCTTTTTTTTATAATTGATAAAGTGTATACTTTTTCAGTGCAATTTTGGTTCTGATAAGGTGAACATTTATCAATGCTATTCCGAGAGCTGATAAAAGCCATACTATAGCAGTGTGCGGTTAAAATTAAAATACACCATCATAGTAAAAAAAATAATTTCAATTAAATTTACCACACCAATAGAAGAAAAAAAATTATAATAAAAAATTCAAAAATTCATTTTTCACACTTACACTGGTAGACACAATTTATCATAAACATCAACAAATTCAAAAACATTATTGTCTCGTTGTCTTTGGACTCTGATACCCACAAAAGGAGCTAGATCATGCTACTATTTTTTGAACAGACCACCCCATTTTGAGAAATAAGTGAACTTATGTAAAAAACAATTCATATATTAGTAATACTATAAATAAATAAATTAAACATAAATACGAAACAATGCATTAATAAAATATCACATTTACATTGAAAAAATACACTTTGATTCATACCGTGCACACCATGTGTTGGATTAATGTGTGGTTAATTTGTACACATCATATATTATATATGGAAAATTTTACTAATGTACCAAGACAAAAATAGAACATTTTCTCATTTTTATGTATGTGGTGTGTGATTTGAACAAAAGCATCAATTTTAAACTAAAAACATACACTTAGAGTCATATCAGGAACCCCATGTGTCAGATTAATATGCGGTTGATTCCTACATGTCACAAATTATTTATGGATCATTGTAATAAAGAATCCAGACAAGCCAAGTGAATTTCTCAGTTTTACGTATGCGGCATCTATTTTAAACTAAAATTTCAATTTTAAATAAAAACACACATTTTGAGTCATATTGGTTACATATTGTGTCATATTGAAATACAGTTGATTCCTACATGTCAAAAAATACTTAAGGATCATTTTACTAAAGTATTAATATAATAAGATTGTGTTTACTAGGTTTTAAATCAGCAACATTTTTTAACTAAAAATTCATTTCTAAACTGAAAACTTGTACTTTGAGTCTACCAGTCACACCTTGTGTAAGATTGATGTGTGGATGATTCCTACAAGTCAAAAATTATTTATTGATCATTTCCATAATGTATCAAGACTATCAGAGTGTGTTTATGTGGTTTTCATTGAGTGACATATGTTTTTAACTAAAATGTCATTTTTAAACTGAAAAAATGAATTTCGAGTCATACCAGTGACACCATGTATCAGATTGAGGCATGGATGATTCCTAAACATCACAAAAAACTTATGAATCATTACCTTAAAGTATAATTTTTTTGAATAAATTTACTTATTTTTAAGTATGTCACATATTTTTTTAACTAAAATTCTATTCTTAAACTAAAACCACATATTTTGAGTCATATCAATCACATCGTGTTTTATATTGAGATGCGACTTATTCCAACACATCATAAATTACTTATTCACCATTTTCATGAAGTATCAAAACAATATGAATGTGTTTTATTTTTTTGAGTATGCCATGTGTCTTTTGAAATAAAATGTCAAGTTTAAATAAAATTATACACTTTGAGTCATACTAGTCACACCATGATTCATATTAATGTGTGGTTGATTCCTACATCTCAACAATGACATAAGGATCATTTTCCAAATTGATCAAGATAGTCCAAGTTCGTTTACTTTTTTTCTAGTGAGTGACACTTGTTTTTAACAAAATATAATTTTCAAACAAAAAACATGAAATTTGAGTCATACTAGTCACACCGTGTGTTGTATTTTTTTGAGGCTAATTCCTACACAAAAAATGGATCATGGATCATTTTTCTAATGTATCAAGACAATCTGAGCATGTTTACTTAGTTTTTAGTGAGTAACAAATTTTTGTAACTAAAATGTCATTTTTAAATAGAAAACACACATTTTGAATCATACTGGTCCACCTTGTATCAAATTGAGGTATATATAATTTCTACACATAAAAATGACTTATGGACCATTGTCCTAAACAATTTGAATGTGTTTGATTATTTTTGAATATGTTATGAATCTTTTTAACTAAAATTCCATTTTTAAACTAAAACCAAAAAAGATGAGTCATACCAGTGACACCATTTATTAGATTGATGTGAAGTTGATTCATACACATAAAAAATGGATTATTGACCATTTTCCTAAAATATATTATAAATATGAATACATTTTCTTAGTTTTGAGTATTTCATGCATCTTTTGAACTATAATGTCAATTTTAAATAATAACACACACTTTGAGTCATACTAGTCATAATGTGTATCAGATTAACGTGAGGTTGATTCATACCCATCCAAAATGTCATAAGGAAAATTTTACTAAATTAATAAGAAAATATGAGTTTTCTTTCTAGGTTTTCATTCTATGACAAATGTTTTAACTAAAATATAATTTTTAGACTAAAAATATACACTTTGAGTCATACTGGTCACACCATTAGTCAGATTAACATGCAGATAATTCATACAAATTGAAAATGACTTATAGATCATTTTATTGATATATGAAGATAATCTAAGTGTGTTTCTTAGTTTTTAGTGAGTGAAACACATTTTTAACTAAATTTCCATTTTTAAACAAAAAACCCACATTTTGAGTCATACCGGTCACACCATGTATCAGATTGATGTACAAATTATTCATACACACCATAAATGTATTATAGATCATTTTTCAAAAGTATCAGAAAAATAGTATTGTTTTTTATATTTTTTTGAGTATGTAACACATCTCTTTAACAAAAATGTCATTTTAAAATAAAACCGTGCATTTCCAGTCATATTGATCACACCATGTATCAGATTTAGGTATAGGAAATTCCTACATGTCAAAAATGATTCATGGATCACATTAATAATGTATCAAAACAACATGAATGTGTTTTCTTAGTTTTGATCTTTTGAACTAATATTTCAATTTTTAATTAAAACAAACACATTGAGTCATACCAGTCACACCATTCATGATATTAACATGTGGTTGAATCCCACACATCACAAATTACTTAAGGATTTTTTTACTAAAATATCAAGACAATATTTTTGTGTTTTATATGTTTTTAGTGAGTGACATATTTTTAACTAAAATTTCATTTTAAACAGAAACCATGCAATTTGAGTCAGAACAGTCACATAATGTGTTGTATTGAAGTGAAGATGATTCCTATATGTCTAAAATGTCTTAAGGATTGTTTTCCTTTAGTAACATGACAATACAGGTCCATTTTATTGGTTTTTAGGGAGTGACACATGTTTTTAAATAAAATTTCATTTTGAAAATGAAAATGCCCATTCTGAGTCATACCAGCCAAAACGTGCATCAGATTGAGGTACGACTGATTCCTATACATATCTAATTACTTATGAATTTTTATCTTGAGGTATCAAAACTATCTGAATGTGTTTTCTCAATTTTGAGTATATATATTGTGACCATAAAATCTTGAAGATAATCTGTGAAAGAAATTATGAATTTGGAAAAGATAGAATCATGTTAGAAAACTATTAATAGAGTTAATATCTATAAAATACCCAGAACCAAAATTTCTCCCATCCTTTCTACATAGTGAACATGATATGTGGGTCTGCCACTTCACATGGAGTTCCCGCAAGTGAAAATCATTTTCTAGGTGAGGCTATAATTTCACACCCCAAAAAATGACTTTTTTTTGGTGTAATAAAGTTAAATTGTTCACCCAAAAAAAAAAAATTCTTCTAGTGTGAGATGGTCTCCCTACCACCCAACAAACCAAAATCCGTTGAGGGTGATGGTTTTATTACTCAAATTCATGGTTCCAAGAATATTATATGGCCAACCAGACATTCTGAAAAAATGGTTATTTATCATGCCTTTGAAATATATGGTCTTAAAAAGACAAATATAGGGGTATAGATAGTGGAGAATACAATGAAGACTTTGACAGGTAATTCGCCTACTGTATATCATGAAGAAAAGAAAAAGGGGAGACACCATAAAGGGGTCCTTCAGGAAAGGACCTTCCCAACCATCCAAAATAGAAATACCCTTATTCCCCAGAAGGAATCCCATAACAAATATCCCCCCTTCATGGGAGAACAACCTTCACGACCCCCCCCGCACACCACATAAAATAGAAGATTATGTGAAATAGGGTATCCTTAGGATATTATGTCATTCTACTTTCACTTCCCTCTTTCCACATAGTGTTTGGAACCATATTTTCCTCTTCAAAAACTGTCCAAATAACTTCATGTGACCCATACCTAAACCTAGTAATTATTTCATTGTGCCCTCCCACATGATTTATAGATTTATTTGGACTAGGGATAAGACACCCCACCATATCCCCCATCCAATCATGTATTCTTGTGGAAAATTTAGTACTGAATTGAACCTCCTTAGTAGGTGGGGTCCTTAGAATATTTGAAATGGGTAATTCTCATATAAATGAGGATCCAAACATTATGGTTGGTGGTGAATGGGTTCTTGTGCTGACTGAAAATATTTGTTGCCTAAAATGTGAAGTGAATTAGACAATAATCCCCTCTTATCTTCTACAGACACTCCCTCATCCACTATTTCACCTATCTATAGTGGAAGAATATAGGAATCAATACCAAAGGAATCCTCTAGTATTTCTTGAAGGACATCTCCTACCCTTCATAGCCTCACCCTCATCCACTATCAGATGAAGGAGATCATGCTAATTTCCATATCTTCCAATTCCTCTTATTTATCACACTAAACACGAATCTCATTATCTTAGAGCCTAGTGATGATCATATCACTATAACAATCAAATATCCTAAAATGGGTAACCTACTAGGTATAGGACCCAAAAACATGTTACCATACTCTCTAAAGGGCTATATTTCGCCTATGAAAAACCTTAACTAGGACACATTCCATGTGAAGTAACCTTAGACATCCTTCAAACGTGTAAGCCCTAACATTTCTGAACTACATAGGATTTGATTCTTATTCTAAAGGAATACATAGTAAACCTCCATGAGTTTCAAACCTAATATTCCAAATCTACCACCTCCTTTTTTGGGACACATTTACAATAATATAATTCCCTCAATCCAAAAGACCATATTCCTTCTAGGAACTCTTTATCTCACCCTCATTGGATTTTATGATTCTCAGTGAGAGCTATATTCACATGAAAAAATTCTATGTAAGACCAATCCATACCCATCCAGGCATATTCCCCAAGGGGAAACCTGAATAAAGCTGCAACAAAAAAGTCCCCAACCAACATTGACTAGTAACCATTTTCCTATACATTCTCACTGCATGATAATAAACTGCATAGTCTAGTCCTTGTCACATGACCCTAAAATGTATGACAACTCCCGTTAAGTGGCACCAAACTACATGGGTTCAGATTCCATTCACAATGGTATGTAGGAATCCCCTTTTATGGGCCCGATCCCTATATAAAAACTCTAACTACCTCACTGGATGGAAATTAACTCTAGAGTTCCCAATTATGAGGATTTAAACCATGATCCTATAAATAAATCATTACCATATAGATAATGAAACAAGATGAAGAACCTCATATATGTATAGGTGGATCTCTCAATAGAGAACCTTATGTATATATAGATGTTTCCATTGATGGAGAACCCTGGATATATATATATATATATATATATATATATATGGTTACTTCTACATGTATTTTTCATTGATTAAAAATGAAAAGGGTGACCGGTTTTATTTTAATGTTTATAAATGATTCACGAATATGATATAAATTTATAAGAGATACTTAGAGTAGGAAGAAATTCCACCCAAATGGGTGTGATGAGACCAAACTCCCATCCTCTCGACTGATATGAGTTCCCAAGAATCATTTATAAAATCTTTCAAGGACCACATGACATTGGAAAGAAGGTCCATAAACCATTATGGTTATAGGAACTCTTGCGTGTTTCCAGTTTCATGAATAAACCATGTTGGAAACCACCCAAAAGGGGATGTGAAAAAAAGTGGTGACTCAATACAAAAAATTGTGAAATCATATCCAACTCTCCATTATTGACCTTTGAGAATCCCGGTTTTCATCAAAAAAATGGAGAACTTGACATGAACCATTTCATTAAGAAAAATAACTGTATCGTCCACATATCAGGCCCTTTAATAATCTCGCAAAACAAATGTGACCAAACATAGATCCTTTAGGACAACCAATTGTACATGAATTAATTTATTTTTATGCTTATTTAATGGGGTTTATTGTTTTTATAATTCAATATATATATATATATATATATTCAAGAAATTTCACTAGAACCCTTTTTAATCCTAATGATGTCCAGACCAATGAAACAAACTTATGATTTGTTTGTTTCAAAAGTAAGGTCCTCATCTATCCATAAGATACCATCACTAACTCAACAAATATAATTTTGCACATTAGAATCATTTGTTTGTTTGTACCACCTCAATGGTACTATCCCAACCTTTTAGGTTGAATGAGAATCCCTCTAAGACATGAAGCCTCACCAACCATCCACCTAGAGATATCTATTGGTAAAGAAGAAAATTAAACACATCACCATCTCAAATTGTTTTGGGAGCCTTTTCTAGGAATGTAACAACAAATTCATCCCTCACCTTATGAAAGTGGACCAAGATCTCTCTAGGTAAGTTATCTTGAAACCACATGATTCACTTTAATGGGACCCTTCCAATAACTATGGCTTCCAACACCGTGCGGCATCAAGTTATTAGTAATATGAGGATATTGCCTTAATGGATTTTTCTTTGGTCATTTATACCTGATAACCTAAGAAAACATACTGAGGGATGAAATAAATCAATAAGGATAGGTTCACATCCAAGTTCCTACAAAAGAAGGTCATAAAAAAACACAACAACAACCCACAAGTAGGGACATATACATGCTTGGGTAAATCTAGTCTTCCAACATCATTTGGCTGCAACTAGAGAATCATGTTGGCACACCATGGAAGCAAATAGGGTAAAACACACATAATTTTCCCTTTACATGATAAATACCACTATATCTCGGTCAAAAATGGAGGATAGGAGTAGGGATACATCCCTACTCTAACCACAGAATGGGAATATATTCCCATTCCAGTTATATAAGTTACCCCATACATCTTGAAAATAATAAAAGAACATGAATCTATTACAAACTATATTATTAATATATATCAATATATAATTATTTCACCAATAGTGGTTATTGAGGTACATAACTCTGCCTCCGCATTTAAAGTGGCCCATCGACACGATACAATAGTAACTCATGAGAAGACTCATATTCCTGCTCCCATCCAGAAGGGTCGTTGGAAAGATCCCATGATAAATGTATAACATGATTTGTCACACATACACATTCAAATTTAGATATTATCAGTCAAATTCATTAGCCACTTCAAGTAAGACATATATACCTACCAAAATCTAGAATCCTATCGACATATTTCTAAATCATCACGATAGTCACTCAGGAAAGATCTTGTAAATGTAATTCAATGTCCATGACATGAGACTCCCGCCGCCTAATTTTTAACATCTAAAGATAATTATCATGAAATGTGATTGAAAATCCAAGAGAAGTCCCAAAATCCTGATCTACACAAGAATGTGTTCTTGAGTCCATTGAGTTTCTATCAATGGTTTCCTATAATCCTATAGATTTGTCACCTAATTAAAGAATCAACATTCACAGTTGCAAAGGTCATCCTCATAACATAGCTACTAGAAAATATAGAGGTCCTCAAAAAAATAATGAAAACCCTACTCATGGTAAGAAGATAAAACAAAATAAATGTCCTCCCCTTTATATCATCCACATAAATGGCCCTCCCCTGAGTATACACTACATGGTTTCTCACTACATTCAGATGTAAATCCATCATGGTAGTCTTTCCCATAATCAAAATCACTGTGAAGGTCCTTTATATAGTAATATTTAATCTTGAAAATATTTTCCTCCCATTATCAAATCAATTTCAAGAAATACCTCATATCATGAGGCACTTGAGAATGTAAGGGAAAACATTATTGATGCTTTATCATTGAAAATTGACATCATTTCTCAATCAGAAGACATATCAATGCAATGGTCATTCTCTAAACCACCCTTGGATCATATTCCTTCAAACATAGCAAAAGATATCCCCCCTAATCTCTCTATTTTCAAAAAGAAATATAGGAAACATCCTATTTTTTCATAATATGTGAAGGAATATTCTATATAATATTAAGAGAATACATATCTTATGAGTAAAAATTTCTCTAAAGATAATATACCGATCATGTTTTGTCCCTTATATAATCCTAAATATAGAATTTCAAAAACATTTTTAGAAGAGTGTGTGCATGAAATTATCCTAAACCTATGGGAACCTCTATTTCAATTAAATGATAACAACATACCTTGAAACATATATGAAAATCATCTTTAGGTAATCAGATAACTTCATTGTCAAATAAAATAAACTATCCTTTGTGCTACATAATTCCTGAAATCATAGAAAGAATGGGAGGGTATCAAATGTGTATGTCTTGATGCGTTATGAATTTTATATTGGATGATGTTTGACATACCGCCTGGTGTTAATATTAGGGTATAGAGTGATCATGGAGTGTTATAATTAACCCCACTTCCTAATCATCAATGCCAACAAAAAATAACAACACTTAATGTCATCAATCCAAGTTGGCTCTATAAAGCAAGATCAATTCAAGAAATATGGTATGATTAGAAAAAAATGGTCCCTAAAAAATCATACAAATGTTTGAAATATTCTTACATTATGAATCCAAGAATTTTGAGAATGATTCTCTATTAATGAAGGCCAATCGTCAAAAAAAAATTCCTTCCAAATGAAGTAGCTCGTGTGTGGATCATACAATGAACCTAAATAATGTCCAAATGAAGTATTGAAAGATCAAAATAAAGGATGTATTATTCACGCTTGAAACAGTATAGGGGAAGCCCCAACCCATAGGTCTTGGTCCATTTTTACCATAATACCCCCATTCAAGAACTTTTAATCCAGTTCAAGGTGATATAAAAATGGATTAAGGGGAACCCTAGCGCACAGGGATTGGAAACATTTTACCTGAACCTCCACCTCAATAAAATCTAGTATTTTACCATTTAGAAGGAGCAATATAAGGGGGATCCTTCCAGTTTGTCCCATCTCATGACCAAACATCCTTATTAGGGAGGTGTTTGAAGAAACTGTTAGGAGATTACCATCATATCATCCTTTACCAGATGGATCAAAAAATATCCTATAATGGAAGGGTAAAGCCCCATAGTGGTCGCCAGAAAAATTAATCCCTTAAGGGTTTAATCGCTCTTGAAGATCAAAACTCATTAAAAATATAATCCCAGGGTAATCAAACAAACTATTTTTCTAATACTAATGAGAGACCTAAAACAAATTCTGCATTAGTTAACATCACTAGTACAAACCTTTCAGATGATATAGAACATGGAGCTGATACAAAAGAATAAGAGGGGAATGTTTCTATCTGAAATAAATTCCACATGGAAATGAACAAATAAGGTGTTCTTACCCAAAACCATAGGATTTCTAAGAAGTTGGAAACTCCCTCAAATTCACCACTTCCACCTCCTCAGTGAGCATCAATTAAGAAATAGTGTAAAGGTGTGTCCATATTTCACCCACCACCTGAAGAGGCTCAACCTCAAACACTCGAGGAAATATTTTCTCACTATAAGGAATAGTTGATGGAGAAGAAAAAGAAAAAAAATGAAATTACTCAATGGAAACATCCCTGCTGGGTATGTTCTTCGAGCAAAGCCTCATCTCACTTTCACAATCGATGTACCTCACCAAGGAGAGTTTGTAATACCACAAGATTTTAAAATAATAACATCATGTTAGATATCATGTATGAAAAACACCACCAAGACTAGAAGATAATATAATATCTGTAGAATTAATAATACATTTATTTTTTAAATAAATTAAATCTCTTTGATAGTTTTTTATTCATGCAACACCATGTTTAAACAAATCGTGATACTCTATTAAAATATTATTATTTAAACTTGACCATTCTAACCTAGATGTTAAGTTAGTGGGTATGAATAGTACTAAATGAATTATGATAATTTTATGGTTTAAACATGTATAAACTAAAATAAATGGTAATATTTTTATTATAAATAAAATAAGAATCATTTTAAATTAAAAGGATTTTTTTCCTGAAAAATGTATTTTTCTAAAAGGTGGTTTAGTCACAGTTTGCACAAATACATTATAATTAATTTTTAAAAAATTTAAAAAAATTATTTGAAAATGTAAACTTAATTTTTAAAATCATCATATCAAAACTATATTATGGATAGTTTTGGGATTTTTCTGAAATTTTTCATTTTTTGATGAATAGTGAAAAATACTGAAATTTACTAAAAACTTCCTTTTTGTTTAAATTATTTAAAACGTTAATTACATTTTAAATTGTTTTTAAAGTAAAATTAGGTCAATTATATTACAAATTAACTAATTTAATTCATATTTATCAATTTAACATTGAATTTCGATATTAAAACCTTCTATACTTAGGAGAATTTTCTCTTTGAAAACCCATTTTTTGTCGTGCCTGTGGGTATAATTTTAAATTGAAATATTCCACTTATGTGAATTTTATTTATAAAAATTAATTAAATAATTATAATAATTATAATTTCTAATATCTAATAAGTTAAACTTAATATTTTACCAAAATAAATTGTGGAAAAAAATAAAAATTAATTATTGTGATTATGGTAAAAACAAGTTTACCGTGGGGTTAAACATAGAAGATGGGAGTTGAAATGACCTAAAAACTTGTGAAATAATATATTTTGGCCATATTTACACCTTATAATATAAAATATTCTAAATTAATGTTTTTTTAATATTTTCATGATAAATACATTTTCATTTTGGAGGCTTTTGGGAAATTTCCATGTAATTTCAAAGAGAGTTCCCTTTCCCCACTTATAAAAGGAAACTCCCTACCTTCAATTATTCACACATACCAAGAATTTTTTCTCAATAAAGAAATTCCTAAATATATCCCCAACATAATTAGATATATTCTAGAGATGATGGTTCTACCAAAAGACCAATCCTAGGTTCCTTAATAGGAGATCCAATAGAGGTTTCTCTTAGAGGAGGTAATTTTCATAACAATACACTTTTGTTTTATTGTTTAATTTTATAAATTCAATTATTTATTAAAAATTAGTGTATAATTAAACCATTTTATACTATATATTAATATTTTATTATGTTAATTTAACAATATCTATCTCTTCCTCCATGAAATAGGAAAGGAAATCATTGATCGTGTGTATGGAAAACTACCACCTCGCAAACCGATGTTGTTCATTTTCTATCACCAACTTTCAAGGATAGATATAATTATGAATTTAAAATATTTATATGATATTTATGAAATTATTATACTTTTTTAATTATTACATTACATATACCATCTTACTTTCCATTCCTTGGGGTATATGAGACTATCATCTCACGAAACGATGTGATTCGTTTCTCACATATGATTTACATGGATGGTAGTAAGGATTAATTTAAGGAATATATGTGATATATATTAATGTATATAAATTAATTAATATTAATATATCATAAAATTACTTTTCCTTTCACTCTTTAAAGAAATGATATCATCACTCCGGCGTATGTACGACCTACCTTCTCTACGAAGCGATGCAACTCATTTTCCATGACCAACATTCAAGAATGGTTATAATAATCTATATAATGAGTAAATATTATATTTATATCATTATTATAATTCTATATATAATTAATTTATGTCCTATATACAAGAATAATAACTTTTATGACAAAGCACACATGAGAAAACAAGGCAACTAACACCCCAAAAAATTAAAATAATGAAATATTATTAAAAAAATAGGCGGTGAAATGTTATAAGCGGGTCATATATGATATTATAAATATTACTATGGTTATTTTATAAATTAATGACATGATTAAAGATATTATACAAGAGATAAATACATGTATGAAGGAAACTATCCCCGAGGTAAGGGTTTCTCATCTAATTCTTTTTCCGTGAGACATATGATAAATTCACCACTTATTTCCATTGTGTGGTATATATAATACCCCTTTTATATGTATTATAATGAGTTTCTTTATCTTCATGGTATTTAAATTTTTATTTAATGTTATTTCTTTCATGTGGATTATGATTCAAAAGTTACCAGAGGTAAGTATTTATTTCACAATATCATCATTATTTAGCATTATTTTTTTTATGTTTTCCTAGGGTAATAATTTGATATGTATATCGTAAAGTTAAAAAATTGGAAAGGTATTGTTATTTTTAAGAAATATTACCAATTTACACTCCTTGGTACTTAAATTATTGGTAAAATGTTTTTAAGAAAATCTAAAATTATTTATCTCTTTGGCCGAAAATCCTTTTTCATAAAAATCCATATTTTATAAAAATGTTTAAAAAATGATTTTAAACCATTAAAAATGATTTATTAAAGTCATTTTTACCCATTTTGAATGTTTTATTTTTTTTATAAAGGAATCTTCATGTGTTTTTCAAAACAATTCATGTTTGGATTTTACCAAAAATGCGAATAGAATCCTTGTTTTAACGTGTATGACTTGAATATAATTTTCCAACATCATGAACAATAAAATTTTAAATATTATTTTATAAGTTATCTAAGGTTATTTTCAATGATTTTTTTTTTCAAAATATTTTGTGATTTTTTTTAAAAAGATGGTTTTTAAAGTGAAAATGTTATTTTCCTCAAAAATGTTTTTAATGGCATTTTTATGGTATTTATATTCATCATTGACATCATCCATTTATTGTACTTATAATACACTAGGTATATGTTGTATTGAAATAATAATTATTCTTTTTATGGAAGTTTTATGATCATTTTGATTGAGAATGTACAATTTTATTACCATCACCATATTACTCTCGATAGTTTATGATTATATTTATTTGATTGGGGTAAATATTAACATTTATTTTGTTAGTTTTTAAATAAAATATTTATGTGGATTATCTTGCATCCCTTTCATATGAGGAATGAATTAGACATAGTATGTTATAAGAGGGTCATAATTATTGATATCTTTTTGATGCATGGATAGGTATCATGAGACAAATCAGTTGGCCAAATTAGATAGGTTTCTACCCACATATTTAAAAAGTTTTATGGAAGGTGTTGAGAGTTTTAGATATCTAGAATTATGAATTATCTCATTATCAGATCATTTATTAATGCCCATTTGATTATTCTATTACTTATAATATCCATGGAAAAGTTTCAAGCTCATGTGATTATTTATATGGCACTATTTGATCTTCATATATTCCTACCTTTTTATCCCCATGTAATTGATTTAATTGAATGAGTTTTAGTTATTTAACTTTCCCTATTGATTATGCCTTATCTATTGATTATATATTCTACTATACACATACCCTTATAGAGAAGTTGAGTGTAACACCCCGAGATTTTATGAAAAATATTCTTTTAATTTCATTAATGTCTTGTGTTGTATTCTACACCAAGATTACCTTGCGCTATACACAACACCGTATTAGCTTGCAGTATACGCAACACTATTCTTGGATCGTGTTACACACAATTTTGATAATAGTTATTCTATGAAACATTGAGTATATATATATATATATTCAATGTATAAATAAAATATGGTTGTATTCTATTATACGCAACAACAAAGGAGTCGTGAACTACATGCAACCCTGACTTGGCTTGCATTACACGCAATCGCGACCTTCCTCGATAGCGTGTGTTGTACGCAATACCGGGATTTACTAAACAACGATATATTATTATAATATTGTTTTGAACTAGACATTATTAATAGTGTTAACTAAATTTTGAATTTTATAACATTATTATTCATCTTACACATTTCTAGAACATGGTATAAGAACAAAATAAAATTTTCGGGTAAAATAAGTATTTTTTAAAAAATGTAGTTTTGCCGCCTTTTGATGGCCCACTCACTTTAAATCTAGTTTTTGACATGTTTATAAGTTCAATTTGACAAAATAAAATTCTTTTTTTGAATCAAGATATAAAAATTTACATTAGATAAAGTTTTGATATTTTTCCGATAACTTTCATATTTTAATGAATAGTAAAAACACGCTATATTTTAATTAAAAACAACTTTTTTCATCGTAATATGTTATGTGGGTAATTATAATATTGAATGGTTTTAAAGTATAAATAGAATATATTTTTACCATTTTATCCAATGGTGGTAAATGTAATTAATAACACTTTGATATTGGACATAAACGAGTGTCAATCTTTTGATAGATATTATCTCTTAAAAAAACGTTTTTTGTTTTAACAACGAGAATTAATTTTAAATTAATTTCTGCCACTTATGTGTTTTGAATTTGGAAAAATGGATTCCATATTTGGAATCAGGATGTTCAAATTGTGTAAATAGGTAACTTTTATTTTTATACATTTTGAATAATTACTGCGGTAAATATTTTATTTACCATGGTTAAGGGTAAATCCGATAAATAAGGGTTAAAAAATAATATTATAATAATTAAAAATTACCTTAACACTTGTACAAACATTATTGGTTGAGTCATTAACGACCATGGTCATATTTGGGTCGATTTTGGGACCCCATTAAGTGATAATGACAATTTAGACTAATTAATTTAATGTAAAGGCAAAATAGACATAAATAAAAATCTTTTAGTAATAAATTTGTATATGGTGTTATATAAGGAATAGTTTTGACTATAAATATTAATTGGAAAGATAAAAAGATTTCATACATGATAGAATTTTTTTTATAATTTTTATACATCTAATAAATTAAATTATTTATGACACAACGATGATGCAGTAATTACCTTTTTAAGAAAATATTAACATAATTGATGTTATAAATACCCAAATAAATGTAATTTGAGACTTTTTATGACTTACATTAATTTTCTAGGTTCATATGACATGTTATTGTTGATATAAGTAACTTTTTTCTAACTTATCATTCTGTTATGAATTTCATAAAAATCATGTACCAAATAGTGTCAAAATTGACATAAATTAGTTTTTAAAATAAATATTATATTATTAATTGTTATTTAATTCCTAAAAATCTAAGGTTCGGCCAAATGACTTAGATAAGAATATATATATTAATAATAAACAACTTGGGGTTCTTTTGGCTTGTTATGGTAAGTTTATTAACCATATAGTGTAAGAAAACAAAAAGACACGGTAAAAGTTAAATTATTTGACTTAGAGTTAAATCTAATTGATAAGGTTAAAATAATAACCTAAACTTGTATAAATCCTATTGGATGAGATTATTTCTACCCATCCCCAATTTAGATTTGAAATAAGACCCTTTGGAACCATTATAAACCGAATTTGACCTTAATATAAAATAATATTTTTAGATTTTCCAAAGGTGCCCCTCTCATCCCTTATAAAAGGGCACCTCCTCCCTCTCATCCTCACACCAATTTGAGAATTCAAGCTCGGCCAACCCCTGAAAAAATCTCTTATCCACTTCCCTAGAATCATCCTAGAGGTCCTAGTCTTGTTCAAAGACCATCCTTAGTTCTTTAAGTGGAGGTTAAGTGAAGGCACGTCAAAAAGAGGTAATATCCATTACCGATCTTTTTCAATTTCTTTCTTCTTCAACTTCTTCTTATTTAGTTGTTTCATGGTAAAGAAATAACATCAGTATTTCTTATATACTGGTATGTTATTATAAATATGAAACAACTCTAATTAACCTTCTATCCATCCTACGAAAAAAGGAAATCACCGCGCGTGCGTACGTACGGAATACCGTCTCCACGCCGTGGTGTAATCTATTTTCCGCCACCACCTTACTTTGATGGGTATAATGGTGTAATGAGTAACTATATATGATTATTATAAATTAATATTGATAATGAAATAGTATACATACACTTCAACACAATTTCACGATCATGAGAACGATATCATCGCTCGTGCGTACGTACGGACTACCGTCTCCACGACGCGATGAGATCATTCTCCACATTAACCATTCATGAATGATTATAAAGTATATATAATGAATAATAATGAAATATATGACATGTTAAATCTACTTGATTTATGTATATTTATATATGTATGTCATCTACTTACTTCCATTCAAGACAATAAGGAAAGGAAAACAGCGTTCATGCGTACGTACGGACTACCGTCTCCATGAACGGTGTGTTTCATTTCATTTATCTATCTATTATATATATATATATACTGAATATATATGATATATAAATCATGTTTTATATTCTGGAAGTAAGTAAATCATGATATAAGTAATAATAATGTCAAGAACAACAAGTCCAAACACCTACGATAAATGAAACAATTTTACCCACAACGCTTCTTTAACATGGAATTTACAAAAGAACGGGTAATATAAAGTCATAAGTGAACCATATATGATATCATAACAATGAATATGATTATTTAATAAGTTAATGACACTATTTAAATCATTATACAGGAGGTTCGGATACGTACAAAGCATATCGGACATAAGGTAAGGGAAATACCACAATCTCATTTTTATCCGAGATTGTTTATACTTTAGTATTTACTGGGGTGTATTTTATCATCCACATCCATGTTTCCTCAATATGTAATACTATTTCCATCCACCTAAAATTTTTTAAATCCAATTTTACCCTTCGGTGAGTTTTTAGTAAAATATATGAAAGGAATCTTTTGTCGTTTTTCGTGCGAGGTACTTTTTGACTTTTCTGACAAAAGTACGAAGAATGTTTTTTTAACTTATACGGCATGAATGGATTTTTAAAAAATTATTTCCAAGAATCTTCCTTTACAAGTTTTCAAGTTTATTTTTAATCAAATTATTTTAGTTTAGAATTGTACGACATGTTAAGAAAGGAAAAGTGTTTTTGAAGCAGAAAGGATATTTTCCTCAAGAATGGAGTTCAAGTGTTTTATCAAAATTATTTTCCATATAAGATAATAAAGGGTTATGTTTCTATCCCTATTTTTACATTGATTTGATTATGTTGTGATGAAATTATTTTTATGAATTCATTTATCTTATATGAATTGTTTTATGATGTCTTGATTTTTAAGATTCCCATTTTTATTACATGGGTTATGCAATGATGTATTATTTATGATTTTGTGGCACACATAAGAATGGTATCATTATGAGATGGGTGGTACCTATATCTCCCTCCAATTCATTGGGTAAAGATTTTATATCTCATGATATAGACATGGATGGAACGGTAGGTTATACCGGTTCAGTGAAACAGGACTGAAACGAGGAATGAACTCGGTTCAGAAAGGGAATTTGTCCACTAAGATAGTCTTGGCAATGAGTCTTGACTAACAAGAAATGATTCTCTATGATTATGTGTGTATTCCACAAAGTTTCATGATTTAAGTTATGATTATTGGGATTTCATTTCACTATTATGATTTATCCCATGTTATGAAATTATGCTCTCTTTTGCAGGTTAAGATTTTCAAAATGTTATGTTCTTATGATGTGATTGATATTTATTTTGTTTACCCTTAATGAGCATTTGAGCTCACCCTTTTATGTTTTCTTTTCCCCAGGATATAAAGAAAGGTTTTAGGTAAAAAAAAGATCTTTATGGGAGATGTTGAAGATCTTTCACCACGATTAGAAGATTATATTCCGAGTTTCCAAAGACACTAAACTATTACGATCCTTTTGTGTGTGTTTTTGTTATGTACTAAGTATTACGAAAAAGTAATGTAATTTCCATGTACGTCAGGCTTTGGGTCTCTATAGTTGGTATCAGAGGCAAAGGAGGTAGGAATGTATCCGATCCTTGGGAACTCTCACATGTGAGCGTTGGACGAAGCATGGCTCTCCGCCCAAGGGCTTCATGAGGAAATGGCTGCCACTAGAGATGGTGGTGTGTCCCTCCCAGGGGGTGTAGCCGCCCATGGAGTGCCCTGATAGGTATCAATTATAGTCCACTGGAAGTAATTCCAGACCGCTATAGTTGGTATCAGAGGAAAGGTTTAGTCAACCTTTGGAAACTAGGATGTGAAAACGTTAGTGAGATCCCTAGAGATATTTCTAAGGTATGTCTAGGGATGCCCCTAAGGATAAGTATACGTATAGGATATAGTCCTAGAACTATGGTAACAATATTAGATTAAACCAAAGATATTAGATATTGAAGTTACTCTCCCTTTATTATGATTTTTTCCTCTAACACTATTCTTTTTGGGTTTTAGAAAATGGATGGAAACAAGATGATTCACGATAATAGAGGATATTATGGACAATGGAATGATATTCTTCATGAGAAACCAAATGAAATGGGATTTGGAAGTCCAACCATCATTATTATTCCGAATCATCAATCTCATAATATGATCAATAAACTCAAATTTGGTAAGTTTCCTGACTCGGCTAATAAGAGAAAGATGGATTTTCATGATGATCATAGAGGAAAGAAAGTTCAATTTCCCCTATGTAAATCATGTGGGAAGAGGAATCAAGGAAAATGTTTCAAAGGAACTGGAAGATGCTTTAGGTGTGGAAAAGAAGGACACAAAGCCAGTAAGTGCAAAGGAAAAGGTTTAGTTAACACCAGGGATGAGGATAATGGTATTTCTACAACATAAACAATGGTTAAATGTTTTAAATGTGGAATGTATGGGCATTATGCAAACCAATGCCCTAAGGGAAAGTCTCATGAAGAGAATTAGTATGGTCGTATGGGTAGTATTTATGTTGATGATGATGAAGAGACTACAAATGATATGTGAGATGAAAGAATTGTTGAAGCTCGGTCAATGGTTTAAGAATGTAGTGGAATGATTACATGTTTATCATGTGTAATGTTGTATAAGTAATCTCATGGTACTATGGAATAAAGAGACATCTAAGGATTGTTACACTATTGTCTTTCCTTAAGTTTTGAAAGTGTATGATTAATGGTACCACTATCCATGAAAGGTTATTCAGATATTTTTGGAATGTAGATGATATGCGCATAATGAAGGGATAAGGAGAAAATTAAATGTTTGATAGTATTCATGAGCTCATGACTGATATAAGGACTAAGTGATATCATGGTTTGAGTATATAGAATTTTGAGGATTTTGGTATGTGGAAAGTGTTAACTTTTAACTGCATTCATGTTTTCACTAAGGTTCAATGGGTATTCAATAGAATACATGATTAAGGCCTTTGAATGTTTGGAATGTGGCCAACAAGACATATCTTATGATATATGGGGATCAAAGATGGTATTAAATCTCTGGTAATCGTTTTCACTATATTATGAGAGTGGACTGCAGTATTATGGATAAGCCTAAAGATTGGAATGGATTGTGTTGGACATAAGTTAGTATTTTTTAAGGATAGAAGTTTTTTCGATATTATTGATGGGATGTTATAGTAATATAGTTTTAGAAAAAGGACAACCTTCAAGATGGGCGACATCCCATCGCGTCGGACAAGGCTGTGGGAATCGAACCCACAACCGAAGTGCGACTGGCCTTTATCGCCTACCACTAGCCTAAAGGAAGTCCTTGGTTAGTATAAACTAGTTTTATTTTATTAAGCGGTATGATATATGAAGTATAAGTTCATTTTTGGAACCATATATGATTAATCTAACCATAAGATGGACTTATAACTTTTGATAACCTTTTGTTTGAAAGAGATGGAATGACCCATCATTCTATCACATGATTTGCTAACATATCACGAATAATAAATTCAACTTCATTTCTTTAAGGGATGAAGTGGAAATTGTTCAATTCACGAAAAACAGTGAGATTGTACCAAAATCATGTAAGTATTTATTTTAATTCATCAACTTTAGGGAAATGATCTTGAAAACCAAAAATGTTGTCCTAGTTCCCTTATATCCGATTAATCAGATGGTACCTTAGATCATCACAAATCAATAGCTTTGTGATTGTTGGATTTTTCATATCCATGTTCTCTACCACTCTCCATCAGAACTTGATGGTTAGATTTTTCTTCCATATCCATATTTTCACCTATGTTCTCTTACGTGGAAACCCAGTGATGAGTTAATTTGGGTAATCGTTACATTTCATACTTTAGTTTTTAAAGCCAAGTTTTGGTATTCCTTTTTACGATGTGGGTTTCTATTAAAGAAACTTTCGAGTAGTAAACCATTTATAACCCCGACGAATTTCGAGGGTGAAATTCATTTTAAGGGGGGTATAATGTAACACCCTGAGATTTTATGAAAAATATTCTTTTAATTTCATTAATGTCTTGTGTTGTATTCTACACCAAGATTACCTTGCGCTATATGCAACACCGTATTAGCTTGCAGTATACGCAACACTATTCTTGGATCGTGTTACACACAATTTTGATAATAGTTATTCTACGCAACATTGAGTATATATATATATATATATTCAATGTATAAATAAAATATGGTTGGATTCTATTATACGCAACAACAAAGGATTCGTGCACTACATGCAACCCTGACTTGGCTTGCATTACACGCAATCGCGACCTTCCTCGATAGCGTGTGTTGTACGCAATACCGGGATTTACTAAACAACGATATATTATTATAATATTTTTTTGAACTAACCATTATGAATAGTGTTAAATAAATTTTTAATTTTATAATATTATTATTCATCTTACAAATTTCTAGAACATGGTATAAGAACAAAATAATTTTTTTGGGTAAAATAAGTATTTTTCAAAAAATGCAGTTTTGCCGCCTTTTGATGGCCCACTCAATTTAAATCTAATTTTTGACATGTTTATAAGTTCAATTTGACAAAATAAAATTCTTATTTTGAATCAGGATATAAAAATTTACATTAGATAAAGTTTTGATATTTTTCCGATAACTTTCATATTTTAATAAATAGTAAAAACACGCTATATTTTAATTAAAAACAACTTTTTTCATCGTAATATATTATGTGGTTAAATTATAACATTGAATGGTTTTAAAGTATAAATATAATATATTTTTACCATTTGATCCAATGGTGGTCAATGTAATTAATAACACTTTGATATTGGACATAAACGAGTGTCAATCTTTTGATAGATATTATCTCTTAAAAACACGCTTTTTTGTTTTAACAACGAGAATTAATTTTAAATTAATTTCTGCCACTTATGTGTTTTGAATTTGGAAAAATGGATTCCATATTTGGAATCAGGATGTTCAAATTTTGTAAATAGGTAACTTTTATTTTTATACATTTTGAATAATTACTGCGGTAAATATTTTATTTACCATGGTTAAGGGTAAATCCGGTAAATAAGGGTTAAAAAATAATATTATAATAATTCAAAATTATCTTAACACTTTTCCAAACATTATTGGTTGACTAATTAACGACCATGGATATCTTTGGGTCGATTTTGGGACCCCATTAAGTGATAATGACAATTTAGACTAATTAATTTAATGTAAAGGCAAAATAGACATAAACAAAAATCTTTTAGTAATTAATTTGTATATGGTGTTATATAAGTAATAGTTTTGACTATAAATATTAATTGGAAAGATAAAAATATTTCCTACATGATAGTATTTTTTTTAGAATTTTTAGACATCTAATAAATTAAATTATTTATGACACAATGATGATGCAGTAATTACCTTTTTAAGAAAATATTAACATAATTGATGTTATAAATGCCCAAATAAATGTAATTTGAGACTTTTTATGACTTAAATTAATTTTATAGGTTAATATGACATGTTATTGTTGATATAAGTAACTTTTTTGGAACTTATCATTCTGTTAGGAATTTCATAAAAATCATGTACCAAATAGTGTCAAAATTGACATAAATTAGTTTTTAAAACAAATATTATATTATTAATTGTTATTTAATTCCTAAAATTCTACGGTTCGGCAAAATGACTTAGATAAGAATATATATATTAATAATAAACAACTTGTGGTTCGTTTGGCTTGTTATGGTAAGTTTATTAACCATATAGTGTAAGAAAACAAAAAGACACGGTAAAAGTTAAATTATCTAACTTAGAGTTAAATCTAATTGATAAGGTTAAAATAATAACCTAAACTTGTCTAAATCCTATTTTATGAGAGGATTTATACCCATACCCACTTTAGATTCAAAATAAGACCCTTTGGAACCATTATAAACCGAATTTGACCTTAATATAAAATAATATTTTGAGATTTTCATAAGGTGCCCCTCTCCTTCCTTATAAAAGGGTACCTCCTCCCTCTCCTCCTCACACCAATTTGAGCATTCAATCTCGGCCAAACCCTGAAAAAATCTCTTCTCCACTTCCCTAGTATCATCCTATAGGTCCTGGTCTTGTTCAAAGACCATCCTTAGTTCTTTAAGTGGAGGTTAAGTGAAGGCACGTCAAAAAGAGGTAATATCCATTACCGATATTTTTCAATTTCTTTCTTCTTCAACTTATTCTTATTTAGTTGTTTAATGGTAAAGTAATAACATCAGTATTTATTATATACTGGTATGTTATTATAAATATGAAACAACTCTAATTAACCTTCTATCCATCCTACGGAAAAAGGAAATCACCGCGCGTGCGTACGTACGGAATACCGTCTCCACGCCGTGGTGTAATCTATTTTCCGCCACCACCTTAATTGGATGGATATAATGGTGTAATTAGTAACTATATATTATTATTATAAATTCATATTGATACTGAAATAGTATACATACACTTCAACACAAGTTCACGATCATGAGAACGATATCATCGCTCGTGCGTACGTACGGACTACCGTCTCCACGACGCGATGAGATTCATTCTCCACATTAACCATTCATGAATGATTATAAAGTATATATAATGAATAATAATGAAATATATGAAATTTTAAATCTACTGGATTTATGTATATATATATGTATGTCATCTACTTACTTCCATTCAAGACAATAAGGAAAGGAAAACAACGTTCATGCGTACGTACGGACTACCGTCTCCCTGAATGGTGTGTTTCATTTAATTTATCTATCTATTATATATATATATATATATACTGAATATATATGATATATAAATCATGTTTTATATTTTGGAAGTAAGTAAATCATGATATAAGTAATAATAATGTCAAGAACAACAAGTCCAAACACCTACGATAAATGAAACGATTTTACCCAAAACGCTTCTTTAACATGGAATTTACAAAACAGGTAATATAAAGTCATAAGTGAACCATATATGATATCATAACAATGAATATGATTCTTTAATAAGTTAATTAAATTATTTAAATCATTATACAAGAGGTTCGGATACGTACAAAGCATATCGGACATAAGGTAAGGGAAATACCACAATCTCATTTTTATCCAAGATTGTTTATACTTTAGTATTTACTGGGGTGTATTTTATCATCCACATCCATGTTTCCTCAATATGTAATATTATTTCCATCAACCTACAATTTTTTAAATCCAATTTTACCCTTCAGTGAGTTTTTAGTAAAAGATATGAAAGGAATCTTTTGTCGTTTTTCGTACGAGGTACTTTTTGACTTTTCCGACAAAAGTATGAAGAATGTTTTTTTAAATTATACGGAATGAATGGATTTTTAAAACATTATTTACAATAAGATTAATTTAAAAGTTTTCAAGTTTATTTTTAATCAAATTATTTTAGTTTAGAATTGTATGAAATGTTAAGAAAGGAAAAGTTTTTTTGAAGCAGAAAGGATATTTTCCTCAAGAATGGAGTTCAAGTGTTTTATCAAAATTATTTTCCATCTAAGATAATAAAGGGTTATGTTTCTATCCCTATTTTTACATTGATTTTATTATGTTGTGATGGAATTATTTTTATGAATTCCTTTATCTTATATGAATTGTTTTATGATGTCACGATGTTTAAGATTCCCATTTTTATTACATGGGTTATGCAATGATGTATGATTTATGATTTTGTGGCACACATAAGAATGGTATCATTATGAGATGAGTGAGAACTATATCTCCCTACAATGCATTGGGTAAAGATTTTATATCTCATGAGATAGACATGGCTGGAACGGTAGGTTATACCGGTTCAGTGAAACAGGACTGAAACGAGGAATGAACTCAGTTCAGAAAGGGACTTTGTCCACTAAGATAGTCTTGGAAATGAGTCTTGACTAAAAAGAAATGATTCTCTATGATTATGTGTGTATGCCACAAAGTTTCATGATTTAATTTATGATTATTGGGATTTCATTTCACTATTATGATTTATCCCATGTTATGAAATTATGCTCTCTTTTGCAGGTTAAGATTTTCAAAATGTTATGTTCTTATGATGTGATTGATATTTCTTTTGTTTACCCTTACTGAGCATTTGAGCTCACCCTTTTATGTTTTCTTTTCCCCAGGATATAAAGAAAGGTTTTAGGTAAAAAAAAAAGATCTTTATGGGAGATGTTGAAGATCTTTCACCACGATTAGAAGATTATATTCCGAGTTTCCAAAGACACTAAACTATTACGATCCTTGTGTGTGTGTTTTTGTTATGTACTAAGTATTCCGAAAAAGTAATGTAATTTCCATGTACGGCAGGCTTCGGGTCTCTACATTGAGTTCACCCCTTTATTATGTTTTATTTTCCACAGGATACCAATATGCGTTTTATGATTTATATGCAGGGATTTGATAAAGGGAATAATGTTGTACTAAAAGAAAATACTATATTGGATTTTATAATTTCAATTTTAATATGAAATTCTAGTATCTATATAGTTCACCAAGACTACTAAATTATTTATTCCTTTTGGATGTGATTCCTTATATAATATACAAATGTAATAAAGTACCATCTGACTCTGGGATACTAGGGTTGGGGTCTTTACATTCACTTTTTTCAAATCGCATACCAGGAAGAAATATGAAAAATACCCATGCCCTATATAAGACCTTGATCTATATAGTGTCCCCTTTTATTTTCATTAGGATTCAATGATTATGTATAGACAATGTGACCATAATGTCATGTTTTCCCCAACTACAACCCGCATTTTTGTATTTTCCATAAAATTTCACCACTTTCAACCATGCACCTCCATTAGATCCAAATTCATGTAGAGATTCATACATTGAAATGAAAATGTCCCCACATGTTTGTTATCATGCACTCTCATTTGTTTCAAATGATTATCCAAGATGGATCTTGTTTCTTACATGGAACATGACTCTTGTGAGATTATATGACCCGTTGAGTCGTGCCTACAAACATTTGTGAGATGAAATTTTTATTCACTTGTTAAAAACCAAGTCTGGGTTAAATAGATTTAAAATTACTAGCACAATTTCTGGCTGTAAGAATTTAAACAACATAACACTAAAATCTGGGTTTTATGATGTAAAAATATTGGTAAATGTCTCCACTATACAAGATAAAAAATCATGTATTTTATGTTGGAAAAAATCATTTACTTTCATCTTAATTTTTTTTGTAATTCGTCAATTCCATATTATTTACCACACAATGCATGACTCACATGAGCTTATAGGATTAACATGGATACTTCAAATAAATGATTATGTTTTCCTATAACCAAAGTTATGGAACATTTGGTTCATCATGCATGACTTCAAAATACTCAGAGTGGCCCAATTCATACAACATATTTCTCCCCTACATGAAGGCCTGATCCATATAGAAGTATTTTACTCACAAACTATCTATTCTATTGAGAATTAATGTCCCACCTTAGGCATATGAGATTGATCTATATAAGATATCAAAATTAAATTTATCTTTTTATAGTCTCTTGATAAAATTAAATTTCTCTTTCCCTACATACTATTAAAATTTTGGTAGGGGAAATTTTAGTTTAAAGAAATACGTGTGGCTTGATTCTCATTATGATGAGATATGTAGTGATTCTAGGATTTTTTATCCCAGGTCAAGCAATAAATTTTTTGTCTAAGCTATGTGACCTTAAACATTGGCAAAATTTGGTCCAAGGTGTTTGACTTTAAATCACATCAACATTTGGTCAAAGATATATAACTATAAATTTCATCATTTCATGGTCCAAATTAAAAGAACCTAAGATGGAAATCAAAATATTCAGAAATTATTTTTAGGTTGAAATCCCTCAAATGTAATCTTGAAAAAAATTCAAGTCTTCACTCGCTAATACACTCACTTTTATATTTCAAAAAATTAGAGCATAAAGAAAATGCACAAAGCTCATATGGTTAAATATGAGACCCTAGGAAAATCCTATCAATTCTCTATAGACCCCTAATCTAGAACATAGTAAGAGAATATTTTCCTTATACTTTTTTAGTGAGATTAATATATTTAATATCTACCTTGTTATTCTTGAAAATATTACCTCTTCCTATTGAGTGAACCACCAACTTATGTTACCATGTACTCATGAATCTATGGTTGAATTCCATTTATATGAGAATGTGTTCATTACATGTTGGTGAAACCTTCAAGTTTCTCACAAAATTCTTAAATATTACTATTCTCCATTAACCAACTTCATATCTCTGATGTCTTATTCAACACCAACCAATTATTTATTTCAAGATACTCATATTGGAAACCTATAACCTTATGTTGATTAATAATATTGGTTCTCCATTGAGTGGAAATATTAGTGAAATGGATTTATTGATCTGATAGGATCTCATTATGATATTTTGGTGAATAGATCGATTTTCCTATGAGACTATGTAATAACACCTAGGGGACTTTCTAATTCTGGAAGAAAATTCCACCATAACCCCATGCTTTATTTCTGAACTGAGCATGGAATTAATTTCCTCCTTACTAATGAACATTATAATTGAGACAATCTCCATTTCCAATTGATTCATAAATTCACTGGTTAAGATTTACATATTCCATAACAAACCTATTCATATGGATTCAAATACCCAAATTTTTTAAAATTCATGTATGGTTCCCAATTTAATGAAATATTATGAGATTATATTCTCATTCCCACTCATATCAGGTTGTTCCTATCCTTTAGATACATTTAAAACATAAGTTAATATTTTCATTTTGTAATATCATATCCTCCATAGGTTCCAAGATTCATGACCATAAACTAAATGCCTATTATTTTCCAAGGTAATTTATGATAGCATCATGCCTTATCTACATTGGGTTTTTCCTTGTCCTATATATGTAGACAACCCCAATCATTGGTCAAAATCTAGTCGACCTAAAATGAAAACAAAAATCATTCCAAGAAATATGAAATTAAAATAAGCATACTTAACCATTAGATAATATACACTATAATTTTACTCTACACTCACATCAGGTTTCTATTGGCCCTTGTAAAATGGACCACCTCCACCACTGTTCATTGTCCATGTTGTGAGACCTTAAACTATAGAAATATTTAGTCAAATATCCATGAACTTAAAATATATCCATATATTGGTGTGACATATAGATCCTTAAACATCTGATGTAAATAGTTATAGTACTCTCTTGGTTGAAATCCCACAAATGGAACCCTATAAAAAAGTTAAGTCGCATCTGGATAGGTATACACACTGCAGATCCTAGGGAAAACCTGATCATTTCAAACAAAGTTAAAAGTCATAAAACTTATCACATTGAAAAGCAAAAAAGGAATATTCTTTATTAAAATATTACTTCCTTCCTACTAGGTATCCCCATTAATTTTTTATTAAAAAGTTAGGGATAAAATAAAATGATATAAAGCTTGTATGGACAACCATTTATCCCAAACAAAAATAGAGCTATACTCACTAGGCCATTGACCTAGGAAAACATTGGGGTACATCTTTTATTCTCATGAACTATCTAAGGGTACCAAGTCCTCATTTTCATGACTAAAAAATTAATGATATATGGTGTATCCTGCATGAACTTAAACTACTTAGTGTGTCCTCCTCCATGTGGACTAAAATTTTGTTATGAGAGTCGTATCTGTGAAAAATCCCCATTGAAGCATGGGTCCCTACCCATGGATCCTTGGTAAAGTTATAATATACCATCTCCTATGTATGAACAAGATATATGTAGTATATTTCATCTTATATTTCCTTATCAATGAACCTATATTGACAATTTTATCCCTCTATGTATGAGTTTGATCTATATAAGTGTCCCTTTATATGAACTATGTGTGGATTAATTCATATTCTCGTGGGATATATTGTGACATCAAGATCTTATTTCTTGGATCTAGCCATACATAAAATTTTATTCCACTCTCTTTCTTCCATCCAAGAAACTAGACCTTTCATGATTTAGTATATCCATTCCATGATTTGAGATTACTCCCCATAGTGAACGTAATAACACCCAAGTTAAGATCCTCTTTTTGGTAAGGATCCTCTCTCTGGTGAGATAACTCCAAAGATCATTAGATGATTTAGGAATTCATAAATGTTCCTTATGATTACCTTAGAATAATATTATTTTCATTATAAATCAATCTAATTATAGGGGTTATTTTTTAGAATCAAATAATTCATTCCACATACTTTTCCACATGACCCGTGATATAATCCTCACTTAGACAACACATGTCGAGATTGAGTAGAAATTTTTCTCAATGATGGAAGAAAAAGAAGGTTGGGTTTACATGTTATTCAAGAATATTCACACACATACGTATAGATATTCCTTATAAAAATACCCAATCTTGTGATATGGTGGTGAGATACTCCCTCTTGGAATAGGCCTTGGATTTTAGAAATTACTGATAAAAAAGAATTGACACCTTATAAAATGTTCTTAGGGTATACCAGGAACTTTTTGACATATGATAACATTATAATAGTGTGTATAAACTTTATATACAGGAATATATTTCTTTTTAGGATTTTATTTGACTAGTCTTGGAGCCCAAAGAGACTTAGGGATCAAAATTTTTGGCTTTCAGAAGTTGGGAAAATTTTAAAAAGTAATTTGAGTTTCAGTGAATGTTTTTTGTGTATATAATTTTCACAAATTCATCACAAAATTCCCTTGAACAAATCCCTCAACCATCTTTCATAACTCCTTTGTGAATACCCATCTCTCAGATCCTATAGTCTATCTATAAATAGAAACCCCACCTTTTAATTTTTGAATGGACGGACGAATTCTCAGAGAACAAGCATGGTAAGAGCTCTGGTATCCTTACATGTTCACCCAAATTTCCCCCCAACATGGAAGAACTACTATGGATATACCTATACTGATATGAGGCTCCATGTTCTCCCATTTTTTCTAATCACTTGTGCGATCACTCACTAAGGCGAACCAATTGGGTGAGCCCCCATTTGGGTGAACCACTTGGGTGAGCCCTTACTAGGGAGAACCACATGGGAGCGCCCCTATTTGGGTGAACCAATTGGGTGATCAACCATTTGGGTGGACCACTTGGGAGATCCACCACTGGGGTGAACCACCTAGGTTATCTCCCATTTGGGTTAACCACTTGGGTGAGCCCTCACATGGAAAAAACACTTGGGTGACCCACACTTTGGCGACCCACATGCGGCCGAACCAAACTTTGGTGACCATCACTTGGGAATCCCATACTTGGATGACCCAAAATTGAGAAACTCACACTTGGGAGAACCAAACTTGTGCAAATGACACTTGGGTGACCCATACTTGAGTGACCCACACTTGGGCAACCCTTTTCCCAAGGCATCCCACCTACTCGATTTTTATAAACCCCTTATACATGTGAAAAAATCCTAATTATATCCATAAATAGTGTTATATACCTTTTATATCCCCCACCATGGATAATAACCTTTAGTGTAAGTTTATTATGCTAAGAAACTTCACTATCCCTTTCACAAGGTATAATAACCAATTCACACAGGTCTCATACCTGGGCACCGACTCATGCCAAATACACTTAGAGATGAGATATTCCTCTAAAAACCTGGGTCTCCTACTAGGTGTATGTAATAACCTTAATAATATCCCTTCATAATCCTATTACTAATGGATGGGGGGAAGAAATAATTATTTTTCATACTCTAAGGTTTAATCCCAAACCAAACATTCAATTCACCATAAGTCAAGATACATATTAAGGTTCCAGAAATAATGGAATCCTCCTAAGTGTAAGCCCCAACCAAACCTTAAATTGACCATGAGTTGAGATACTCCTCATGGTTCCATAAATATGGGCATCCTCCTAGGTGTAAGACCTAACCAAACAATCAATTCACCATGAGTTTATATACTCTTAATGGATTTAGATACATGGGTATCCTCTGAGGTGTAAGACAACTAAACCATCAATTCACCATGATGTGAGATAATACACATGGTTCTAGAAACATGGGGATCATCCTTGGTGTAATCCCCAACCATATCCTCAATTACCATGATTAAAGATACTTCTCATGGTTCCAGAAACATGGTCATCCTCCTAAGTGTAATACTCAACTAAACCTCCAATTACCATGAGTTGAGATATGTCTCATGGTTCCAAAAATATGAGATTTATCCTAACTGTATTCCCAAAAATATACCCTCATCTAACCCATATACTAGTTCAAATATCACAAAGAAGCTCATGCATAATCCCCACCGTATTTCCTCTTGTCTTCTATTTTATAACATAATACCCTATCATAGGACAATGTCAGTGTATAATCCTCTTCCAATCTAATGGTATGATCTAATGCAATGTAACTAATATTCTATTATCTATTGTTTCATAAACTGAGAATGACTCATGTATACTTAGAGATATTTTATGATCATACCATAAACATGATGAAAGTGACTCCATTGCGAGGCAGCTCTTGATGTGTATTCCCTAACCATTCCATTGAACTATGTTTTTTTATTCATGATTTCATAGGATATGCAGGTTTCATTTTTAGGTTTCAATCCCAACACCAAAAAACCAAACCCCCCCTAAATGAAAATAAACTCCACATAGATCAAATAGTTATCATTAAACCAAATTCAAATCACAAATTAATAAGAGAAAAATTATAAAACCCCCACACATATAGAGGTTTCCACCATACACATGGTATTAATCATATCATTAGCACTGGGGTAACCAGTCCCACCATGGGATTTGTGAAGGATTCATGAATGTGTATTAAATCTATAATAGAGTCTTGGAGTAGGAAAGAATTTACTTCAAAAAGGTTTGGTAGGGCCGCCTTTGGAAAGTAGCTCTGTATCATAAATGCAGGAACAATTGGGTGTTTTTTGTTCCATGAATAAATCCCATTGGAACCCACCTGAAAATGGGTGTGAAACAAAAGTAGTGAGCCCGACATTAAATATTGTGCAACCATACATAACCTCCTATATTCAATCATTGGGCTCCTATTTTCATCGGAAACAAACACATAACAAATAAAAAAAAATTTATTTTAAACATAAAAGTAAATTTATTCTTATTCCTTGTCTATTAATAATAATTAGAAAAATAATAATTTATTTTCTTATTAATATAAAAAATAAATTTCATTAAAAAATTTCTTTAATAGTGATAAAATTAATTTTTTATAATAAAAATACACAACATATTGAAACAAACAATTATTTGAAAAATATCACTTTTTAACATTAAATGATTTTATTATTATTTTAACTAATTTATAAACATTAAATAAATTTTAATAAATTTACTTATATATATATATAATTTATTCAATTTTATTCTCTGAATATAAGAATTTTAGCTCTTAAATGAAAACATATATTATATAATATAAACACTATTTTTAGATAAAACATATTTATTTGACCATTAATCATTACGTTTTTGTTCTTTATAGTTACTCAATTTTTTATTAGATATTATTTAATTATTATTAAATTTTTGAAATCCATATTTTTATATAACATTTTAATAGTAATAAATTTAAAAAAAATATATAATTCATGAAAATATTTTTCTTTTGAATAAAATATATTATCATATATGAATTAGTATATTATTTAGATTAATTAAATAGAAAATATAATATTTATATCTACTTTGAAATTTCAACATTTCTATTATAAGATCATTAATTTACATATCAATTACATATATAGTGAACAACCATATATCCAATAACCATATAATAATGAACATATAACCAAAAAAATATATTTATAATGGTCATTTTACATTCCTTTATATAACCCTAAAAACATTATCAAAATCATTCATATCATTATGTCATTTATTTTATATATTTTTTATCATTTCTCACATATGTTATAATTTCCATAGTTATCATAGGAGGTATGATCTTCATGGAAGATCGAATAATAAGAATTAAATCCTTGTAGAGTTTTTATTTGCATGTTTTTATTCCTTCTAAAAATTTCCTAATTATGTTTCACATAGTTATCTTGAATTTTTTTTTCATTTTATATTAACATGTTTTACCTTAATGAAATAATAAATTAGTCATTTTTATCCTTTTTTGTATATAACACAAGATATCCAATACATGAATTTATCTTATCAAATTATTTTATTTATCTATGGAATGATTATATGATCAATTATATATATTTAAAATATAAATTTAAAATAAAATTATTCTTGAAACAAATGTATTATAAAGGAATATATTCACCAAAAATCTTGTTAATTACATTTCAATCTTGTTAGAGTATAGTTCTTATGAAAATTATTATTTATATCATGAATAATATAAAAAATTTATAATATCCAATACATATATATATGCATCACAAGAAAATTCACTTTAAACTCCTTTCATGTAATGAATATAAATCATTAGAAACCAAAAAATTATTCAAGAAAATATGTGGTCTAATTGATATTATATAATAATTTAATAGCGACTTAAGATTTCAAGAAACTTTTAACTCCAAATATACAAGAATAATTACAATAAACCTCCATTTTAGAATGATATAAAAAATAAATTATAAAATTTTATTTAATTAAATTAAATAATAAAAAAATAAATAACATGAAAATCTATAAATAAATGAACTAAAATATATATGAAGTGATTTAAATAATTTAAATTAATCCATTAAAATATCTAAAATATAAAAATTCAAATTTATGAATATATAAAATAAGGAAATAAATAAATAATTTAATAATTAATATATATAACATAAGTTATAACATCTTCAGACAAATATTTCATCTTCTAAACCATTTTTTTGGTATAACCTAAATTCATATGGATTTGGTGCCATCTTTAAGGGACTATGCCTTTAAGGATTTATATATATATATATATTTTATATTATATCATATTCAACAATATCTCATTTTTTTGTCTAATGGGTACTATGAGGCAACCTAAGAATGGGGTGATTCATTATGTGGTCATTTTTTAGTTTAAATATCACTCATATTAATAAATCACCTAAAAATATAAATAGATTTTTACCTATTGGTTATAAGGGTTGCTATTATACATCAGGAACTAATTTCACACTTATATGAATCTCATGTATTCAATAAAAACACACATAATAAATAATGTAATGGAGTATACATGCCTTAATTGGTTCACTCAATGTGAATTACATCTGAGGGGTGTTAGAATCTCCCATGCAACAACCCCAATAATTTTTGGAGCTTACTATTTCTTATAAATATTAGGATGATCAATCCATCCAAGATTCACTCCCTTTGTGTGCATTACATCCCGTAATATTAATTTAGGGGTTCAATTATAATACACATATTGGATCAAATGACTATATATTAAAGATAACAATGTCATTAACATACACTATGAAATAGATGGGTGTAATTTATATTTCAATAGTTTTCTTATTTCCACTGGTCAACCTATTAATCTTTACTTCTTTTTAAGATTTTTTAAATATGCATAATAATCATCCTTCTATGGTTCTTACTCATCCTTTATTTTTTATTTATTCTAAATATGAATTTTATATACAATATTTTCTTTCTCATATATTATCTCAAATACCCAATACTTCTCTCTTTCCTATCTCAACATATTCCTCATTATTTTTTTAATTCAACATATATGTATATGTGTGTGTTTCATAGATACAATCCATCAAAATCATTGATATTATTTTTATTTATTTAATACTAATAGATCATTTCATGTATATTTATATAAATATCATCAATTTTAAATTCCCTCTATGTGTCTATAATATATTTTGGATTCTCCTTTGAATAGTTCTACACTCCACTCTATTTCATGCTCCACTAACCACATCTATAATAGAAGTAACCTCTAAAAAATCATGCTAAAATTGATATTATATTTCACTACTATAAAACTGGGTTTATCCAGTGCCAGGGTTTTAATAGTGATACCTAAAAGCAATGTTAAAGGGGTACCTTTATCATAACATGTAAAAAAGTGCTGATAACCCCTATTAGTGCTATTAAAAAAGCACTGATAAAAATCCAATTTATCAGTGCATCTAAAAATTCACTAATAAATGGTTTATTTAAAAAAATTCATTAAAAATATTATATTAATATATAAATATATTTATATTGAAATAAATATAATATATATATTTTAAATATGTTTTAGATAAGGCTAAATAGACATTAACACATAATATATAAGATATTTAGGAAAAATATCTTCTAAATTAATTTAAAAAATATTTTTAATTAATAATTTGATAATTATTATTGATTAATAGTCACTTAATAACAAATTGAAAATAAAAAAAATCTAAAAAATAAGAAAATATATAAATTAAATTGAAAACATAACTTGAACTTCAAATGACCATAAATTTTGATCTGTGATTTCATTTGGGATCTACTTCATATCAAATCAAAACCTGTGACGAGCTCTATGCTATAGAGGGTTGGACATATCTCTATAAGTTTTTTCCTACTTTACATCCCCCAAATCCAAAAATTGAGTTTTTAGTTTGGGTGCCCATTTTTTTAACATTTGATGGATTTTAAACCTCATTTAAGGGGGTCTTTTTTCATTTTTAGTAGGGACTAAATTTATTCCCGGAGATTATATTCATATTGATATTATGGTTTTAAAATTTTATTAGTTTTAATAGTGTATTTTTATATATAATCAAATATATAACAATATATACATATTTTATATATATTCACATATAAAATTATAATTTTATAAATAAATAATTAAACATATTTTCATATAAAATATATTTCAAAATATATAAACCTTATCTAAATAAAAACAAATATCCATTTTAAAAAATATACATCTATAAAAACATATATATAAAAATTTATATAAATATATGGATAAAAAATATAATGAAATATAGATATATACATAGATATATCATAAAATTTAAAACAAAACAGTATATGGGAGTAGAAAATGTGGACGTGTATAAGCTAGAGGTCTCAGGCTTGAATCTCGCTAGAGGCATGGTGTAAGAACCCGATTCTTTGTTTTGAGGTACGAGATTATTCTTTTTCCTTTTCCTTAAGTGTTTTTGAGAAAATATGGAAAATGGGGAAAAATCCTAAATTTTGGAACTATATGCCGTGTACTTTTCCACATGCCGTGTACTTTTGGCCATGTTGGGATGAGTACACAGGGCGTGTAGCCATGTCGATGACGAGGGGTGTAGGAACCGACTACACACCGTGTAGTGGTACCTTACACGCTGTGTAGTCAGTCGATAGGCTTAAACAGTAAGGCGGTGGAGGCGCTGCCAGCTGGGTGACAGTACACGCCGTGTACTTGAGAGTACATGTCGTGTACTCATGTCGACAAATGAATACTGTGGTGGTGCTGCCAAATGAACAGTTAAATGAAAGAAGTATACGCTGTGTACTTATAAGTACATGCCGTGTAATTTGTTTTTTTCGTCTTAAAACAGGCAGTAGCCTCCTCTTTTGGCAGAGGAGACACTTGAGCCGATTTGGAGCCAAAGGAGGAGGTCAGACCTTTGAAGATCCGCCGGGTGTTCATCTGGAATCCGATTCGGCTTCGGAAAATCTCATTGGAACCGCACGGGTAAGCCCTCTCCTCTCCTGGTACCGTTATTACCAATTCTTTCCCGAGGGGAAGTTATTTACATTTGAATGGGTTTTTGTTCTTCGTCAGATCTATGCCGTTCTTGGGCGTTTCTGGAGTCGGCGTTCGGGTATAACATTCGTTGGCGTATATGGTAGGTGGATTTGTGTTTATTTTCCAACTGTTGTGTGTTTTTGTGCATTTTCGTGCCACAAACCCATGTTGGGGTGTCATGTGGCTGAGGCCGTTTCTATATTTAATGCCTAGAATTGCATAGGTGATTAAATTGTGATAATAAAATGATGGTTAGGATCGTTGCTTGGATCCGGACCCACCCCGGGGTGTGTTTCACTGTTTATCCGTTTGGCCAGGATACCCGAGGGTATGCCTTTAAAGTAGTAATTGTAGAATTTACTTGAGAGGAATTGCTTGTTATTGCTTGTTTACCTGTTGGGCATGGCCCGATTACCTGTTTATCCTGAGGGCGTTGTTGTATTTGGCCTGAGGGCATTGTTGTGATTAACCTGAGGGCACTGCACTATTTAGCCCGAGGGATGTAGTATTTCTCCTGAGGGCTTGACTTATGTGCCTGAGGGAAACACTTCCTACGCCTGAGGGCAACTTCTGTTACACCTGAGGGATATACCTACGGGTTGGATTCTGCTTACCTGAGGGTAAGGTTTTGTTTTTCTGAGGACATGGACTATTTACTTATAAATGCACTGTGGTTATTTCTAATATTTAATGAATTAAATGAATAATTAAATGACAATTTGACTGTTAAGTTAGTTACTGTTGACTACTACTTACTTTATTTCATTTTATTACTACACACTATTGTTGCATGTTTGCACGCAGTTGGGCACGTGCCTTTGGTGGGTGCCTACTGAGATATGTTTCTCACACCCTGTTTGGGTCACGCTTTTATCCCAAACAGATCACATTTCTACAGGTGTAGATAGGGAAAAAAGTCCCTATACAGGTACTTGACTGTTGCTGAGGAGTAGGAGGGCATGGGACCGAGCCTAGGCTCGCGATGCTGCTGCCAGCTGTTTACTTTTCTTTGTTGTACTCTGCTTTCTGTTGAACTGTATTGATGTATAACATGTTCTGGCTGTTTTCTTAGAACTTGAAACATTTAGCATCATCATTTATATACTGTTGTTTATATCATCTCCAACTGTTATTTCCGTTGAGTATGTTTACTGCTTCCGCTGACGTTGTATGGTTTATTTCATTCCGCTGCGTTACACTTTGACAAATGAGGGCATAGTTTCCCCACTATCAGACTTAGGCCCTCGTTGCTAGTCGGAAGCCTATGGTGTTTGGGGAAATGTGCTTGAGGTCACGTGGCGAACTAGGTTCGGGGCACCCGTTGAGTGACACCCAGGTCCAAGACGTTACAAAGTGGTATCAAAGAGCGTTTCTTTTCTTTGACTTACTATTTGGATCCCTAGTCCAGGATAGGACGAACGGTAGTTGGTAATAAGCTGTGCACGGGCGTAGCTAACCCATGTACAGGGAAAAGCCAATCTACCTCATATTTTTTAATTCTTTTGATTTTTCAAATTTTACAGTTGATATATTTTCACCGTTGGGTGACACACTTGGATTGTGCTGTTATATTTTATCTATGGGTTTTATTGAGTGCAACCCGATGAGACGAGGGTATGCCATCTCATGCATCATATAGGCACATGCTAGATATCACATTCCATGCATAGTTTCCATGCCATGTAGGTGCATTAGAAATTGCATGTTGTTGTGATAGATGTTGTGCTAGAAAAGAATACTGTTGTGATAGCTACTTGATAAAATACCAGTTTCTATGATAGGGTATTCCTTGTGTGAGCTTGTTTATAGAATGGATTCCAAACTTTGGTTTTTGGGGAGTATGTGCCCCCATTGACCGGAATTTGGTGGATCATTGACTGTTTGTTGGTTATAAAACATATAAGATGTCAAACTTTGATTCATGGGGAGTATGGGCCCTCACGGGTTGGAATTTGACACTTAGGTGTTGTTTTACAGTATTTTATGGGTTCCAGAGAAGTTTCTGAGGCATACTCTCTGGAAACCCAGTTTACACACCATGTATTATTTTTATACACACCATGTATGTTCTTCTGTTCGGGAAGAAAAATGAACTTTTTGATTACATTCCGTGTACCCTAAGTACACGCCGTGTAGTCTCTTCCCGTGTCACAAACCGTGTGGGCGATAACACGGGGTAGGGAAAGGCTTGGGTAAAACACGCCGTGTACCGAATGGACACGCCGTGTAGTGTGACCCAGAGTCTGGCCATGTAACTAACAACACGGGTTGGTGAAATACTGTACAGACCACGCCGTGTCAATGCTGGACACGCCGTGTAGTGTGACCTGGGGCCTCGGCCGTGTAACTAACAACATGGGCCGGTGTCACCTCTCCCTGATCATGCCGTGTACCTTTGGGACATGCCATGTAGTCTTGTCCAAGGACAGACCGTGTGGTGTTAGCCGTGAGGTTGGGAAACGGGGTGGTTTACACGCCGTGTGTGGGTGTAACACGCCATGTAGTGTCAAGCTGAGTAGTCGACCGTGTCACAGACGACACGGTCAGTTGGGAAATAACACCGTACACGCCGTGTAGATATTATACACACCGTGTAGTTTTTGTTCAATGACAGCCGTGTGTCTTAGCCGTGCAGAAGGACCCGGGCAGGGGAAGGGAAGTCAAGTTCATGTCGTGTAGTCAGTGTACACGCCGTGTAGTTTTGTTTTTCAAACCTTGAGATTCCTTCTTCCTCTTATTACCTTTATGGTTTCTTCGTTTCAGCCTTGATAACTTGAATCTAAGGCGTGCTATTGAACCTGTAGTTTCATGCCGCCTAGACGACCACACGTTGTTCACCAGGAGAGCGGTGAAGACTTTACTCCAGAAATGGTGGTCCATGGGCTACCAGTTGATCCTCCAGGAGAGCCAAATGTGGCACCAGCTATTATACCGGACACAAGCGCGGAGGCACAGTTCCGTGAAGGCTTATTGCGGTTCATGCAGATATTTCAAGGAGCACCATAGGCTGCCACATCTATGGCTGAGCTTACCATATCTTTCAACAGAAACATACGCCTATGTTTTCAGGGGATGGCGGACCACAGGCTGTGGAGTCTTGGCTCGGATCGATGCGGACTATTTTCGAGCATCTTGAGATGCCTCCAGGGCGGAGGGTCAAACTCATGACTTACATGCTTCCTGATTCTGCCAAGAGGTGGTGGGATGTTACCACCCAGTTAGAGCATCATAAGGACATGACGTGTGAAGACTTTCAGGCAGTCTTTTATGACTTTTTATTTCCGGAGATGCTGAGGGAAGATAGAGCTCGAGAGTTCATGAATCTGTAGCAGGGAGCTATGTCAGTGATGGACTATTCTTCTCGTTTTATGGAGCTTCAGCGTTTTGCACCCGTGCTGGTGGGTGATGAGACATTGAGAGCCAGACATTTTGAGGATGGTCTTCGATATGAAATCCGAGCACTGGTGAATGTTTTTAGGTTTCCTATTGTACACGATATTGTGAACCAGGCGCTGATTACAGAGAGGAACCTACGGGAAGCAAGTGGTGTGGTCCAGGGCGGTCCAACACCAGTTATAGGTACTATTTCTGCGGGCAAGAGGAAGAGACAGATGGACTTCTCTCAGGGCGGCAGTACGAGCCAGGCAGCTTCTACAGGTGGTCCGATCAGGTGATACTAGTGTGGTAGAGAGGGGCACAAGAGACCTTAGTGTCCACGTAACCCAGTGGAGTTCCGAGCTTGTGGAAAGATGGGTCATCTGCAACTCTTTTGTAGGGCGTTTCCACCAGTGGCTAGTGAGAGGGGTTCTGTATAGACTCCGCGTGCAGGAGCGGGACCAGTGGCTTCTTACCAGTTGGAGAACTGGAATACGTCAGGGCGTGCAGGAAGAGATGGTGGTCGTGGCCGTGGTAACCAGACACCAGGATCTCAGAGGCAGCAGGGTGGGACAGCTCAGGGTAGCCAGGCTGTGTCGTAGGGCCGCGACACTGGGCAGGCATATGCAGTGCAACAGACCTAGCAGGAGCAGGATCCCAGACCTTCTACAATCAGAGGTACTATTCTAGTAGCTTCTGTCTTGTCTACAATACTTTTTGATACGAGTGCTACACATAGTTTCATATATGTATCCGTTGTAGAGAGCCTTGGGCTTTGTGTTTATCCTTCTTCTGATATTATGACGCTAGACACTCCGTTGGGAACTAGAGCGGCTAGTGTGCATCAGTGCAAGGAGTGCCCCTTAAGGTTGGAGGGTGTCACTTCCTTTGGGACCTCTATGTCTTAGAGATGACTAGCTACGACGTCATTCTCAGGATGGACTGGTTGGTTCCCTTTCGAGCCTTTGTAGACTGCTATCGTCGCAGGGTGCGTTTCACGTCACCAGAGGGCGGAGAGTTTCTATACAAGGGAGAGTGGGATGTTCAGGTGAGTCGAGCTGGACCAGAGCATCGTGGGCTAGGTGGAGTCACAACCCAGATTAAGAACTTATATCTGGATGACCAGGTGACTTGTCAGACAGATTTCCCTCCAGTTGTTGATCATTTCAGGGATGTCTTCCCGGATGACTTTTTAGGTCTACCTCTGGTGCGTGAGGTGAATTTCTCTATTGAGCAGCACCGGTGTCCATTCCTCCTTATAGGATGGCTACACCTGAGATGCAGGAGCTCAAGAGACAGTTAGAGGAGTTACAGGCAAAGGGATTTATCCGACCTAGTACTTCTCCTTGGGGTTCTCCGGTCCTTTTTACGAAGAAGGCGGACGGTACCCTTAGACTTTGCATGGATTATCGGAAGCTGAACCAGTTGACGGTTAAGAACCGATATCCCTTACTGAGGATTGATGATATTTTTGATCAGCTTCGTGTAGCATGAGTGTTCTCGAAGATTGACTTGAGATCTGGATATCATCAGCTACGCGTGAGACCATTGGATATACCACTTACAGCTTTTAAGAGTAGATATGGTCTGTACGAGTAATTGGTTATGCCGTTCGGACTCACGAACACTCCAGTAGTTTTCATGGCTCTGATGAATCGTGTGTTCCATCCGTATCTTGATTCCTTTGTGGTAGTATTTGTGGACAACATCTTGGTGTACTCTCACACTCGACATGACCATGCCACCCATCTTGAGATTGTATTGAGTACACTGAGGGAGCATCGACTATATGCTAAGCTCTCGAAGTGACACTTTTGGATGGACCAGATTCACTTCCTCGGTCATATCATCTCAGAGGCAAGAGTTGCAGTAGACCCAGAGAAGGTAAGAGCATTAGTTTCCTGGGATCAGCCTAAGAACGTGTTTAAGATACAGAGTTTCTTAGGGCTGTCTGGTTACTACAGGCGTTTCATAAAGGACTTCTCCCACTTATCAGCGCCGTTGACGGGATTGACTAAGAAGGGTGTGAAGTTCGTTTGGTCGGAAGCTTACGAGACAAATTTTCAGGACCTGAAGGGAAGGTTTACATCAGCACCAATCCTGATACTCCCAGAGCAGGGGAAGAGCTATACAGTTTACTGTGATGCATCAAGTATTGGGCTAAGAGCAGTGTTGATGCAGGGCGACCGAGTTGTTGCATACGGGTCTCGGTAGTTGAGGCCACATGAGCGGAATTACCCGACGCATGATCTCGAGTTAGTTGCAGTTGTACATGTGTTGCGCTATTGGAGACATTATCTATTAGGGGATCATTTTGTGGTTTTTACTAACCAAAAAAGCCTCAAGTATATATTTACACAGTGTGACCTGAATCTGAGGCATCGAAGGTGGGTCGAGTACCTACAATCCTTCAATTTTGAGCTTGCCTATACACCTGGTAAAGGTAATGCAATAGCTGATGCACTGAGTAGGAAGACTCAGATACATGCAGTGCAGGAGGCCAGCGGTGAGTGGAAACTGATGACCTTGTTCTCTGAGATGCATCTGGAGGTGCACGATAGCCAGGGGAAGACTTATCTTTCATCTTTAGCTGTGACTTCTACCCTCCTGGACAGAGTGAGGATGAGACAACTATTAGATTCAGAAGGCCTAGTACTACAGAAGTCGGTGGCAAGTGGGGAACCTTCTCCTGGGTGGACGATAGACGATGATGAGGTTTTTCATTTCCATGGACGGGTATGGGTTCCCAGGGATATACGTGAGGAGATTATGTGGAAGTTTCATGCTTCAGCTTGGGAAGTTCATCCCGGGGTTACCAAGATATACCGAGACTTGAGACGTCAGTACTGGTGGCCGGGTATAAAGGAATAGATAGCTGGTTTTGTTACGAAGTGTTCCACCTGTCAGCAGGTGAAGGCGGAGCATCAGAGACCAGCTGGGCTGTTACAGAAGTTACCCATTCCGAAGTGGAAATGGGATGATGTCGCGATGGATTTCGTGACTGGGTTACCAAGGTCACCTCGTGGCAATGACGCCGTGTGGGTTGTTGTGGACAGACTCACGGAGGTAGATCACTTCTTTCCGATCAAGGAGACCTTCGGTGTTGACGAGCTTAGAAGGCTGTATATCCGAGAGATCGTACGTCTTCATGGGATCCCTCGTTCTATCATTTCAGATCGGGACGCCCGTTTCATGTCTCGTTTCTGGCAGAGTTTTCAGAGGGCGCTGGGTACACAGGTGCTTCTGAGCACAACTTACCACCCTCAGACAGATGGCCAATCAGAGCGTACGATACAGGTGCTAGATGACATGCTGCGTGCATGCGTCCTGGACTTTGGGGGATCTTGGGAGAAGCATATACCCTTAGTTGATTTCGCCTATAACAATATCTTCTAGGCGACTATTGAGATGGAACCATACGAGGATTTATACGGTAGGCCGTGCCGATCACCTTTGTGATGGATAGAGGCAAGTGAGGCAGCTTTACTGGGGCCACAACTCGTGCAGGAGACATCTGAGAAGGTCCAGTTAATTTAGAAGCGGATGGCTATCACGCAGTCTCGTCAAAAGTCTTATGCTGATTGCCGCATACGAACTTTGGAGTTCGTGGTTGGGGATAAGGTTTTCTTGCGTGTTTCGCCGAGGATGGGACACAAGCGGATCAGGAGACAGGGTAAACTTTCACCGCGGTATGTGGGACCATTTAAGATTCTTGAGAGAGTCGGGATGGTTGCCTATCGGTTGCGGTTACCGCAGCAGTACCGAGCCATGCACGATGTCTTCCACATATCTCAGTTGCGTCGCTATCATTCAGACTCGTCTCACACCTTTCAGCCAGAGGATGTTGAGCTGGAGGCAGATGCGTCCTTTGAGGAGCATCCAATTCGTATCATTGACAGGAGCACGAAGGTTCTCCGAGGCCGGTCAGTTCCTCTCGTACGGGTGCTATGACAGCATGGCCGAGTACAGGATGAAACCTGGGAGCGGGAGACCGATGTACGTGCTCAGTGTCCGGATTTTTTCACGGCTATATCTTCGCCACCCTTGGAAGGGAAATTCGGGGATGAATTTATATAAGGGGGGAAGTTTGTAAGAACCCGGTTCTTAGTTTTGAGGTACGAGATTCTTCTTTTTCCTTTTTCCTTAAGTGTTTTTGAGAAAATATGGAAAATGGGGAAAAATCCTAAATTTTGGAACTACACGCCGTGTACTTTTCCACACGCCGTGTACTTTTGGACATGTTGGGATGAGTACATGGGGCGTGTAGCCATTTCGGCGACGAGGGGTGTAGGAACCGACTACACGCTGTGTAGTGGTACCTTACACGCCGTGTAGTCATTCGGTAGGCTTAAAAAGTAAGGCGGTGGAGGTGCCTCCAGCTAGGCGATAGTACACTCCGTGTACTTGGGAGTACATGTCATGCACTCATATTGACAAATAAACAGTGTGGCGGTGCTACCAAATGAACAATTAAATGAAAGAAGTACACGACGTGTACTCAGAAATACACGCCGTGTACTTTGTTTTTTCGGCTTAAAACAGGTAGTAGCCTCCTCTTTTGGCAGAGGAGGCACTTGAGCCAATTTGGAGCCAAAGGAGGAGGCCGGAACTTTGAAGATCTGCCGGGTGTTCGTCTGGAATCCGATTCGGCTTCGGATGATCTCATTAGAACCACACGGGTAAGCCCTCTCCTCTCTTGGTACTATTCTTACCAATTCTTTCCCGAGGGGAAGTTATTTACGTTTGAATGGGTTTTTTTCTTCGTCAGATCTACGCCATTCTTGGGCATTTCTGGAGTCGGTGTTTGGGTATAACGTTCGTTGGCGTATATGGTAGGTGTCTTTGTGTTTATTTTCCAACTGTCGTGCGTTTTTGTGCATTTTCGTGCCACGAACCCATGTTGGGGTGTCATGTGGCTGAGGCCGTTTCTATATTTAATTCCTAGAATTGCATAGGTGATTAAATTGTGATAATAAAATGATGGTCGTGATTGTTTCTTGGATCCGGACCCACCCCCGGGGTGTCTTTCACTGTTTAGCCGTTTGGCCAGGATACCCGAGGGTATGCCTTTAAAGTAGTAATTGTAGAATTTCCTTGATAGGAATTTCTTGTTACTGCTTGTTTACCTATTGGGCATGGCTCGGTTACCTGTTTAGCCTAAGGGCGTTGTTGTATTTGGCCTGAGGGCGTTGTTGTGATTAGCCTGAGGGCACTACACTATTTAGCCCGAGGGCTGTAGTATTTCACCTGAGTAAAACCTTTCGTGCCTGAGGGCTTGACTTCTGTTCCTGAGGGAAACACTTCCTACACCTGAGGGAAACTTCTGTTACACCTGAGGGCTATACATGCGGGTTGGATTCTGCTTACCTGAGGCTAAGGTTTTGTTTGTCTGAGGGTGTGGACTGTTTACTTAGAAATGCACTGTGGTGATTTCTAATATTTAATGAATTAAATGAATAAGTAAATGACAATTTGACTGTTAAGTTAGTTACTTTTGAGTACTGCTTACTTTATTGCATTTTACTACTGCACACTATTGTTGCATGTTTGCACGCAGTTGGGCATGGACATTTGGTGGGTGCCTACTGAGATATGTTTCTCACACCCTGTTTGGGTCACGCTTTTCGGCCCAAACAGATCATGTTGCTGCAGGTGTAGATAGGGGAAAGAGTACCTATACAGGTACTTGACTGTTGCTGAGGAGTAGGAGGGCATGGGACTGAGCCTAGGCTCGCGATGCCGCTGCCAGCTGTTTACTTTGCTTTTCTGTACTCTGCTTTCTGTTGTACTATATTGATGTATAACATGTTCTGGCTATTTTTTTAGAACTTGAAACATGTGTCATCATCATTTATATACTGTTGTTTATATCATCTGCAGTTTTTATTTCCGTTGAGTATGTTTACTGCTTCCGCTGACATTGTATGGTTTATTTCATTCCGCTGCGCTACACTTTGACAAATGAGGGCATAGTTTCCCCACTATCAGACCTGGGCCCTCGCTGCTAGTCGGTAGCCTCTGGCGTTTGGGGAAATGCGCTTGAGGTCACGTGGCGAACCGGGTTCGAGGAACCCGTTGAGTGGCACCCGGGTCCGGGACGTTACACATGGGTGCGCACCGGGGATAAGAAATATCTAAAGTGCTGATAAATTGGGGGGGGGGGGGTGTGAAGAAATATTTTATACACTTTATCAATGGGCCTTTATCAGAACTTTTTATGATCATTGTTAAATATTACCCTTTAATATCACTTATATAATCAGTTATTCTATTGCTCTTATAAATCCCTTTTACTAGTGCAATTAAAGGACTAATTCATAGTAGTGTTTGCATGAATGAATTATACATGTTCCACATTATCAATATTCTTCATTAATTTCTCTAAATTAATTAAATCTGGCTAGTCTATTTGATCATTATACATATATGAAAATTTCCCACTCAAATATCTATAGAAAAGAAATATTTTCATAATCAATATCCTCTATTTTTATGTTATTAATAACATCATCAAAATTATAATATAAAAATTATTTTTAAAAACAATATGATACCTCAAAATATAGATTATGGTGTAATTATACTTGATGAATTATTATTAAAATTTACTATATCATATCATATTGTAAATTTATTCAATAATTATGATTTTGGTATAATTGATTACATCCGTTTTTTGTTTCCTATGACATTGTACAAAAACATTTAATGGAATGTATTGAACCCTTAAATATCTATAAATAAATTCATACCTTATGATAGGCTAAAATTGTATTCATGAAATCTATTTAACCCTTATAATGACATAAATTGCAGGTTATAAATGTGATATATAGAAACCTATAAAATGAGTTATGAGATTAATACACCATAAGTTTTACTTTTTTATTCTGTTATAGTAGTCACAAACTATGGTTCACCTCATAAATAAATAAACTTATATTTTTGGTATAATTTTTTTGATTTTTGTTGAAAAAGGTTGAGTTGTATTATAAAACTTTTATAGTGATTCTAGTTATTCTTCTATGAAATATCAACAACCAGATCATAAATTTATTTTACAAGATTTATCACATGTATTCTTCATCTTCAAAGAACATAAAATACTTTATATACATTCCATTCACAATCTCTATATAGGATCTTATTAACCCCATCTTCAAATATCATTTAATCCAACAAAAAAGCAAATATTACAAAAGTTCTAACCATGCCACTCCAACCAATATATCCTAAGCACCATGAATGATATGTATCAAACATTTAATCTTTCTAATTATTCATCCATGAAACATCCTATGATATAAATTGATTATTTACTTCAATAAAAAATCCATCTTTTTTCAAATTCAGTCACACCATACGATATCACCAATCATTTCCTACACCAAAAATAAAAGGATTCAATTTCCATGAATCATTGAGCCACCCTGTATAGTAACATATACTATAAATTTTTCTATAATGTGAATTTTCATGGGTAAAACATCTCCCTTTTATTATTCTAATATATATATATACACACTATTATGGTATACAATATACATGAACCATCACTTTCAAAGTATAGTTTTTATAATATCAACTATTTATAACATATGGATTCACTATGGTAGTTAAAATCAACTCCATTATATGTATAAGGCATGATCCATCACATAAAGGAATATGTAATGAAATTAGGTATCATTATTACAACATAATAATATATGTAATACAACTCCATTAACATGAAAATACTTCACCTATCGATTTTATGAATTTTATTCTTCTTTAAGGGGTCTATCACTTTCATCATCAATATATTGATAAAATTATATCTCCCAATAAATGTGATAATTTATCTTTTTTGTTAATAATAAATCTAACCAAATTAAAACCCATGAGGTATAATAATATCCCCATTTAGATTTGGTTGTTAACCAGACCAATCCTTCTCCCCCATTGACACTCAAATAAAAATAAATAGATATATCATGATTCCTTCCACTCATCACAACCACACAAAATGCCATTAACTTTACATATATAGTAAAAAAAATATTCATAAAGAACTCACATTGATAGATCCATAAGACTAATTGTGTAATGGTTCAATGGGAAAAAATAACTAGATAATAATATCAAGATTGTCTGTTTACAACTCTATTAACATTTTACCTAAAATACATATTTTCAATATTATTCCATGAAACTTCACCTGATATATATATATATATATAACCTATTTCCATTATATCACATTCAATAAAAATTTAGTATAAATGTGATAAAAAATTGAAATGGTAACTATACCTATATGATCCACGTGAATAAAAATCACTTATTTTGTCAAGAATATGTGACCATTATATGAAAAAACTAAAATGGAGTATCATTCCATTCATAATTAGTTAAATTTTCTCCTTTTATTAAAAAAGTATTATAACAATATTCCTTTAAAAATAAATATTTAAAAATATATCTATTGTTAGAGAAAAATCATATGACTATATATATTTTTTATTCATTCCATTATCAATTTTTGTCAAAAAATCCTTTAAGTAAAATATCTCTACCACTCACCCGCCAAAGTTAAATATCATATTCACATAAAAATTCATGGGTTCAAAGAGGGGATTCTATATTGACCTCTTTAGTGTGATTAGAGTGGCTTAGTTTTCTCTCTTAATATGTTATTCAATTTTAAATAACTACCTTTCCACATTATTACATTTTTTTCATGAAAACACCTTAATAATTTTTACTCTTTGGAATTTCTTTTCTTTTCCCATTATAGTCTATTAACATCATTATGATGAATCAACCTTGATACCCAAGTAGTACCCAACCTAGACCACCATAAGATATTAAGTGTTCTTCTTGATCACTAAAGGATGATTTTAATACTGAGGGGTTGTTGAAATAATGGTAATTGATTTGAATTATTTATTTAATGAATAAAATATAATAATGTTATAAAAATATTGATATAAACTATGAAGAAGTAGGATATAAATAAAAATTAAGTCTTTTTCACTGAAGGCGAAACTTGTGTGACAGAGTTACTTATCTTACATGAATAATGAAATATATTGATTTTTATATGTATGGAGAATTATATAGGAATTACATCCAAAATATATACAAGATGAGAAATAAAAAATAAATGATTACACCACACTTTAATCAAATGTGATGTATCATAAGTCATGTAGTTAAAAGAGACATCAAAAGTAGTATGGCATCATCTTAAAAAAACTATCAATATCTTGTTTAACAATACAACACTCATAACTCTTATAACTATAATCCCTCATTCATAAGTACTTTTCATTTACCCAAATCACCTAAAACAAGGTCTACACTTATTCCATAGGAACATGTGTATGTTTTGAGTACATCAAACCTAGTGAGAAATTACCTCCTAACACTACTTTTCTTTCATAAAACCAAGTGGTAATAAAAGAAATGTAAATTAGGAAAGTAGTTAATCAAGAAAGTATCATTTTATTGATTAAAGTGTTGAATAGGTAAACTAAACATATTATAAAATCATTCCAATAAAGGCCTACCAGTAATCAATAAAATATTCTTTAAGATATGCTTGAAATCTAAGTTGTACAACCCGTCTACCATAAGAAACCTTTACATCATGGATGACTATAAAGGAACATCCTCTATAGAATTTAGAGTTTATATATATAATTATATATATGAATGTATGTATGTATGTGTGTATATATCAATATATATAAATATATATATCTGTGATCACCCTCTCTAAGGAGATCACTCTCTCCTCTTATAGAGGAACTAAATGTATACCTTTATGCATTCATCCTCACATTGGTTTAATGTATCCTTAGAGTGAGGTGCGTGTGTGTGTGTGTGTGTAAAAATCATAAATATATATATAATCCTACTCATATATGAGTCCTCTATTCTCATAGAGATGAAAAATATTGTATATTTCTATGTGCATGTTTAAGTATATAATTATATGCATATACACAATCAATCTCATATATGAGGCCTCTATTCTAATAAGTAAAAAAAATATAATATAAACATATATGTATTTTTTTAGTTAGTATACATATATTATTCCAAGATCAATATCAAAAGGAAAAAACAATTTTATATGAAATATATTGAAGACCCAATGCTCTACATATGAAATAAAGTCAATTAAATCCTATAAACATGATATATATGTCAATATAAAAATATGAAAAAATATACATTGGTTCTAAATAAAAAACCTATAAAAGATACATCAAATAAGCATGAATAATTAATTCACATTTAAAATAATATGATTTACATCATTATGAAAATTCATAATGTCACTATATATGAAGAAAACCCTAAAACATAAAAAAATATCATTAAATAGGTTTTGTTACTTCTAACATTACATAATAACAATATCCATTCATGGACAACCCTAACATCGAAAAGTAGGAAATAATTATACATAGATACTATTGGAAAAAAGTTGTGTTTTGGTTGTATTTTTTTCCAATAGATCAGTATGAGGTATATGTTTTCAAAGAAAAAGAAATAACCTCACTTTGGAAAATTTGGTGATCAGACTCACAATCGTAATCCAAAGATAAAATGTAAAATGCCTACGAAATTCCATCAGATCGTGAAGATGTTTTTGGGGAGAAAAGGTTCATTGGACTCACCTTGGGTTCAGAACAAAAGTTTGAATTAGAAAAAGGAAATGTATCAGATTTTTAATGGCTATGATAAAAATCATATGATGTTTTGTGGATCATAGAGTTCTCATAAATCACAAGTTGTTTTTGAAAACTTGTGATGAAAGAATTATGAAGGATAGGTGGAGAAAAAGTTATGATATTAAGATTAAAGTTTGTTTGGATGGAAAAAAATTGTTGGAAGTATGTGAAGTTATAATAATCTCTATTGTAATTAATGAGATGATATACCATTCCTAAACATTTTCAATGTCATGAGGAATTCATGAAACAAGAATATGTGTGTGGGAGAAGGATTTTACTAAAGTCAAAGCTTTTTGGTCTGATTTTATTATTGTGAGATCACTGTATACAAATTTTTTTAAAGGAAATGATTTTTATTTGAAACATGAGAAGCTGAAGATGATGGATTTTAGTAAGACCAATAAACAACCGGAAAAAAATATTTTGAGAAAGTTATTGGTAAGGAAATAAGTTTCTACTGGTATGGTTTCATCGGAAATGGTGTACCGCTGATCATCAAAGTAATTCTGACACAGATCATCAGATGTAGTGATGGTTGCAAAAGGTAATAAGAGGTACAAAAGTTTTTTTTAAAGAATATTAGTAAGTGGAGATTGTTGAGATTGATGAGAGAGTATAAATTGTTGGGGCCAATGAAAAATGGGATCATATATCAATAAATAATGTTTTCAACCTTTTAATCCGTATTATTTTGTTTTAAATTGGAAAATAGATAAGAAATATCTAATTTTTTTACATATACTACTAGAAATCCATCCTTTCCCAACGGTTCTGAACCGTTGGGAAAGGCTGCAGAACCATTGGTATATGTTATACCAATGGTTCTACCAACCGTGGGGAAGTAAGCCGTTGGGAAAGGCTTTTCCCAACGGTTTACAAGGAACCGTTGGGATAGGTTAGAAAAAATTAACCTACCCCAACGGTTGTTCCAAACCGTTGGGAAAAGCCTTTCCCAATGGTTTGGCCCATTGGGGAATCCCATGAACATTTTCTTTCCCAACGGTTCTACCAACCGTTGGTAAAAACACCAATTCCAAAAGCTATCCCAACAGTTTGAACCGTTGGGATAGTCTGTTTTTACCAACAGTTTAATGAACCGTTGGTAAAAACAGCTCCATATGAGCTATGCCAACGGTTTGAAACCGTTGGCATAGGCTTTGCTGTGCAAATTGCACAGCAGCCTGCAATTTGCACAGTAGGTCTGTTTTGGGCTCATTTTGGAACAGCAGGTCTGTTTTGGGCTCATTTTCAATTAAATTTTCATTTTCAATTCAATTTTCATTTTCAATTCAATTTTTAATCCAATTATTGTAACTGTAACACATATACAATGCATACATATAGAGAACAAACCAACACATTTAAATAATGCAAACCAACCAACCAACACATATAATGCATCCTAGAAATATACTCATCCATAATTAAATTAGAATTCATAACATAATTATAAACATACATAATTCATTTAGAATTCAATTTAAAATTTAGATGACAATCATATGTGGAATCCGGAATTCAATTCATAATTTGATTGGTTTTTTGTACACCATATATTTTTACTCAAAATCATATACATTTTAAACAAAATACATACACCTGGAATGATACCGGTCACACCGTGCCTCAGATTGAGGCGAGGTTAACTCATACATGTCACAAATGACTCATTGATCGTTGTCCTAAAGTATCAACATATTCTGAAATCGTTTGGTCAGTTTTCCGTATGCCAGTTGTTGTTTTCACTTAAAATGAAGTGTTTTTTAAATAAAAGAGAGAAACTTTGAATGGTGCCGGCCACACCGCGCCTTGGATTGACGCGGGTTTGACTCGTACACATCACACATGACCCATGCATTGTTGTGCTAAAATATAAACACAATCAGAATGCATTTGGTTGGTTTTCCGTATGTATTTAAAATGTAGTCCATTTTAAAGAAAATAGATACACTTAGAGTGGTATCAGCCAAACCACGACTCGGATTGAGGCGCGGTTGACTCGTACACGTAACATATGACCCATGGATCATTTTCCTAAAATTTAAACAGATTCCGAATGCGTTTGGTCGGTTTTTCGTATGTCAATTGTTTATTTCACTTATAATCTTGTCCCTTTTAAACAATAGAGATGTAGTTAGAGTGGGACCGGCCACATCACGTTTCGGATTTAGATGGGGTTGACTCGTACATGTCTCAAATGACCCATGAATCTTTGTCCTAAAGTATCAACACAATCCGAATGCGTTTGGTCGGTTTTCCGTATGTTAGTTGATGTTTTTCACTTAAAATGACGTCCTTTTGAAACAAAAGACATACACTTTGAGTTGTTCCAGCTACACCGCGCCTCGAATTGAGACGAGGTTGACTCGTACACGTCACATATGACCCATGGATAATTGTGCTAAAGTATCAACAAAATCAGAATCCGTTCGGTCGGTTTTCCGTATGTCATTTGTTGTTTTCACTAAAAATGAAGTCCATTTTAAACAAAATAGAGACACTTTGAGTGGTGTCGGCCACACCGCGCCTCGGATTGAGGTGGCGTTGACTCTTACACGTGACATATGACCCATGGATCGTTCTCCTAAAGTTTCAATAGAAACCGAATGCGTTTGGTTGGTTTTCTGTATGTACTTAAAATACTGTCCATTTTAAACAAAAGAAAGTCACTTAGAGTGGTCCTGACCACACCGTGACTCGGATTGGGCCCGGGTTGGCTCGTACACGTCACATATGACCCATGGATCGTTTTCCTAAAATTTCAACAGATTCCGAACGCGTTTGGTCAGTTTTTCGTCTGTCAGTTGTTTATTTCACTTATAATCTTTTCCATTTTAAACAAAAGAGACACATTTAGAGTGGTACCGGCCACACCGCGTCTCGGATTTAGGCGGGGTTGACTCGTACACGTCTCAAATGAACCATGGATCGTTTTACTAAAGTATCAACCCAATCTGAATGCGTTTGGCCGGTTTTCCGTATGCCAGTTGATGTTTTTCACTTAAAATGGCGTCCTTTTGAAACAAAAGACATACAATTTGAGTTGTGCCGGCCACACCACACCTCGGATTGAGGCGGGGTTGACTCGTACACGTCACATATGACCCATGGATCATTTTTCTAAAGTATCAACACAATCAGAATCCGTTCGGTCAGTTTTCCGTATGTCATTTTTTGTTTTCACTAAAAATGAAGTCCATTTTAAACAAAATAGAGACAATTTGAGTGGTGTCGGCCACACCGTGCCTCGGATTGAGGTGACGTTAACTCTTACACGTCACATATGACCCATGGATCTTTCTCTTAAAGTTTCAACAGAAACCGAATTCGTTTGGTCGGTTTTCCGTATGTACTTAAAATACTGTCCATTTTAAACAAAAGAAAGTCACTTAGAGTGGTCCCGACCACACCGTGACTCGGATTGAGCCTGGGTTGGCTCGTACACGTCACATATGACCCATGGATCGTTTTCCTAAAATTTCAATAGATTCCGAATACGTTTGGTCAGTTTTGCGTCTGCCAGTTGTTTATTTCACTTATAATCTTGTCCGTTTGAAACAAAAGAGACACAATTAGAGTGGTACCGGCCACACCGCGTCTCGGATTTAGGCGGGGTTGACTTGTACACGTCTCAAATGAACCATGGATCGTTTTCCTAAAGTATCAACACAATCCAAATGTGTTTGGCCGGTTTTCCGTATGCCAGTTGATGTTTTTCACTTAAAATGACGTCCTTTTGAAACAAAAGACATACACTTTGAGTTGTGCCAGCCACACCGTGCCTCGGATTGAGACGGGGTTGACTCGTACATGTCACATATGACCCATGGATAATTGTGCTAAAGTATCAACATAATAAGAATCCATTCGGTCGGTTTTCCGTATGTCATTTGTTGTTTTCACTAAAAATGAATTCCATTTTAAAAAAAATAGAGACACTTTGAGTGGTGTAGGCCACACCATGCCTCGTATTGAGGTGGAGTTGACTCGTACACGTCACATATGACCCATGGATCGTTATACTAAAGTTTCAACAGAAACCGAATGCGTTTGGTTGGTTTTTCGTATGCCAGTTGATGTTTTTCACTTAAAATGATGTCCTTTTGAAACAAAAGACATACACTTTGAGTTGTGCCGGCCACACCGCACCTCGGATTGAGGCGGGGTTGACTAGTACACGTTACATATGACCCATGGATCATTGTGCTAAAGTATCAACACAATCATAATCCGTTTGGTCGGTTTTCCATATGTCATTTGTTGTTTTCACTAAAAATGAAGTCCATTTTAAACAAAATAGAGACACTTTGAGTGGTTTCGGTCACACCGCGCCTCGTATTGAGGTGGAGTTGACTCGTACATGTCACATATGACCCATGGATCGTTCTGCTAAAGTTTCAACAGAAACCGAATGCGTTTGGTTGGTTTTCCGTATGTACTTAAAATACTGTCCATTTTAAACAAAAGAAAGTCACTTAGAGTGGTCCCGACCACGCCGCATCTCGTATTTAGGCGGGGTTGACTCATACAAGTCTCAAATGACCCATGGATCATTGTATTAAAGTATCAACACAATCCGAATGCGTTTGGCCGGTTTTCCGTATGCCAGTTGATGTTTTTCACTTAAAATGATGTCCTTTTGAAACAAAAGACACACACTTTGAGTTGTTCCGGCCACACCGCACCTCAGATTGAGGCGGGGTTGATTCGTACATGTCACATATGACCCATGGATCGTTTTCCTAAAGCATCAACACATTTTGAATGCGTTTGGTCAGTTTTTCGTATGTCACTTTTTGTTTTCACTTAAAATCTTATGGAAATTCATATAGAATATTTTTATATCATATTTAGTATGGATTAGATTTTAGTTGATCGTGCTATGAAACATTTCAGAGCTAATGAAATTAAGGAATGTGGAGGGGATATCTGGGGGCTGTCCGGGGGGGCTGTCCGGTGGGTGTCCGAGGGGCTGTCCGGGGACCAAGGAGGAGGGTGGGGGGGCTGTGCGGGGTCTGTCCGGGGGGTGTTTGGGGTTGTTCAGGGGGCTGTCCGGGGTTGTTCAGGGGGCTGTCCGGGGGTTGTTCAGGGGTTGTTCAGGGGTTGTTCAGGGGTTGTTCAGGGTTGTTCAGGGGGTTGTCTGGGGTTGTTCAGGGGGCTGTCCGGGGGGTGTTTGGGGGTTGTTCGGGGTCCAAGGGGGAGGGTGGGGGGGTTGTCCGGGGGGCTGTCCGAGGGGCTATTCGGGGTCCAGGGTGGAGGGTGGGGGGGTGTATGGGGGGCTGTCCGCGGGGCTGTACGGGGGGTGTTTGGGGGGTGTTCGGGTCCAAGGGGGAGGGGGGGTTGTCCAGGGTCCAAGAATGAGGGGGGTTGTCCAGGGAGTTCTCAAACACCCAACCACTAAAATACAACAACATCCATAAAAACAGACAATATATAAAAATAACTCAACTCCAATACTATACTATGAGTCTAGATAAAACCAACAACAAGAATAGATTAAACATCAATCTCAGTAATATAAGTCAAAAATGTAACAGATCAATATGTCCCACATCAGCATCACCATCACCATCATCATCATCATCATCACCCTCGTCATCGTCCTCCTCATCGTCCTCACCCTCCACAACGCCCTCCTCCTCGCCTTCGCCCACCTCCTCGCCCTCCTCATCTCCCTCCTCTTCCGCATCAGACTCCTCGCCATCATCATCTTCAAGCTGGACATCGGCCTGAACACCACTGGAACTGCCACCTTGGTGCACCATATATAGAATGTATCGACGACATGTATTCATCAATAGTTGGGCTGGCCTCTGCTGGAAGTGTTGGACGTAGAACTTCAATAAATTTCATAAATGCACTGTTTGCCCTAGCAGACTGTTCTGCCGTCTCTGTGGCCCTTTTCTCAGCCTGTTCTACCTGTGCCCTAACTTGCTGTAGCTTGGTGGCACTACAACTCATACCTGAGGCAGGCCAATACCTCTTCGGGCTATCCTAGGTTGCCAACGTACTTTTCCATAATGATCCTCTCCCAACACCTGATATAAGTGATCAGATGGCCCAAAATTGTCTGCTTTTGGGAAATGAGGGCCTCTAAAGCATCCTGTTACAAATATAAATATATTATTAAGTTACAAAATAGATATTAAAATATAAAATCAACAGATTAAAACTTACAATCTGCTACTGAGTCGCTTCGTTGATAGCACTTCCATCCTTTTTTCGTCTACTCGAGCAAAACAGTTTTGCTCGAGGCACACGTCCTTCAATATTTTGTACTTGCCTCTACAATGAAATTGAAAACAAAAGTTATATAAAAACTTTAGCAAATGATTAAATAATTAAGGAAACAAAAGAAAATGTAAGTCGTAAAGAAAACTTATAAACAATTTTCATACCTGCTGCCTCTCATGATCTGGCATCATCGTGCGTCCTAGTGTATGGAGGTATTTTTTTGCATCAATGTTTTTTTTATTTTTTCCAGATGATTCCTAAATAAAATTCGATAATTCAAAGGATAATATTAATGAAAAACTTGAAAGTTATTATTTAAATACCTCAAATGTAATTCATACCTTAAACTGGGTACTCATCCAATGAGTAATCATCTGACGATACTGCTCTATAGGAAAATCATCCACGACTGGTACCGCCTCTAACTCAGTGCCAACTCTAGCACGCCAGCCAATATACAGCTCATGCTTGTAGTCTCTCCAAAGCTCGCCTAAATCCTTTAGATGTTCCAGTCGTGCACCCTCACCATCAAGAAAATTAAATCGAAGCTGAAATCAAAATATTAATTCATATAAATACAAAAATAATTCATGGAATTAAATACAACAGATTTTTTTACCCATATCTCTGTCCAAGGTCTATCTTTGACCTCATGTGGCAAATGTCTCCACGACAGCGGGCTGACGGGAATGATGTCGGAGTATTTGGCAAGCATCGCCAGAAAACTCCGACATTGCTGGACTGTTTTCTCAACCATCTGATTGAGTTCATTATATTCCACCATAACCTGTGTGCGACGGTTCCACACCGAACGCATTCGTGTACGGCCCCGCCCCCGCCTCCTGTTAGTAGATGTATCTGTCATGAAAGAAAAACAAATATTTTATCAAAACATGTTATAATGAAAATAAATATTGCTATAAAAATTTGTTAGGGTTTTATAAATATACCTGCGCTAGTCTGATCAATGAGTGGCGCCGGATCCACAGAACCTGATGGAACACCCTCTGGTGGAATAGGAGTCGAAGACGATAGAATATAAAAGCTCAGAGAGACAGAAGTAGAAGGAAAAGAAGATGGAACAGCTGTATGACCTGATGCTGACTGGGGAGTGGGAATCATCATGGGATGTGAAAATGATGGGGCAGAAGATGCCGAAGGTAGCGAAAACATGGGAGGCCTAAATACCCCATGTGTCCTTAACGACACACCGGGATCAGAATGTGGGAAGGCTGAAATGTCAGTGGGAGGGGCAGGGTCTAGTCGGGCATGCGCAGCTCTACGTCCACCTCTGGTACGAACCCTCCTCGTACCACCGACCTGAGTACTAGGACCAGTACTAGGCTCCTCGTCGAATAACTGTCGACGTAACGGTGGATCCTACAAAAAAGTTTACAAAAAAATTAATCACATGACATTATATATTCTGTAAATATATATATATATATATATATATTTGAAATAAAGTACTCACTGTAGGCACTAATAGTGGAATGCCCAGCTCCTCCATCCGACGATTGTTCTCCGCCATTTTTTTTCTTCGTCTCTCTTCAATTGGCTGAATTTCCTGCATTTGAAAAAAAAAATGTAATTAATTAGAAAAAGGAAATTAATGTGTAAACCAAAAAACTAAATATATGAGGGAATGAGGGGATTCATTGGTAATTTAGCTATCAATTGTTTTAGTAGAGCTTGAATGAATTTAATAAAACATACAAGTTGTAATGTTCACCAAGTTAGAAATATTGTTTGATTTGGTTTGAATAAAGTTCAATTCCAAATTAGAAAATGCAATTCAAATAAAACAGAAACCAATAAACATTGAAAATTCACATAACGGTCAAGTCAGCTAAAACATATTTGTGATCAATACTAAATAAATATGAATATTACCAACCTTAACAACCCAACTCGAGGTAAACCAAAAGAATTGAGAACATGGATGAATGATTCTATATATTTCCAACCACAACTTTAGGTTCACAATCAACTCTGACAATTGAGCTATTGGAGTCATCAAAAGAAATAAATGGATTGGTTCCAATGGCAATAGGGATAGTGTCAATTCCATCATCAGCATAATCAAAAATATGTCTTGGAATTACTTCAACTATGACACCAAATTCAGGTTGAAGTTGATCTTTGACATAAAAAACTTGTTTAGCCATTGATGCCAACACATACGGTTCTTCGATAGCAAGAGTGCGGGTCATATTAATTACTCTAAATCCACAATCATCAATAAATGTGCCATGTCTCGTCATCGAATCAAACCAATGGAATTTCATAATTGTGACTCGTCCATGAGAGTAATAATCCAATATTATTATTTTCTCAACGACTCCATAATAACCCACATTTTCAAGTCGCAGTCTACTATCTGATGCACTGGCATAACAATCTGTTGTGGCAGTAACCATAATACCATCATGTTGTGTTCTCATGTTTTTGGATCGTTCAGTGACAATAAATCTGTACCCATTGATAACAATTGATTTACAGTCACGAACCACGGTATTAGGACCAAAATCCAAAGCTCTTATTTCCTCAGAGACAGAGTCAGCAGACAAACTCAATACCTGCAATATAAATGACAGTTAAACTTAAGTAAATATTGAAATAATTAATTTAAACAGTAATATTTTCACCTTCAATTTTAACCAAGAAGAAAACTCTTTGCTATGCAAAGTCTCTCTCCTTTTCAAAGATAAAAAAATATGCTTCCTATTTATCATTGTTTTATGTTCCCTGTAGATAAAAAAATATGAATAGTTTAACAAATATATATGTAAGATATACATATTCAATTTTGTTACCTAATATAGTCATCGAACAAATCACAGTTGAACAAAACTGTGCGATGTGCCATCTCTCGCTCTTCATGGATTAATGTCTTCAATGTATATGATCCAGGAATTCCTCCTGTATGAGGAAGTGATGGAAAACTGGGTTCAATTTTCTCATATTGTTCTTCTTCATTTCTCATTGGTCTGTTCATTCTTGTAGTAAGATCAGACAAATACATCGAACAGAAATCCATACATTCTTGAGATAAGTAACCTTTCACGATAGAACCTTCGAGATGATTCTTGTTTCGAACATAAGAATTTAATGTGAACATATTTCTTTCATTTGGATACATCCAACGAAAAGAAACAGGTCCTCCGAGAAGTATTTCAGTTGGAATATGGACAGTCAGATGCAGCATGCATGTGAAAAATGATGGGGGAAATATTTTCTCCAACTCACACAAAATTAATGGGGAATCTGTCAACATTTTTTTCAAGAAAGACTTGGACAACTTCTTAGCACAAAGATCTCTAAACAAATGGCACAACCGAATAACACCCACCCTTACATTATTGGAAAAAAGATGACGGATTGCTATTGGAAGCAACTCATGCAGTAGAACGTGATAATCATGAGTCTTCAAAGATTTTAGCTTCAACTCTCTTCTGTTGACCCGTTTAGATATGTTGCTTGAATAGCCATCAGGAACTCTAATAGTCTCTAATACTTCCAGAAATTGTTTTTTTCAGTAGGTGTCATAACATAAGAAGCACATGGAAGTTGCCATTTATTTTCACTGATACGCACAAAATGCAATTTTGGTCTGACGCCCCAATCCACCAAGTCACGTTGAGATCGTAAATCATCTTTTGTCTTCCCCTTGACATTTAGAAGAACTGAAAGCAACATTTCACATATATTCTTTTCAATATGCATTACGTCTAAGAAATGACGTAGCAAATTGGTTGACCAATAAGGAAAATAAAAAAAGATACTCCTCTTCCTCCAATTGTAACAGGTTTCTGTGGAAACATTCTTTCTCTTTCCAGATTTCATTTGACCCTTCCCGAATGAAAAACTGAAATATTTCAATTCATTAAGCACATCAGTTCCAGACATACGCTGAGGTGGATCATCGGTCTCTATAGTATTATCAAATCTTCGACGATTCATTCTATATGGATGATCCTTTGGAAAAAATCGTCGATGTCCCATAAAACTAAAAATACAACGATGTTTCAGTCTTCTGGATCGTGTATTCTTCATACAAACTGGACATGACAGTTTTCCCTTCATGCTCCATCCAGACATCATTGCATAAGCCGGAAAATCATTGATCGTCCACATAAGCGCAGCACGCATCTGAAATATGTCTTTCGAAGATGCATCGTATGTGCGCACACCCACATCCCAAAGAAGTTTCAACTCTTTTATTAAAGGTTGCATGTATACATCAATATCAATTCCAGGATCAGAAGGACCAGATATGAGTATACTCATGAAAGTGAAAGATTTTTTCATACACAACCATGGGGGAAGATTATAAATGTGTATAAAAACTGGCCATGTGCTGTGCGAAGTAAGAATCTGCCCAAACGGATTAAAACCGTCGCATGAAAGACCCATCCTCACATTATGCACGTCAGCTGCAAAATCAGGATGTCGAGCATCAAATCTCTGCCATGCAAATCCATCTGCAGGATGAACCAACTCATTATTAGTCTTCTTTCTCTCGGTATCATGCCATCTCATTTTTATTGATATGCCATCAGACATAAAAAGATTTTGGAGTCTGGGGATCAATGGAAAGTGCCACATTACTTTCTGTGGAACGCAGGATGGTGTTCCATCAAATTTTGACTTCCAGCGGGATGTGCCACATTTTATACATTCATTTCGTTCAGCGGTTTCTTCCCAGAATAAACTACAATCTTTCGGGAAAGCATGAATTTTGTTTCTGGAAAATCCAAGTTCTTCAACTAACTTCCATGCCATATAGTGGTTTGAGGGAATATCTGTATCATCTGGAAGTAAATCCTTCAAGAGGGTAAGAATGTAATCGATTGCTATATTAGAAATCCCATACATAGTTTTTCCATGAAACAATCAGATTAAAAATTCCAGCTTTTTCATTTTATCGCATTGTCGATATACTGGAGTCGTTGTAGCATCATTCAATTTTTTCACCCTATCAATATCATCATTTTCACTAGATGCATCAGTTGTACTCATATCGACGTCTTCTTGAGTTGAAATCCTTTCTTTTTCATGATGACGAATAAACGGAAACCGATCATCTAAAAAATTCTCCATTACAGTCCTTTCATTTCGATCATTACCAATTTGAGATTTTATTTTCTCCCCATTGTGATACCACACAAAGTAGTTTTCTTGAAAACCATTTTTGGTTATGTGGTAGCTGACTTCTTCACGACTCAACCAAGGTCTACCAACACAATTGGAACATGGGCAGTGTATGCGACCACTATCTGAAGCATTGTGAAATGAAAAATCTATAAAGCTCTCCAAATTGTTTTGAAAATTTCTTGAGATACGATCGGTTTCATACATCCAACTTCTGTCCATTATGTAAAAAGAATTCATATAAGTCATTTTGTCATAAACAATTCAATAGGATTGAACTTTAATAGAAAATACATTTAAGTAAACGATAAAGGAATAAAATAATCATGGTATCAACTACACATGTGAAAAAAACATACTAATGTGTTATTGAAAAAATGTAAAACCAACAAGAACTTAATGTGTTATCACATCAGAGCATGCCTCATCCCATAACCATATTAGTAGGGTATCCTCATATGCGATTTACCTTTTTGAATTAATATGCACTTCCTCACCAGATACCTGAGTAGATTTCATAGATATAATCATCTCACATCCTGTAAGGCTTCCATTATGTATGATCTGCAGAATAATTTGAGTGATCATGAATCATGCATGGGATCTTCCCATGATCACTATAGATTATGAGAAGGAATTATGATAGGTCACGTGAAGAACATCAAACACATATTTTAGATAATTTGAGACATAATATAATAAAATAATGTATAAATCTATGGAATTTGGGATAAAAGGATGGATGAAATACTAAAATATGGGAGACTAAGGTGAAGGAAATATATGTTGACCCTAATGTTCATAACATGCATCACCTATGAAATTTTATTGCACTCGGAAATTTCATCCTGTTCACAATACATTCCATTGGAAACCTATTTTGATCATTTGATGTCCCCTTGACATGTCAAATAAAATCAGATGGCACCCATGAATATGCCACCCTTGTAATGAAAAGCCTTTAATTCTCACCATACAAACTACATGTTTTCCAATAGATATGTATCTCCTTCTATATAGGGTAATCAATACATATTATCTCAGTCTCATATTAAATGTCAGGAATGTTAGATGGCTCCCTTAACACCCTCCAGGAACACCAACTAGGTCATGTGATGTCCTCAAATCATGTCACTATGGACATAAATCACCCTTCAAGACATGTCACACTGACTCTAGAGTTTCCTTCCCAGTGTGTCAAACATGTCTTTTGATGAAAATGGAGAAGATCACCAAAATCAAGAGATTCCCTATAGGCATTACATCCATTATCATGAAATTGATTCTAGGATCAACTAGTCAGGACTTGTGATGTCCTCCAAACATTCCGTCCTTGATCATTAGAGAAACATCAGACAATCCATCTAGGTTAGGAAAATTCATCAAAATGTTTATAGGATCATGTAATTTCCATTGGAAATTTCCAAAAGAAACCCTCTATCATGCTAAGTAGATAGTCAAGGCATTCCATGTGGAAAACCAACACATATCCATAAGAGAAGAAATCTAAAAATAATAGAATCTATATGGATTATAAAATTTTCCACCATTGGCATGTAAGCTTCTATAAAAATGGAACCATAGTGTTTATGTTTTAATTAATGGAAAAATCAATTCATTAAAACAACTACAACAACTTGATTGAGATCAATTTTTACCTGTTCGGATGGGGGGTGTACCTATTCGGACGGGGGTCGATGATGTTCGGACGGGGGGTTCGCGAGAGCACGGGAGCGGAGGATAATTAGGGCTCTGTCTCGAATGAGGGAGAGAAGATCGGGGTTTCTATTTGGGCAAAACCTTTGCCAACGGTTTGTAAAAACCGTTGGCAAAGGCAACCTTTCCCAACGGTTTCAATAAACCGTTGGGAAATGGGTCACTGGAATGCCCTTTTCCAACGGTTTCAGTAAACCGTTGGCAAAGGCTGAGTATACCAACGGTTTAATTGAACCGTTGGTATACTGCCGTTGGGAAAAACCCAAATTCCAGTAGTAAATTGGGTTATGAGACATCTGAAAACATGTGGTACCGACTATCAGACTGGAGGGGACACCGATCCATCATAGGAATATAGATACCAAATCATCAGACACATGATGACATCGATACTTCATCAGATGCAGGATCATCAGTCTAAGGAATATAAGAAAATTAGAAATGTTTTGAAGTTGTTGAAAAAATGTTGATAAACTGTTTTTGAGGGAGTTTGTAGCTGATACTGAAGTTTTTTTTGAGGAAGTACAAAAATATTTATAATTTTCAACTATGTTTATAAAAAAATAAAGGCCATAAAAATGGTTTCAAATTTTATATCCATCAGTTGGTTCGGAGAATCAAAATGAGTTGTTTGTCATTCAATTAGTGCTAATAAATGTAATGAACAATATGATGTTGTAAATATGTGTTTATTTTAATGAATACATCATAATGAAAATTATAATCATACTAAATAATGTTTAGAAAATTTTGAGTGATATCAAGTTATTAGAATATTCAAGAATGTTCGAGAAGGAATGATAAGAGTTGAGAAGTGATGAAGAAGTCAAATATAAAGCTAAAATATATGAGGAATTAAATTATCAATAAATTATTTTTAGTGGGAAAACCATTCATATTCCCACCTATACAAATTTTGGAGAACATATTAAAGGAGGAGAGTACTTTTGACTTTCGTAAGGATCTTAACACGGTTCACATGTAGAGAAATAGAGAGAAGTTATTAGGATTTAGGGAGAAGGAACATCTAGATAGAGCTAACCTGATGTATTTTTTTGTATAGAAGAAGAAGCATAAGGAAGATAATATTTATTGGACCATCATATCAAACTGGGTCATCATACTAGGAAATTGGACTAGTATTTGCAGACTGAGGTAAAATTTATTCAGAATCCTTTCAGTGGTATTCTGGTAAACTTATATTTCTTGACTAAGCAATCAGATTAAAGAATTGGATAGGTGAATCCAACTGAGTATCATTATGAAGTCCATATAAGTTCTTACCTTATTATGGGTAGGGAAATGAATAACTTTTTTGAATGTTATATTTTTGAATGTTGATAAGGCATCACAACCACATGTTTTGAGGAAACTACTGAATGTCTCTTAACATGTTACACAATCTTGTATTACATCATTTTGTGATACTTGAAGCAAATGCACTATTGTATTTATCATAGTGATGAAAAATTTAAGGTTATATCCTACTTGTTTTATCAACATGATTTTTTTAATTGTGTATTGTGTGGTATTGGATTGTTCCCAAACCATACCAAGGACGTATATACTCTTTCTGAGTGGCGAACCTAGTAAATTCTTTTGTTCCTATGGATGCGTGACTGTTTTTTTTCATAAAAGTGATAAATATTTTATTGGATGCAAAGTTTATTTCTATAGAAATGAATAATAAAAGAAAATTTATATAACTAATTCAACCCCATCTTAGTGATACAAAAATTCTAGGTGGGACTTTTTAATTGGTATTAGATCCTTAGTTCCCTTTGTTTTTCTTTTTACTAAAGTGTTTGAAGAAGAAGTTATTATGGAGAATCTGAGTTGTGTGACTAGCAAGGGGATTCTGATCTTAAATGATAGGAATTTTCATATCTAGAAGGATATATGTAAAACCCGAGAATTTTATGAGAAATATTTTGTTTTTTATATAAATCATCAAAGGAATCTTTCACTACACACAATACTATCTTGGCTTGCTTTACACGCAACCGCGACCTTCCTCGATAGCTTGCGTCGTACGCAATACCGAGTCTCACTAAACAACGATATGCTATTAAAATATTATTAAAACTAGCCTTTATGAATATTATTAACTGAATTTTTAATTTTATAACATTTTAATTCAACTTATACATTTTCTAGAATGAGGTATGAAAGCAAAATCAGTTTTTTGGATAAAAGAAGTATTTTTAAAAAAATGCAGTTTTGCCGCCTTTTGATGGCGCACCCACATTAAATCTAGTCTTTGATATGTTTATAAGTTCAATTTGACAAAATAAAATTATTCTTTTGAATCAGGGTACAAAAATTTACCTTGGATAAATTTTTGATATTTTTCTGATAACTTTTATATTTTGATGAATAGTAAAAATACGCTAATTTTTAATTAAAAACAACTTTTTTCATCAAGATAATTTATATGGATAAATTATAATATTTAATGGTTTTAAAGTATAAATAGAATATATTTTTACCATTTAATATAATTTATTCCATTAGCATCAATTTCACATTGAATTCATAGGTAAAAACATTTCAATCTTTGCCAATGTTTTAACTTCTAAAACCCGTTTTCTTAACAACGAGATTTATTTTAAATTAATTACTGCAACTTATATGTTTTGAATTTTGAAAAATTGATTCCATATTTGGAATCAGTGGGTCCAAATTATATTAATAGACTATTTTTTATTTTTGGGCATTATGAATAGTAACTACGGTAAATTTTATTTACCATAGTTAAAGGTAAATCGGGTAATTAAGGGTAAATATAAGATTATAAAATTACCCTAACACCTGCCAAAATCCTATTGGATGACTAAAAGTCGACCCATATCACATAAGGGTTGGATTAGATTCATTTAATTGACTTTTTTTCATAAAAATAATTTAATTATTATTAAAACCAAAGAATGTGACAACATGTCACTTTCTTAAATCTTATAAGTATAATAATTTTAATTTGGTGATAAACTTAATGAAACTTCAAACATGAATAGTCTACAGAAATATAATACAATTATCTACATCATAGGAATTTATTTAGAATTTTTAGGTATTAAATAATTATCATTAATTGTGACACAATAGTGATGTTGAAATTATTTTATTAATTAAAATATCAAATAAATGGTTTTAAAAATATTAAAATAAATATTATATGAACTATTTAATGTGCTCCGCTAATTTTATAGATACATATGACATTTTATGAATCTATTAAAGATTTTATTTTGAACATATTTTCTGTATATATTTTATTTAAATTCAAATAAATGAATAGTGTCAAAATTGACACTATTGTTATTTTATAAAAATAACATATTATAAAATTGTTTAAAAATCACAAAAATATTTAACAATTATAAATTAAAATTTATATGGTCTACAATGTCATAAAGTGTCAAATTATGGAAAATTCACAACACATATGTAATTATTTATAATAATTTAAAATTTAGAATATTATTACCACAAATAAAATTAAATTGATAAATAAGGATAAATCAAGTTGATAATGTTTAAAATAAATTCCTAACATGTATAAATTTTATTGTTTGATGATATTACAACCCTATCTCATCTAATATTTGGATATGAGTCATTTTTAAAGTTTTTAAGTGGGGTTGGGATTTAATATAAACTTATATTTCTTATATTTCCAAAGGTGCCCCTCTCCTCCCTTATAAAAGGGCACCTCCTCCCTCTCCTCCTCACACCAATTTCAGCCTTCAAGCTCAGCCAATACCTGCCCATTTCACTTCCCCACTTCCCTAGAAACATCCTAGAGGTCCTCGTCTTCTTCAAAGTCCAATTGTAGTGCCCTAAGAGGAGATCTCAAAGAGGCGCTTCAAAGAAGAGGTAATGCCCGTTACCGATTCATCTTTTATTTATTCTTCCACTTCTTCTTAATTAGTTGTTTAATTATGAAGTAATAACATCAGTATCACTCATATACTGATATGTTATTATAAGTATGAAACAACCCTATTTCACCATCTATCCATCCTACGGAAAATGAAATCACCGCGCGTGCGTACGTACGGAATACCGTCTCCACGCCATGGTGTAATCTATTTTCCCCCACCACCTTACTTGGATGGGTATAATGGTGTAAATAATAACTACATATGATTATTTTAAAGTGATATTGATTCTTAAATATTATACATACACTCTAATACAATTCCACGATCATGGGAATGATATCATCGCTCGTGCGTACGTACGGAATACCGTCTCCACGATGTGATGCGACTCGTTCTACATGATCTTAATTTAATAATGATTATATAAATGAATTGAATGAATAAATATGACATATAGTACACTAATAAAATTCTGGAAATTAGGTATCTATAACCTAAAGATAAGAATAAGAATTTATTCGACAAAACACGCATAAGAACAAAAAGTAATAAACACCCGAATAACAAGTAATAATGAAATATTACTAATAAGAATCTAAGAATATGACAATATATGATATAATAAAAATAAGTATGATTCTGGAATAAGTCAATAACATTATTTAAATCATTATACAGGAGGTTTGGACACTTACGAAGCAAATCGGACCTAAGGTAAGGGAAATATCACAATCTCATTTTTATCCGAGATTATTTATACTTTGGTATTTACTGGGGTGTATTTTATCATCCACATCCATGTTTCATCAATATGTAATATTATTTACATCCACCTAGAATTTTTTAAATCCATTTTTACCCTTTGGTGAGTTTTTAGTAAAAGATATGAAAGGAATCTTTTGTCGTTTTTTGTACGAGGTACTTTTTGACTTTTCCGAAAAAAGTACGAGAAGAATGTTTTTTAACTTATACGACATGAATGGATTTTTAAAAATATTATTTCCAAGAAGCTTCCTTTACAAGTTTTCAAGTTTATTTTTAATCAAATTCTTTTAATTTAGAATTGTATGACATGTTAAGAAAGAAAAAGTGTTTTTGAAGTAGAAAGGATATTTTTCTCAAGAATGGAGTTCAAGTGTTTTATCAAAATTATTTTCCATATAAGATAATAAAGGGTTCTGTTTCTATCCCTATTATTACATTGATTTGATTATGTTGTGATGGAATTATTTTTATGAATTATTTTATCTTATATGAATTGTTTTATGATGTCACGATGTTTAAGAATCCCATTTTTATTACATGGGTTATGCTATGATGTATGGTTTATGATTTTGTGGCACACATAATAATGGTATCATTATGAGATGGGTGGGACCTATATCTCCCTCCAATGCATTGGGTAAAGATTTTATATCTCATGAGATAGACATGGCTGGAACGGCAGGTTAAACCAGTTCAGTGAAACAAGACTAAAACGAGGAGTGAACTCAGTTCAGAAATGGACTTTGTCCACTAAGATAGTCTTGGAAATGAGTCTTGACTAATAAGAAATGATTCTCTATGATTATGTGTGTATGTCACAAAGTTTCATGTTTTAAGTTATGATTATTGGGATTACATTTCACTACCATGATTTATCCCATGTTATGAAATTATGATCTCTTTTGCAGGATAAGATTTTCATAATGTTATATTCTTATGAATTTGATGTAATTGATATTTCTTTTGTTTACCCTTACTGAGAATTTGAGATCACAATTTTGTATGTTTTCTTTCCTCATGTGAGGAAGAAGGGTATTAAGTAAGATATTCCAAAAAGGGACTATAGATATGATGAAATAAATGGGAGACAATGTAGATGCTTTATGAACTAGTTGTTTATGTTTCCCAGTTTCTAAAGACACTATACCTATACGGTCATTTCATGGTTTTGTTATATGTTGTAATAAGTATGCTTCAATTTTGAAGTATTAAACATGTATGTAAAGTAAGGGTTGTTATAGTTGGTATCAGAGGAAAGGTATAGTCAACATTTGGAAACTAGGATGTGAAAGCCTTAGTAAGAACCCTAAGGATAAGTCTAACCATAGAACACAATCTTAGTGTTTTAGAAATGGCCATGAACAAACTATGATAAGACCTTAAGTGTGAAATTTTATTCTTGATTATGTGGTTTTCCTATTATAATTAGTGTTGCTCACACTATTATTCTTGGTTTTAGTCAATGGATGGAACTCGAAGAAACCGTGTTAATGCGGAATGCGACGGGCAATGCAATGATTGTCCCCCTGAGCAACCAAACGTTATGGGAGATAGAATGCAAAATCTTGTAGCCATTCTCACTCAACTTTCTCAAGCTATGAATCATGCAGGACTTGCAAATGAGCAAAGGAAGGAGCAACATTCTGTCGAATCCTTCATGAGGCAGCGTCCACCTTCATTCATCAGGTCTTCTGATCCATTAGTGGCTGAACAATGGATCAGTACCACTGAAAAGATATTTTGAGTTCTTAAATGTTTTGAACATGATAAAGTCATCTTAGCAGTGTATCGTTTGGAAGGTGATGCTGATCAATGGTGGAATCTTATTAAGAATATGAGGTAAAGGGATGAAATTGAGTCCATGGAATGGGACGAGTTCAAGAACTTATTTTTCAATAAGTATTTCCCTCATATTCTTCGAACAAAGATGGAGAAGGAGTTTCTTGAACTGAAGCAAAAGGATGATGAATCCGTTGGTACCTACGAAGCAAATTTTACAAGACTTGCAAGGTACACTTCCGGAATTATTATCCAACCTGAGAGTAAGATCGATCAATTCTTTAGTGGCTTAAAACCAAGTCTTCAAAGGGAGTTAGCCATAAGGGACTTCAATAGCTACGAGGAAATTGTTCGATGTGCTCTCAAGGTTGAGATGGAGATTGGTGTAACCCATTAGTCACATGGGTTTGATAAGAAGAGGAAAATGGAATTCAAAGGAAAATCTAAAGACCACACTGAAAAGAAGATGAGTTTTCCCTTATGCTCAAAGTGTGGAAAGAAACATGGAGGAAATTGTCTTAAGGGGACAAGAAAATGTTATAAGTGTGGAAAATAAGGTCATCGGGCAATTGAATGTCGAAATAATGGGAAGAAGATGTCTAATGATGCAAACAAAGAAAGGGATACATAGAATGAACCTACTACACTTCAATGTTTCAAGTGCAAGGAGATGGGGCATTATTCCAATCAATTCCCAAATCCAAGGGTTGATGATGATGATCGACGTCAACAAAATCTTAAGGCCAAAGACAAAGGAAAGTCACATGCAATTACTATCGGCGATGTGGAGTACGACAATGAAGTGGTGAGAGGTACACTTACCATCCACTCTAAAGTAGCAAATTTTTTATTTGATTCTGGATCCACCCACTCTTTTATTTCTGAAGAATTTTCTAAGGGTATCACCGTATTACCTCAACAATTAGATGTTGAGTTAGCTGTGACAACTCCTAATGGCACAAAATTCGCATCAAAAGTTTACAATTCTTCTCTGATTGAAGTTTGTGGGAAAGTGCTTCCTGCAAATATTGTGATCCTTCCTATAGTGGAATTTGATGTGATTCTTGGCATGGATTGGATTTCTCTATATGGAGCTCATATCAATTTCCAAAGAAGGGAAGTCACATTTCATATTCCAGATCAATCTATGATCATCTATCGATGCAAGGATGAACATAACCTTCCAGTGAAAATTTCATCCATCTTATGGGTCATGATTCCACTAAATGAAGTTTATTTATCTCAAATGGGTGGAGAGAAACTCACGATTAATAATATTCCCATTTTACGGGAATTTTATGATGTCTTTCCAGAGGAATTTTCAGGTCTTCCACCAAATCGTGAAGTTGAGTTTTCAATAGAACTCGTACCGGGTGCTTTGTCTATTTCAAAGACACCTTATAGAATGGCCCCAATTGAGTTGCAGGAATTGAAGAAGCAACTCCAAGAGAATCTCTATAAAGGATTCATACGCCCTAGTGCGTCACCTTGGGGAGCACCTATTCTGTTTGTTAAGAAGAAATATGGATCAATGAGACTCTACATTGATTATCGAGAACTTAACAAGATCACTATCAAGAACAAATATCCTCTCCCAAGAATTGATGAACTATTTGACCAACTACACGGAGATCAATACTTTTCCAAGATTTATCTTCGTTCAGGGTATCATCAATTAAGGGTCAAAAGGGAGGATATACCAAAGACGGCTTTCCGTACAAGGTATGGACACTATGAATTTATAGTAATGCCATTTGGTCTTACTAATGCCCCTGCTATCTTCATGGATATGATGAATAGAGTCTTTAGAGACCATCTTGATCAGTTTGTGGTAGTCTTTATAGATGATATTCTTGTCTATTCAAAGAGCAAGGAAGAACATGAAGATCACTTGAGAATTGTATTAAAGACCCTAAGAAAGGAGAAGCTTTATGCCAAATTTACCAAGTGTGAATTTTGGCTTTAAAAAGTTGCATTTTTGGGTCACATAATCTCAAAAGAGGGGATATCTGTGGATCTAGAAAAAACAGAGGTTATCAAAAGATGGTCGAGACCAAAAACAGTAACCGATATCCGAAGTTTTCTTGGTTTGGATGGATATTACCGACGTTTTGTGACAGATTTTTCAAGGTTATCGAACCCACTCACCGGGTTGACTCGGAAAGGAGTTAAGTTTGTTTGGATGGAGGAATGTGAATAGAATTTCAAGGAGTTGAAAAGAAGGTTATCCAGTGCACCTGTGCTCACACTACCTTGTAGTGGAGAAAGGTTTGTGATCTACAGTGATGCATCCAAGAAGGGACTGGTATGTGTTCTCATGCAAAATGATATGGTGATATCTTATGCCTCACGACAGTTGAAAATCCATGAGCAAAATTACCCAAATCATGATTTGGAGTTAGCTGCGGTAATCTTTGCATTAAAGATTTTGAGGAATTACCTTTATGGTGAAAGGTGTGATATTTATACTAATCATAAAAGTTTAAAGTAAATTTTCACACAAAAGGAGCTGAATATGCACCAAAGAAGATGGTTGGAGCTGATTAAGGATTACGACTGCTCAATTCATTACCACCCTGGGAAAGCAAACAAAGTGGCAGATGCATTAAGTCGACAAGACCACACTAGCTTATCCATGATGAGGATAAAAAAAGATCCAATATTTATGGATTTACAAAGGATGGATCTTGGAATTATAATGGAAGGGGAAAAATCGTATCTTTCTCAAATGAATGTTCAACCATCTATACATGTGAAGATTAAAGAGGCACAGAAAGAAGATGTAGAGTTACAAAAGAAGGTGAGAAATGTACCTGAATTCAACCTTGATTGTGATGGGATAATAAAGTTCAGGAATCGGGTTTGTGTTCCTCCCATCCCAGAATTAAATAAGGAGCTGCTGGATGAGGCTCATAGTTCTTCATTCTCTATTCATCTGGGAAGCACGAAGATGTATAGGGATCTGAAAGAGTACTTCTGGTGGGATGTCATGAAAAGAGATGTTGCTGAATATGTCTCTCGATGCTTGGTTTATCAGCAAGTTAAAGCTGAGAGACAGAAGTCTAAGGGGATGTTACAACCATTACCCATACCAGAATGGAAATGAGAAAACATCACTATGGAATTTGTCACCGGACTTCCTAAAACATCCAAAGACAATAATGCTATCTGGGTCATAGTTGATCGTCTTACAAAGTCTGCACACTTCATTGCTATTAGAGAGGATTTCTCTCTGGATCAGCTTGCCATGATATATGTAAATGAAGTGGTAAGATTTCATGGAGTACCACTTTCTATTATATCTGATCGGGATCTGAGGTTTACCTCAATGTTCTGGAGAAGTCTTCAACATACTCTGGATACAGAGTTGAGTTTCAGCATTGCTTACTATCCTTAGATAGATGGTCAGTCTGAGAGGACAATTCAAACTCTAGAAGATATGTTGAGAGATTTCTCTATAGATTTCAAAGGTGGTTGGGATCAACACCTACCTTTGGTGAAATTTTCTTATAATAATAGCTTTCACTCCAGTATTCAGATGGATCCTTATGAAGCTCTCTATAGAAAGAAATGCAGGACTCCAACTTGCTGGGATGAAGTTGGGGAAAGAAAGCTATTATGACCTGATCTCGTTGATGAAATGGTAGAAAAGGTCAGATCTATTCAACAACACATAAGAGCATCTCAGAGTCGACAGAAAAGTTATGCCGACAACCGAAGAAAAGACCTAGAGTTTGAAGTGGGTGATAAAGTGTTCTTACGAATATCTCCTTGGAAGAGGGTCATGAGATTTGGAAAGACGGAAAAGTTGAGCCCTAGATATATTGGTCTTTTTGAAATTATGGATCGTGTTGGGAAGGTAGCTTACCGATTGGTGCTTCCACCGAATCTCTCTCAAGTTCACGATGTGTTCCATGTATCTCTCCTGAGAAAGTACATACCTGATCCTTCACATGTACTCAGCTCAGAAGTTGTACCACTGGAACAAGATCTTTCTTATGAAGAACAACCGATAGAGATTCTGGATCGTTGCGAAATAGTCCTACGGAATAAGACCACTCGCTTGGTGAAAGTTTTATGGAGGAACCACCAATTAGAAGAATCTACATGGGATCTTGAGGATATGATGAGGGAGAGGTATCCTCATCTGTTTGTTACAAAGTGACGAATTTTGAGGGAGAAATTAATTTTAAGGGGGGTAGAATGTAACAACCGAGACTTTTATGAGAAATATTTTGTTTTTATATAAATCATCAAAGGAATCTTTCACTACACACAACACTATCTTGGCTTGCTTTACACGCAACTGCGGCCTTCCTCGATAGCTTGCGTCGTACGCAATACCGAGTCTCACTAAACAACTATATGCTATTAAAATATTATTAAAACTATCCTTTATTAATAGTATTAACTGAATTTTGAATTTTATAACATTTTAATTCAACTTATACATTTTCTAGAATGAGGTATGAAAGTAAAATCAGTTTTTTTGGATAAAAGAAGTATTTTTAAAAAAATGCAGTTTTGCCGCCTTTTGATGGTGCACCCACATTAAATCTAGTCTTTGACATGTTTATAAGTTTAATTTGACAAAATAAAATTCTTTTTTTGAATCAGGGTATAAAAATTTACTTTGGATAAATTTTTGATATTTTTCTAATAACTTTTATATTTTGATGAATAGTAAAAATACGCTAATTTTTAATTAAAAACAACTTTTTTCATCAAGATAATTTATATGGATAAATTATAATATTGAATGTTTTAAAGTATAAATAGAATATATTTTTACCATTTAATATAATTTATGCCATTATCATTAATTTAACATTGAATTCATAGGTAAAAACATTTCAATCTTTGGCAATGTTTTAACTTCTAAAACCCGTTTTCTTAACAACGAGATTTATTTTAAATTAATTACTGCAACTTATATGTTTTGAATTTTGAAAAATGGATTCTATATTTGGAATCAGTGGGTCCAAATTATGTTAATAGGTGACTTTTTATTTTTGGGCATTATGAATAGTAACTACGGTAAATTTTATTTACCATAGTTAAAGGTAAATCAGGTAATTAAGGGTAAATATAAGATTATAAAATTACCCTAACACCTGCCAAAATCCTATTGGATGACTAAAAGTCGACCCATATCACCTAAGGGTCGTATTATATTCATTTAATGGACTTTTTTCCATAAAAATAATTTAATTATTATTAAAACCAAAGAATGTGACAACATGTCACTTTCTTAAATCTTATAAGTATAATAATTTTAATTTGGTGATAAACTTAATGAAACTTCGAACATGAATAGTATACAGAAATATAATAAAATTATCTAAATCATAGGAATTTATTTAGAATTTTTATGGATTAAATAATTATCATTAATTATGACACAATAGTGATGTTGAAATTATTGTATTAATTAAAATATCAAATAAATGGTTTTAAAAATATTAAAATAAATATTATATGAACTATTTAATGTTCTCCACTAATTTTCTAGATATATATGACATTTTATGAATCTATTAAAGCTTTTATTTTGAACATATCTTCTGTATATATTTTATTTAAATTCAAATAAATTAATAGTGTCAAAATTGACTCTATTGTTATTTTATAAAAATAACATATTATAAAATTGTTTAAAAATCAAAAAAATATTTAAAAATTATAAATTAAAATTTATATGGTCTAAAATGTCATAAAGTGTCAAATTATGGAAAATTCACAACACATATGTAATTATTTATAATAATTTAAAATTTAGAATATTATTACCACAAATAAAATTAAATTGATAAATAAGGATAAATCAAGTTGATAATGTTTAAAATAAATTCCTAACATGTCTAAATTTTATTTTTTGATGCGATTACAACCCTATATAATCTAATATTTGGATATGAGTCATTTTGGAAGTTTTTAAGTGGGGTTGGGATTTAATATAAACTAATATTTCTTATATTTCCAAAGGTTCCCCTCTCCTCCCTTATAAAAGGGAACCTCCTCCCTCTCCTCCTCACACCAATTTGAGCCTTCAAGATCAGCCAATACCTGCCCATTTCACTTCCCCACTTCCCTAGAAACATCATAGAGGTTCTGGTCTTCTTCAAAGACCAATTGTAGTGCCCTAAGAGGAGATCTCAAAGAGGCGCTTCAAGGAAGAGGTAATGCCCGTTACCGATTCTTTCATCTTTATTTATTCTTCCACTTATTCTTCTTTAGTTGTTTCATTATGAAGTAATAACATAAGTATCACTCATATACATATATGTTATTATAAGTATGAAACAACCCTATTTCACCATCTATCCATCCTACGGAAAATGAAATCACCGCGCGTGAGTACGTACGGAATACCGTCTCCACGCCGTGGTGTAATCTATTTCCCCCCCACCACCTTACTTGGATGGGTATAATGGTGTAAATAATAACTATATATGATTATTTTAAAGTGATATTGATTTTGAAAAAGTATACAGACACTCCAATACAATTCCACGATCATGGGAGTGATATCATCTCTCGTGCGTACGTACGAAATACCGTCTCCACGATGTGATGCGACTCATTCTACATGATCTTCAATTCATAATGATTATATAAATGAATTGAATGAATAAATATGACATATAGGACACTAATACCATTCTGGAAATGAGGTATCTATAACCTAAAGAGAAGAATAAGAATTTATTCGACAAAACACGCATAAGAACAAAAAGTAATAAACACCCGAATAACAAGTAATAATGAAATATTACTAATAAGAAGCTAAGAATATGACCATATATGATATCATAACAATAATTATGATTCTGGAATAAGTGAATAAAATTATTTAAATCATTATACAGGAGGTTCAGACACTTACGAAGAAAATCGGACCTAAGGTAAGGGAAATATCACAATCTCATTTTTATCCAAGATTGTTTATAATTTGGTATTTACTGGGGTGTATTTTATCATCCACATCCATGTTTCCTCAATATATAATATTATTTCCATCCACCTAAAATTTTTTAAATCCATTTTTACCCTTTGGTGAGTTTTTAGTAAAAGATATGAAAGAAATCTTTTGTCGTTTTTTTATACGAGGTACTTTTTGACTTTTCCGACAAAAGTACGAGAAAAATGTTTTTTTAACTTATACGACATGAATGGATTTTTAAAAAAATTATTTACAAGAAGATTAATTTACAAGTTTTCAAGTTTATTTTTAATTAACTTCTTTTAATTTAGAATTGTATGACATGTTAAGAAAGGAAAAGTGTTTTTGAAGTAGAAAGGATATTTTCCTCAAGAATTGAGTTCAAGTGTTTTATCAAAATTATTTTCCATCTAAGATAATAAAGGGTTATGTTTCTATCCCTATTATTACATTGATTTTATTATGTTGTGATGAAATTATTTTTATGAATTCCTTTATCTTATATGAATTGTTTTATGATGTCACGATGTTTAAAAATCCCATTTTTATTACATGGGTTATGCTATGATGTATGATTTATGATTTTGTGTCACACATAAGAATGGTATCATTATGAGATGGGTGGGACCTATATCTCCCTCCAATGCATTGGGTAAAGATTTTATATCTCATGAGATAGACATGGCTGGAACGGCAGGTTAAACTGGTTCAGTGAAACAGGACTGAAACGAGGAGTGAACTTGGTTCAGAAATGGACTTTGTCCACTAAGATAGTCTTGGAAATGAGTCTTGACTAATAAGAAATGATTCTCTATGATTATGTGTGTATGCCACAAAGTTTCATGTTTTAAGTTATGATTATTGGGATTACATTTCACTACCATGATTTATCCCATGTTATGAAATTATGATCTCTGTTGCAGGATAAGATTTTTAAAATGTTATGTTCTTATGAATTTGATGTAATTGATATTTCTTTTGTTTACCCTTACTGAGCATTTGAGATCACTCTTTTGTATGTTTTCTTTCCCCAGGTGAGGAATAAGGGTATTAATTAATATATTTCAAAAAGTGACTATAGATATGATGAAATAAACGGGAGATAGTGTAGATGCTTTATGAACCAGTTGTTTATGTTTCCCAGTTTATAAAGACACTATACCTATACGGTCCTTTCATGGTTTTGTTATATGTTGTAATAAGTATGCTTCAATTTTGAAGTATTAACCATGTATGTAAATTAAGGGTTGTTATAATATAATACTACAATATCTTATGTATCATGGTTATGATGTTTTGAAATCTGCTACAGTTGTCCCATCCTTGTGTTGAGAATTATCCTCTTATAGTTGACGACAAGGAAAACCATGAAAATGATGGAAGATATAAAAAATGTCTCATATAGTCACTGTCTAAAATGGATTTTCTTAGTGTGAATGGAGTTTCCACCACCAAAGGCATCTAGGATAAGTTAAAGAACATTTATAAAAGAAATAAAAAATTAAAGAAGGAAAACTTTCAAATTTGGAGGTTGAAGTATGAATATCTAAAAATGGATTAGTATGAATTAGTTGGTGACTTATTTATAATGATGAATCACATTGTTATCACTATTAGATGTCTTCATGAAAATTTGTAATATTCTACTATTTTTGAAAAGGTCTTGAGAATTCTTCTTGACATGTTTGATGCTAAAGTTTCCTCATTAGAAGATAGAGACCCTAAAACATTATCTCTGGATTATTTTCATATTTATATCATTACTTATGAAATGATAATGTATAAAGTTGTGAATGTAAAAAAACAAAAGTTGAATGGGAAATGTCGTTCAAGGATTTGAAAAAATAAAGGTCTCAGAAAAATATTGAAGAAGAAGCAGTTTGAGATTATGATTTTGAAAATGAGGTATGTAACAAGATTGATGAATTTTTATCCTTAATTTATAAAAATTTTAAAATAGGTATAAGAAAGTATAAAGGAAATCTTCCCTTAAATTTTTTCAGATGTGAATCCATTGGTCACTTTATAACCAATTTTCCTTAAAGAGGTGATGAACAAGAATGTGATGAAGGAGAAAGTAATGAAGAATAAATAAGTCCAGGAAAATCTTAGAAGAAATAGGGTGATAAGAAAAAATCCTATTCCAAGGGGAAAGATAAGAAGTTATCCAAATCCAATAAGAGAATATTTTTATCTAAGGATGATAATATTAAAGTAAACAACTAAAACATTTACAATTGTTTCTTAAGAAAATATGTTAATTTCAATAGTAAATGAGGAATGTTTTGGGAACAATTAAAGTATATGTTCTGAAGAATAAGAGAGTCAGTTATAATTTTATCTGAAGGAATAATTAAAATAATTTATGGGAAATATTGGAAGGGTCGAGAAAGAAATCAGAATATTGATATATTAAATTTATACAAAAATAAATCATGAATATTTTCTTGATGTTAATATTAAGCTTCTGTAAGAGATTATTGACTTTAAGAAATCTATTGAGAATGAAAATAATTATTGTGAACATCTGGAAGTTAAGATAAAAGAAAAAGAAGAATAATTAAAACATTTTCTCAACAAAAATATTCTAAATATGTGCATAGGGTTAAAAGTTTCAAGAACTCTATCACTAAAGTTGGTGAAAGATTTGAACCTGAGAAGTATTAATAATTAAATTCAAAGTTTGAGAATAAATTTTCAATTATTTATGAAAATATGAAAGGTGTGAAAGTTATGTATCTGTCCAAAACCAAGGTAGAGAAGTTAGAAGTTTCTAAAAATTATGTGTCTGAAATATTTTCTACTATTTCTGGTTCTGATAAGGCTAGAATGAAATCATATTTAAAAAGGAATATTTTTTTTGATAAAATAATGTTTGGTGGTTAAAAAAGTTTTAAATAGAAATATTAGAAGGTTTCTGAGAAACATGTCTACAATTCCAGAAAGTTTGAAAGTTATATAGGAAAGTAGTCTTTTTATGTATACTTCTGGTATTATAATATATTTGGTAATATAGAAAATATTTTTTGGTTTAATAAAAAATATTACAAGTATTCCATGAATTATAGATGTAAAATCTTGAGGGGGAGTCAATCATCTCAAATGAAGAATTCTAAGAATGGTGTTTTGAATATTGGGAAAAGTAAACTTAGTGAGTCCATAAATACTGGGTTCATAGTTATCTAGCCAAAACAATTTGGCATTTCTATAAAGTTATAAGAAGCACAAAAATCAGCAGAATAAAAGGATAATAAAAGGATTTCTGAATATCTGAGAAAATCTTATAAAAATATATCAATAAATTGGGGTTTCGAGATTCTGAAAAGATGTAAGAGATGTGATCAAGAAGGTCATTCTACCAAATTTTTTTGGCTTTATTTCCATATAAAAGTAATGAATAGACAAGTTGTTACAAAATCATCATAAAAAAGATGTTACTAAATACAAGTAGAACTTGAAAAACTCATTAGATGATTCTATATATGAGAACAATGTTGCTAAAAAACCTAATAAGGATGGAAAGAAGGTATAAAAAAATACAATGAAAAAAATAAGGAAAAGAAGAAAAATTTGAGACTTAGATATGAATATTAGTCTGATTGTTTATTCTAAGGAACAACTAAGGTTCCTCCTTATTCCCAATTTTTTTATACTTATACCAACTTTTAGGGAATTTAAGGAGTTGAAACAAGGAAGCTGATGTTGTTGAGTCTCTTATTTTTATTCCAAAATAATGTAATGAGGTTTATAAAATTAAGTATTTTCAAACTTGTAATTTTACACATGAAAGTTTTAGATGTGTTTATTAAGGTGGGTACTGGTTACTTTTATCTTAAAAATATATTCTCATATTTCCCTAGAGATTAGAATGCTGAATGAATCATGAAAAATTATTACATGAAGGTTGTGTAATGGAAAACATTAACAACCTTGATTATACACTATTGTTTTCTACACCAGATTTTACCATGTAGAGTTAGATCTGTTTAATTAACAGATATTTGTTAATAAACTCATTTGATATTTATATTTTCCTAAATAATAGATTCAAGATTTTGTGATTAAAAAAACTTATCATGAGTGGACCCTTTGAATTTTATTTTCAATAAGGGGGGAAAGATATGTAGAAAATATTTATAGAGAAGAAATATAGGTGGATACCACATAAAAATAGGGTAATAATGAGGGTGTTTCTTCAAGTGAGTATTGATTTTAATGAGTATTAACAACAAACACAAAGGGTGAGATTGTTGGGTCCAAGTTGTGTTTTGGTTGTATTTTTTGTCAATAGATCAATATAAGGAATATGCTTTCAAAGAAAAATAAATCACCACACTTGGGAAAATTTGGTAATGAAACTAACAATAATAATTAATATACCACACATAAAATGATTAAGAATGTCCATTGGATTGTGAAGAAGATTACAGGGAGAAAAGGTTTATCAAACTCACATTGGGTTCAGAATGAAAGGTTGAATCAGATTAAGGAAATGTATAGGAGATTTGACGAATCCTATGAAAATATGATGAAGATTTAGTGATCATGGATTTATCATAAATCATATGTTTTTTGGAAAAAAATAAGCTGAAATCCTTAGGAAGGAAATATGGAGAAAAAAATCTACTAATCAGATTGATGTTTTTTTAGAAGAAAAGAATATACTAGAGGGATTAAAAGTTATAATACATTACATTTTAAGTCATATGATGTTATTCCATTCGTAAAAATTCTCAATTTCATGAGGAATTCATGATATAAGAAAATTTTTGTGGAAGAATGATGTTTATTAAGTTAAATCATTCTGATCTCAGTTAGTTGGTTTGAGATCACCTTATGTAGAATTGTTTGAAGGCTGTGAAGTTTTTCTCAAAACGTGAGAACATGAAGACGATGGATTATAGTCAGACCAATAATCCACAAAATACAAATCTTTATAGAAATATATTGGTATGGAAATAAGTTTCTCATAACACAGGTTCATCAAATAAAGTGTGCCACTAATCATTGGAGTATTCTTGACACCGATCATTATGCGTAGTGATGGTTGTAAAAAGTAATCATCGGTATAATAGTTTGTTGAATAAATTTACTAATTGGATATTGTTGAGACCAATGAGAAAGTAGAATTTTTTAGACCAATGAAAAATTGTATTAGATATCAATAAAAATTTCGTCAACCTTTTCATCATAATTTTTTTGTTTTAATTGGGAAAAAAGATAAGAAATATATTATTTGTTTTAATCAATTGGGTTAAGAGACATCAGAAAACATGTGTTATCAACTATATGACTGGAGGGAATCCAATATATTAGAGGAAGATAAAGACATAATCTTCAGACCTATGATGACATCGATACTTCATTTAATGCATGATCATCAATATGGGTAAAAGAAGAAAAAGAGAAATGTTTTGAAGGAGTTTCAAAATTTTTAGAAAAGTGTTAACAGTGGAGTTTGTAGCTGATGTTGGAGTATTGCTAATGAAGTATAGGAATCATTAAAAGTTTCAACAATGATTATAAAAAAATAAAATCAATATATAATGGTTTTAATATTTATATCCATTAGTTGGGTTGGAGCATCAAAATGAGTTTTTTATCTTTCAATTAGTGTAGAGAAACCTAATTATAAATCTCTTGTTGTATATATGTCTTCATCATAATGAATATATCATAATGATAATCATAATTAGATTAAATAATGGATAGAAAATTTTAAGTGATCCAATGTTATGAGAAGATTATATAAGGTTCAGGAAGAAATTAGAAAAGTTGATAAGTGATGAAGAAGTCAAAGATGAATCTAAAATATAAGGTGAATTGAAGTTGTATGAAATTTGGTTAAGTGGGAAACATTTTAGATTCCCTCCTAAACCAATTTTAGCGCACCTATAAAAAGAGAAGAGTGATTTTTTACTTTCTGATGAATCTGAATGTTATTCACATGTGGAGAAAGAGAGAGAAATTCTAAAGTTTTAGTTAGAAGGTGTTTTCATACAAAGCTTACCCGATGCAGTTTTCTAGACTGAAGAAGAATAAAGAAGATCATATTTAGTGGATCGTCAGATCTAACCGGGTCATCAGATTGAGAAATCATACTAGTATTTCCTAATTGAGGTAAAAAAAGTTCAGAATTGTTTTAGTGGTATTTTGTAAGACTTATATTTCTTAACTGAGTATTAAAATTAAGGAATCAGACTGGGGAATTAGACTGAGTATCGTCACAAAGTCCAGATAAGTTCTTAATTGCTATTGGGTAGGAATGCTAAGAATTTTTTTAATAATATATTTTTGAATGTTTACAAGGCAATATAGTAACATGTTTTGAAGAAATTGGTGGAAGTTTCTTAACATGTTACACAAACTTATATTACATAATTTTATGTTACTTGAACCACATGTACTGTTTTATTTAACATAGTACTATACAAGTTTAAGGGTATATCCTACTTGTTATATCCACATAAAAGGATTGTTTTCTAGTGGAATGTGTGGTATTGGATTATTTCAAAAACCATACAAAGGATATAGCTACTATTGGGGATTAGTGAACCTTGAAAATTCACGTGTTTCTATGGATGTGTAATTGTTTTTTTTAACGAAGTGATAAATCTTTAATAGGAGGTGAATGTTGCTTCTAGAGAAAATAAAATTAAAATAAAAAGGGTATCGGTGATTCATCCCCCATCCCAGTGATAAAAAATCATGGGTGGGACTTTTCAAATATATTTAAATATATCTTAAATACTTAAAAATTATATGGGATCCCTAATTTATAGTGTAATTAGTGTTAACATGTGTTATAACTGGTAAAATGGTTTTCATGTCACAAAGTCACATGCCCAAAATCAAAGATTTTTTTAAATATAATTTACATTATTGTAGTATGTAAGCATGGAAAAGTAGTGAATAACATCTATATATTATTTTATACATGATATAATCAATGAAAAACAAGTAAGGTTGCTCATATAATGGATTAAAAATTATTAAAAAGCATGGACATAACCAATGAAGTATAATCAGAATGTTATACTCCATAAATCATGAAGATAAAAATAATTATAAAATGTTTGATTATAGGAAGCATTTTTTAAATGAGTTTTTAAGAAATAAACTTATTTTATTATCCCTCACAGTATTCCACTATACAAAACATTATGATAATATAATATAAATGTTTGGGTCACCCACCATAATCTATGAAGAACCAACTTTCGAAGCCTTTTGAAGTTAGATATGCCTATACCTAAAGAATTAAAGAAACTTAGGTAGAGTGAAAATGAATAACAATATTACTACCTAAATAGAAATCTAAAATTAAGAATAGTATCTACCTTAACTTAATATCATCAATAAAACCCTCCTTCTACCACCCATAGGAAGCATGATTAAAGGAACAATATGATTTTGAATCCTAAAAATATGAGATTTTGAGACTTGGGTAAATAATTTAAAAATAGTTGAATAAAATTATTAATGTGATTTAATACCTTGGATATGTCTACAATTTAATTTTGAGGTATCTCAATGAATAATATATTTTAAGAGATAAGATTATATTGAAGGGGGGGGGGAGAAGAATGAAGGGGATCTCCCAAGATTCCTTACAGAGTAAAATAAACGTAAGGAACCTGATTCATGGTTCTAAAATGGTTTTATAAACTTTAAATTTTAAAAATACATTTTAATCAATTTATAAAAATATATTTGGAAACCATATGAACTCTAGTGGGATATAGTTATACTTATATTGACCAAAAAGTACAACTGGACTCTTAATGGGAAGCCACTAGAACTCTGGTGGCTTCGCTACACCTTTCCCCTTTTCCATACCTCCATCAATATTCTTTAATCCCCTTTACATTTAGTTATAAATCCATCAATAATTAAATTCTAATCATTGATTGTTTTAAATGAATTTTTTTTTGAATATATAACCCAAAATGACTAGGTTCATTAAAAACTACCTTCCATAAAACTTCTCATCCCTATAAAACTTTAATAATATTTTTAAAGAATTAATTTTATCTAATGAGAACAATACATAACTTCACATTCAAAAGTCTCATATAAATTTTGACCATGATTCTGTCACACTCAAACTAATGGAACGATCTTACCTTAAAGAAAATTCACATTCTGATTAATGATACAACTAGGCTAGTCCCAAAAGGGACAATACAATTTAAATTCCTTATTTTTATACCCAATAACATGATCAAAATTAGGTATTTTTATCCTCATTTGTGAAATAGGAATGATATCATTCATCATAGAAACCCTAAGTATAAATTCTAACTTTTTAATCCATTTCTTTATTATACTCCAAAATCTCAAAGGGTTTAATAAAATGATTGTAAAGAATTAATTTCTTTCTTATCCTTTGATGAATCAATTGAGGATGAATTTTAATGAATACATGATCGTTGGAATAATATTTCAAGGGCCATCATATATGATTGATATATTAAATTTAGTGAATCTAAATGGTCACCAAACACTTTTAGATCAATTTAACCTACTCAATTTTATCCTAAAATATTCTTTAAAAAATTAATGATTTCTTAAAAATCTTTATCCTATATAATTGAGAATCCTAAGTACTACCATATATTGATTAAAATAATCCATTTAGATAAATGAATGAGAGTTTTTAGTGAAATAAAATACCATAATAGATAAATAATCATCCTTGTATCCACTAAAATCAAAGATAAATATGTCTTTCAAAATGATAACATTCCTCTTAGACTGACCTTCTATCAAAGGGTGATAGGTCATTCTCAGTTTCACCTAATTACAAAGATCATAATATTATCCTTAAGATAATTTAGTGGTAAGACTCAAGGTATTAATATGAGAAATTTCTAGATGAAACCATTTATGTATCATAATATATTTTACATTTAGTTTTTCTAGGTCATCTATAGAGGAATATTCATGAATATGTAAAAAATGAGTGATCTTGGATGACTGATTAAAAATCACCAAAACTACATACCTCTGTAAGGTAACATCATCATGAATCTATCATGATATCATATCATTTTCATATGGGTATAAGAAATGAATTTAATTCATAAAAAAAATCCATGTATTCTAATTTTACCCATAGACAAGTATGATATTAAGAAACAAATTCATGGATCTCTAATTTCATTCCAGGAAACCAAAATTATCTATGTATATCTTGATACATGTTATTGATTCTATGCGAATAACCTAAATAAATATATGATAATATCTTATAACCTCTTCCAGCATGATGATTTGAATTGAAAAACATCCATGAAAATTATATAAAGAATTATAATTTTCACACCATCTATATAGGTTCTCATGACTATCTAGTGTTTCTGAGATGATAATGAAATATTAATCAATGATTTATAAGTTTATAAATTTTTCTACAATAGATGATACTATATTGATAGAATATAAACATATCTCACTTTAATTATTAATGATATTTTGACAAAGGTTAAGTACTACTATCATAAGATTATATTCATCTATCACTTCCTATAATTTTTGGGGTTGAGTCTTCTTACATAGTGAATCAACTATAATATTTCCCTTTCCAGGTTTGCAGAGAATCTCAATGTCTAAAGTTTATTGTTATTATACCCAATAACGTTTTCCCAAATTTTGATATCATTGAAGAAAGTTATTTTTAATTATTTTAGGGTTGGTGTATACTATAAATCATTCATTAAAAAAGTAGTGCATTTATTACTTTAAAGTATGAACTACAATAGATAGCTATAGAATGTGGTTTGGAAATTTCATCTCACGTGGAAATTTTTCTAAAGCACCATAGGGAACCACATGTTGGACACATATCAACACACATCTGAGTCCTATAGAAGAGGCATCATAATACTCTTGAAACCCTTTAATAAAATATGAATTTTTTTTATAGTTTCTAAAGTAACTCGCTTCTTTAGTTCTCAAAAAATCAATTCACACTATTCTAACAAAATTAATCTCTATCTTTTATATATTAAACTATTAAAAGAAGTGTGTATCTGAGATAAATTATGAATAAATCATTCATAATACCCAATTTTCTTTAAAAAACTCATGAATTTAATAAGTACTTCCTGTGACATTAATGCTTCTAATTTCTTAGGATTTAAAAAAATTTGATTCTTAGACACAATATTCTTGAGAAATTTAAAATCCAAAATCCAAAATTAACATTTAAAAATATTCATATAATTCTTATGCTCACCTAATATTTGTAATACCACCTAAAGATGCTTATCATACTATTTTTGAGTCTTCTAGTTCACACAAAACAAACCAAAAAGGTACCACCGGATATGGAAGTAAGATGAGAATTCCACCCCTATACCACCTCCAATAGGTCAGAATAAAAAAAAACAAAAATAGATACATATATCCAATACATAAAAAATAAATAGAAACACCTGTAGAATTTATATATATATAATCAACCAAAATTTTCACAACACATATACAATCAAAATATATATGAAAAAACATACATGATAAGTTAGGTAAAAAATATATCACAAAAAATTAAAATTAAAATATTCCATTCATACTACTAGCCTCTGAATCTGATTGAAAAAAGACTCAGGTAAGCTCCTCCTTGTAGGATGAAATTTGGGATTAATCTCCACCAAAATGGTCAATAACAGTTCCAAGATCTACCATGCATCAACAAGCATCACTAAGCATCATATCTGAATGATCCACTCTAAATAAAATTCCTCTAAATCCATCTTTAAACCTTTTAATTATCAATATAGACAAAACACATGTGGAAACAAAGCTTGTGTTGTGGCAACTACAATCATATTCAGTGAGGTGACCTAAAATCACTAAGTAAAAGAAACCCAACAAGTAAAATAAAATCTCTAGATATTAATGAGAATAATAAGATAAATAGACAATAATATATTATAAATACACGCTAAAAATATAATTATTAAGAACATTAGGAATTACAAATCATCATAACCCTAACCCATGAAGGTATGAATCTCAGGTGAAACTATGTTTTCATGGATAACCAAAAAAACCTATATAGCATGAAGTTGATATCCCAAATTCATTTTCCACCCAATGGTCACTAAGGTGTTCCCAAGGGATCACTAGTCCCAAATTATCTAATCTTCCCAACCACTTCTCTACAAATACATTAAAAAATATCAAAGTATAATTTTTTTTTCACTGAATAAAGAACATCAATCAAGGATGTACCCCACTTAATATCCTCCAGTATTTCATCATAATTCTAGATACCACTATGGGATCATGCCTATAAAATAGAAGAGGCATCCAATTAGTCCTAATATCTGATTGGATGATGGATCTTATACTAATAACCTAGGGGTAGTGGGAGGTATGGCTATGGATTTATTTAAATCATTTATTATCGATGTAAACCCTAGTCCATAGAATGGATATCCGAGGGATAATGCATCACTCTTAAATTCCATTCCTCATGTTGTTACAAATAAAAAAACTCAATTCTTGGAGACATACCATAAGGAAATGAAATTTGAGAGGCCTTCAATTATCTTAGCCTTGATTGTTACCCTATATCTGATGGATTCTTGGATTCATTTTACATTACTACATAAATAATGGTAAAGAAAGATATCATGGAGGCGATCCATGAATTCTTCAATTGAGTAGGGATCCCTTGGGATGCATGTTCTAAAACTCTTATTCTTATCCCTAATGTGAATAATCCAACATCATTGGTCCAATTCAGACCTATAATCTTGTGGAAATTCCCTTAAAATGTGTTGGTGGGAATCCTTAATCGAAGAGTGGATACCTTCATATATTAATGTGTCTATGGGGAATAACATGGTTTCATCAAGTGGAGGACAATTTAGGACACTGTAAAGACCCAATATTGACGTACATATACATTACATTAATTTTGAGGAATACTTAATACATTAAAAAAACAAAAACCCAAAGAACATATTAGTTTACTCTATTTAGAAACTAGGAAACATAAATAATTGGTTCATAAAACATCTACATTATCTCATTCTTTATCCTTCGTAACTAGAACCCCTTTTTGACACATCTTACTTAATACCCTTCTTCAAATCCTGGGGAAAATAAACATAAAAGAGGTGATCTTAGATTCTCATTCAAGGTAAAAAAGTGTGATATGTAAAAATAAACATGAGAATAAAGTTTATGATAATGTGATCATAACATTGAAATATCATTTACTACATATCAATAGAAAAAATGAATCATAAGGAAAATCAAGGATCATAATACATAAGATTATAACTGTAACATAAGACATGAAATTCTGGAATACACATAAACTTATAACTTTCTGAACATGTATAAATAGTAATAGGTTCACTCATTAAATTAAGGACATGAAACCAGGTTCCTAAATAAAAATATGGACATGGAAACTAAGACCACTCATAAAATTATTGATATGGAAAACTAGGTCGACACATAGAATTGTGAACATGAAATCATGTTCACACATAAGATACATACCCCATTAGTTATCAATCATTACCCAATGCACTGAAGGTAGATAAAGGTCTCATCCATATCATAAATAAACCATTCTTATGTGTTCTACAAAAACCTAAATCACTCATCATAATATAAACAATGGGATAAAATGGGTTTCTTAAACATCATTCCATAAAAACATAATCTAGGAACAAAAAATGGATTTCATAAATATCATAAAAATAAAAAAACAATAGAAATATTATGGATAATATACTTAAAAGATAACCTTATTAAATTATTTCATCCTATATGGAAAATAATTTTTATAAAACACATGAAATTGATTCTTCATAAAAAAACCCTTTATTCTTAAAAAACATTTCCTTTTCTTAAAATGTCGTTTAATTTTAAAATAAAATATTTTATTTAAAAATTAACCTTGAAAACATGTAAGGGAAGATTTATGGAGGTGTTATAAAAGTGTATAAATCCATTCATGCTTTATAAGTTAAAAAACATTCTTATCATACATTTACTGAAAAAGTAAAAATGTAACTTGTATTTGAAAAATAAAAAAGATTCATTTCATACCAATAAATAAAAATTTACTAATGATTAAAATAAACATTATTTTTTTTATAATAATATAAATAATATTATTGAACATATAATTAGGAAACAAGGACATGGATGATAAATATACCCCAGTAAATACTAACATATAAACAATCTCAGAAAATAATGAGATTGAAAAATTATCTCTTACCTTAGGTGCGATATCCTTTGTATATATAGAAACCTATTATATAATGATTTAAATAATGTTATTGAATTATTCTAGAATCATAATCATTTTTATTATATCATATATTATTATATTATCATCTATTTGTTAGTAACATTTCATTGCCACTCGTTATTCAGATATTAACTGCTTTATGTTCTTATGCAAGTTTTTTCAGATAAGTTCATGTTCCACTTCTTAGGTTATATTTATATCATTCAAAGAATGATATTAGTATAATATATATTATATTTATTCATTACATTCATGTATATAATAATGGTTTAATGAAGATCATGTAAAATGAATTGCATCGCATCGTGGAGAGGGTAGGATGTACGTACGCACGAGCGACGATATCATTCACTTAATTGTTAAATGACATGGAATTGGATGATATATTAATTATAAAATATAATTATCATTTTATATTAATTTTTTAAATCCATTATACTCATCATTATACACATCAAAATAAATTATTTTTAAATAAAAAATTACACCATGGCGTCGAGACGGTAAGCCGTACATGCGCACGCGTGGTGATATTGTTATTCGTAGGATGGGTAAAAGGAGATATAAGGATGTCCCATAATTATAATAACATATAATAATATTAAATATACTATATTAATTACTTTATTATGGAAAAAATAATATAAAAGGAAGCATAACAAGAAAATAATTTTGAAATGGGTGATAAAAGAATTACCTTTTTTTGAGTATCTCCTTTTGATTTGCACAAAACGTCTCCCTAGGATGTAATTATTCCCAAATCAAGGACTCTGGGATGAACTTAGGAAAGTTGGGAGAGGTAATAGGCAGGGTTTAGTGGATAAAAATGGATTTTTAGGTGTTATTAAAAGAGAAGGATAAGTTCCCTTTTATAGGAGAGGTGAGTGGCAATTATGGAAAATCTTGAACAATTAATTTGATATAAATTTATTTTTCATTTCTCATAGTCCCAAACTCATTTATTGAGAAGATAATATTATTTTGGGTTGAAATAAAATCTTCCAATAATATTTTGATAAGTTTTGAATATTTTTTAATCCTTATCGTTTTGGTTTAACCCTTATTTTACCCTTAGAAATCTTACTGTGATATCATGTTATTTACACTTTGTGTGTTAATGTAATTATCAGTACATGTAAAAAGACACAAAAAATTGTATTTTATTATATATTTGTACTTATATTAACCATTTGATTGAATATTATATTTTTTAGGAATTTTATAACATTTAATAAAATATTTTATATTTTATGTTATGAATTATGTCAATTTTGACACTATTCATACGCGACTTTTTTCAAAATTTCATAAAAACTTGATTACTTTGAAAGAAATACATTAAGTCAATCCTAAAATGTCATATTATTCTATAAAATTCTTTTATGACATAAATTATGTCATATAATATTTATTTTAATATTTATAATATCAATTATTTGATATTTCTCTTAATAAAATAATTACTATATCACTATTGTGTCAATATTTATGGTAGCTATTAAATATATAAAAATTAAACATAAACTCACATTATGTATATAATTTAATTTTATTTTTGGATACTATTTATTTTTGATGTTTCACCAAATTTATCAACACATTAAAATTATTATACTTATTAAAGATAAGAGAGTGACATGTTGTCAGTTTTTTTTCTTCTAATAATAATTACATCACGTTCATGGAAAAAAGTCAATTAAATGAATCAATTATGAACCTTAAGTGATATGGATATAATTTTAGTCATAAAATAGGATTTTCCCTGGTGTTATGGAAATTTTATTATCCTTATCATATTGTTTGTTACCTGATTTACCTTTAACTATGGTAAATAAAAATTATCAAAGTTATTATTAATAATGTCCAAAAAATAAAAGTAAACTATTAAAATAATTTGGACTGAATGATTCCAAATATTGAATCTATTATTTAAAATTCAAAACACATAAGTTTCGATAATTAATTTTAAATTTATTCTCATTGTCAAAATGAGAAAATGTTTTTTTTAAAGTAAAAACCATCAAAATGTTGATGTGCATTTTTATCTAATTTCAATGTAAAATTAATTCCAATGAACAACATTGGATTAAATGATAAAAATATAATCCATTTAAAATTTAATATAAATAAAAAATATAATCTATCTATATAAATAAGTTAGATAAAAAAGCAGTTTGGAATTAAAGTGCAGTATTTTTCACTATTTATTAAAATATGAATTTTATCAGTAAATATCAAAAGCTCAACCAAAGATAATTTTTATGTCCTACTTCAAAATAAAAAGTTTAGTTTTTCAAATAAAATATATAAAAGTTTTAAAAACTATATTTAAAATGGGTGCACCATCAAAAGGTGACAAAACTGTATTTTTTAAAAAATACTTCTTTTTTCTAAAAAAATGAATTTTTTCTTATATAATGCCTACAAAATAAAAAAGATGAATGTTAATGTTATATAAAATTAAAAATGAGTTTAATACTATTCATAAAGTCTAGTTTATATCCCATTAAATAATAATATTTTAATAATATATCATTGTTTAGTGAAACTCAGTATTGCATACAATGAAAGCTATCAAGGAAGGTCACTCTTGCATGTCATGCAAGACAAGTCACTGTTTCATGTAGTTAAAGCTTCTTTTGGTGTTGTGTATAACATAATCAAAACATATTTATTTTATACTTTGAACAAAATATATACTCATTGTTGTGTGTATCGTACGCCAACTCGGTGTTGCATGTAACATATGACAAGATGGTTTAGTGTGAAAGGAATATTTTCTTAGTGCATTGTAAGATATAAATAAAAATATTAATTTAATTTAAAACAAAATTCCCTAAAAAATCTAGGTGTTACATTTTACCCCCTTTAAAATGAATTTTACCCTCAAAATTCATCGGTGTTAGAAAAGGTTACTAATTTAAAGTTTCTTTCATAGAAACCCACATCGTAAAAAGGAAGACTAAAACTTAATTTTAAAAATGAAAGTTAGAAACATAATAGTTAACCAAAGTTAATCCTCACTAGGTTTCCATGTAGAAGAACATAGGTAGGAAGCAAAATCATGGACATGGAAGAAAAAAAATCTAACCATCAAATTCTGATAGAGAGTTATAGAGAAGAAGGTTAGAAAAAAGTTAACAATATGAAAACCATAAATATGTGATGATTTAAGGGACCATATGATTCCTTAGATAATAATTTACTATGATAACATTTTTGGTTTTCAATATCCTTTTCCTAAATTTGAAGAACATGATAAGAAATACTTATTATATTTTAGTACAATCTCATCATTGGTCATGCCTGTAACAATTTCCACTTCATCTTGTATTCAATGAAATGAAGTTGAATTTTTCATTCCCAAAGTGTTAAAAGATCATGAGATCCATAAATTTAATTATAGGTCATTCCATCTGTATTTATCATAAAATTTTTATCACAAGTTATCAAACATGAATAAGTCCATATATGGTGAGATAATACTTTATTCTAATATGATGTTTAACTTAAACTTTCCAAAAATTCAAGAACCTTACAATCCTTATAAAAGATGAAAATACAAAAATATATAATAAGGTTCACAAAAATGGATTAACATATATCCCCCATATATCATAAGATATCTCTGGTTGGTCACATTCCAAAAATGTGAACACCTTCATCATGTATTGTATTGAGTCATGTTAAAAACCTGAATTATCAGATATCCTTATTGAAAACAAGCATATTTTCTTATTCTAAAACATATTGGATATATTTCTTAAGTACCAAAATTTTTTATAAGGCCCCAGCCTTAAACCTTACTTAATCTTGAGTTATTACAAGATTACACATTGAGGATCTTTTCCGGTTTAGAGTTTTAGAGAATTAGATCATAAAACTTTCATTGCATTCCACATTTAAACAAAGTGGTTACATAAAGATAGTATTCATTTTTTTCCCATCAACGGAAAATATTTAAAATAAAACATGGATTCTTTCTTGACACTTCCTTGACACTATCATCATATCATGTACCTTTCCCTTGACCTGTGAAAAACATTTCAAAAAACTTGGGATGAGCATAAAAAGCTCAGTAAGGGTTATAAAAAATATGGAAAGGAAACATGAGTTCATATATACATAAGAATTAAATCATAATTTACCCATAAAACATAGGCACTTTAACATACCTCATCAAATCATGAATAAATCATATAAATCATAAGACATAAAAGTAACTTGAGGCATTCATAACATTATTATGTAGGGAGTAACCCTCTTGGTTACGTTTGGAATACCCACCACAGTATATTACCTAAATCTCTTCGGAGAAACCTTAACGTTTCACTCCTTCGCGTTACCCAATGCATTGGAGAGCTATATCGGGCTCACCCACCCTTAGTTTATCACGAACCACCCGTTTTCATAACAACGCCCAAGAACCATAACATAAACATATCACATAAAACATGCATAAAGGAAACATAACATTTCCACATTTCAATCACAATATAACATTTTATTATATTGAAATAATGAATCCATTCAAAAAGAAACCATTTCCAAAACCATTTAAAACATTTAATAAAGAGATTTTTGAATAAAAGTGTCCCATACCACCTTTAAGATTTTAAAAATTTAAACCATTAATATCCATATAAATAAATCCTTAAAACCATTTTGAAAACATGGATATTAATAAGAACAAATAATTAAAACATTTAAAGCGATATTTTGGTTAAAGGGGTTCTACCAAAATTAGAGACACTTGAATACAATAATTGAGGAATAACATTTAGTCAGAACTTTATAATATCATGAGAATAAATGGATTCATGATATAATATTCCAAAGGATAGTATATACACCATATAAGAGTGAATTGGTGCATAACAAAAATGAAGTCTCAATAGAAATGTCAAATGTGATGAAATCCCTTAAAAAGAAGGTATCCTTAAATTAAGGATAATTCAATCTCAAAATTATGTGTGAAAAATATAAATACACCCAATATAAGTGGATATTAAGTGTAAAAAAAATAAAAGGTCATTCACACATATCTCAAAAGATGACATATTCAATAACTACATGTTGAACCCAAAGAAATCAAAATTGGGTTAAAAAGTTCCCTTGGTAAAATTCGACAGCCTAACGGCATCACTTCAAAATTCAGAAAATGAGTTGATGAGAGATAAAAAGGGCATCTCATCACTTGGAAATAAAATTTACATCAATAAGGATATAAAAGAACATATCCCAACACAATAGTATGTGAATTAAAAGACATAACAAAACAAGTCTTCTAAAAAGAGGAGGGTGAAAGGTCTCCTTACCGAGTTGGGTAACTTTCGAAACGTACACCCCATGGAAGAAGGGTCATACAATGAAGATGTGAATACCCATAAATGAAATTATACTACACAAAGTGTATAATAATGGGCAGTACATACACCACTGAAAGGAAATTGTGGCAAATTTAGCATAAATCTCACGGGAATAAAAGTGAGATGAAAAATCCCTTACGAAAACTCGGCAGCCTAACGTCGCCACTTAAAACTTCCAAAATGGATTGATGAGATAAAATAGGGTCTCTCATCATATTAACATAAAGTTTACATAAATAGTAATATAAAATAACATCCCCAAACATAACAAAGAGGAGATTAAAAGAAGTGACATAAAGGAGAGTACTTAAAAAGAAAGAGAGAGGTTAGATCTCTTACGAAAATTCGGCAGCCTAACGGCGCCACTCAAAACTTCCAAAATGGATTGATGAGAGAGAATAGGGTATCTCATCATATGAACATAAAAATTACAGTAAGATTAATATTAAATAACATCCCCATAACAAGAAATATGAGCTTTAAAAGGAATGACATAAAAGAGTGTACTTAAAAAGAAAGAGAGGAGTAAGATCCCTTACCTCAAGTCCAACTTGTCTTGTTCGTTTCTTTATATTCCTAAATAATAAACTTTGGTAAATTTATAGTTTCTTAAGGACCTCATATAAAGATTATTATTCAGTTCATATCACATATTTTAATTTTATAATAATTGGTTAATAATATGAGTTCATATTAGACGTTTTTGTCGATGTTTGGTATATGAGTCAAAAATTGAACTTGTTGGAAAATAATTTTCCATGTAGTTATAGGTAAATCATATCCAGAATAGTATTTATGTTTTAAATATCATATATATCCAGTATATATTCATTTTATACTATTCCATAGCATTTGGAGATAAAAATTAAAAGCACCGTTCATGGATACGATAGGCCGTACGTACGCATGAACGCTACTTTCATTTTTTGTCATATTAATGGAATTAAAACAAAATGAGATATATATATATATATATATGTTATAATTACATAATGATATACATAATTTAGATGTAATATATTACATATATATCCATTATATATATGCACTTATAATAGTACATAACATTTTGAGATAAGAAATGAAATGTACCGTTCATGGAGACGGTATGCCGTACGTACGCATGAACGCTACTTCCATTTCTATTTCATATTTAATGGAATTAAAACATAATGATATATATATATATATATTATAATATATATGTTATATAGGTCACATATGTTCATTAATTTCATTCTTTATAAATTCCATGTATTGCATGTACAAGTCACATCACTTGAGGGGGTGGTAGTCCGCACTTCCTCATATGAAATTATCACATTTACACAACATGAGAAGAATAAAGGTATGGTTTAAATATAAAATAAAGAAGAATATAGTAAACATAAATACCATATATATCATATATAAAATACAGTGACATCATAATGGACACCTTTAAAGGTGTTAAAATAATATTGAACAATCATCGTTTCATGAGGCAGAAAATCACCAACCACAGAAACAATATGTTATTTAACCATTAGATGAAGGTGTGTGTAAGTGTAGCTCTAATACTTCTTATAAAAACATCCTAGTATATTTAAGATACTGGAGTTGTTACAAAAGAGATGAATAAAAAGAGTTTAGGGGGTTGGAGAAGCAAAATAAAACAAAAGGACTCAAGTGAAGACATTACCTTAAAATCGGGTAACTCCCTTTGGTTTGAGCTCAAAGGCTTCCTTGGGAAGACTTCTGCCCCATTTGAGGCTTCAATAAGTTATATAGAGATGTGGAGAGAACAAATGGGCAGGGTTTGTCCAATCCAAAGGCTTTGGAAGTGTGGGTAAGGAGGTAGGGGTGGGGGCCTTTTATAAGAGGAGAGGAGGGGCACTCTTGGAAAGTAAAGAAATGTTACTTTATTTTAGAATGAGTTTTGGATTTTAATGGTCCCACATTGATGTGTTTCGAGGATAAGGTGATAAGGGTTCGAAATCCACCCATCCAATAGGGTTTGGACATGTTTAGGTCTTAGATTTTACATTATCTTTCCATTTTATTTAAATCGTTAAATAATGAGGTCATCACTACATCATCATGATGTCATATATAATTTAATTTATTTAATGTATAAAAATTATAAAAAAAAATACTATGATGTAGGAAATCTTTTTATCTTTCCAATTACTATTTATAGTAAAGAATCTGACTTGTATAACCCTATGTAAAAATTGTTTTATTAAAACATCTCATGTTTGTGTCATTTTTACTTTAACATTAAATAAAAAGGTATTTATGTCATTTTCCAACCAAAGTGGCTCCATGGGGTCCCCAAGTTGACCCATGGATTTTCTTGGTCATCCATGACACACCCAATGAGGGTAGGACATGTGTCTAGGTCATTTCATTTTATTAAAACATTATTCTTACCTTAAACTACACTAATTACCTCTAATCGCGATTAAAAACTTAATAAGTTACTATTCACCAAAAAATTATTTTAATCCCATTGAACCACATTTTAATTTTTAATGAAAACCATGTATGTCAGATTTTTGAAATTCAAAACACAAAGATGGCAAAATTTCATTTAAACGGAAAATCAGTTTTTATAAGTACCACTTAGTGGTTTCACTATTCATCAAAAATTAAAGTTTTTCAGAAAATTACCAAAAGTTCACCCTAAGCTATATTTGATATTCTGAATTCAAAAATGATGTCCATTTTAAAAAATTAAAAACATATAAGTTTCATTAATTAATTTAATAATAAATTCCCGCTGTCAAAACAAATAGCGTGTTTTTATGAAACAAAATGTATCAAAAGATTGACACTTGTTTAAGTTCGATTTCAAAGTGAATTTAATTCCAACGACCACTTTTGGATTAAATGGTAACAATATATTCTAATTTCACTTTAAAACCAATTCAAAAGATAATCTAATCATATAAATAAATTAGATTAAAAGAGGTTTTGAATTAAATACAACATTTTTTACTATTCATTAAAAATTGAACTTTTTCGGAAAAATACCAAAAATTTACACAAAGTAAATTTTGATGTCCTGATTATAAAGAAGAATTTTATTTTGTCAAATATAACACATAAAATTTTCAAAAAGTGGATTTTAAATAGGTTCACCTTCAAAAGGCGGTTAATTGACCTTTTAAAGAATATTAGAATGTTTACGCTTAAAATTGGATTCATTCGCATTTTTAATCCTCTAATATTTATTGTAAAAAGTAAAAATATTTGACAAAAATATATAATCATTTTGTAGTTAGTTCTATTCATTCCCGCCATCACAACAGCTAGGCGTTAACTACCATTTAAAATAATATTATTTTATTATTAGAGTGCAACGTAAGATTCCTAAGAAACTTGTTGTTGCGTATTGGGTACGCCATCGATCATAGCATCCCATTTAAAGTAATATTAATATTTTATTCATAAAATATGGATAAATATAAAAATTTCATATTCTTTATTTACCTGGGGTGTTACATCCTTCCCCCTTTTGGGAATTGCGTCCTCACAATTTTAAAATTGAGCTTGGAAACATCCTTGAAAGTCCCACATCGAAACAAGAGTCGATAAAAAAATCACATTAAAATAAAGAAAGATAAGTACAGAGGTCACCTGAGCTAACCCATACTAGGATTCTGTGTAGGAAAACATGGACATGGAGGAGAAAACATAGGGTCATGTTCTGATGGAGAGTGATAGAAAACATGTTTAGGAGAAAGTTAACCACAAGAAAATCACAAACTTGTGATGGGTTAAACGGTATTCGATTCCTCAGTAGGAAAAGTTAATAGACAACATTTTTGTTTTAAGTTACTTTTTATTGAGGAATTTATTCATAAGGAAACATAATCACTTATCATGTTGACTTTCAACCTTTATTAGATTCCTTACACAAACTCATATTTTCTCCAAAAGACGAGTATTTAGGAAGACTTGTTCACATTAAGAGTACTATAATCGACTTCTAGAGAATCACCTAATCCACAAAAGAGAACTATATACTTCCCATGTATTTAGACTTTAACCAAAACCAAAACCGAAAAGGTTAGTACAAGATCAGATAATCCAGAAAAGGATAACCCTTTATAAAAAAGAAAATATATTCTTAATATCCAAAATTTGTCCAACAAAACCCAAAGTTCAACGAGGACCATTCGATAAACAATTTGTCCATAAAATTCTTAAAAGTAAACCAAACTAATATTGAAACCCAAATATTTGAAGGATTTAGTCACATAGTCTTCCAATTTAAATTATAACATTTATCTCCAAACAATATCAGTTTCTCTTAAAGTCTCGTATTGAAAAGTAATTAACCTAATCACATATCCTCCATGATAGGTTAATATATTTCCATAAAAAACCCAAAATCAACTTACTCTTAATTCATAAAATCATATAACTAAAAAGAATCAGTCAAAATAACCAGGGACTTCACGTAGTCCAGTGGTAGGCGATAAATACCAGTCGCACTTTGGTTGTGGGTTCGATTCCCGCAGCTTTGTCCGACGCGACGAGTTGTCACACGGTCTGCGTGTTGTCCTTTTTATAAAACTCCAAAAATAACCCTAACATTTTTTAACCTAAATAGTTTCCTTATACCTCTCATTTTCATCCAAATTCGTTATGATCTCAACATCTTAATTCTTGAAGTCTTATTTCACCACCATAAGATAAAATATAATGATTCCCAAAATGAATAACATCATACCTTGATCATGGCATCCACTCGGTTTCATCGTCATCTTGCTCATGTAGGTAGAAGTCCCATGCATTACAACAATGATTTAGAGATCCTTCAAAATCATTTGCTTCCTCCATCCAAATACACCTTGTACAACATGGGTCATATGGGTGTTCACAGAAAAATAGTTTTGGAAAATAATCATGTATGACATATAATTCCAAAACATCTGATAAAACATGATTTCTATAAAATAGTCGGACAGAATTTGAGTTGAAAATTTATATTATTGGTCCTTTTAAAATACCATAAGTATGTGCTAAGAGACTATATTTTAAAATCAAATATAAATAGGTTGCGCAAGGGTCTCCTTCCTCAGCACCATTTTTAAAATCATAATATGCTTCAAATTCTTATGATAAGGTAAAATATTTGAAAATACCTTGATAATATTTACCTTTCTTGAAAATATGAGAATATTGTGAAAATAGTATTTGTTTAAAAACAACCCATGATACACGATGATAACGAGGTATAGTGGAGGTGTTTGATATCTCAAACAACTGCTTGCAAGTGAGTTGTATGCTAGAAAAAGTTTCACAAACATCTGAACATGACTTTGCAATAATTATTGCAAGCATGTCATCAGGAAGAGATAGGAATGTCGTTTGAGATCCTTCTCCTTCCATTCGTAACCGACTTTACTTGACCTGAAAAATGTTATAAAACAAGGATTTAACTGAAATAATAGATATAGGGACTATTCATGTGTCTAACAAAAACTCATAATCCCTAAAGTTGTCTAAACCGACCATTGATACTAACTATAAGGCCCCAGCCTTAAACCTTACTTAATCTTGAGTTATTACAAGATTACACATTGAGGATCTTTTCAGGTTTAGAGTTTTAGAGAATTAGATCATAAAACTTGCATTACATTCCACATTTAAACAAAGTGGTTACATAAAGATAGTATTCATTTTTTCCCATCAACGGAACATATTTAAAATAAAACATGGATTCTTTCTTGACACTTCCTTGACACTATCATCATATCATGTACCTTTCCCTTGACCTGTGAAAAACATTTCAAAAAACTTGGGATGAGCATAAAAAGCTCAGTACGGGTTATAAAAAATATGGAAAGGAAACATGAGTTCATATATACATAAGAATGAAATCATACTTTACCCATAAAACATAGGCACTTTAACATACCTCATCAAATCATGAATAAATCATAGAAATCATAAGACATAAAAGTAACTTGAGGCATTCATAACATTCTTACATAGGGAGTAACCCTCTTGGTTACGTTTGGAATACCCACTACAGTATATTCCCTAAATCTCTTCGGAGAAACCTTAACGTTTCACTCCTTTGCGTTACCCAATGCATTGGAGAGCTATATCGGGCTCACCCACCCTTAGTTTATCACGGAACCACCCGTTTTCATAACAATGCCCAATAACCATAACATAAATGTATCACATAAAACATGCATAAAGGAAACATAACATTTCCACATTTCAATCACAATATAACATTTTAGTATATTGAAATAATTAATCCATTCAAAAAGAAACCATTTCCAAAACCATTTAAAACATTTAATAAAGAGATTTTTGAATCAAAGTGTCCCATACCACCTTGAAGCTTTTAAAATTTTAAAACATTAATATACATATAAATAAATCCTTAAAACCATTTTGAAAACATAGATATTAATAAGAACAAATAATTAAAACATTTAAAGAGATATTTTGGTTAAAGGGGTTCTACCAAAATTAGAGACACTTGAATACAATAATTGAGGAATAACATTTAGTCAGAACTTTATAATATCATGTGAATAAATGGATTCATGATATAATATTCCAAATGACATTATATACACCATATAAGAGTGAATTGGTGCATAATAACAATGAAGTCTCAATAGAAATGTCAAATGTGATGAAATTCCTTAAAAAGAAGGTATCCTTAAATTAAGGATAATTCAATCTCAAAATTATGTGTGAAAAATATAAATACACCCAATATAAGTGGATATTAAGTGTAAAACAATAAAAGGTCATTCACACATATTTCAAAAGATGAAATATTCAATAACTACATGTTGAACCCAAAGAAATCGAAATTGGGTTAAAAAGTTCCCTTGGTAAAATTCGACAGCCTAACGACATCACTTCAAAATTCAGAAAATGAGTTGATGAGAGATAAAAAGGGCATATAATCACTTGGACATAAAATTTACATCAATAATGATATAAAAGAACATATCCCAACATAATAGTATGTGAATTAAAAGACATAACAAAATAAGTCTTTTAAAAATAGGAGGGTGAAAGGTCCCCTTACCGAGTTGGGTAACTTTCGAAACGTACACCCCATGGAAGAAGGGTCATACAATGAAGATGTGAATACCCATAAATGAAATTATACTACAAAAAGTGTTTAATAATGTGAAGTACATACACCACTCAAATGAAATTGTGGCAAATGTAGCATAAATCTCACAGGAATAAAAGTGAGATGAAAAATCCCTTACGAAAACTCGGCAGCCTAACGACGCCACTTAAAACTTCCAAAATGGATTGATGAGATCAAATAGGGTCTCTCATCATATTAACATAAATTTTACAGAAATATTAATATAAAAGAACATCCCCCAACATAAAAAAGAATAACTTAAAAGAAGTGACATAAAGGAGAGTACTTAAAAAGAAAGAGAGAGGTTAGATCACTTACGAAAATTTGGCAGCCTAACGACGCCACTCAAAACTTCCAAAATGGATTGATGAGAGAGAATAGGGTCTCTCATCATATGAAAATAAAAATTACAGTAAGATTAATATAAAATAACATCCCCATAACAAGAAATATGAGCTTTAAAAGGAATGACATAAAAGAGCGTACTTAAAAAGAAAGAGAGGAGTAGGATCCCTTACCTCAAGTCCAACTTGTCTTGTTCGTTTCTTTATATTACTGAATAATAAACTTTGGTCAATTTATAGTTGCTTAAGGAACTACTATAAAGATTATTATTCATTTAATATCACATATTTTAATGTTATAATAATTTGTTAATAATATGAGTTCATATCAGACGTTTTTGTCGATGTTTGGTACATGAGTCAAAAATTGAACTTGTTGGAAAATAATTTTCCATGTAGTTATAGGTACATCATATCAAGAATAGTATTGATGGTTTAAATATCATATATATACAGTATATATTCATTTTATACTATTACATAGCATTTGGAGATAAAAATTAAAAGCACCGTTCATGGAGACGGTAGGCCGTACGTACGCATGAACGCTACTTTCATTTTTTGTCATATTAATGGAATTAAAACAAAATGAGATATATATATATATATGTTATAATTACAGAATGATATAAATAATTTAGATGTAATATATTACATATATATACATTATATATATGTACTTATAATAGTACATAACATTTTGAGATAAGAAATGAAATGTACCGTTCATGGAGACGGTATGCCGTACGTACACATGAACGCTACTTCCATTTCTATTTCATATTTAATGGAATTAAAACATAATGATATATATATATATATTATAATATATATGTTATATAGGTCACATATTTTCATTAATTTAATTCTTTATACATTCCATGTATTGCATGTACGAGTCACATCACTTGAGGGGGCGGTATTCCGCACTTCCTCATATGAAATTATCGCATTTACACAACATGAGAAGAATAAAGGTATGGTTTAAATATAAAATACAGAAGAATATAGTAAATATAAATACCATATATATCATATATAAAATACAGTGGCATCATAATGGCCACCTTTAAAGGTGTTAAAAGAATATTGAACAATCATCGTTTCGTGAGGCAGAAAATCGACAACCACAGAAATAGTATGTTCTTTAAGAATTAGACAAAGGTGTGTGTAAGTTTAGCTCTAATAATTATTATAAAAACATCCTAGTATATTGAAGATACTGGAGTTGTTACAAAATATATGAATAAAAAGAGTTTAGGGGGTTGGAGAAGCAAAATAAAACAAAAGGACTCAAGTGAAGATATTACCTTAAAATTGGGTAACTCCCTTTGGTTTGAGCTCAAAGGCTTCCTTGGGAAGACTTCTGCCCAATGTGAGGCTTCAGGGAGTTATATAGGGATGTGGAGAGACCAAATGGGTAGGGTTTGGCCGAGCCAAAGGCTTTGGAAGTGTGGGTAAGAAGGTAGGGGTGGGGGCCTTTTATAAGAGGAGAGGAGGGGCACTCTTGGAAAGTAAAGAAATGTTACTTTATTTTAGAATGAGTTTCGGATTTTAATGGTCCCATATTGATGTGTTTCTAGGATAAGGTGATAAGGGTTCGAAATCCACCCATCCAATAGGTTTTGGACATGTTTAGGTCTTAGATGTTACATTATCTTTCCATTTTATTTAAATTGTTAAATAATGAGGTCATCACTACATCATCATGATGTCATATATAATTTAATTTATTTAATGTCTAAAAATTATAAAAAAAATAATATGATGTAGTAAATCGTTTTAGATTTCCAATGACTATTTATAGTAAAAAATCTGACTTGTATAACCCCATGTAAATTTTTTTTTAGTAAAACATCTCATGTTTGTGTCATTTTTACTTTAACATTAAATAAAAAGGTATTTATGTCATTTTTCCAACCAAAGTGGCTCCATGGGGTCCCCAAGTTGACCCCTGGATTGTCTTTGTCTGCCATGACACATCCAATGAGGTTAGTACATGTGTCTAGGTCATTTCATTTTATTAAAACATTATTCTTACCTTAAACTAAACTAATTACCTCTAATCGCGATTAAAAACTTAATAAGTTACTATTCACCAAAAAATTATTTTAATCCCATTGAACCACATTTTACTTATTAATGACAACCATGTATGTCGTATTTTTGAAATTCAAAACACAAAGATGGCAAAATTTCATTTAAACGGAAAATCAGTTTTTATAAGTACCACTTAGTGGTTTCACTATTCATCAAAAATTGAAGTTTTTCAGAAAATTACCAAAAGTTAACCCTAAGCTATATTTGATATTCTGAATTAAAAAATGATGTCCATTTTACAAAATTCAAAACATATAAGTTTCATTAATTAATTTAATAATTAATTCCCGCTGTCAAAACAAATAGCGTGTTTTTATGAAACAAAATGTATCAAAAGATTGACACTTGTTTAAGTCCGATTTCAAAGTGAATTTAATTCAAACGACCACTATTGGATTAAATGGTAAAAATATATTCTAATTTCACTTTAAAACCAATTAAAAAGATAATATAATCATATAAATAAATTAGATTAAAATAGGTTTTGAATTAAAATACAACATTTTCACTATTCATTAAAAATTGAACTTTTTCAGAAAAATACCAAAAATTTACACAAAGTAAATTTTGATGTCCTGATTCTAAAGAAGAATTTTATTTTTTCAAATATATCACATAAAATTGTCAAAAAGTGGATTTAAAATAGGTTCACCTTCAAAAGGCGGTTAATCGACCTTTTAAAGAATATTAGAATGTTTACGCTTAAAATTGGATTCATTCGCATTTTTAATCCTCTAACATTTATTGTAAAAAGTAAAAATATTTGACAAACATATATAATAATTGTGTATTTAGTTCTACTCATTCCCTCCATCACAACAGCTAGGCGTTAACTACCATTTAAAATAATATTATTTTATTATTAGAGTGCAACGTAAGATTCCCAAGGAACTCGTTGTTGCGTATTGGGTACGCCATCGAGCATAGCATCCCCTTTAAAGTAATATTAATATTTTATTAAAAAAAATATGGATAAATATAAAAAATTCATATTCTTTATTTACCTGGGGTGTTACAGTTTTATACTCCATTAATGATAGCATAAACCACTTTTTAATAACTCCATAATTAGTTCTCAAGAAACTAGCATCATCCAATTAACTTATTCATATCTAACATATCTTTATCCAAACATCGTTATCTTAACACAAGTGATATATTATAGGTTATAATTACCATAATAATGTTTTCCTAAGTATATCATCTTACCCTTAAATCACTTTTTGGCCCCTTATAACTATTAAAAATATCTTTTCTTATCCTTAATGAAAAACTTATACTGAAAACAGTTATATATTTCATGATTCATATAACATAATCTTTGAATTATAAAACATATAAACCTCAATAAACCAACTTTATTCTTAAGCCACTACTCAAGATCCATCATCTTCATCTTTAAAAAAATATGTATCATGTATTAAGGTTTCTCAACTTCAAGATTATTATGTTTAATGTAAACAATACTGGAAGAACATCACATAAATTTAACATGTTGTTTAAAATATATTTATCCTCAATAGTATGACCAATACTCGTACCATCATCATGAGTATCTTCACGATATTTCCTCTTAGGAAATTGATCGTCATAATTACCATAATTTCCAAATCTGAAACATTCAGTGGTTAACTATTTTATATATTGTTTTGTCTATTGATTAAGACAAGAAAGAAATGTATGAGAAATACATATTAGATAATGGAAACACATAAGTAAGGTAAATAACTTATAATATTTCAATCTATGATATCTTCAGTTTAACCCTAGTTTAGTCATAATTAACACAAAAACCCTAGTATTGTATCCTATACATAGGAATATCCTTAGGAAAGACATAGAAATATCCTTAAAAATATCTATAGGGATCTCGCTAATGTTCTCGCATCTTAGTTTCCAAAGGCCAACTAAACCTTTGCTCTGATACCAACTATAAATATCCAAGCTTGATGTACATCCAAATTACATTAATTTTTCTGAATACTTAATAAATTAAACAAACAAACACCCAAAAATCGTATTATTTTCATATCTTTTGAAACTAGGAAACATAAAAAACTTGTTCATAAAACATCTACATCATCTGATTCTTTATCCTTCATAACTAGAACCCCTTTTGGAAACATCTTACTTAATACCCTTTTTAAAATCTTGGGGAAAAGAAACATAAAAGGGGTGAGTTCTGATGCTCGGTAAGGGTAAACAAGGGTGATATATAAAAATAAACATGAGCATAATGTTTACGAGAATGTGATCATAAAATTATAAGATCATACCTTTCATATCAATGGAAAACCTAAATCATAAGGAAAATCAAGGATCATAGTACATAAGATCATAATTGTAACATTAGACATGAAATTATGGGATGCACATAAGCTTGTAACTTTTTGAACATGTATAAATAGTAACAGGATCACTCATTAAATTAAGGAAATGAAAATAGGACCTGAATAAACATATGGACATGGAAACTTGGTCCACTCATAAAATTATAGACATGAAAAACTAGGTCCACACATAGAATTGTGAACATTAAATCAGGTTCACACATAACATACACACCTCATGAGTTATAAATCTGTACCCAATGCACTGAAGGTAGATAAAGTTCCCATCCATCTCAAAAATAAATCATTCTTAAATGTTCCAAAAAAATATAAATCAATCATCATAATATAACCAAAGGTATAAAATGGGTTTCTTAAATATCATTCCATCAAAACATAATCCTGGAATAACAAATTAATGTAATAAATAGAATAAAAATAAAAAACCAATAGAAATATTAGGGCTAATATACTTCAAAGATAACCTTATTAAATAATTTCATCTTATATGGAAAATAAGTTTTATAAAACACGTGAAATTGATTCTTGAGGAAAATCCCATTTCTTCATCAAAAACATTTCCTTTTCTTAAAATACCATAAAATTTTATAAGAAAATAATTTATTTAAAAAAATGACCTAGAAAACATGTAAGTTAAGATTCATGGAGTCATTATGAATGCTTAAAATTCCATTCATGTCGTATAATTTAAAAAAACATTCTTATCATACATTTTTCGTAAAAGTCCAGATATACCTCGTATTTGAAAATATTAAAAGATTCCTTTAATAATGCTAAATAGAAATTCACTAATTATTAAAATTTACTTTAAACAATTTTGGAATAATATAAATAATACTATAGAATACATAATTAGGAAACATGTATGTGGATGATAAATATACCCTAGTAAATACAAACGTATAAACAATATCATAAAATAATGAGATTGAAAAATTATCTCATACCTTAAGTACGAGATCCTTTGTATATATCTAAACCTATTATATACTGATTTAAATAATGTTATTTACTTATTTTATAATCAAAATCATTTTTATGATATCATATATGATTGTATTATCATTCATTTTTAGTAACATTTAATTTCCACTCGTTATTCGGATATTAACTGCTTTATGTTCTTATGTAAGTTTTGTCAGATAAGTTCATGTTCCAATTCTTAGGTTATAGTTATATCATTCATATAATTATATTAGTATAATATATATCATATTTATTCATTCCATTCATGTATATAATAATTGTTCAATGAAGATCATGTAAAATGAATCGCATCGCGCTGTGGAGAAGGTAGGTCGTACGTACGCACGAGCGGCGATATCATTCAATTAATGGATAAATGATATGGAATTGGATGATATATTAATTATAAAGAATAATTATCATGTTATATTAATTATTTAAATACATTATACACATCATTATACACATCCAAATAAATTATTTCAGAATAAAAAATTACACAACAGCGTGGAGATGGTAAGCCGTACAAACGCACACATGGTGATATTATTATTTATATGATGAATAAAAGGAGATATAATGATGTCCCATAAGTATAATAACATATAAAAATGTTTAATATACTATATTAATTAATTTATTAATTAAAAAATATAATAAAAGGAAGTATAATAAGAAAAGAATTTTGAAAGAGGTGATAAAACAATGACCTCGTTTTCGAGTATCTCCTTTTGATTTGCACAAAAGTTCTCCCTAGGATGGAATTATTCCTAATGTTTGGCCACTAGGATGTATTGAGGAAAGTTTGGAGAGGTAATATGATGGTTTTAGTGGAGAAAAATGTCTTTTGAGGTGTGATTAAAAGAAAATGAGAAGTTCCCTTTTATAGGAGAGGTGAGGGAAACTTATGGAAAGTCTTGAACAATTAATTTGTTATAAATTTATTTTTATTTTATAATAGTCAAAAACTCATTAATTGATAATATAATATTCATTTGGGTTGAAATAAAATCGTCAAATAAATTTTTGATAAGTTTTGAATATTTTTTAATCCTTATATTTGTTGTTTAACCCTTATTTTACCCTTTGGAATCTTACCGTGATATCATGTTATTTACACTTTGTGTGTTAATGCAATTATCATAACATGTAAAACGAAAAAAATTGAATTTTATTATATATTTTGAATTATATTAACCATTTGGTTGAATATTAGATTTTTATGAATTTTATAACATTTAATAAACTATTTTATATTTTATGTTATGAATTATGTCAATTTTGAAACTATTCACACTTGACTTTTAAAAAAAATTCATAACAACATGATTACTTCAAAAAAATAAATTAAATCAATCCTAAAATGTCATATTATTTTATAAAATTCGTGTATGACATAAATTATGTCATATAATATTTATTTTAATATTTATAATATCATTTATTTTTTATTTCTCTTAATAAAATAATTACTATATCACTGTTATGTCAATATTTATAGTAATTATTCAATATATTAAAATTAAAATTTAACTCCCATTATGTATATAATTTAATTATATTTTTGGATACTATTTATTTTCGATATTTCATCAAATTTATCAATACATTAAATTATTATACTTATAAGAGATAAGAGAGTGACATGTTGTCACTTTCTTTTGTTTTAATAAACATTACATCACTTTCATGGAACAAAGTCCATTAAATGAATCAATTGCGACCCTTAGGTGATATGGATATACCTTTAGTAATTAAATAGAATTTTGGTAGGTGTTAGGGTAATTTTATTATCCTTATCATATTGTTTGTTACTTAAATTTACCTGATTTACCTTTAATTATGGTAAATAAAAATTACCAAAGTTCCTATTAATAATGTCAAAAAATAAAAGTAACCTTCTAAAATAATTTAAACCAAATTATTCCAAATATTTAATTCATTTTTAAAAATTAAAATCATAGAATTTTCAGTAATTAATTTTAAATTAATTCCCATTGTCAAAACGAGAAAATGAGTTTTTTAAGTAAAAACCATCAAAATATTGATGTGTATTTTTATGTAATTTCAATGTGAAATTACTTCCAATGACCAAAACTGGATTAAACGATAAAACATAATCTATTTTAACTTTAAACCCAATTAAAAATATAATCTAACTTTATGAATAAATTAGATGAAAATGCAGTATTGAATTAAAATGTAGTATTTTTCACTATTTATTAAAATATGAATTTTATCAGAAAAATATCAAAAACTCAACCAAAGTTAATTTTTTTGTCCCTATTCCAAAGAAGAAGTTTATTTTTTAAAATATAATATATAAATGTGTTAAAAACTATATTTAAAATGGGTGTTCCATCAAAAGGCTATAAAAATGTATTAAAAAAAAACTTATTTTATCTGAAATAATGAATTTGTTATTATATCATGTCTATAAAATACATAATATGAATGTTAATTTTATATAAAATTAAAAATGAGGTTAATATTATTCATAAAGGCTAGTTTATATCCCATTAAATAATAATATTTTAATAATATATCCTTGTTTAGTGAAACTCGGTATTGCGTACAACGCAAGCTATCGAGGAAGGTTACTCTTGCGTGTCACGCAAGCCAAGTGAATGTTTCATGTAGTGAAAGCTTACTTTGGTGTTGCGTATAACATAATCAAAACTTAGTTCTTTTATACATTGAAAAAAATCAATAATCAATGTTGCGTGCATCGTACACCAACTCGGTGTTGCATGTAACATAGGACAAGACAATTTAGTGTGAAAGGAATGTTTTCTTAGTGAATTATAAGATATAAATGAAAATTTTAATTTATTTGAAAAAATAATTCCATAAAAAATCTGCGTATTACATTCTACCCCTTAAAATGAATTTCACCCTCAAAATTCATCAGAGTTATAAAAGGTAATTACTTGAGAGTTTCTTTCATAGAAACCCACATCGTAAAAAGGAACACTAAAACATAATTTTAAAAAGGAAAGTTAGAAAAATAATAGTTACCCAAAGTAACTCTTCACTAGGTTTCCATATAGAAGAACATAGATGTGAAAAAAATTGTGGATATGGAAGAAAAAAAATCTAACCATCAAATTCTAATGGAGAGTGATAGAGAACAAGGTTAGGAAAAAGTTAATAATCAGAAAGCCATAAATATGTGAGGATTTAAGGGACCATATGATTAATCAAATAAGAAGGTACTATCATAAATTTTTTGGTTTTTGAAGATCCTTTTCCTAAAGTTGAAGAACATGAGAAGAAATACTTACTAGATTTTAGTACAATCTCATCATTGGCTGTCCCTTGAATAATTTCTACCTCATCTCTTATTCAATGAAATGAAGTTGAATTTCTCATTCCTAAAGTGTTATAAGACCATGCAATCCATAAATTTAATGATAGACCATTCCATATATCTTTATCACAAAAATTTTATCACAAGTTATCAAACATGCATTAGTCCATATATGGTTAGGTAATACTTTATTCTAATCCTATATTTAACATAAACTTTCCAAAAATTTTACAACCTTACAATAATTTTGAAAGATGAAAATTCAAATCTATAGAAAAAAGTTGACAAACATGGATTAACATTTATCGCCCATATATCATAAGATATATCTGGTTGGTCACATTCCAAAAATGTGAACACCTTCATCATATATTGTCTTGAGTCATGGTAAAAAACCTGAATTATTAGATATCCTTATTTAAAACATGCATGTTTTCTTATTCAACAACATATGGTATATATTTATTAAGTCCAAAAAGGTTTTATACTTCATCCATGATAGCATAAACCTTTTTTCAACAACTCCATAATTAGTTCTCAACAAACTAGCATCATCCAATTTACTTATTTAGATCCAAAATATCTTTATCCAAACATCATTATCTTAACATAAGGGACATATTATGGGTTATTATTACCATAATAATGTTTTCTATTAGTGTATCACCTTACTCTTAAATCACTTTTTGTCTCCTTAAAACTATTCAAAATATCTTTTTCTAATTATTAATGAAAACATTATACTGAAAACACTTATATATTTTTTGATTCAAATAACTTAACCTTTGAATTCTAAATCATATACACCTCAATCATCCAAATTTATTCTTAAACCACTACTCAAGATCAATCATCTTCATATTTCCTAAAATATGAATCATTTCTTAAGGTTTATCAACCTCAAGAATCTTAGGTTTAATGTAAACAATACTGGAACATCATCACATAACTTTTACATGTTTTTTACAATCTCTCTATCCTCAGTAGTATGGCCAATAGTCGTACCATCATCATGATTCTCTTCATGATATTTCCACTTTTTAAATTGATCTTCATAATTCCCATAATTTCCACATCTGAAACATTCAATGGTTAACTATGTTCTAGGTAGTTTTGGCTATTGACTAAGACCAGAAAGAAATGTGAGAGAAATACATATTAGACAATAGAAACACATAACTTAGGTAAATAACTTATAATATTTCAATATATGATATCTATAGTTTAACCCTAGGTTATCCATTATTATCAAAAAAACCCTAGGATTGTAACCTATACATAGACTTTTCCTTAGGCAATAAATAGACAAATCCTTTGAAATTTCTCTACAGATATGACTAAAGTTTTTTGCATCATAGTTCTCCAAAGGATGACTAAGTCTTCACTCTAACACCAACTATAAAGACCCAAGATTTACATACATGAAAATTACATTAATTTTTCTAAATAATTAATAAATTAAACAAAAAAGCACCCAAAAATAGTATTTTTTTCATGTATTTGGAAAATGAGAAACATAAAAAACTGGTTCATAAAACATCTACATCGTCTCCTACTTTATCCTTCATAACTAGAACACCTTTTTGACAAATCTTACTTAATAACCTTCTTCAAATCCTGGGGAAAAGAAACATAAAAGGGGTGATCTCAAATGCTCAGTAAGGGTAAACAAGGGTAATATGAAAACATACAAAATATCATAATGTTTATGAGAATGTGATCATAACATTAGAAGATCATACCTTGCATATCAATGGAAAACCTGAATCATAAAAAAAATCAAGATCATAGTACATAAGATCATAACGGTGACATAAGACATGAAATTGTGGCATACACATAAACTTATAATTTTTTTAACATGTAAAAATAGTAATAGTATAAGTAATTAAATTAAGGACATGAAATAAGGCCCTTTCATAAACATATGAACATGGAAACCAAGTCCCCTCATAAAATAATTGACATGAAAAACCAGGTCCACACATAGAATTGTGAACATGAAATCAGGTTAACACATAACATACAACCTCATTAGTTATCCATCATTAACCAATTCATTAGAGGGAGATAATGGTCCCACCCATATGATAAATAAACCATTATTACATGTTCCATAAAAACATAAATCACTCATCATAGTATAACCCAAGGGAGAAAATGGGTTTCTTAAACACCATTCCTTCAAAACATAATATAGGAATAATAAATGGATGTCATAAATAGAATAAAAATAATAAAACCACATAAATATTAGGAACAATATAATTAAAACATAACCTTATTAAATAATGTCATCTTATATGAAAAATAATTTTTATAAAACACTTGAAATTGATTCTTGAGGAAAATATCCTTTCTTCTTCAAAAACATATTCTTTTCTTAAAACACCGTCTCATTTCAAAATAAAATAAATTATTTAAAAAATAACCCTAAAAACTTTTAAGGTATGTTTCATGGAAATCATGGTTTATGAAAGTGTAAAAATCTATTCATGCCCTAGAAGTTAAAAAAACATTTTTAATGTACATTTCCCAGAAAACTCAAAATGTACCTTGTATTTGAAAATGATAGAAGATTATTTTCATACCGCTTATTAAAAATTCACCAATGGTTAAAATTGAATTTAAAAAATTAAATAAGAATATAAATAAAACTATAGAATACATAATTAAGAAACATGGATGTGGATGATAAATATACCCCAGTAAATACTTACATATAAACAATCTCGGAAAATAGTGAGATTGAAACGTTATCTCCTACCTTAGGTTTGATATCCTTTATATGTATATGAAACTCTTATATAATGAATTAAATATATTTATTGACTTATTAGAGAATCATAATCATTTTTATTATATCATATATGTTTATATTATCATATGTTTGTTATTAATATTTCATTGTCACCCGTTATTTAGATATTAACTACTTTATGTTCTTATGAAAGTTTTTTAGATAAGTGTATGTTACACTTCTTAGGTTATAGTTATATAATTTAAATAATTATATTAGTATAATATATATCATATTTATTCATTCCATTCATGTATATTTGTGGTTTAATGAAAATAATGTAGAATAAATCACATCGCATCATGGAGATGGTAGGTTGTATGTATGCATGAGCAACGATATCATTCACTTAATGGTTAAATTGTATGGAATTTGATGGTATAATAATTATAAATAATAATTATCATGTTATATTCATTATATAAATCCATTATAATCATAATTATACCCATCTAAATAAATTATTTTTTAATAACAAATAACACCACTACGTGGAGACGGTAAGTTATATGTACGCGTGCATGGTGATATTGTTATTCATAGGATTGATAAAAATAGATACAAGGATTTAAAATAGTTATAATAAAATATAATCATGTATAATATAAAGTGTTTATTATATTATTATGGAAAAAACATAATAAGAGGAAGTATAAGAAGAAAATAATTTTGAAAGAGGTGATAAAATAATTAGCACTTTTTCGAGTATCTCCTTTTGATTTGAAAAACGGTCTTCCTAGAATGGAATTTTTCCTAATGTGTGGAATATATGATTAATTGAGGGACGTTGGGAGAAGAAATGGGAAGGGTTCAGTTGAGAAAAATGGCTTTATAGGTGTGATTATAAGAGAAGGATAAGTTCCCTTTTATAGGAGATGCGAGGGGTACTTTAGGAAAGTATTGAACTATTAATTTATTATAAATTTATTTTCAGTTTATATTAGTCCCAAAATAATTTATATCCAATAAAAAATACTTTTTATTTGAAATTAAATCATCCCGTAATTGTTTTACATGTTTTGAATATTTTTTAATCTTTATCTTTTTGGTCTAACCCTTATTTTACCCTTTTTAATCTTATTATAATATCATGTTATTTACACTTTAGGTGTTAATGTAATTATCATAAAATGTCAAAAGACCCAAAAAACTATCATTAATGACATATTATGACTTCTATTAAACATTTTATCGAATATTATATTATTTTAGTAATTTTATAACATTTAATAAACTATTTTATATTATAAGTTATGAATTATGTCAATTTTGACACTATGCATACTTGACTTTTTTCAAAAATTCATAAAAACTTGATTAATTATAAATAAATACATTAAATGAATAATAATATTTCACAGTCATCTATAAAATTCTTGGATGATATCAATTATGTCATATAATATTTATTTTAATATTTATAATATCATTTATTTGATACTTCTCTTAATAAAATAATTACTATGTCACTGTTGTGTCAATATTTATGGTAAATATTTAACATCTAAAAATTCAAAATAAAATCCCATTGTGTAGATAATTTTATTAGTTTTATATAGACTAGTTATGTTCGGTGTTTAATCAAAATTAATCACTACATTAAAATTATTATACTTATAATATATAAGAGAGTGGCATGTTGTCACTTCCTATTGTTTAAATAATAATTACATCACTTTCATGGAAAAAAGTCCATTGAATGAATAAATTTAGACCCTTAGGTGATATGGGTCGACTTTTAATCATTAAATATGATTTTTTATGCTATTAAATTTTTTTATTATCCTTATCATATTGTTTGTTACCCTAATTTACCTGATTTACCTTTAATTATGGAAAATAAAAATTATCAATGTTACTATAGATAATGTAAAAAAACTAAAATTAACCTATTAACATAATTTTGAGCTACTAATTAAAATTATGAAATACATTTTTTAAAATTCAAAACATAGAAGTTATAATAATTAATTTCAAATTAATTCCTGTTGTCAAAATGGGAAAATGATGTTTTTAAGTAAAAACCTTCAAAAGATTGTTGTGCATTTATATCGAATATCAATGTGAAATTACTTCTAAAGACCAAATTCGGATTAAATTATAAAAACATAATCCAATTGAACTTCAAAACCAATTAAAAATATAATCTAACTCTATGAATAAATTATACGAAAAGGTGGTTTTGAATTAAAATGAAGTATTTTTCACTATTCATTAAAATTAGAATTTTATCAGAAAAATACCAAACATTAAAAAAAAGTAAATTTTGATGTACCGCTTTCAAATAAGAATTTTATTTTTTCAAATAGAATATATTAAAGTGTTAAAAACTAGATTTAAAATGGGTGTTCCATCAAATGGCGGCAAAACTGCATTTTTTGAAAAATACATCTTTTATCTAAAAATTTGAATTTCATCTTATATTATGTATAGAAAATACATAATATGAATGTAAATGTTATGAAAAATTAAAAATTTGGTTAATAATATTCATAAAAACTAGTTTATATCCAATTAAATAAATATATATCATCGTTTAGTAAAACTCAGTATTGCGTAAACTGTAAGTGATCGAGGAAGGTCTCTCTTGCATGTAACACAAGCCAAGTCAGTGTTGCATGTAGTGAAAGCTTCCTTTCATGTTTCTTGTAGCATAATCCAAACATAGTTCTTTTATATAATGAACAAAATCTATACTAAGTGTTGAGTGTATCATACGCCAACTTGGTGTTGTGTGTAACATACGACAAGTCAGTTTAGTTTGAAAGGAATGTTTGACTTAGTGTATTGCAAGATATAAATAAAATTTTTAATTTATTCAAAAAAATGGTCCATAAAAACTCATTGTGTTACATTCTACCTAGTTTTGTTCTCCTATGAAATCTCTTTCATCATTTAATTTTTCTTCTTATTATTTCTTGAATATTTTGATATAAATAATTTTTTGGAAATGAAACCTTTTTTTATATGGACCATTATATATAAAACTATAATTAGTTTATCCAAATTCCATTTGAGGTTAAAAAGTATATATAATGTTTAAACTTGGTGTTTGATAATATAGTGCTCAAGATATTTTATACCTTTCCAATAAAAAACCTCCTTTTTCATTTATTATATATATTTCACAAAAAATCTATTTCAGGAAACCATTTAAAAAAATTAAGATAACATATTATTTCATTGTTCTAGATAACATAACTATAAGTATTAAACATAAGAATATCAATTTTCAATATCATGGACTTTTTATCTCAGAGAAACAAATCAATGGTATGTAACGATTGTGAAACAACAACCAAGGAAATCAATGGATTTAATAATATCAAAATTATTCACAAAAATAATTAAAACCCACAATATTAATTCAAAATTCAATATCATGAAATCAAAATTGAAACCTATGATATTATAAAAATTTATACATAAAAATATTTATTAATCCATGGAGTTGGAAAATTTTCATTAATGCTGATTTTTTATGTAAATAGGTTACTATGAATCGCCCATAGAGGAGTACTAGATTGGGATTTGAACATTTTTCACTTTAAAAATAACTAAATTTTTTAAATCTAATCTTAATAAAAATATTATATTACATATTAGTTATATAAGTCATAATTATACTCCAATAACTAATTTATCTCTAATACTAACTCTCATGTATTCACCGCACACCCAAAAAAATAGTAATGAAATGGATTTTATGTGATTTACTTGGTTAACCTAAAGTGAGATGCATCCAAGAGGCATAAGAAACTAACTATTAGAAACTCCAATAATATTTGGAGCTCATTGTTCCTTATAAATTTCAATATGATCACACAATCCAAGGGTTACTCCCTTTGTGTAGGTTTCTCCCAAGGATAATGAAATAAGGGATCCTTAACCATACATATATTATCTCAAACTCCTATATAATAAAAGTAAAGACATCATTATATTTCATAATGAAACTGATAGGATTAGGTAATAGTTCCATAATTTTCATCTCTCCACTAATCATTATATTCAAATTTACTTCTTTTTTATGTTGAAAATTTATAAAAGACTCCAATATTTTTGTCCCTTTACAAACCATATTTCTCTCTCTCTAGGGTGTAAATTTCATGTACCACATTTTATATATCCTCTATTATTTTAGATATCTAATGATCCACTCTTTCCTATGTCATCATATCCCACTAGGTATTTTTTTTATTTAATCATATATTTATATATACATCATAAGTACAATTAATTCAAAACATTTATCTATTTATTTATTTATATTTGTATTAGGATAATTCCACACATATATACATGATTATAATCTATTATACAATTAATCAATTGATCCATTGAGTATCCTATAATATCCTTTTAGTAACTCATATTTATAGTCTAATTTATAATCCATTAGAATTTTTTTTCCTTCAAAATAGGAGAAGTACATTTTCAAAAAAGACCATACTCTAGTGAATATTCATGTTTAATGGATTTATTCCAAAAAACATACATTTTCAAAATACATAATTGAAATATCATAATTAACAAAATCTAACTAAACAATTTGATTTATATATATCTATGAAATTGGTTCATTTATATTACTCTAACATAGAAACATATTAATTAAAAATATTTTCTATTTAGATTCCAAAAAAAGCTTCATAAAAATCACAAAATCCCAATTATTCATGGATTCCATTACATTACTCAAATTATTGAGATGAATTATAGATGAACCCAATGAATTATTATTTAAATTATATATGTGATATCATATAAAACAATTAATTTGGAATCTATGATTCTGTCACATTTTAATACATACTCCATTAATTTATTAGTACACCGGACGTATTTGTTAGGTTGCCTTCAATAACCCCTTCATTAACTATGGATTATGTTATGAATTACTAAATATTTAAACACTATCGATAAAATCATATTGCCTTTTATGAAGTGATAAATTATAGGTTATAATTAATCAATATTATGGAATGTGTCATGATCTTACTATGGTCCATGATCACTCCACGCCATTCCTCCTAACTCAATTATGTCATGTGATTGTACCTCACTACTAATTTTACTTAAAATCATGAAATTCGAATATTTTTTAGTAGTTTATTCATATTGTATGACTTCCATAGTGACACTTATTAATAATATAATTAATCCCCATAAAAAATATTTAAAATAATATAGATAATCAATACCAATGTTTATCATATTCGAATAACACAAAACCATTCATAGAGAGTTCATGTTCATTCTTCTATTATCATCAAAATTGAATAATATTGAATCCAAGAAAACAGAAAAATATGAAAAAAATTGACTGTATTTCCCCATCCAATGTATCCAAGTCACCATATGTGATATATCTCACATACTAAATATCTCTTTTTATTCATTAATGCATCATATTACCATATAAATATATTTAATACTATAATTATCATGTTTCTTCTTCATCAAATCATGCCATACTACATTTCCATTGATCATATTCTATACCATAACTAACAGACTATTATTACCATGAATTTCAGTTTATATATTTCTTTATTTTCCTTTTGTAGTGACATATAGTGCAATTTCTTCTTTACTGTTCTTGTTATTGGTAGTGACATATCCCATCGTCTATTGTGATATGTAACTTTCCTCAATCCGGGATTATGACTTGTATGAACCAAAAACTTTGATATACAATATTATTCACAATATTTACAATATTTAACCTCTAATTTCCTAAATTGTCTTTTAATAAACTCAAATATACCTCTATGGAATGATCCAATATATAAAAATATATATAATAAAATCATGATTCAAAAGTACATTAACATAATTTAATCAATTCAACACTAATATGAAACCCTTACATCCATTAATTCCATTAATTTTCTTAATATTCAATGGGTGAATTACATTTATTATTCCCTATATTGATCATATTAAGAAACCTAATCATATATAATGATCTTTTATTAACTGGATGAAAAAATATAACCAAATTTAAATATATGGGGTCTTAAATTTCATATCACTGCATTCCATATAAGTTTTGTCTTATATGGAATATTTAGTCACCATATTATATATAACATATTAAATTAATCATCTAGTAAAATCCAAAAAAAATCCAAGTTATATCATAAATCATGATATTGATATATCAAATCCCAATGATAACATAAAAAAATTACATTTCTCTATAATCCATTTGACAATATCCTTATATCACTAAATAGGTTACAAAACTCTAAATTTATATATTCATATATATATATATATAATAAAAACTTTTATATGTTATATTTATACCTATTTATATATTATATAATTAAAAGAAACATTTTATGAAAACTAAAAACATATCATAGATATTGATATTCATATATAATTGTAGAATATATCACTTTTTTGTATAAAACTTGTTAAAAAAATACATTGATATATATTTTTTGTTTATTTTTAATAGACAAGGTGTATAATCAATCAAAAAGACTAAAATAATAATGGGTAATTGGTATAATGAATATTGAAGGTGTCTGGGAGAAGATAATCTTGTTCTTTATGAAAAAGAAAAATAATTCATTGCAAATAATTTGATGATTTTGGAATAAATTGATAAGTTACCCCATGATGAACATATAAATTATTCATTAGAGAAACATATGACTAATCTTTTCTAAAAGTGTGGATTATAGTATAAGGACAATCTAAATTATAGAACCATGAAAATAAAATGCCGTGCTATCTAAAATTGGAAGGCCCATGGGTAGAAGATCACACTACGCCATAGAATGTCCTATTATTGAGTGAATTTTTACACCATGTGAGAATACTATAAAATTTGTATTCTTCTAAAAGGTGAAAATTATATTGTGAATAATATTTAATTAATTAAATTTTGTTTAAATATATTTTACTAAAAGTTTGATACACTAAAAATTCTAGAGTATAAGACATTATTCTCAAAGTTTTAGCACTTTCTAATGCTATTATGGTCATCACACGGTGGTGATGATAAAATTTGTGTTGACCTTATTTTATGTTTTGGGGGAGAGTGAAGTTATTGTTTCATGATGAAATGGGTCACTCTATGAAGGATTAGAGTTTAATTGATTTCCCATATTTTAATGTTTAAATCATTTATAGATTTTATAAAATCATAATTTAAGGAGGTTGAATCAAATCTAGATAACCAATATGGATGAATGTTCACATCATTATCAAGGAGAATTAAATATATAAGACACATGAGATATGGATAATATTTTATGATAAAAGATATGTATTTCTCTATATATATATTAGGATGTTTAGGGATTAGGCAATGTGAAAAAGTGAGAAATTCTAGATCATTACTGGAAAGAAAAGAAATAATATTAGGAGGCCAAAAAGTTTATATTTTTGTATGATAGTCTAGATTAATCTAATAGATGATGAAGGAGATGATTTCTACATGGTTATATATGTTTTTATGGTATATTGTAGTTATAGTTCACTATTTTTATCTCTCTTTTGATTTTAAATTCTATGGATGTAATTATTATTCAATTTATAGGTGATTTTTGTTGAATGATTTATTCTAGTTAAATTATTAGTTTGATTCTTAAAATTATACTTTTAATTGAATGTAAGGATTGAAATTTATTTTGATTTATAATTAATTTTAGTTATGGAAATATTTTATTTGATATGTAAATTTCATGAAATTCATTTATTCTAAGTATTTAAATTTATTTATAGATTTTATTTGGCTCAATAAATTAATGTTGAAATATATTTTGTTTTCATCACATAATATTGGAAACAAAATTTCAATTTCGTTGGATTTTTATTCTAAAAAATACAATTGAATGATATATAATTAGCATGCTTTGTTTTAACAAATTTTGAATTGGAATTGTTTATTTAACATTTATTTAAATATTATTTGAGAAAAAAATAAATTTTTTGTTGTTAATTTTTGGTTATTCATTATCCTTGGAATGGAGTTTTAATATGGGATTTAGATTTTGACCAACTAGGTGATCCCATTGGATGGGTCATCTTAATTCATGATCTACAATCTGATCTGCATGATGAAGATCAAGCTATATAATTGGATATTATTTTTAAGATAAATTTTAGGGTAGGATCTATTCAGATGAACCTCACTCTCCCTATTTCATCGATCAACATTCCACAAACCCTAGAGCCATGATGATTCAATGTTTGAGGGTTATTACATGTTGATTCATGTGTTTTTTTAGGAATAAAATAATATGATTTCTGATAAATCATAGATATAGAGATCTTAATATCAATGTTTTTTGTTCTTAGTGTAATGATCATTGGTTTCACTAGTTAATTGATATGGGATATGGGTTTTTTGATGAAATGGAGGTTATATATTTTATAAAAAATTTACACTAGCCCATATCTCGAATACCAACACATAAGTCCTTCTAGTGTTTTATCCTAAAATCAATTTGTGATAGGAAGATTATCCCATCTATGTTTATGTGTTACCCACCAATCATCATAGAAAATGATGTGGGATTGGGTTTTTTCCCACCAATCCCCCCTTAACATAAAGACCAAATATCTATTCCTCAACTTCAATGATAATTAATCTTATCCATTTAATATTTCACTTGAACCATATTTTTCTCTAATCATTAGGATAAAAAACCTAGCCACTATTTTAAGGAATAATTTCAACACAAGGAACCATCATGGATCCACATTCTCCAACCATGAAACTATTATCATTATCAAACTAGTTTAGGGATACATCAACCACAACACACCTGGTCTACACCATGGCTCTGATAAAAATTATCATGACACTTTTCCTCAAGCACAAACCTCCATGACCAACACATAATCTCTTTAGGTGTTCCATTATAAAACCATTTTATTATAGGAGGTGTGACCCATCTAATATTATATGTTATCTCCTAATCCCCATGGAAACCGATGTCAAATTGGTTATTCACCCAAAAATAAAGTAGATAGGGTTTATACTGAGGTATTTTAAATTTAGAGATAGGGTTTGGATTTTTAAAATCAACATATAGAATCATGTGAGTTTTTAAAAGAAATATATATTCTTTTTTATCTCATCATATTGTTAAGTTTCAAAAAAACCACACATGTGTATTTTTTGGGTTTCATATGCTATAAATAGAGATTAGTGTTTTCAAGGAATAGGAAACCTACGTGAGTATAAAACTTAGGGAAGGGGAGCACTAACTAGTGGTAGGCCAGGCTATGAATAGGATTATTGAAGTGTTGGAAGAGTTTCCACAAGGATGTCACATATTTGGTTTGGTCTTTGACTGTAAAAATATTTTCATGAGATGATTATCAAAGATAAAACATAGGTGTATAGTGGTGTGTTTTCCACATATATTTTCTACACTATCACTATAATTTATGTTTTGTTATTTTATATGGATTTTTCATACTCTCGAAATATAATTGATCTTTTTAGAGTTTCTTCATGGTTTTTTTAATCCACCACATTAGAAAATTTTTCTTGTTAAAAAACTCACATGTTGATTTATTTATTCTAGTTTGTAAAATAAGATCAAATATATGGGTGAATTTACCATTTAAAATTTAAATCAAATGGAAAATGTAAATTCAAATTAATGTTTTTTAATGGCAAGAAGATAAATCGGTTAGTTTTATAAAGTTATAGATTGATAAATTTGATACATATTATAACGTTAATATCAATGTTATTTAAACATGTAAGCATAATAAAAATGGTCGTATTGAGGTTATTAAATAATTATTATCAAAATTGAATGATTTAATGCATACAATAAAAGTGGGGGATAACACGATTTGATAATAGAGTTCATAAATAACTCAGTATGAGCCTGTATGTCTTCTTCCCTTGGGTTTAGAGGTTTATGTTATTACTTTCTTGATATTTGCAGCTATCAATAAAATTATCCCTTGGAATTATGGTTTTTGATAACCATCTTGATCTTTTTCAATATCCAAGGAACCTATACCTTACTTATTTCGTAGTTATAACCCATTGTAAAAGGTGATGATAAAACATAGGTTTTCTATCTGAAAACATGTTACGATTCTACTACATAATCTCTCGAAAGGATGAGTGAAATTGAAGATCAGAAATTGAGATATAGAAGTATAAGAGAGTCTTTGAGATTTATGTATAATTATAATTTATATCTTTGAGTTCAGTGTGAAACAACAAGTGATTCAGCATTGGTGTGTCAAACATTAATTAAGAATTAGAGGGGCGTTATTGGTAACTAGTTGTTCTTCTAAGAATCCTTATGTCTCTATTTATCAGATTCAAAAGAATTGGGAATATTCTATTATTTTACAAGGTCATCAAATCCAATGAAGACCACATTTATGAAAATTTTAATATCAATAAATACTCTATAGGACCTCTTTTTATAATACCTCTAGCTACATAGTTCACCTCACTTACTAGCCAGTGGGTCACCTGGTGCTGCAAGGTTATAGGAAATCACCACTATCTAGCCACTATTGGCCAATGGCTAGATGGTATCCTTCATTTAAAATTAATAAATTCTTGAATTACCACTGGTTGGATAGATCTCCACCACTAGTTGGATATTTTTCTTCTTTTTCTACAAGTGTGTTGCCCACATGGCACCAACTGGCTGACAGTGTTCCTTGTGTTGCTCCATCTTCAATAATGGAATCCCAAGATTGCTTCCATGAAATTTGATGTATCTTACAAGATAATTTGAGTATATAAAATTATAGTAATATATTGTTCTAATCATTCAATAAAATCACCCATATTTCTTTGAATAGGATCATCAATTCCACCAATGAAATGACATAGAGTTTAAAAAATGATATTGAAAAACACTCAATGAAAATGTTAGATAAAGAAAATGATTGTTTATGATTATGAAATAATTATACGAGAGTGGTAGAAAAATATCCCCTATTTTTTGATCATAAAAAACATAACATAAAACGTTATATGAAGTGTAAATATAACAAAATTATTCAATATGTCTATATAAAATTTTAAATAATTTCTTGATGTAAGTAGATTAATCATTCCATATATCAAGTAATAGTAAAATAATTAAATCAAATTACAATAACCCCTTGTGAAATAAATAATAAATAACACAAAAAATAAACCTTTAATAAATTATCCCTTTGTAATTTCAAAGCATATCCCCTTTGTGAAGAATAAACCAAATATTTCATAACATTCAAGAAATTTATCCTCATTTGTGAGTATAAAATGAAAACCAAAGAGAGGAGCAAGAAACATAATATTAAAAAAATTATAAAAAACTCAAGTGATATTTCAAAAGATATTTTGAAAAAAATAGATTTTTGAAAATTGAATTTAAGATGGAAGAGGATTTTAAAAAATTTAAAAGGTTTTGAAAACACCTATTACATTCAAAAACCCCTTTCATATGATCATTAGAGATGAATATATGAAATAGAAAATATGATTTCAAAAAATAAAAATAAAAAAATAAGAAGAGAACAAAAAGAAAACTTAAAGAGAAAACAAATAGAGAGAAGAGATAATAAAGAGAAAATAAGAAAATAAAATTGGTACATACCACTGCTCAAACACTCTTTTCCTAAAATAATAATTTTACCTCAATTGACTGATTCATTTATTGAGGAATATTTAATGAGTTTATTTAAATGTAAAACTATACCTTGAAATAATCCTCTAATTTTCATTTCATAAAATATAACTTAGGAACACTGTTTGAGAGAAAATTATAAAAATAATTTTTACTCATCATGAAACTTCATTTAAGAGAGATAAAAAAAAGATACATTTTTAAAAAAATATGTAGAATATGTACATAATTATGATAAAAATTTTATAATACTAAAATTATGAACGAAAAATTAATGTTTTAGAAAATATTATTTTTATGTTTGTAAAAAGAGGAAATATTATTTGTTTTTTAAAAGTAATTAGAAAATAGAAGTCACTCTTAAGTAATATTTCGTAAAAATAGAGAAAGGATCCTCCTAAAATGTATGAATAAATGAGATATAGAAATCATAGTCAAGATATAATAAATATAAAATTAATAAAAAGAAAAAAAATTAAGATATAAATTTAATTTTAAAAATGTTACTCAACTTAGCCATGTTCAAAATAAATTCTTCATAAGAAAACCTTTTATAAATCAATTTTATTAAAATCTAAATGTTTAAGAGATAGAGGTTTAGTAAAAATATATATGAGTTGATATTCCTTTCTAATAAATTGTAAAAATATATAACCCTTTTGGTAGTGAACTCTTCGAAAATTCTTCCTAAGGTTAATGTGTTTTGTGAAACAGTGCTGTGTAGGTTTTTTGAAAATATTAGTAGCACTAGTGTTATAAAACATAATAAGTACATGGTAATATATGCACCCAAAATATAAGATATTTTGTTTAATCCATATTATTTGGGTAAAAAAACTCCCAAAAACTATATATTCCTCTCTATCAATAGAAATTTACACAATGTTCTTATTCTTACTACTCAATGATATGATAGATTTTCCGAGTAGGTGGAAATTTCCACTTGTATTTCTCAAATCTTATTAGAATCCAAAAAAATCGGTATAATAAAATCTATTTAATTCATAATAAATTCATGTTATCTAAAAAACATGTTTTTTAGATCCTTTTTTAAAAGTGGAAAATCCTTTGAACAAAATTGATGTTAAATTCCAATTTATTTAATTAAAAATGATCACAAAGATAAAATTTGAACATGATGTTAGGCTGGGTCATAGTAAGATAATGTATAAAACCAATCATACTTCTATAAATATTATTATTGATTGGCTTACCAGATTCATCCAATATTAGCTTACATGGTGCACTCATGGGATTACTAATTTCTTGAGCATGATCCACATCGAATCATTTTAATAGTTCATTAGTGTATTTTCCTTGGTTTCAAAAAAAAAATTATTTTTGAAAATTTGAAAACCAATAAATAATTTGAGTTTACCCATAAATCTAACTTCAAATACCCTTTTAATTAAATTAATAAATTCAAAACAAAGAGATTAATTTGTTTATCCAAAAATCACATCATCAAAGTAAATTTAAATGAGTAAAAAAAATCATTTGATATGTGTTTTACAAAAATATTTGAATCAAAATTTTCTATTTTAAAATAATTTTATTACATAAAAATATATAAACATTCATTCCATATTTTATATGATTGTATTAAAACATAAATATATATAGTTAATTTGAAAACATGATTTAAAAAATATGAATTTTCAAAATAAAGTGGTGGTTCCTAAAAAAAATTTCTATTAATAAAACTATTTAAATAGATTTTTTAATATACATTTGAAATAGTTTTAAATTAAGGAGAGAGGTGAATTACTAAAATATTATAATTTATTCTAACTATGTTATGGGTGAAAAGGTTTTACCAAATTCAATTCCTTTATCATGGTTATAAACTTCCGAAACTAGAGAAGTTTTGTTTCTAGAGATTTTCCCAATTTCATATAACATATTACTAGTAACACATTTAGATCATATAATAGGATTATTATTAGGTATTTTCATGAGAGTCCATAAATCATTTTTATTGAATTGATTTTTTTGATTTTTCATGGAAAGAACCCAATTTTTATTATTAAGGGCATCATTAAAATTTTGGGGTTTTATGTGAGAGAATAAGGCAAGGTGTTAAACCTCATTTAGGACTGATCTTATTTTATGATTTACCTCTTGTAAATATCTAATAACAATTTCAAGGGGTGGCATTTTTTTTAAATGGTTTAGGTAATGAATTTTAAAGAGAATCTTGTACAAGTTAAACTTATTTATATTGAAACAAATAATTTAAATCACTATTTTCAAAAACTTATTGAGTTATATATATTATAAATTTTTTGTAAAAACATCTTGGATTTATTCTTACAACATTTTAGTTATTTTTTTAATGATTCAGTATTCATTAAATAAGTTGGAGTACCCAAGAAATATACCTTCATCATATTTTGAATCAAAATTTCAATTATTTTATTTAGTGTTGAGAATAAAACTTTTAGCACTCAAAAGTGTTAAAATCTCACATTTAGATTGTTATTTTTCCAAATTTCATAAGGGTTATTTTTCAGAAAACGTATTATGCGGAAAAAATTAATAATAAATCATATAGTATACTTAACATCAACCCAAAAATATTGAGGTAAATTAAATTCATATAAAATATTCCATGTGATTTATTGGATTTTTCAAATTCAACTTTGTACTAACTCACTTTTTAGGGGTTCGAATAGTAGAAAAAAGAATGATTATAGAATTGAGAAGAAAAGAAAACCATAAATTACTTATTATTAAATTCTCCAACTTGATCTCTTTGAATTGAAATAATTTTGAAACCAAATTTATTTTAATCATTTTAGAAAACTTGATGAAGGATTTGAAATCATCACATTTATAAGGTAATAAGTATGTATAATTTAATATTGTAAAGTAATTAACAATAAAAAACTATAGGATTTTCTCCTAGGGATTCAATTTTATAAGGTTTATATAAATCAAGATGAATTAATTCAAGGGATTTAGAATAATAAATTTTATTTTTTGGATTTAAAAATAATATTTTTGTTGCTAAACATATTGGCATGATTCACAAACCATTTAATCATTGAAATTATGTTTAGGTAAATCTCATACTAGTATATAGTGGTTGATTTTGAAAATTGGGTGTGTGCTAAATTTACCAAGGTGTCTATGTCAATGATATGAATTACAAACTTTTTCACTCAATAATTTGACATTTTATATAGTGAGATATTTTAAATAGATTGTATAAAAATTTTGAAATCGATATGTGGTAAATAAAATATTTCATTATAATTCAAAAACATTGAAAAAATAATTTTTGAAATAAAATTTAAAATTATTATCCAATAATTGACTAATACAATGAAAATTGTGTTTCATGACATTGAAAAATAAAATAATTTTAATGATATTGAGTTAGAAAACCTGATAGTACCTTCACCATTGTGAAAAACATTTTTACGTTAATTTTATCCAATAATGATCATGTATTAAAATTTGGTTAGTTTGAGATTTTATTTTTGAAATATTGGATGAAAGATGAATTGATTTTGGTCTCCCATATCATAATTTCTTGAAATAACATTCATAAATTAAATGTACAATTATTTTACAATAACTTAAAACATATCCTGTTAGAAATTATTAATAAATATTTTTTATAGATTTTTTGAGGTTCTTTCATGATTTGAGAAACCAATACCAACCCATTATTTTCCATGTCATTAAGGGCCCAAAATATTATTTACATTATTTTCACATTTATTCAATTTGGAAAAAATTATTTTGAGTTATTTTATGGTATATTAATGTTTATTGATGTAACTTCATGAGATTTTATGAAATATATTTTTCAAATAAATTTAATTTCTTCGATAACATGTATTACACACAAAAATGAGTTTAAACTAACCATATACAAATAAAATATTATTATTTAATGTTATAGTTTTCACCGATATTTTGGATTGGAGGGTTTGAATAAGATAAAATAACTTATAAAAATTCTTGTTTTAAAAATTTATAAAATTAATTCATTAGTTATTAGTTAATTAGAAATAAAAATAAAAATCATTTAAAAATATATTATAAAAAACTATTTTAATGAATGAAATGTATTTTTTTCTTGATAAATAAATTAAGGAATATTGGTTAATAATTTTAGTAAAATTTATATAATATATATTTTATCAAATTCTTTAACATTCATCTAATATTTTTACTATACAACAGATAAGAATAAATCCATTTTATACTTAAACTGTATTTTTCTAAAAGCAATTTTCATCAAATTCTTCACACTTATTTTAAAATTAATTTCATCACCTTATGGTTATTTAATTTGATAAAGTGGATTCCATATTTTAAATAAGTATGTTCATATTTAGTAAGTACGACACTTTTATTGTTAGGAATTATGAATAGTAACAATGGTAAAATTTATCACCATGTTAAACCGAAAGTAGGTTAATCTAGGTAAAAAATAAATGATAATACACTTAGTTTTAAAACTAATTCTTAATAGATGAAGGTAATTTGATCCTTATCACCTTATTCTTGAATTATTTTTTTTAATGGTTTCTAGGAAGTGGACCCATATAATATTTATTGAAAAGAAAGTTACATAATGTCACTCTCTTAATTTTGAAAATATATTATGCATATACATAGGGACAAAAGAAAGTGTTGAAAGAATATAAATATCAATTTTGAGAATAATGAAATTAATTTCATAATGGAAATTTGTTTATAAATTTTATTAATTATATAATTACCTTAAATTATTATGAAACACTGATGTATTATTTTTTCAAATAAAAAAATTATTTTAAACATTTAAAAGTAATGTAATTTGAATGATTTATAATATTCCATGATTTTATTTGATAAATATAAAATATTAGTGATATGAAAAGGTTTATATCATAATTCTAACATTTCATTTATATCTTTTAAGGTGAAATTAAATTAATTGTGTAAAATTTTTCATTAATGATATTTTATAATTAAAAAATATTTCATTAAATGTTTTAAAAAATATAAAAATATTATCATCATCCATGTGGAAGGAATATGGTTTAAAAAAAATCCATTGTCCATTTATGATTAACTGGTCTATTTATGGTAACATTATTAACCACTTTCATTAAAATAGTTGTTACTGTGATTATGGTCAAGAATAGTTAACAAAGGGATTAATTAAGAATATATGGCTTAAAATGACAATGAAACTATAAAAATTTTATTGTTTGATGAAATTTCAACCCCTTACAACCTTATATTCAAATACCTATCCATTTGGAAGCATTTTTTAGATAATGACTTTATTATAATTTAATATTTTAAGAACTTTAAACGATACTCCTCACCTAAATTTTTAAAAATGCTCCCCTCTATTATCTAATTTACAAACCTTTGAGCCATATATATTAACCATACCATGCTAGGATCCATTACTAACTACCTTAGACACATTATAGATGTTTTGGTCTTCTAAAAAGACAAAAAATTGGATCCTTAAGAGGAGATACAAAGAATTTATTTCAAATAATAGGAGGTTTAAACACCTATGAAAGAAGTCATACTTGGGCTAAGGTATTTTCATCTCATTTTTAATTCTATGAGACACATGGAATATTCACTACTAGTTTATTTTATTTAGTAAATATAATTACCATGTATTTATCTTATTATTATTCTTAGGAATTTCATGGGAATTTTCACATCCATATAAGTTTATTTCTTTAATGGGGATTACAATTCAAATGTTACAAAAATAGTAAGGGTTTTATGTTAAAAAATCATTATTTATAGGAATTATTTATTATTAAGTTTCCAAATGATGAAATATTATGATCTACCCCTAAATAAACTCATGAATTTTCTTATCCTTTGGTTATTTTTATAAAATTAATGTTCACATACCCTTATGATCCTATTATTATTATGTGATCGTTGATGTCTCCATTATTTTCCCTTATCAAGTATATGAGTTCACACTTTATTATGTTTTCCTTACCCTTGATTTGAAATATATTTTTAAGTATGGTGTTTATAATAAGTGTGAAAGTTTTAAAGGATTATGTGGGAGATGATGTAGATATTTTATAAATTAGTTAGTTATATATCTAATATTTGAAATGAATGAGAAATGTATGATTCAAGCATAGATTATTATGTTATGTAATGAACATTCATCTAAAAAAGATGCAATGTTTTTTTATAAAAATTATGGTTCTCTAAAGTAGGTATAAGAACAAGGTTTATTTATCCTTTAGAAAATAGGATGATAAAACATTAGTGAGAACCCTTAGGATAATACTAAGTATAGAAGAACATCCTAAGTTATGGTAAATAACGGAGTGAGGTTTTCATTTCAAAACATCCCTATCTAGATACTACAAGTGGACACAGTTTTAGTAAAGATTATTTTTGGGGTAATAAACCCAAAAATAGATGTTTTATTATATATATTCCATAATTATGGTGCATGATTAGTATTACCTTCCTCCAAATCTCATTTGAAACCCCCATAGGATATTCTTAGATAAATCACATTTTATTTATGAACCATTATAAAGGATTTGAATAGATAATGACCATGGATGACCAACATTAAACCTAAGGTGTCACGATTTAGACATCTTATAAAATATTTACATGACTATAATATTGTTCAATATAATTAATGATGTCCTAGGGATATTATATCCATTTTGGGTTTACTAATGGATTGAAGATAGCATGTTAAAATTGTATTGGTTGTAGGTATGCTAAAATATTAAAGTACTTTATTTGATCATAGTTATACGAATTCATGTATGTATGTAAAAATACCAACGAATGATAATTAATATACTCAATGATTAGATGTTGAGTTAAAAATGAAATCCCTTAATGGTATAATTATCACATCACAGGTCTATGATTATTCTCTAATTAATGTTTGTGGGACTCTTCTTCTCAAAAATATTGTTATTCTCCCTATGGTTTAATTTGATGTTATCTTACGCATAGATTTACATTATCTATATAAACCCCACATAAATTTCATAGAAATGGATGTCATGTTTGATAATTTGACCTAACTTATGGTAATCTATCGATAGGATAATAAATATGAACTTCCAATAGAAATTTCATCCATTATATGGGTCTTGATTCCAAATAAAAATAGGGGTTTATCACAGATGGTTGGAGAGGAAATCAAAATAGATGATATGCCTATTTTGTGGGATTTTTTTGATGAATTTCCATAATAGTTTCATATTTTCCACTAAATCATGAATTGTGTTCTTAATAAAATTAATATATACTGCTACACCTATTTTAAATACTTTATATAGAATTTCCATGATTGAGTTGTAGGAATTGAAGAATAAAATCACCGAGAAAATTGATAAGGTATTTATTCATCCAAGTGTGTCACCATTGGGTGGACCCATCATTTTTATGAATAATAATGATGGATCAATGTGATTCTGCATTAACTATCATAAACGTAACATGGTTACAATCAAGAACAAGTACCCACTACCTCATATTGATGATTTGTTTGATCAAATATGCATATCTCAACAGATTTTATGAGATTGATCTACATTATGAATATCATCAATTGATGGTCAAGAATGAGGATATACTCAAAATAGTCTTCCATAAAAGTTATAGACATTATAAATTTAATGTGATTCCATTTTGTCTTACTAATGTCCCATATATCTTAATAAATTTAATGAATAAATTATTTAGATATTACCATAATAATTGTATAGTAGTATTTATATATTATATTCTTATATATTCAATCATAAATTAAGTGAAAGGCCTTAGGGCCACCTCAAGGCCTTCTGGCCAATTTAACTGCGTATGAAAACTAGACAACCTACAAGGAACAAGATTCAAAAGGAGGAGGAGGAAGGAGCTTTCACCATAACAGAAGCTAAACGGATTGCAAGAATGAGAGGGTATGAAACCTACCATTAGGACAAGCCTGTGCATGCATGGGAAAGCCTAGATGAACAGCCATGCGAAGGTGGAGAGCTGATTTCACGATGAAGATACCAGGGAGGAGTAGTTCCAAGTAGTTAGTCTGGGTTATATGTAATGTTTGAAGCCTACAGGCAATGAATTCCTCTAAGTCCTATGAGCCATGTAATACTTATGACTAAGGGCATTGTAAGGGTTCCAACTCACCCCTTGAAAGGTGGATTATCAAAAATCAATAAAAAATTAAGGCCTTTGGGACATTGGTGGCTATAAAGAATTACATTTTTGTGTCATATAATCTCAACAGAGTGTATATTAATCGATCCTTCAAAGTTTAATTTTTTTAAGATTGGGTTATATCAACCACTGTGAATTTTGTTTTTTGTTAACTTGTTTTGGATGGATTTCATCAGTTAATTATAGAAAATTTCTCATGACTATCTAATCAACTCACCATGTTAACTCTGAAGGGATCCAAGTTCCTTTGGACAATTGAATGTAAGAGAATTTTTAAGGAACAAATAGAAGGTTAGTTAATACACTTGTTATTACAGTACCAAATAGTGATGAAAGGATGAGGATGCGTTATCATATAGAATGATATGGTGATATCTTATACCTCATGCCAATTGAAGGTTTGTGCGAAAAGTTACCCCACTCATGATTTGGAGCTTACTATGGTAATTTTTGGCATTAATATATATAAATGAATTATATTTATGGGTAATGGTTATATATATATATATATATATATATATATATATATACAGATCAAAAATCATAAAGTATATATTCAATTAGAATGATATGATTATGCACTATAGTAGTTGGGTGGAGCTGATTAGAGATTCTTACTACTCAATACATTATCAACCAGGGAAAGTTAACCAGGTGGAAGATGCTTTGAGTTGAAATGATCATTCTAGCTTATCTCTATTTAGGATCACACAAGATAAAATATTTTTGGAAATGAAAAGGATAGATCTTGAAATATTTAAGGAAGGGGATAAATATTTTCTTTCTTAAATGAGTATTCAACCATCTATCCAAGTGAAGATTAAAGAGTCATAAAAGGATGATATAGAGCTAAAAAATAAGGTGAGAAATTTTCTTGAGTTTAACCTTTATTCTGATGAAATGAAAAGGTTTAGGAACCATTTATGTCTTATATATATATGAGATTTTATGGTTCTATTATAGGAGGCTCATATTTATTCATTACCTATTCATTTTTGAAGTGTGAAGATGTCTAGAAGTTTCAAAGAGTATTCATAGTGAGATAACATAAAGATATATATTGTCGAGTATGTATCTTGGTGATTAGTATGTCATCAATTTAAGGATAAGATATAGATATCTAAGGGGATGTTTAAAAAATTACCCATAGGAAAGTGTAGATGAGAAAAAATCACTATGGATTTTGTTATCAAACTCCCCAAAACCCCAAATGAGCTCAATTCTATTTGGGTTTTAATCGATCACCATACAAACTCAGAAAACTTTATTGCTATTTGATAAGATTTATCTCATGAAAAAATTTATAGAATTTATATTAATAAATCTGTATTGTTTTATTGAGTACCACATTATATTGCATCTAATCAGTATCTGAGGGATATCTTGAAGTTCTAGTGAAGACTTCGGTAGGCTCTGGATACAAAGTTGAATTTAAGTATGAGGTATTATCCTCAGAAATATGATCAGTCTAAGAGAACCATTCAACCCCTATAATATATATTTAGATCTTATTAAATGGAATTCAGAGGTCATTGGGATTAAAAACTTCCTCTAGATGAGTTTTAATACAATAATAGTTTTCCATCGAGTATTTAGATGAACCTTATGAATCCCTATATTTAAATATGTGTATAACTCCACAAAAATAGGTTAATTTAAGATAGATAATTCTAATGGGGACTGGTCTATCTAATTAAACGGTAGAGGAAGTCATATTTATTTAGCATCACATCAGGGTAGCTCATATTCAACAAAAAGTTATGTTAAAAATAATCAGTGCGATATGGAATTTTAATTTGGTGAGAATATTTTTATATGAATTTATCCTTAGAATAAGGTTAATAGATTCATGAAAAAGGAAACAATTAACACTATTTAAATTGGACCATTTTATATTCTTGATAGGCTGAAGATGTTAGTATATTACTTGGAACTTCCCCTAAACTTCTCTCAAGTTGACCATGTGTTTCACGTATCTCTCTTTAGGATGTACATACTTGATCTTTTCATATACTAAACTTACCGATCGTTCCATTTTAAAAACATATCCCTTATGAGGAACAACGATTGGAGATTCTAGATCATATAGAAAATATTTTACAAAACATGACTAGTCACCTGGTAAAAGTTTTGTTGGGAAAACCACCAATTTGAGGAAGCTACATAGGTACCTAAGGCTATAAAGAGGTATAGGTTTCTATAGTTATTTTTATTAGAGTAATAGAATTTAAAGGTAAAAAATTATCTTTAATTATGGTAAAATATAAGACCTTGAGATATTATGAATTTTTTTTCAAATTAAATTATTTTATTTGATAGCCTTCATTATACGCAACAACATGTTTAAAAAAACCTCGATATACTATTAAAATATTATTATTTAATGTTATAGTTATCACCTAGACATTTTATTAGTGGGTATGAATATGATTAACTAACTTATGATTTTTTTTCAACACATGTATAAAATGAATTTATTGGCTATGAATTAATTAGAAATTAAAATAAAAAATCATTTTAAAATAAAAGATATTTTTTCCTAAAAATTATTATTTTGCATGAAATGTGTTTTTGTCTTAATAAATATATTATTCATTATTTATGAATTATTTTAATATAATATATATATATATTATATGTTTGATAAAATTATTTAACATTAATCAAATACTTTTACTGTGCATGATATAATAATGAATTCAGTTTTCTTCTTAAAATCTGTGTTATTCTAAATGCATTTTTCATCACGGTTTGAAAAGTTATTTTAAAATTTATTTCTTCTACTTGTGGATAAATTTTATTAAATGGATTGTATATTTGTAATCATGAGGTTAAAACTTTGTAAATATGACCCTTTAATTTTTAGGCATTATGAATAGTAATAGTGGTAAAATTTTCCACCTAAGTAAAGGCTAAAGTAAGTTAATCTAGGTTAAAATTAAGTGATAAGGCCACACGTTTTCATTTTAATTATTGTTGGATTAATTTAATTCTAACCATACCATTTTAGGATCCATATTGATTTTTTAATGGATACATTTCCCTGAAAATGACCAATATGATATTTAAAGAAGTGATTGTTACAAAGTATCACCCTATTAATATGAAATATCTACTATGGTTTCACATAAGGAAAAAATAAAGCTATGAACGAATATAAATTTATATTTTGAGAATAATGAAATTATTTTCCTAATGTAAATTTATTTATAATTTTTAGTTATTATATAATTACCTTAAATTCTTATGCAACACCGATGTAATTTGTTAATTAATAATGAAATAAAATAAATGATTTTAAAAATATTAAAATTAAAATAATTTTAATGATTTATAGTGTTCCATGATTTTTTTGATAAATATAACATATTAGTAGTCTTTAAAATGATTATACTTGAATTCTAACTTTTCCTTTATGTATTTTATGTCAAATTAGATGAATAGTTTAAATATTAACATTAATGATATTTTATAATAAATAATAATTTATTAAAATATTTAAAATTCATAAAAAAATTATATTTGGCCATTTTAATGGAATATGGTTTGTAATATATTCCATGATCTGTTTGTATGTTACTATTCCATTTATTGTAACGTTCTTAACTCTTTACGGTTAAATAGTTGTTACCAATGTTATGGTGAAAAATAATTAACAAAGGGATTAATAAAAAAAATAAGGTTTAAATGAACCTTAAACCTATCCAAATTTTATTGGGTGGTGGGATTTCAAACCCATAAAACTATATCATAGAACCCCTATCCATTTGGGATCATTTGGCTATAGAATTTTGTTTTTATAGGTTAATTTTATAAGGAATTACAAAAGTGACCCTCACCTCAATTATAAAAGGGTGTTCATACTTTTTCTTCTTCACACCACATTGATCCATCTATCCAAACTATCCCCTACCAAAATAACATACAAACATTGGTAGCTATACTATAAATATTCTGTATTTCTAAAAGACTAACCCTAGTGTCCTTAAGAGGATATCTAATGGAGTTATTTTATAGAAGAGGTGGTTTGAACATATATGAAATAACTTAGACTTGAGGTAAGGTATTTCCATATCAATTTTACCTTTTAGGGACACATGAAATATTCAATACTTTTCTATTTTATTTTTTCTATATAACACCCATGAATGTATTTTATGATTGTTCTTATGAAAGTTATGGGGATTTATATATCCATATAAGGTTCACTCTTTCATGGGGATTACAATTCAAGTCTTACCAAAGTAGTAAGTGTTTTATGTTTCAATATAATAATATAATAGGATTTTTTATGATTAATTTTCCAAATGATGAAATATTATGATATTCCTCCCAAGAAACTCATGAATTTTCCTCTCATCAACTTGTTTATATAAAATATGATTTCATTTCATTTAAATATCTTTATGTACTCAAGATACTGAAAGAATACTTTTAATGAAAACTGATTACATATCTATCTATGATAAAAAATACCCTATCTTCTATGCTGATATTTTTACAAATATTTTCAAGAGTGTTTTTAATATTATATAATAATATTTTTCGATGGTGTTGGTGGCATTTATATCTCTATGAATACATTTTATATGTTAATGATGAGGGATGTATGAAATGTTCTATATACACACCATAATTTTTTATGTACTTGTTCTGTTGATAATAATAGCACCATGAGTTCATTTAGAAATGGAATTTAGAAATTTTCAAGAGGTTTGATGTTATATGTGTGAGGTAGAATGATTGAAATGGTTTACATGACTGATATAAAGGTTTTTGGTGAAGTGAAAAATGATGTTGTGAAGAGGACCTTTATATATTTGAGGCATATGAAATCATTATTCATGATCCAAAGACCATTTACACATATGAATATATTTTAGAAGTCCATTTTAGATAGGTTAGGTGTTTTAGGTATTACATAATTTTTTTTATTCAATGAGTCACACTAGTGAGGGAAAATATTGAGGGCATGTGTTGACACTTTTAGACAGCTCATGGAATGTTGAGTAAGGGAAATTAGTTTCTATAGGTACTATCGATTATATACATATCACTATTATTGGGGAGGTAGATGTTTTTGGTTCAGGTATTATTCATTAGGATAGTTTATATTTTTTTATGATGAAGAATTTGACTTTTGTATTTATTTTTCAAGGATATTTATCGGGTTTCTATTAGAGTTTCAAAAGGGTGTTTTCATATTTTTTATAGAGGGAAATGGTTGGTATAATTAAAATGTTGGAGTTGGTTCCCTAAAACCAAGTACTCTTTACTTTATATTTAATTTACATTCATGGATTTGAAAATTAATAAATATACTATCATATATTTGTTTTTCATATGTGTAACATTAATATGATATGGTCTTAAAATAACTATCACATTGAAAAGGTTATAGTTGTTACCCATTGTTATTATAAATTTAATGTTCGTTAATGATATTATTAAATATTATTCTATAATCAGATGTCATTCTATGTGGGGAAAATACAATATTGGATGTAAAGAGCGAGTACTCATAATTTATTTGAGAATTCATCTCATGAAAATTTCACGTGGAAATCTACAAGTAGGAGATTGTGAGAACAAACCTTTCTGTAGTAATTTACATGTTTATGTGTCATTGGATATTCATGTATTAGAGTGTGAGTAATGATCCTTAATCTTTAATAATATTATTAATATATATCATGACTTAGATACTTTGATGCGTTGTTATAAACAATGATTGCATATGTTTCCAGTGAAGTTGGGTGTGTTGGGTCCATCACAAATGATATGTTATTAATGAAAAATTTGAGAAAGGAATTTCCCTTCCATTTTTATAGTAATTGATATCTCATATATTTTAATAGAATGAAAAAATTTAAATAAATTCAATTTCCATGGTGTATTGACATGTTGATTTGAAATGGTCAAAGAAAGACATATCAAGAACCTAAGTTAATGACATGGGTGTGAAACCAACTTAATGTGATGTTGAGACAAATAGATTATATTACAGAGAGAACATTTATATGTGGTTGTTTTCACTGTGACATATATTCTTTACCTATGGGATTCTTGAAAAGTTTCTACATATTAATGTTTGAATTTAGAAAATACTACCTAATGCCACTATGTAAGATTCTTAGAGGGTCATACAAAATGTGTTTTCATAGAACTTAGTTAAATATTATTTATATTTAACATTTAGAATAAATATTATTCTCTATATCGATAAGTAATATTTATTAAGAATTTATCGGTCAAAAATATAAAATAAATATTTATTCACAATGTAAATTTTTAGTCATGTGAATATATAATATTTATTTATCTATTTTTATTCATATGGTACTAAAAATTATTTATTTAAAAAGTATTTATTTAAATAACAAGATATTAATAAAAATATTTTATTTTATAGGTTTCGAATATATTATTTATTTATTCAATAAAAAAATTTAATTTAAATTTTATTCAAGAAATAAATAAATGTAAAGGAGGAAAATTAGACCCAGTTATTGATCTACTGATAAATATTTATTTATCATATTGTAAAATAATATTTATTATTATGTAGTTTAGCGCATGACATCAAATAAACTAATAATAATATTTTACATGGATTATGGTTCATTATGGGTTTAATATATTTTAAGGGCCTTTGTGTAATTAATTAAATATATTAAACCCTAACTGTGGGTCTATAAATAAACTTCAATGACAATTGGGAGTGTTTGGTCATTGTACATAACATTATACTCCCTAGAAAATTATTTCTCAATGAGGAGCACCTCTAGGGGTTTCTCTCAAGCATAAGATACTATAACTTTCTACTTACTGTCCTCTCAAGAATAATAGATCAAGAGAAGATATTTCCATATCGAAGAAATCACATTAAAAATCAAGGGATAGATGCAAGATGATTGTTTCCACTGCAAGAGTACCTAGAATACCACCAACGATGTTCTGAGATCAAAGGACCAAGTGTTGAGCACCACTAGAGGGGATTTACTTTGGATACCTATCAATGTAATCAAAATCAAAACAAATTATATTTAGAAGATCAACAAACACATCAAAAAAAGAACTCAAGATATAGGAATTTCATTTTTTATTAAATTAATTATAATTTAATATGAAAGTGATCTTCTCTCTTGTTTTCGATGGATTTGTTTTTCAATATTATTTAGATTTTTTTGTTTTCCAGGACATTCATCTCCTTGTAAATTGTATATTATCAACTGAATCCAATAAAATATGAGTTTTCCATGGGCCCAATAGATTCTTTGGCTATATCTGGAACCTTCATGTGGTGTTAGAGTGGTCATGTTCAATTTACAATTTTTTATTGGCTATTAATAATTTATATGTTTAAAAGTTAACTTTCATTTCAATAAATTGAATGTTTTAATTTTATTATCAAAATATTTTATTCCTCTTTTTATTTATCTCCCATATCGACCAGATTCAGTTAATAATTAATGAAGAACATATGAATTTCCCATCTAGATATGTTAGATATTTATCCTGAATAGTAAAGGATTACACGACATATATACAAAAGGTACATGCCCTGTATCCCAGTAAATTTCACTACATTGAACTGCGGGTTACATAGGTCTTCATGAAATAATGAAATGTATATGTATTGAATACACTCTAAGTGTTTACTAGAATAGGATAGAACATGACATGTTGAACTACACATTGTGTAACTGGGTTACACATAGTGTAGTCCACATATTTTGATGGTGGAAATGTGTGGTCAAATACTCATCATGTATTAGTAACACAATGTGTAAAGACCAAAAATCCGTTAACAAGGTGGATACAAGGTGTGTAATATCAATACACACCATGTACCTTAGAAATTACCATGTAAAAATACACACCCATTTCCTAGGCATGTATCACAGGCATACAACGAGTAATATTCATAACATGTAATTGGCTGTACAAGTAATGTACCCAACCTATATATAAATAAAATTAAAAACTAATTAATTACTCCATTAAACCACATCATTATGTGTTTTATGATTCATTTTTTTCAGTATAATCTATATGACTGGTTTTATATGATATTAAATTCTTAAATTTCATTTAAAATAATATATGAAACTACAATTAAAAAAAGTTTGTTACATATTACATACTATATGTTCCTTAAGTTGGTACGCACAATTTAATTTTCATGCATTTTGTGTGTCATTTATTAACAATACAAGCTATGAAATTATGTAACATGTTGTCTATGTGATATGTTGTGTGGGTGAATTTTATGAAACAAGGACTATGCAGAGTATTTATAACAGGTAATCATTGAGTTACATCCATGAAAAAGTTTTGTACATATTTTATTAAATTTTAAATATAACTAATTATTTTATTATATTTAAAATCACAGCATAAGAGTATATATAGGATAGATTTTATGGAGATTAAGATAAAATGAATTAATTTATTAATTAGATAATTAATCATATTAATTTACACATGTTTTATCATTATAAAATAATTAATAGAAATTAATTTTATTCATTTTTTAAAATACATATCCATTGAATAAGGGGGTGATCAATATATTAGAATAAACTATGTATGTGTTTTATTTCTTTTAATATAAGTATTATATAAATATTTGATATTATTTTTATGAAATTGTATTGAAATCATGCGAGTCAATCTTCTTTTCTTATTATGTATGGTCCTATGTGCTCAAGGTTATTTTATTTAAACTCCATTCCTAGTTCCCTTCATGTTCCTATGAACAAAAATAATTTTAAGGATGTAACTCCCAAGTGTATAGAGTAGGTTCAATATGGAGTCGTGGTGAAACCAATGGGAGGAGATATGCCTGGAAATGGTAGAATATTGTAACTCGAACCTAGACCAACTCAATGAGTTTATCCCCTATGATCAATGTTTTGTTTATTTTACACTCAATAAACATATTAGTAGTTAAGGATCATGGTCATTCCATGAGTTTTTTTTATTTTTGTCTAGAAAATTATTTATTTTATGGATATATGACCATGATAGCATAAATAATTATATCAATATTCTAATATGAAATTAAATTAAAAGGATTGTGTGTAAATATTTTATTGGAACATGTTTAGTCACTAAAATAAAATCCACTTAATGTTAATAAGTCATGTAAAATAATGAATTTTTTAAATTTATTTAAAACGAATAAAAATACCTCAATCATATTTTATATCAGACTAATCCTTCCATTACATGAATTATAGTGAAACAATAAAACTAAGTATTTTGATGGACATAGTCTAGAAAATTACTTTTAATGGGTATTTATTATGTGGGTTTTAGGTTGAGTTAACGAAAATTTAATTGAATTTATTATCCATTATCTATTCAATACCAAATAGAGGCACGTGTGGAGGAAATCAAAGTCATTATTTTGGGATTGGGGATTCCACTCAATGGAACATCGCACTACAAGCCTATAGTTGGAAAGGAAACCTACCAAAATATCTTATTATTATTTTATGTCCATAGTATAGATCATATGGAGGGAAATATAGATCCTTTCCAGTCGAATTTCTAAGTGATGGAACATTCCAAGTTCAATGGTGAGTCACATTGAGTCTTGATAAAATAGTGGGAAACCTAATAAAATAATTTAATTATTTTGTCTAACTAATTTTGGTCATTATGTAAGTACTATTATATCTATTTTAATTATTGTAAAAAAAATGGAATGTGAAACCATAAAAATTTACTATTACCATTCCTTAAACTCAGGGCATGTCCTCACAAGAACAAATCTCACAGAGTGGCATAAATGTTTTATACTACTTTACTGTCCAATAATTTGTACTATGTGTTGGAATCTCTATTCTTGATACACTACCATAGTATGCCTATGATGGAGATAATGATGTATATTTGGGATTCATAGAGGCAACCTCTTATATCCATTGCATCATACTATTGGCTGTATCTATAGAGTTGATAATTCAATATAAGTACATGAATTATTACACAATTAATTATCATGTACTTGACATTAAAAGAAAAAATGAGAGTCTTTATCCAAATTAGATTACCAGTACACATCATTACGGTAAACTGGATGAAGGAAAAATAGCTACCGATCACATCTTCAAATATATTGGAGTAAATTAATATGTTAGTAAGATTGGGATTTTATTTGGATAATAAATTATCCATTAATCATATTTTATCATCCTCACACCCAAATTTATCCTTATTCATCCAATATTAGATGCACAATAGGGATAAATCACTAAAAAAACATTTTTACACTATTTCACCATATAGATATGGTTTTGATGGAACATATTACCTCATTACTTATTAAATAATGGACTAGGTCAAAAAGACTATAAAAACATTGTAGTTAATTTTTCATTTATGATGTACTTCAAAGTGAAAAAAATATCAAAGGAGAATGAAATTAACATGAGACTATTTTCTTATCATTTGGTAAGAAAGGTCTTTGAAATAATTAATGAAATGAATTAAAGAAGAAGAATCAATCAGAAGAATTAACTTCAAATATTATTTATTAAACATACATTTTTAGAGTTGCTTATTAGGTATATGTTTTCAAATATATATGTATTTAAGATACCAGAACCAAGTAAGAATAGAAATATAACAATAAGTGAGGATTATTCTCAAAGGAACTTAATAAAGAACATTCCTAGATCAATAATGAGAAGCAGACAACATTGAGATTGCATAGTAGAATGATTCAAGTCAAACTTTGGTTTTCATTGAGTATTACCAAAAAAATTATCTCAATGTATATTTTAGACAAAATTAGATATTAGTTCATATTTGAAATATGTATTGTTATGGTATTTCATAATAGAGTAATAATTTATTAATTTTAGAGTAATAAATATATAACCAATAATAAATGATGAATAATATAATACTTAATTACATGATGGTGTCAAGATAATTCTTATTTCAAGGGAAACTGATAGAACATGATTTTCTTATATCCACATAAGTGATTTAGTGAATATTGAGAAAGGATACTCGATATACAAATGAATTATATATCTTATTTAAGATAAAGAAACCCTTAGAAATAAAGTATGCCACATAGGGAAAATATAATATTTATACTAATGAACTATATATCATGTTTTATATATCAGGTCACTCTTTTAATTTTGAAAATCTATTATGCATCTACATAGGGACAAAAGGAAGTGTTGAAAGAATATAAATATCGATTTCAAGAATAATGAAATTAATTTCCTAATGGAATTTTTTTTATAACTTTTATTAATTATATAATTACCTTAAATTATTATGAAACATTGGTTTCAACCAAATTTACCCTACTGGTAAAAGCGATCGATGTAGTACATGTAGGGGTCGAGTCCACAGGGATCGAAGAAGTAACCTTGAGACGCTATGATTTGGTGAAGGATGGGCTATGAAGTAGCCAACTTTGGTTTTGATTTTGGATGGTTTTAAATAACACTAATAAACCTAAGTGAATTCAATTCAAATAAAATGTTTATCTTAGGATTATGCTCGGGGTGGATTGAATGAATTTTACTTCTTTAGACAATTTTGGTTTTATTAATTCTTGATGAATCCATTCTTCAAAAATAACACTACCTTCATCATTTTCTGGTTTGGTGCTTACTAAACACAATTACTAATCCCATATACACTTATAGAACCAAATTCATGATCTCTCCGAGGTATATGGTCATTTAGTAATTGAATTTAGTTTTCTCAAACACAGTAAAGATGAAGAGTAGAAATAACTGAAGAATGGATGTCTTAAATTAATTATCCCATTAACAACAATTCGTTCATAAAATAACATTCAATCCATACTTTTCATCCTCCTAAGATAAACCCATTAAATGGTTAGACCTCCATTGATGGTATACTCTCAATGGTGGGCGGAAGATGTCTAACAAGAATTGGATTGAAGAAATTAAAACCGCGGAAATAACGAGCACTCCTCCGTGTGTGTGAATGAAATTCACACCTATGTGTGAACTAATTAACAACAACACAGAGATATCACTGTGCTTTGTGATAATAAAGTTTTAATAAATGAAATGGAAAATATAGAAGATAAAGAAGTTGATTAAGAACATAAAGATACAAAAAAGAAACTTACATGGAAATGGAAAACATTACAAAGGAAATTTGGAAGCATAACCTTACAATGAAACAAGCAACAAAATATGATAAGAAAAATATCCACCCCCTATTCCCTTCACCACTAGATCCTTATATAGGAATATTAGGAGCATTAGGTCCATCCCCCAACAATTAATTCACCCCCAACAATTAATAGAGTCAAATGGAGGGTGAATAATCAAAATGAAATTGATGTTTCGAATTTGACCAGGAAAACTGTCTAGATTCATCCACCATATTGACATGTGAATTCGCAAATTAAGAAGGACGAATCCGGAGGGGTTGTAGAAGGGAAATATCTTCTTCCATCTATCCTCTATGAGCTGTAAAATTTTCAGGAAAGTTTGCTTAGCCGTTTGGAAGTTATGGTCGAAATGGTGGGGCAGATTTCTGTGCATTAATGTCGGGTCCACCATTTAAATCTCAACTTCAGATCCCTTTATCATCATGAAAACATCAGAATTAGCTCTGGACATAGTTGAATAAAATGATCCTCATATTTTTATCTTTCTACTGTATAAAGTTGAGCTTCATTGGGCTTGGTTTCTGAGCCCCACATTTGTTTGATGGGCCTTAGGACCATTATGCTTTTTCCAGCAAGTTTCTGCCTTCAGGCGCAAAATTCTCCATCTTCCTTTGGGATTAATCCATCAGACCTAAAAGATAAAATGTTCAAAACAAAGTGGTCAATCATATAACAAAATTTAAAATTCAGAAAATGAATATAATGTTGTCAAAAAAAAATGAATGATTGGTCCCAAATTTTCATTTTAAACATGAATTGCATTTTTGATGAGAAATGAAGTTCTATTTATGTAATGAACTAAAAAAATGTTTATAGACTTTGAAAAAATGAATATAAAGATATTTAAAATTAATATTATCCACTTTCAGTGACTAATCACACCCCCCAACTTGAGTTTTGCTAGTCCCTAGAAAAATAAATTACAAATATGAAATTCAAATCCCCTTTTCCAAAAACATTTTAATACACATTGCTCACCCAAATATCTAATACCAAAAAAATAATGAAAACCCATCAAAATAATTAAAAACAATCTAGGTCCATAAGCGTATCCCAAGCCCAAGACCATTCCTTTGTTCAAATTCATCTCCACATTTCATTCAATTCCAATTAAGCATGATAAAGTGTTGTGCATCATAAAAGATATGGGGCCCATTTTATTGTTCAAGAGGAAAAATGGAAGCGCTAGGTGGGAATCACATTAAACCTTAAGATGAGTATCCATTTTTTTTTATTTTCTTTTTTTTTGATTTTATTTTTTTAACCACAATATATATTAAAAGACTAACTCTGGGCAAGACAACTATGGAGTCACGATCCCCAAGTGCCGGACGCCACACATATTGTCAATTTGATGCTCTACAATAGAGATATAAAGCCTGACTCTGGGCAAGAAAACTATGGAGTCACGATCCCCAAGTGCCAGACGCCACGCATTTGGACAAAACATTGCTCTATGTGGTCATTTTTTTTGTTTTGTTTTTTGTTTTTTTTTGTTTTTTTTGGATACTCAAATTAAACTAAAAGTGACCCCAAAACCCTATGCTATAATGAAAGGGACCCAAGAACTCAAATTTACACCCACGATCTAGTAGATGTGCATTGTGAAATTTTTATTAAGAGGATGAAAATGTAAAAATTGAAAAATCACATCAGACAACCGTACTTTCCAAAACCTATGCTCATGAACTTAAACTTTCATTAAAATCAGAATCAAGGCATGCAAAATTTATTTGATATCCAATTTTAGAGTTTTTAATGTGTGTTATCATGTTTATGGTTAATGTAATTTTTCTTTTCATGCATGTTTTTATTCACAAAATAAAAAAAAATCATTTTTTATCTCCCCCCAACTTAGAATAACACTGTCCCCAGTGTTTAAAGAAAAGAACAGTTAGAAGGGGGTGGGATAGGAGTTAAAAGATAAAATTAAGAATGATAAACATGGAACAAATTCACCTGGTTTTTGAAGTTGAAGTTCATGATGCTCCAGATTACTCCTTTGATCACTTGGGGGATGTAGGAACCTCCTTGATTGAACATGTATCACCCAAAATAGTTTATGAACCATAAAAAGAAGGACAAAGCAGACAAAACAAACAACACAAGGATTTAATTAATTCCAAGTATCATCATTTTTATGGGTTTTCATGTTTTTTTTAAATCAAACTAATGATACATTGTCTTCTTTTAAATTTCTGGGTAAGGTATTACTCAGGGATCACACCGCGTGACATAGATGAATATGGTGCTCCCCTTTCATACCCATCCATACTCATAAAAGAAGAACAGGTCAAGAGTATAATTTTTTTAACCTACAAAAACATAAATAAAATAAACTAATGATACATTGTCTTCTTTATATTTTCTGGGTAAGGTATTACTCAGGGATCACACCGCGTGACATGGATGAATACGGTGCTCCCTTTTCATACGCATCCTTACTCTTAAAATAAGAACAGGTCAACAGTCAATATAAAAAAAAATAACAAAATGAAGCAGAAGGAAACAAAAGATGATTCACAGTGATTGGAAACATGAAAACCATGGGTTGCCTCCCGTGCAGTGCTTTTTTTTAACGTCGTTAGCCCGACTTTTACCCTAAATATATCAATTTTTCTCTGGTTCATATGTTGGCTCAGTTAACTCCTCCTTGGTTTCTTGTTTATTGAATGATTCAATGAATGGTTTTAACCTATGACCATTGAATTTGAAGACATGACCACTTGTGGGATCCTGAATCTCTATTTCCCCATGAGGGTACACATGATGCAATATATATAGACCAGACCATCTGGACCTTAGCTTTCCTGGGTGTAGATGAAGTTTTGAACTATACAAGAGCACAAATTTTCCCAGTTCAAAATGTTTGACTTTGATATTCCTAGATTGGTAGGCTTGAACTTTAGATTTATTGATCCTTGAATTTTCATAAGCTTCCATCCTAAGTTCCTCGAGTTCATTAAGATCTAATTTACCTTTTGTTTCAGCCAAAGAAATGTCAAAGTTCATTTTTTTATTTCCCAAAAGGCCTTATGCTCAATTTCAACAGGTAAATGACATGATTTTCCATAAACCAATCTATACAGTGACATGCCTAGGATAGTTTTGAAAGCAGTTCGATATGCCCAAAGGGCATCTAAGAGTTTCTCAGACCAATCTTTCCTAGAGGGATTGACAGTTTTTTCAAGAATTTTCTTAATTTCTCTATTTTCCAACTCAGCTTGACCGTTGGTTTGAGGATGGTATGTAGTGGAAACTTTATGAGTAATACCATACTTAGACATGAGTGAAGAGAATGGGCGGTTGCAAAAATGGGTTCCACGATAACTGATTATAGCCTTAGGAATTCCAAATCGAGAAAATATATGCTCTTTCATAAATCAGATCACAAAATGGTGGTCATTGGACTTGGTGGGAATGGCTTCAACCCATTTTGAGACATAATCAATAGCTAAGAGGATGTAGAGGTATCCCTTAGAGTTTGGAAAGGGTCCCATGAAATCAATTCCCCAACAATCAAAGATTTCAACGACCAGAATGGGAGTGAGGGGAATTTGATTCCTTTTGGTAATGGATCCTAATTGCTGACACTGAGGACAACTTTTGAAGAATTGGAAGGAATCATTAGTGAGGTTAGTCCAATAGAAACCACTTCGGAGGACCTCTACAGTGGTTTTCTTTGTAGAAAAGTGGCCTCCACATGCCTCTCCATGACAAAATTTTAGAATGGACTCTTGCTCAGACTCAGGAAAACATCTCCTGATTATTTGATCAGGACAGAACTTGAAGAGGTAAGGATCATCAAACACATAGTGTTTGACATCAGAAAGGAATTTCCTCTTATCTTGGGTCCCCAGGAATTTTGGAATGTCACCCATCACCAAATGGTTTTCTATGTCAGCATACCAAGGGAAATCACTCACTGAATAGAGGTGCTCATCAGGAAATGAATCAGACACAGAGAGGTGGTGTGAGTTGTCTTTGAATTCCATCCTAGAGAGGTTATCAGCTACAATATTTTTAACACCCTTTTTATCCTTAATGGTTAAATCGAACTCTTGAAGAAGAAGGACCCACCTAATCAATCTATCCTTGGAATCTTGTTTTTGGAAAAGGTATTTTAGGGCTGAATGATTAGTGAAGACAATGATGGGTGATACTAAGAGATAAGACCTGAATTTCTCTAAGGAAAATACAACAACAAGAAACTCTTTCTCAGTGGTGGTGTATTTTATTTGTGCATCATTTAAAGATTTGATTGCATAAGAAATGACATGTGGAGTTTTCTTACACCATTGTCCTAAGACTGCTCCTACAGCGAAATCACTTGCATCACACATGAGCTCGAAAGGAAGTTTTCAATTTGGAGATTGCATGATAGGTGGAGATATAAGAGTTGACTTGATTGTAGAGAATGATTTCTCACAGCTTTCTGTCCATAAAAATGGAGCATCTTTTACCAATAGAGCACAAAGTGGTCAAGAAATAGAGTTGAAACTCCTAATGAACCTTCTATAAAAACCAGCATGTCCTAAGAAGGACCTCACTTCCTTAACAGTTTTAGGAGAGGGAAGGTGATGAATTATTTCAACCTTAGATTTATCAACTTCAATCCCTCTACCAGATACCAGATGACCTAGAACAAGTCCTTCCCTTACCATGAAATGGAATTTTTCCCAATTTAGTATGAGATTCTTATCCTCGCACCTTGACAAAACCTTTTCAACATTTATAAGTCATCCCTCAAAAGTACCCCCGAAGATGGAGAAGTCATCCATGAAGACCTCTAAAAAACCCCCCACCATATCCGAGAATATTCCCATTATGCACCGCTAGAAGGTACCAGGGGCATTACATAACCCAAAGGGCATGCACTTGAAGGAAAAAGTGTTGAATGGACAAGTGAAGGTTGTTTTTCCTTGATCCTCTAAGGATACTTTGATTTGATTATACCCTGAGAATCCATCTAGGAAGCAATAGAATTGATGAACCGCCACTCGCTCGAGGACTTGAACAATAAAGGGTAAGGGGAAATGGTCTTTCTTAGTACAATAGTTGAGCTTCCTATAGTCAATACAAACTCTCCATCCACTACTGACCCTTGTTGGAAGCATCTCTCCATTCTTGTTGGTTATTAATGTGATTCCAGCCTTCTTTGGAACCACATGGATTGGGCTAACCCACTCACTCTCAGCTATAGGATAGATGATACCAGCTTTTAACAATTTCAAAAGTTCTTTTCTCACTACTTCCATGAGATTAGGATTGAGTCACCTCTGAGGTTGACGACATGGCTTTGACTCAGATTCAAGAATAATTCTATGAGTCCCGATAAGTGGGCTAATCCCAGGAATATCAGATAGGGTCCATCCAATGGCTTTCTTGTGTCTCCTAAGAACATCTAGAAGCATCCTCTAATGATCAGCTTCAAGAGAGGAAGAAATGACAACAGGAAAGGATTGATTGTCCCCTAAGAACGCATAATTTAGTGATGAAGGTAAGACTTTAAATTCAAGATCAGATTGGTCATGACTTTCCAAGAATGGATGAGACTTTGTATTGAACTTAGTTTCTTTGTTCAGATTTCTTGACAAAATTGGTTCCTTGTGAACAAAATTTTCATCCACTAAATTTTCCAGAGTAGTGTCATGAATGGATATAGACTCAATGTTATTGATTTCAACCATGGTATCATTGATTAGTTATTCTAGAAATTCATCAATAGAGCTATCTTAAAGAGATTCAATCCAAGGAGGAAAATTTCCCTCATGTGAATAAAGAAAATCAATCTCTTCTTGACTTAACCATCCTTCGGTAACTCCTTGATGTTCATTGAGTTAATTATCAACACTACCAATAAAATTAACCTCATGGATCTCTTCATCATCCCCAATTTGAGAGTTTGCATTGTAGATGTTCAAGTCTAGACTCATGTTCCCAAAGGTGATGGTCATGTTCCCATTTCGGACTCGGATAACAGAGTAGATTGTTGCAAGGAAGGTACGACCAAGTATGATTGGGGTTTTCTCCCTAGGACCTAAGCTTGGGTGATTGTCCAGAACAATGAAGTCAGCTGGGTAAATGAAATTTTTAACTTTCACCAAAACATCTTTTAAGATCCCCTTTAGAACTCGAACACTACGATCAACAAGTTGAAGAGTGACAGATGTGGGTTGGAGTTCTTCGAGCCCTAACTGATAGTACATGGCATAAGGAATGAGGTTCACACTAGCACCTATATCACACAAGGCTTTGACAAATTTGTTCTCTCCTAGTTCAACATTTATGTAAGGGCATCCTGGGTCTTTCATCTTAGGAGGAATGATCCCTTGAATGGTGGTACTCACATTAGCAGCCAAAAGGACTTGGTTTTATGTGAAAATTTTCTTTTAAAAGTGCACAAGTCCTTAAGGTATTTTGAGTAGGAAGGTATAGTTTGGATGGCATCGAGAAGGGGAATGTTCAACTTGACTTGTGAGAATATTTCCTTCAATGTTTCACTCAATTAAGGCTTGGTTTTCCCCCTCATGTGTTGAGGAAATGGTGAAGATTGTGGAGTTGTTTGTTGAAGTGTTGTTTCATTCACATTATTATCAGTTTCTTCAGTTTGATCTTGTAGTTAATTTTAATTTTCATTATAGTTTTAAGATTCACATGGTTTCTGACTTATCTGTTCAGGTTTTTCAATTGATTTCCCACTTCTTAAAACTGTCACAACCTTTAGTTGTTCGTGAGTTGTTTGAGTGAAACTTGTCTCTCCCCTTGATGTTTGTTGTGGAATGGCCTGTGTGGGCATGGGTGCCTCTCCAGTTTTTATGGTTTGAAGTTCTTGTTTAATGGATGAGAATTCTGAGTTCATTTTGTCCATTTGTTTGCACATTTGTTCTAGTAGGCTTTGTGGAACAATTTGGGTTGGTGCTTGAGCTTGTTGGTTTATCCCAGGAGGATACTTTGGTTGTTGGATAAGTTGTTGATATTGGACATGAGGATGTTGGAATTGGACTGGTTGTGGTTGGAACTGATTATGAGGTTGAAAGTTTTGTTGAAGGTATGGGTTGATACATTGTTGTTGTGTTGGTTATTGATTGTCCTTCCAACGAAAGCCCGGATGGTCATTATACCTTGGATTGAAGGTGTTCGTGAATTGTGGCTTTTGAAAGTTCATTGCATTAACTTATTCTTGTGATCCTCCTAAAAGAACATCCTTGATGGAAGGAAAGGTTGGGCAATTATCCGTCTTGTGGTCATTCTTGTCAGAAATTGTACAAACAAGCTCAACAGTTTGGGTTTGGTGGACCTTCCTAAGATCAATCTCCTAAACTTTCCTCGTGAGTGCAGCAAGTTTTGCTCTAAAGTTTTATTCTTCTCCAAGATTTTACATTCCACCAGATTTGGGTGGCTTCTCATAGTATGGTGATGTTCCCCATGTTTGGTTTTGTTCAGCAAGATTTTCTGGATACTTGTAAGCATCATTTGGGGATTTGTTTTTGAAGGTTCCATTACACATCATATCAATGAATTGTTTGTTTCTGGGACCCAAACCTTCATAGAAAATTCTCACTTGTTCTGGGATTAAGAAACCATGGTGAGGTACCATTTTTAATGTGTCCTTGAACCTTTCCCATGTTTCATTGAAAGTTTCTCCCTCTCTTTCAAAAAAGTTTTGTATGCTCTTTTTAAGTGCAATTGTTTTGTGATGGGGGAAGTATTTTTTATAAAATTCTCATTGAAGTTGGTCCCAAGAGTGAATGGATGCTGGTCACAAATTGTTTAACCAATTCTTTGCTCGGTCCTTAAGAGAAAAAGGATAAAGTCTCATTTTATCAGATTCAATTTGATTTGGTGGGCACATGGTTTCGACAATGTCATTAAATTCTTTAACATGAAGGTAAGGCATCTTAGACTCCATCCCATAAAAGGTTGGAAGGTGGTTCAGGACATGGGGTTTGAAAACATATTGGGCATATCCTATGTTATCATGCCTAATGAATGAGGGTGCATTGGTCCAGGCTAGTGTAAGGTAGTCATTCATGGTCGGGTCTGCAACAATTCCCTAGTTAGTGTCTTGCCTGTTATTTTGGTTCCCTCCCCGGTTTATGATTTGGTTTTGTGGGAGATTATCCATTGTATAGAACTCAACATATGAATTTGGAGTATTAGGAAGATTTGGATCTAAAGGAAATAGACCTTTTTTAGTGCTTGACTCCCCAGCCCTAGGAGTATCCACCCTAACTAATCTGTTTGATTTATCGCGGGTGTAGTCGGACATGCGCAGAAAAAAAGAGAGAAAGGGAAAAGATAAGAGAATTGGGATGAGAATAGAAGAATGGGGGTAATAAAAGAAGGTTTTTGGTCTAAGGAACTTACATTTTCCCCGGAAATGGCACCAAAATTTGGTTGCGCCCAAATTTACCCTACTGGTAAAAGCGATCGATGTAGTACATGTAGGGGTCGAGTCCACAGGGACCGAAGAAGTAACCTTGAGACGCTATGATTTGGTGAAGGATGGGCTATGAAGTAGCCAACTTTGGTTTTGATTTTGGATGGTTTTAAAGAACAATAAGAAACCTAAGTGAATTCAATTCAAATAAAATGGGTTTATCTTAGGATTATGCTCGGGGTGGATTGAATGAATTTTACTTCTTTAGACAATTTTGGTTTTATTAATTCTTGATGAATCCATTCTTCAAAAATAACACTAACTTCATAATTTTATGGTTTGGTGCTTACTAAACACAATTACTAATCCCCTATACACTTAGAGAACCAAATTCATGATCTATTCTAGGTATATGGTCATTTAGTTATTGAATTTAGTTTTCTCAAACACAGTAAAGATGAAGATTAGAAATAACTGAAGAATGGATGTCTTAAATTAATTATCCAATTAACAACAATTCGTTCATAAAATAACATTCAATCCAGCCTTTGAATCCTCCTAAGATAAAACCATTAAAGGGTTATCCCTCTATTGATGGTATACTCTCAATGGTGGGCGGAATATGGCTAACAAGAATTGGATTGAAGAAATTAAAACCGCGGAAATAACGAGAACTCCTCCGTGTGTGTGAATGAAATTCACACCTATGTGTGAACTAATTCACAACAACACAGAGATATCACTGTGCTTTGTGATAATAAAGTTTTAATAAATGAAATGGAAAATATATAAGAGAAATAATTTGATTAAGAACATAAAGATACAAGAAAGAAACTTACATGGAAATGGAAAACATTACAAAGGAAATTTGGAAGCATAACCTTACAATGAAACAAGCAACAAAAGATGATAAGAAAAATATCCACCCCCTATTCCCTTCACCACTAGCTCATTATAAAGGCATATTATGATCATTATATCCATCCCCAAACAATTAATTCACCCCCAACAATTAATAGAGTCAAATGGAGGGTGAATAATCAAAGTGAAATTGATGTTTCGAATTTGACCCGGAAAACTGTCCAGATTCGTTCACCATATTGACGTGTGAATTCGCAAATGAAGAAGGCCAAATCTGGAGGGGTTGTATAAGGGAACTATCTTCTTCCATCTGTCCTATATGAGCTTTAAAAATTTCATGAAATTTGCCTCCACCGTTTGGAAGTTATGGTCGAAATTGTGGGACGGATTTCTGTGCATTAATGTCAGGTCCACCATTTAAATCTCAACTTAAGATCCCTTTATCATCATGAAAAATTCAGAATTAGCTCTGGAAACAGTTGAATAAAATGATCCTCATATTTTTATCTTTCTACTGTATAAATTTGAGCTTCATTGGGCTTAGTTTCTGGGCCCCACATTTGTTTGATGGGCCTTTGGCCCATTATGCTTTTTCCAGCAAGTTTCTGCCTTCAGGCGCAAAATTCTCCATCGTACTTTGGGATTAATCCATCAGACCTAAAAGATAAAATGTTCCAAACAAAGTGATAAATCATATCCCAAAATTTCAAATTCAGAAAATGAATATAATGTTCTAAAAAAATAAATGAATGATTGGGCCCAAATTTTCATTTTAAACATGAATTGCATTTTTGATGAGAAATGAAGTTCTATTTATGTAATGCACTAAAAACAATGTTTATAGACTTTGGAACAATAAATATAAAGATATTAACAATTAATATTCGCCACTTTCAGTGACTAATCAAACACTGATGTATTATTTATTCAAATAAAAAATTTATTTTAAACATTTAAAAGTAATTTAATTTGAATGAGTGATAATATTCCATCATTTTATTTAATAAATATAAAATATTAGTGATATGTAAAAGGTTTATATTTTAATTATAACTTTTTATTCACATATTTTTAGGTGAAATTAAATTAATTGAATAAAATTGTTCCTTGATGATATTTTCTAATTAATTTTTTTAATTAAATGTTTTAAAAAATATAAAAATATTATCATCATCTATTTGAATGGAATATAGTTTAAAAAATAATCCATTGACCATTTACGAGTCACTAATCTATTTATGGTAACATTATTAACCACTTTCATTAAAATAGTTGTTACTGCAGTTAAGGTCAAGAATAGTTAACAAAGGGATTAATTAAAAAGATAAGTATTAAAATGAAAATGAAACTATAAAATTTTTATTGGTTGATGAAATTTCAACCCCATACAACCTTATATTCAAATACCTATCCATTTCGAATCATTTTTCAGATAATGATTTTATTATAATTTAATATTTTAAGAACTTTCAAAGGTAATTCTCACCAAAATTTTAAAAAGGCTCCCCTATATTCTCTAATCTACACAACTTTGAGCCATATATCTTAACCATACCATGCCAAGATCCATTATTAACTTTCTTAGACACATTCAATATGTTTTGGTCTTCTAAAAATACAGAAACTTGGATCCTTAAGAGGTGATATAAAGGATTTCATTCAAATAAGAGGAGGTTTGAACACCTATGAAAGAAGTCATACTTGGGCTAAGGGATTTTCATCTCATTTTTAATTCTGTGAGACACATGGAATTTTCACTGCTAGTTTATTTTATTTGGTGAATATAATTCCCATGTATTTATTTTATGATTCTTATTTTGAATTTCATGGGAATTTACACATCCATCTAAGGTTCTTTCTTTAATGGGTATTACGATTAAAATGTTACCAAAATAGCTAGGGTTTTATGTTACAAACTCATTATTTATAAGACTTATTTATTATTAAGTTTCCAAATGATGAAATCTTATGATCTACCCTTAATAAAATCATGAATTTTCTTATCCTTTGGTTATTTTTAAAAATTTCATGTTCACATACCCTTATGATCATATTATTATTATGTGATCATTGATGTATCCATTGTTTACCCTTATCAGGCATCTGAGTTTACACTTTATTATGTTTTCCTTCTCCTTGATTTGAAATATATTTTTAAGTATGGTGTTTATAATAAGTGTGAAATATTTAAAGGATTATGTGGGAGATGATGTAGATATTTTATAAATCAGTTAGATATGTATCAAATATTCAAAAGGCCTGAGAAATGTATGATTCAAGTGTAGATTATTATGTTATGTAATAAATATTCATCTAAAAAATATGCAATGTATTTTTATGAAAATTATGGTTCTCTAAAGTAGGTATAAGAAAAATGTTTATTTATTCTTTGGAAAATAGGATGAGAAAACATTAGTGAGAAACCTTAGGATTATACTAAGTATAAGAGAACATCATAAGGAGTGAGGTTTTCATTTCAAAACATACCTATCTAGATACTACAAGTGGACACAGTTTTAGTAAAGATTCTTTTTGGGGTAATAACCCCAAAAATAGTTTTTTTATTATATATCTTCCATAATTCTGGCGCATGATGAGTATTCACTTTTTCCACACCTCATTTGACACCCTCAGGGGATATTATTGGATAACTCACATTTTATTTATGAACCATTCACTACTACAAATACCGCTTTTATCAGTGCTAAAAATGGACTTTAACAGCGCTAGAAAAGCACTGTTAAAGCCGACATAGATAAAGGGGGGAGGTCCCCTTTATTAGTGCTTTTTTTAGCACTGATAAAAGTTTAAAAAAAATTATTTTTTTTTAAAAAATCCTAGAAATCTCAGGGGGGGGGATTTTTACAGCGCTTGAGCCCCCCCCTTTATCAGCGCCTTCCCGCACTCCAGCGCCCCCACGCACCCCCACACACCCTTTATCAGTGCTATCCACCACCCATTATCAGCTCTAGCACCCATATTCCCCCATGCACGCGCGATCCTACCTCCACCATGTTTTGAACTCGAGACCTCCCCCCTGCACGCCTAAGCCCTTACCACTACTCTATTTTGACTTGTTTTCCGTTTCATGATATCTCTATTTATATATATATATATATATATTTAGTTATATTTATTTTTATAGTAATATATATTTATATTAATATATATATATAGTTATATTAATATATATATAGGTATATGAATATATATATTTATAGTGATATTAATATATATATATTTATAGTTATATTAATATATATATGTAGTTATATTAATATATATATATAGTTAGATTAATATATAGGTATATAAATATTCATATATTTGTATTTTAAATAAAACGGATATTAGTTATTATTTAGATAAAGCTAATATATTTTATATGTAAATATATTTTATTATTTATATTTATAATTAAATTTTTATGTGTGAATATATAAAAAATATGTATATATTGTTATATATTTGATTATAAATAGCAGTGCATTATAAAAAAAATAAAATTTCAAAAACATAATATCAATATGAATGTAATACCTTGGAATAAATTCAGTCCCCACCAAAAAAGCCAATAATACCCCCCTTAAATGAGGCTGAAAATCCACAAAATGTTAAAAAATTGGGGTACCATGATTAAAAATCAGTTTTGGAGGCCCTATGGGCCTATTTTTGCCTCAAAAAAACCTTGAACAATGTCCCCCATATTTATATGGGTGTAGATATCGTTAGAGGCTTTGATTTGATATGCAGTAGAGCTCAAACGGACACCCGGATCAAAAGTTATGGCCGTTTGAAGTTCGAGTTGCGTTTTCAACATATTTTGGATCTTTTTTTAATTTTTTTAGTCTTCAAATTGTTATTAAATGACTATTACTCCGTAATAATTAGAAAATTATTAATTAATTTTTTTTTAATTTTTTTATAAGCCATTTTCACTAAATATCTTAAATATTAAGTCTATTAAGTGTAAATGTATATTTATACTTATCTAAAATATATTTAAAAATTATATATTATATTTATATCAATATAACTATATTTATATATTTATATATTTATATATTTATATATTTATATATTATTTTTAATTTTTTTTGAAATCGACCCTTTATTAGCGCTTTTAAAAAAGTGCTGATAAAGGCCCCCCCTTTATCAGTGCTACTAAAAAAGCGTTGATAAAGGTACCCCCCTTTATCAGCACTTTTTTGTTAGCGCTGATAAAGGTTGGTGGCAGGAAAAACTATTTTTGTGGAAGTGATTATAAAGGATTTGAATAGATAATGACCATGGATGACCTGCGTTAAACCTAAGGTGTCACGATTTAGACATCCTATAAAATATTTACATAACTATAATATTGATCAATCTAATTAACAATGTCCTAGGGCCATTCTATCCATTTTGGGTTTACTAATGGATTGAAGATAGCATGTTAAAATTGTATTGGTTATAGGTATGATAAAATATTAAAGTACTATATTTGATCACAGTTATATGAATTCATGTATGTATGTAAAAATATTAATGAATGGTAATTAATATCCTCAATGATTAGATGTTGAGTTAAAAATGAAAACCCTTAATGGTATGATGATCACATCACAAATCTTTGATTATTCTTCGATTAATTTTTGTGGGACACTTATTCTCACAAATATTGTTATTCTCCCTATGGATTAATATGATGTTATCTTACACATGGATTTACATTATCTATATAAACCCCACATCAATTTAATATAAATAGATGTCATGTTTGATCTTTTGAACCAAATTATGGTAATCTATCGATAGGAAAATAAATATGAACTTGCAATGGAAATTTCATCCATTGTATGGGTCTTGATTCGAACAAAAAATGGGTGTTTATCTCAGATGGTTGGGGAGGAAATCAAAATTGATGATATGCCTATTGTGTGGGATTTTTTTGATGTATTTCCATAATATATTCCAAGTCTTCCACTAAATCATGAATTTGAGTTCTTAATAAAATGAATATATACTGCTACATCTATTTTAAATACTTTATATAGAATTTCCATGATTGAGTTATATGAATTGAAGAAGAAACTAGTGGAGAAACTTGATAAGGGATTTATTCATCCAAGTGTATCACTGTTGTGTGGAACCATCCTTTTTATGAAGAATAATGATGGATCAATGTGATTCTAAATTGACTATCATAAACTTAACAAGATCAAAATCAAGAACAAGTACCATATACCTCATATTGATGATTTTTTTTATCAATTATGCATATCTCAACACATTTTATAAGATTGATATTCATTATAGATATCATCAATTGATGGTCAAGAATGAGGATATACTAAAAATAGTCTTTCGTAAAAGGTATGGACAATATGAATTTAATGTGATTATATTTGGTCTTATTAATTTCCCATGTATCTTAATAAATTTAATGAATAAAGTATTTAGATATTACCAATATAATTGTGTAGTAGTCTTTATATATGATATTATTATATATTATATCATAAATTAAGTGAAATAAGATCATTTAAGAATTGTGATAAAGACCCTATGGAAGGATAAGTTGCATTACAAATTTACAAAGTGTGAATTTTGGCTACAAAGCATTACATTTTTGTGTCATATAATCTCAATAGAGAGTATGTTAGTTGATCCTTCAAAGATTAATTTTTTGAACATTGGCCTAGATCAACCACTGTGAATTTTGTTTTTTGTTAACTTGTTTTGGATGGATTTCATCAGTGCTTTGTAGAAACTTTCTCATGATTATCTAATCCACTCACCATGTTAACTCTGAAGGGAGCCAAGTTCCTTTGGACACTTGAATGTGATAGAATTTTCAAGGAAAAAATTGAAGGTTAGTTAGTACACTTATTATTGCACTACCAAATAGTGATGAGGGGATAAGGATTCGTTATCATGTAGAATGATATGGAGATATCTTACAATTCATGCCAATTGAAGGATTGTGCGAAAAGTTACCCAACTAATGATTTAGAGCTTATTGTGGTAATTTTTTGCATTAATATATATAAAGGAATTATATTTATGGATAATGGTTTTTTATATATACAGATCAAAAATCATAAAGTATATATTCACTTATAATGATCTGAGTATGAGCTATAGTAGTTGGGTGGAGCTGATTAGAGATTCTTACTACTCAATACATTATCAACCAGGGAAATTGAACATGGTGGAAGATGCTTTGAGTTGAAAGGATCATGCTAGCTTATCTCTATTTAGGATCCCACAAGATAAAATATTTTTGGAAATGAAAAGGATATATCTTGAAATATTGAAGGAAGGGGATAAATATTTTCTTTCTCAAATGAGTATTTAACCATCTATCCAAGTGAATATTAAAGAGCCATAAAGGGATGATATAGATCTAAAAAATAATGTGAGAAATTTTATTGAGTTTAACCTTGATTTTGATGAAATGAAAAGGTTTAAGAACCATGTATGTCTTATATCTATACCATATTTTATGGTGCTATTAGAGGAGGGGTATATTTATTCATTATATATTCATTCTGGAAGTGTGAAGATGTATAGAAGTTTCAAAGAGTATTCATAGTGGGATATCATAAAGAGATATATCTTTGAGTATGTATCTTGGTTCTCAGTATGTCATCAATTTAAGGATAAGATATATATTTCTAAGGGAATGTTGAAAACATTACCCATACGAAAGTGCAGATGAGAAAAAATCACTATGGATTTTGTTATCAACCTCCCCAAAACCCTAAATGGGCTCAATTCTATTTGGGTTTTAATCAATCACCATAAAAACTCATAAAACTTTATTGCTATTTGATAATATTTCTCTCATGAAAAAATTTATTGAATTTATATTAATAAATATGTATTTTTTTATTGAGTACCACATTATATTGTATCTAATCAGTATCTGAGGGATATCTTGAAGTTATGGTGAAGCCTTCGGTAGGCTCTGGATACAAAGTTGAATTTAAGTATGAGGTATCATCCTCAGGAATTTATTCAGTCTAAAAGAACCATTCAACCCCTATAATATATATTTATATCTTATTAAATGGAATTCATAGGTCATTGGGAACAATAACTTCCTCTAGCTGAGTTTTAATACAATAATAGTTTTCCATCGAGTATTTAAATGACTCTTATGAATCCCTATATTGAAATATGTGTATAACTCCACAACAATAGGTTAATTTTAAATAGATAATTCTAATTGGGACCGGTCTATCTAATTAAATGATAGAGGAAGTTAGATCTATTTAGCATCACATCAAGGTTTCTCATAGTCAACAAAAAGTTATGTTGACAATAATCAGTGCGATATGGAATTTTAAGTTGGTGAGAATATTTTTCTATGAATTTATCCATAGAATAAGGTTAAGAGATTCATAAATAAGGGGACAATTAAAACTATTTAAATTGTCCCATTTTAGATTCTTGATAAGGTGGGGATGCTATTATATTACTTGTCACTTTCCCTAAACTTATCTCAAGTTGACCACGTGTTTCATGTATCTATCTTGAGGATGTATATAACTAATCATTACATATAATAAACTTAAAGGTCGTACCATTTGAAAAACATATCCCTTATGAGGAACAACCATTGGAGATTCTAGATCATATAGAAAAAGTTTTACAAAACATGACCAATCACCTGGTAAATGTTTTGTGAAGAAAACCACCAATTTAAGGAAGCTACATGGGTACCTAAGGCTATAAAGAGGTATAGGTTTCCATAGTTATTTTTATTAGAGTAATATAATTTAAATGTATAAAATTACCTTTAATGGTGGTAAAATATAAAACCTTGAGATATTATGAATTTCTTTTCAAATTAAATTATTTTATTTGATAGCTTTCATTATACGCAAAAAAACCTCTATATACTATTAAAATATTATTATTTAATATAATAGTTATCCCCTATCCATTTTATTGGTGGGTATGAATAATATTAAATAACTTATTTTTTTTTCAACACATGTATAAAATGAATTCATTAGATATCAATTAATTAGAAATTAAAATAAAAAATCATTTGAAAATAAAAGATATTTTTTCCTAAAAATTATTACTATCCATGAAATGTTTTTTTCCTTAATAAATATATTATTAATTATTTTTTAATTATTTTAATAACATATATATATTTTATGTTTGATAAAATTATTTAACATTAATTGAATATTTTTACTATGCATGATATAATAATGAATTCAATTTTCTTCTTAAAAATTGTGTTATTCTAAATGCTTTTTTCATCATGGTTTGCGTAGTTATTTTAAAATTTATTTCTTCTACTAGTGGATAAATTAGATTAAATGGTTTATATATTTGTAATCACGAGGTTAAAAATTTGTAAATATGACCCTTTAACTTTTAGGCATTATGAATAGTAACTGTGGTAAAATTTATCACCTAAGTAAATGCTAAATTAGGTTAATCTAGGTTAACATTAAGTGATAAGGCCACACTTTTTCATTTTAATTATTATTGGATTAATTTAATTCTAACCATTCCATTTTGGGATCCATATTTATTTTTTAATGGATACATTTCCATGAAAATGATCTATATGATATTTAAAGCAATGATTGTTACAAAGTATCACCCTATTAATATGAAATATCTATTATGATTCCACATAAGGAAAAAATAAAGTTACGAATGAATATAAATTTATATTTTGAGAATAATGAAATTATTTTTCTAATGTAAATTTATTTATAATTTATTAGTTATTATATAATTACCTTAAATTCTTATGAAATGTCGATGTAGTAATTTTTCAATTAATAATGAAATAAAATAAATGATTTTAAAAATATTAAAGTTAAAATAATTTTAATGATGTATAGTGTTCCATGATGTTTTAGATAAATATAACATATTATAAGTCTTTAAAATGATTATACTTGAATTTTAACTTTTCCTTTATGTCTTTTTTTGTCAAATTAGATGAATAGTGTAAAAATGGACATTGATGATATTTTATAACAAATAATATTTTATTAAAAGATTTAAAATTAATAAAAATATTATATTTGTCCATTTTAATGGAATAGAGTTTGTAATATCATTCATGGCCTGTTTATAAGTTACTATTCCATTTATGGTAACGTTCTTAACTCTTTATGGTTAAATAGTTTTTACTAGTGCTATGTTCAAAAATAATTAACAAAGGGATTAATGAAAAATACAACGTTTAAATGAAACTTAAACCTATCCAAATGTTATTGATTGGTGGGATTTAAACCCCATAAAACCATATCATATAACCATTATCCATTTGGAATCATTTGGCTATAGAATTGTGTTGTTATAGGTTAATTTTCTAAGGAATTACAAAAGTGCACCTCACCTCAATTATAAAAGGGTGCCCATCCTTTCTTTTGTTTACACTACATTGAGACATATATCCCAACCACCCCCTACCAAAATAACTTAAAAACATTGGTATCCATACTATAAATATTTTGGATTTCTAAAAGGCCAACCCTAGTATCCTTAAAAGGATATATAATGAAGTTTTTTTATAGAAGAGTTGGTTTGAACATATATGAAAGAACTTAGACATGAGGTAAGGTATTTACATCTCAATTTTACTTTTCAAGGACACATGAAATATTCACTACTTATCTATTTTATTTTTTCTATATAACTCCCATTAATGTATTTTATAATTATTCTTATGAAAGGTATGGGGATTTACATATCCATCTAAGGTTCTTTATTTCATGGGGATTACAATTCAAGTCATAAAAAAGTAGTAAGTGTTTTATGTTACAATATAATTATATAATAGGATTTTTTATGATTAATTTTCCAAATGATGAAATATTATGATATTCCTCTCATGAAACTCATGAATTTTCCTCTCCTAAACTTGTTTATATAAAATATTATTTCGTTTCATTTAAATCTCTTTATGTACTCAAGATACTGAAAGAATAATTTTAATGAAAACTTACTTCATCTCTATATGTGATAAAAAATACCCTATCTTCTAGGTTGATATTTTTAAAAATATTTTCAAGATTTTTTTATAATATTCTATAATAATCTTTTTCGATGGTGTTGGTGGAATTTATATCTCTATGAATATAGTTTATATGTTAATGATGAGGGATGTATGACATGTTCTATGTACACACCACAATTCTTTATCTACTTGTTTTTTTGATAATAATTGCACCATGAGTTTATTTAGAAATGGAATGTAAAAATTTTCAAGAGGGTTGATGTTATATGTGTGAGGTAGAATGATTTAAACTGTTTGCATGACTGATATAAAGGTTTTTTGTGAAGTGAAAAATGATGTTGTGAGGAGAACCTTTCTAGATTCGTGGTATAGGAAATCACTATGCATGATCCAAAGACCATTAAAACATATGAATACATTTTAGAAATCCATTTCAGATAGGTTAGGTGTTTCAGGTCTTACACTATTTTTTTATTCAATGAGTCACACTAGTGAGGGAAAATATTGAGGTTATGTGTTAAAACTTTTAGACAACTCATTGAATGTTGAGTAAGGGAAATTAGTTTCTATAGGTACTCTAGATTCTATACATATCACTATTATGGGGGAGGTAGATGTTTTTTGGTTCAAGTATTCTTTATTAGGATAGTTTATATTTTTGTATGATGAATAATTCAACTTTTTTATTTCTTTTTCAAGGATATTTATAAGGTTTCTATTAGAGTTTCAAAAGGTTGTTTTCATATTTTTTATAGAGGGAAAAGGTTGGTATAATTCAAATGTTGGAGTTAGTTCCCTAAAACCAAGTACTCTTTACTTTATATTTAATGTACATTCATGTATTTTAATATTAATAATAATAAATATACTATCAAATATTTATTTTTCATATGTGTAACATTAATGTGATATGGTCCTAGAATATCTATCACATTGAAAAGGTTATAGTTGCTACTCATTATTATTTGAAATTTAATGTTTGTTAATTATATTATTAAATATTATTCAACAATCAGATGTCATTCTACGTGAGGAACATAGAATATTGGATGTAAAGTGTGAGTACTCATAATTGGATGAGAATTTATCTCATGAAAATTTCACTTGGAACACTACAAGCAGGAGATTATGAGAACAAACCTTTTTGTAATAATTCCACATGTTTATGTGTCATTGGATATTCATGTCTCGGCGTGTGAGTAACGATCCTTAATCTTTAATAATATTACTAATATATATCATGTCTGAGATACATTGATGTATTGTTATAAACAACGATGGCATAAGTTTCTAGTGAAGTTGGGTGTGTTGGGTCCATCACGAATGATATGTTATTAATAAAAATTTTGAGAAAGGATTTTCCCTTCAATTTTTATATTAATTGACATCTCATCCATTTGATTGGAATGAAAACATTCAACTAAATTCCATGTCCATGGTGTATTGACAAGTTCATTTGAAATAGACAAAGAAAGAAAAATCAAGCACCTTGGTTAATGACATGGGTGTGCAACCAACTTAATGTGATGTTGAGACAAATAGACTATATTATATAGTGAACATTTACATGTGGTTGTTGTCATTGTGACATATATTATTTACCTATAAGGTTCTTGAAATGTTTCTACATATTAATGTTTGAATTTAGGAAATACTACCTAATTCCAATGTGTAAGATTTCTAGAGGGTCACACAAAATGTTTTTTCATTGATCTCAGTTAAATATTATTTATATTTAACATTTAGAATAAATATTATTCTCTAGATAGAGAAGTAATATTTATCAAGAATTTATTGATAAAAAATATGAAATAAATATTTATTCACAATGTAAATTTTTAATCATGTGAATATATAATATTTATTTATCTAATTTTATTCATATGGTACTAAAAATTATTTATTTATAAAGTATTTATTTAAATAACAAGATATTAATAAAAATATTTTATTTTATAGGTTGTGAATATATTATTTATTTATTCAATTAAAAAATTTAATTAAATTTTTATTCAATAAATAAATAAATGTAAAGGAGAAAAATTAGACCCAATTACTGATCTAGTGATAAATATTTATTTATTAGATTTTAAAATAATATTTATTATTGTGTGGTTTAGCGCATGCCATCAAATAAAATAATAATAATATTTTACATAAAATGTGGTTCATTATGGATTTAATATATTTTTAAGGACCTTTGTGTAATTAATTAAATATATTAAACCCTAACTGTGGGTCTATAAATAAGCTTCAATGACAATTGTGAGTGTTTGGTCATTTTGCACAATATTATACTCGCTAGAAAATTATCTCTCAATGAGGAGCACCTATAGGGGTTTCTCTCAAGCTTAAGAGATTGTAACATTCTCCTTACCATCCTATCAAGAAGAATAGATCAAGTGAAGATATTTTCATATTGAACAAATTTCATTAAAAATTAAGGGATAGATGCAAGATGATCGATGCCACTTCAAGAGTACCCGGAATACCACCAGAGACATTCTGAGATCAAAGGACCATGCGTAGAGTACCACTAGAGGGGATTTACTTTAGAGACCCAATAATGCAATAAAAATCAAAAAAAATTATACTTATAATATCAACACACACATCAAAGAAAGAACTCAAGATAGATGAATTTCAGTTTTTTATTAAATTAATTATAATTTAATATGAAAATAATCTTCTCTCTTGTTTTCGATGATTTTTTTTCAATATCTTTTAGATTTATTTTTGTTTTTCATGACATTAATCTCCATGTAAATTGTATATTATCCATTGAATCCAATAAAATATGAGTTTTCCATGGGCCTAATAGTTTCTTTGGCTATATTCGGAACCTTCATGTGGTATTAGAGTAGTCATGTTCAATTTAATGTTTTCATTTACTATCGATAATTTATATGTTTAAAAGTTAATTTTCATTTCAATAAATTGATTATTTTAATTTGATTATCAAAATATTTTCTTCCTCCTTTTTATTTATCTCCAATATCGACCATATTCAGTTAATAATTAATGAAGAACATATGAATTACCCATCTAGAGATGTTAGAGATTTATCCCGAATAGTAAAGGATTACACGACATGTATACAAAAGGTACATCACCTGCATCCCAATAAATTTCACTACAATGAACTATGGGTTCCATGGGTCTTCATGAAATAATAAAATATATATGTATTAAATACACTATGTGTGTTTACTAGAATATGATGGAACATGACATGTTGAACTACACATTGTGTAACTGGGTTAATAGTTAAGGATCATGGTCATTCCATGAGTTTTTTTATTTCTATCTGATAAATGATTTATTTTATGGATATATGACCAGGATAGCATAAATAATTAGGTCAATGTTCTTATATGAAATTAAATTAAAAGGAGTGTGTGTAAATATTTTATTGGAATATGTTTAGTCACTAAAATAAAATCCACATAATATTAATAAGGCATGTAAAAGGATAAAATATGAAAATTAATTTATAATAAATAAAAATACCTCAATCATATTTTATATCAGACTAATCCTTCCCTTACATGAATTAGAATGCAACAATAAAACTAAGTGTTTTGATGGACATAGTCTAGAAAATTAATTTTAATAGGGATTTATTATGGGGGTTTTATGTTGATTTAACCAAACTTTTATTGAATTTAATATCCATTATCTATTCAATACCAAATTGAGGAAAGTTTGGAGGAAATCAAAGTCATTATTTCAGGATTGGGGATTCCACTCAATGGAACATCGCACTATAAGCTCGCTGTTGGAAAGAAAACCAACCTAAATATCTTATTATGGTTTTATGTTCATAGTATAGATCATATGAAGAGAACTATAGATCATTTACAATGGAATTTCTATGTTACGGGACATTCTAAATTCAATGGTGAGTCACATTGAGACCTGATAAAATAGTGGGACACCTAATAAAATAATTTAATTATTTTGTCTCACTCATTTTGGTCATCATGTAAGTGCTATTATATCTATTTTAATTATTTTAATAAAAATGGAATGTGAAACCATAAAAATTTACTATTACCATTCCTTAAACTCAGGGCATGTCCTCACAAGAACAAATCTCACAGAGTGGCATAAATGTTTTATACTACTTTACTATCCAATAATTTGTACTATGTGTTGGAATATTTATTCTTGATATGATACTATAGTATTCCTATGATGGTGATAATGATGTATATGTGGGATTCATAGAGGGGACCTCTTATATTTGTTTCATCATACTATTAGCGATATATATAGAGTTTATAATTCAATATAAATACAAGAATTATTACACAATTAATTATCATGTACTTGACTTCAAAAGACAAAATGAGAGACTTTATTCAAATTAGATTACTAGTACACATCATTAGGGTAAACTGGATGAAGGAAAAATAGCTACATATCACATATTCAAATATATTAGAGTAAAATTATATGTTAGTAATATTGGGATTTTATTTGGATAAAAAATTATCCATTAATCACATTTTATCATCCTCACACCCAAAGTTATCCTTATTCATCCAATATAAGAAGAAAAATATGGATAAATCACTAAAAAAATAATTTTACACTATTTCACCATATAGATAATGTTTTTATGGAACATGTTGCCTCATTACTTATTAAATAATGGACTAGGTCAAAAGGACTATAAAAAAATTGCAGTTAATTGTTCATTTACGATGTCCTTCAAAGTGAAAAAATATCAAAGGATAATGAAGTGAACATGATAATATTTTCTTTTCATGTGGTAAGAAAGGTCTTTGAAATAATTATTGAAACGAATTGAAGAAGAAGAATCAATTATAAGACTCAAATTCAAATATATTATTTCTTAAACATAATTTTTTAGAGTTACTTCTTAGGTATATGTTTTTAGATATATATATATGTATTTAAGATACAGGAAATAATTTAGAATAGAAATATAGCAATAAGTGAGTTTTATTCTCAAAGGAACTTAATAAGGGACATTCCTAGATCAATAATGAGAAGCAGACAACATTGGGATTTCATAGTGAAATGATTCAAGTCAAACTTTGGTTTTTCATTGAGTATTACCAAAAAAATTATCTCAATGTATATTTTAGGAAAAATTAGATATTAGTTCATAATAGAAATATGTATTTTTATGGTATTTCATACCCAAGTAATAGTTTATTAATTTTAGAGTCATAAATATACAACCAATAATAAATGATGAATAATATAATACTTAGTTACATGATGGTATCAAGATAATTCTTGTTTCAAGAGAAACTGATAGAACATGATTTTATTATATCCACATAAGTGTTTTAGTCTATATTGAGAAAGGATACTCAGTATACTAATGAACTATATATCATGTTTTAGATAAAGAAACCTTTAGAAATAAAGTATGCCACATAGGTTTTTGAGTTAGTTGAACAAGTCCACTTAAATTATTTTTATGATATAGATGAATTTATATATATCATGAGATTCATTTTTATAAATTTTAGAAAATATCAATGAATTAAATGAGTTAACTTGGTAAATATAAAGGTTCCTAGGAGTTTTCTTATCATAGAATATATTATAAAAGTAATCATTGATCATTTATATGTGGAGTAAAGGTATTCCCAAACTGACATTTCCTTATATTCATCAATATAACAATAAAATTAACATCAATGATGAAACTTTTATGTATTATAAGTCTTATATATTTTCTAATAAGAATTTGTTTTCAAATATAAGTGAAAACAATGAACCATATGCAAACTGTACTAATTAACGGATATTATAATTTTGAGGTGTTAAGAATATATTAGCTTACAACCTTAATTGTCTATTTATTTTTTTAAATAAAAACATTATTCTCTATAAATCGACATAAAAAAATAGTGTATCTTACTAAATAATCTTATATCCACTAAGAATATTGAAATTTATTCAAGCACTATCTATGTTTATATAATGGAAACCTATCTATTTAAGAATAGTCATAAGAGAATTAACTTTTATTTGTTAATTATCTGGATGCACATGAGTTATAATTGGATTTATAGATTCCACTATACATAGTGGGAGGAGTTTTTCTAGATACATATAATACATAATAATTTATAAGAAAATAGGAGGTTTTATGGTGGGTGATATATACATTATTATTTCATGATAATGATTCTTATAAATAATCAATAAATGGAAACATTATAATATCGAAAAGTATGTATAAATTCCATAATGGATTCCATGTATCAAGATTCTAGGACTGAAAATTTATGTGTTTTTAATTCATTAATTTTTGGTGATTATTTAAGGGAAACAAGACATGGATGGTACAATCTAGTTCCAATTAAGCATGATTGATAATTTAAAAGTTTATTTTATGAAAAAACCTATGAAAAATCATTCTAGAATTTTTTTTAAAATATACTTCTCAAATAATACTTCTATGATCATTATATTAGGTTATTGATTTTCAAAGACACCAAATTTCTAGGAAATCATAGAGAATATATTTATATGACACAAACTAAAGGATACCTTACAATATATATCTATATGACGTAACAAGAAAGTGTGGATAAAATGAATAAATTCCATGTAGATATGAAAATTAAATAAATAAATTTATAGACAAATCTTCTGTAGTGATCATAGAATATTCATTTTGAAATAGAGGACTTTAATTTGTATCTAATAGTTTAATCAAAATTCTTTAGTTTTCAAGGTAGATAAATTGATAACATAATGAAAAACTCTTATGTCTTACCAGTTTTTAAATCAATGTAATGAATTTATCCAAGAATAAATTAAAGTAAAACTAATTTCTAGGGAGAGATATCCATAAAATAGATCTATGGTTTGCTGCATCTATCATAGTACATATATTAGCAATGTATTGGAAAATAAAATTTAGAAAAACTCAAGAATTAATTTTTGGATACATATAATCCGTATTATATGCATGGTAATAATAAATATTTATTGAGATAAAATAATATTACATGATTAAGTGATAGAAATTTATCTCAAATGCTTTGATATGTACTTATTTTTGATATTATTGTTACATGATGCATAATGGGTCAGTAACTAAAAAATCAAACATAATTGAACTGAATTTCAATTATAAATACCTGATAGAAAAATTTGTTCTATATGAGTATCTAGAGTATAAAAAAAATAAAAAAAGTGATTAAGGTAATTGAAAACTTACCTTCATGTTTTCAATTAGATCTAATATTACAGTAATGATATAGTAATATGAAATAAAAATTGATTATAGCTAGTGGTTTCTATATATACAATATCATAGTACAATGAATCTTTAAAAGTGGTTTACCAATGTCCTATTCAAATTTTGGGTTATACCAAAATTAAGATTTTTATCATTATTATGATAATATTTAACTATATGATTAGTCAAGATATCTAGTTTTTCACAGGGAAATATGAGGTGGAAACTTTTTAATATCATTACTTGGGTGATTTTCTAAATAATGTAAAGTTGTTGTAAACCAAATATCTATAGTCATATGTGGAAAAAATAGCATGATCCATTTGATGACTTGGTAGGTCTAACAGTTATAACTATACTCAGTAAAATCATGTATAAAAAATTACAACTAACAGACTAATTTTTTATGTAGTTGGATCTACTATGCATGGGAGTCTATTGGAGTTGGTTCCCTAAAACCAATCACTTTGTACTTTAAAATATATGTATTTTAATATTACCAAATACATTATCACGTATTGATTTTACTTTAATGTAACATTAATATAATAATTTCCTGGAATATATGTCTCACTAAAATGGTCATAGTTGTTCCCTGTTATGATGAGAACCTTGAAGTACTGTGATGATATTATAAAATATTTTTCTACAATCGGATAAAATTATATGATAGTTCACATAACTTGTACACAATTAGGTTTAGGTACTCATAGGTGGATGAAGATTCATCTCATGAAGTTCGTACAAGGTAATCTTCAAGATGGGAGATTATAAGAACATATCTGCAAGTAGAGATTCCACATGTTTACACATCATTGGATGTTCTTGTTTGTGAGAGTGTCTAATGATCCTTAAACTTTAATATTATTATTAATACATATCACTAATTTCATAATGAATTTACATAAATCATGATGACACATATTCAAAGGGAAGTTGGGCGTGTTAGGTGCATCACATATGATATGTCACAAATGAATAAGTCAAGAAAGGATTTGTCCCTTCTATATTTATGGGACTTGATATCTCAACCGTTTTAATAAAATGAAATCTTCAAATTAAATTCAATGGTCATGATGTATTGACAACTTCATTTCATATAGTCAATGAAAAATGTATTAATCACATAGGTTGATGACATGAGTGTGAAACCGGCTTAATGAGATAATAATACAAAGGGATTATATTTCACAGTGATAATTCTTAAGTGATTGGTGCCATTTTGATCTATCTTATTACTCTATGGGTGTCTTGGAAAGTTTCCAGGCAATAATCTTGCACTTTAGGCAAGACCACCTAATTCCACTAAGGAGGTGGCCTAGATGGTCACACATAAGGTCTTTCCATTGATATCATTTAAATATTATTTATATTTAATGTTTATTATAAATATTATACACTATACTGAGAAGTAATATTTATCCTGAATTTATAAATTGTGGATATTAAATTAATATTTATTCACTATTTAATTATTAAATTCTATGAATATATAATATTTATTTATCTCTTTTTATTCACAAGGTAATAAACAATTATTTATTTATAAATGATCAATTTAATTATGAAAATATTAAAATAAATATTTTATTTTATAAACCACCAATATAATATTTATTTATTGAATGAATAATATTTAATTAAATATATATTCAATAAATAAATAGATTGTAAGGACGACAAGAGGAATGATTTAATATTTTTGGTGATAAATTTTTATTTACATGACTGTAGAATAATATTTATCATTGTGTTGTTCAAAGAACAATATTAAATAAAATATTATTATTATTATTTTATGTGGCATGAGGTTTTTTAAAGGTTTATTATATTATTAATTACAATTTTTTCAATTAATTCAGTATATTAAACCCCAACATTAGGTTTATTAATAGGCTGCTTTGAGAATTGTGAGAGTTTTTTAATTATGTGGAACATTCTCCCCCAAGAGAATTCTAAATCAAAGAAGAATATCTCTAGGTTATTCTCTCAAGCATGAGAGGATATCTCTTTCTCCTTACCCTCTCTCAAGATAGAGAGATCAAGAGATGATACTTCTAGAAGGAAGGGATCGTGTTAGTAGTAAAGGGGGAGAAACAAGACGATTGGTACCACCATGATAGTACCCATAATACCATCAGTGCCATTTAAATATTAAAGGACTATGTATGGATGATATTTAAAGGGGATCAGCTTTAGGTTCCCATCAATTTAATGAAAATAAAACTGAAATTGTTTTACATGATCCATACCTGGATCGAAGAAAGAACTAAAGACAATTTTTTTGTCATAATATTAAATTAATAATAAATTAGTATGAAAAAGATCATACCTTTTAGTTTAGGTGAAACAATATTTCAATATTATTTGAAAAAATTTCATAATCGTTGGGCTAATTTTTTGGACTCCCTTCGGACTGTGAATCATATTATTACTCATGTGTATCAGGAGGCAAATTCTGTGGCAGATGGATTGGCTAACAAAGGAATTGAAGATGCTGATTTCACATGGTATGACAATCTCCCTGTTGCTTTATCCTCCCTTTTGAAAAGGGATTCGAGAAAAACTCCTTTTTTTCAGATTTTGTAAGTTGATCTATTATTTTAATTTAGGGGCCTTGCTTTTTTGGGTAAGGTCTCAGATTATTCTAAAAAAATAGGCCAAATTAGAGCTTCCTCTATGTTAATAACCTTTATCAAACTAGTTTTTTTACAAATTAGTTTGTTTAAATTCATCCCCTTATTTTTTTGTTGAAGGGGGATATTGATAGGGTTAAGTCCAAATCCTTTTAAATATGGAGAGGTTTTGGGTTGTTAAGAACTCCATATGACATCACATGAGTTTTTAGAAAAGTGGTTTTTATTATCTGTTTCTTATCACATTTTTTAATTTTAAAATAAATAACATGTTACCTTTTTGGGTTTCATATTATATAAAATGAGACTATTGTTCCAAAAAAATATGTAGGTGACATATGTGAGCATACAACAACCATATGTAATGGAATGTGTTGGGAAGTGACTTTCTGGGTTGTGAAAATTATTATATAAATTAAGGCTTGAGGTCAAGATATTTGGGTTCTAGTTGGTCAACTTGTTGCTTCTCACATGTTCGATTCAATTATATGGGTATGCTACATGGTTATGGGATATTCATGTTGTTGTTTTCAGACTATTTCTTGATGAAAAGTTGATACATGATTGATTTAGTAATGGAGGATGGTTTGCAGTCAATTGTTAACTATAAAAATAGATGAGATATGGAGGTGAATTTATGTCCATGTTTTTTCAATCTAGTTCTTAAGTGGTATGGATCTAGAACACTTTTAGGGTTTTATTCAGGTTCATTTGTGGATTCGTAAGATGGAGGATATGAAGGATAGACTAGGTTTATACAATTGGTCAATGAAGATGATCAAGATTCTTGAAAGATAGAGATAGCTTGGTTTCAATGAATATGTTTTCATATATGTTACTACTCGTAGAATTTGAACTGGTCAAAAAGTGAACTAATTAAACCATTTCAATACATCTTGATGGTCAAGTAGATACTAAAGAGATGGAGTTAAGATTGATGCCTAAAATTGATTAAGTGGAATTAAATTATACTGAATAGAATCTAGAAAGAAGACCATATTCATGTTAAATTATACCTATTTTCCAGGAGCCTCTTTGATTAAGTGATTTAATTATTATCACATGACTGTCACCAAATTAATTATAAAGAATAATAAGAGGATTCCATGGGAACTGAACTAATTGTGAGGTATTTTAAACGCTATTTTATGATTTTAAAATAGGCATAGTGACTTGTGTAAATTCATTCCCATATCAGGATCATTTCCTAATGTCTTTATTTCACCATTTTGTTCTTGGATCTTCTTTATGACTAATTCTACATCCTTTGAAAATAATATGTTCTTTTGTGAGGTTCTAATTATTATTCATACTATGATGTTTTTCTCTTTTAGCTAATGTGATCTGTTACTCATGTTTTTTTCTTCAAGTGTTTCTAATTTATTTGTGGCTAGACCTATCCAAAATTTAGGTAATCTCTACCTAGAATTTATAATCTCTTCAAATATTATTATTGTTTTCTCTTGAAATTTTTCTTTCTAGATTATGATAATGATTATTTATTGATTTTTTTCCTTTTATCTATATGTTAATTATTCTTCTGTATAACTTTTCATATGATGTAATGAGACTAAAATATGGGTGGATTGTTTAAAAAAAATTATCCCCTATTTTAATTTCAATTTCCTGATTACAAGTCTTGAGCATTGTGATTTTAGATTGAATCGAGTTATTTAGTTATTATTTAATGATTATATAGGATATCTTTGTAATTGAATTCATTTACTATGATTTTAGTGATGGATTATCACTATTTATCATAGTGAGATGCATGGTTTATGATCATAGGTTTTACTTTATAAATAATTTTGGTGAGGGAATACTTATAAAGAAATGAAGGTGAGGTCAAATTGATAAATAAACTAGGTTAAGAAACTTTAATCAACTATGGTAATTCTAGGTCAATTTTGTTTAGTGTCCTACATTCATCCATATTCATATCATATTTGTATTTTTATATTACATCCCCATATTTTATAGTTTTTAATATTATTCTAGCTATATTTTAGTTCAATAAAAATAGAGACAATAGAAAAATAGTTTTAGTTAATATCCTCCTTATGACTGACGTAAGGTGTTTCCACTATTGTACATGATTAGGTAATGAATTAATATTGAGTATATTAAAAGTTACTAAGAAATTTTGAATCCATTTGGAAATTGTTTCTAGGATTATGATGCTCATTTTGATAATTTTATTAAGAAAACAAAAATATATATAGATCATTTCACTATGTCCTACTCACTAAAGCTAATGTTTTTTACTAATTTAAAGTTATATTTAAATAATATAGGAACTTTTTTTTATAACATTATATCTATAAATATTCTTATATGATGTGATACATAATCTTTGAATATGTTTCATTTATATTTAGTCATAAAAGGTTTATAAATATTTATTGTTATTAACTGTTATCCCACAGATTTAATTTTTTTTTCAGGTTTATAAAGAGCCTACCTTAGATGAAATATTGGAATGTTATTATATATTCATTATAGGTATTTATAATACTAGTTATAATGAGTATATTTTTATGTATTTCATTGTTTATACCAATTAAATAATGAAATTCAAGTTCCTTGATCCTTTGATCAAGGAGTTATATGAGGTTTCTTAAAATTTTCATGTGTGTTATGATAGTGTAGAAGAAGAAACAAACATTATATCATAATTGGAAGATGCCACTTAAACCATTCATGGAGATTTACTATTGGAGGTTGAGGACTTCATAGAGGAAGACACATGTCCTAGCCAAATTACCTTCATAACAAAGGCATTGCACAAGGTCTTGAATCTAGCTATTGATTAAAAGGGTATAAACACCCTTGTTTAAATTATCTAAATTAAATACTATAAATTTTATAATTCTATGAATTAGGAGATAATAAATATAAAAATAACCTTGTTTCACATTCTTTTTTTATTAAAACCCAATGGAGGTATAGATTGAAATCATGAAAGAATTACCAAATACCTTTGTGTTACATTCAGAGATATAATCTGATAGAAACATGGTTTATGGTGATTATTTGGGAGATAAATTTTTTTATTAGATAATAGGACTACTTTCATTCAATTTGAAAATTTATATTCTCTTAAATATTAAGTCTTAACACTCTTCTTTATTATCTTTCCTGAAAAATATGATACACCAAAATTGGTGAGAGTTGGATAGATCTCAGAGAAGGTTGATTTGATGTCCATTCCTAGGTAAGAACTCATATTTGTATTACAAAAACAAAAATAGATTTAAACTAATAAAAAAATAGATAATAATCAACTTTAAAATCAATTACATTGAATTTAATTAAATTTTAATTAAATTTGGATATTTTATAAAATTATTATTTTTTAAATTAGTAAATGGTTGAATGGTTATCAAGGATGGATGTATTTTGTATAACCATTGTAATTAAAAATAAATTGGAAATGAGGAAAAACATATTGAGTTTTCACTTGAGGAATTGTTTCCTAATTTTCACCATTAAAAGATTACCTGAATAATTTTGATTCAAAATCTACATATTTTTTATTTATTGAAAATGATAGCATGCCTGCTGAAATTAACATTGAACATGTAGAATGTGTCTCCTTTACTAAAAATTATTATAGGAAATATAATGTGACTGTTAAATAAATTGCTCCTATCATTTTAAATTAGGAATATTTAATTTTTAATTGAACTTAATTAATCAATTGGATAATGATTTTGAAAATGAATTTGGTTTTAAAAAATATATGTTACATGATAAATTGGATAAATTTGTTTCTTACTAATTATACGAATTTATAAATAGTTTTAAGATGGATTGATTGATATTGGTTGTGCTAAATTTTAAAATTTTCATAGTTTAAATTAGTGCCTTGTTAGTGTTAAAAACATTGAATTTGAAATTTATATTTTAACTAGAATTACATTTCAACCATTAGAAGATGAAGATGAATTATTTTTCAATGAAAAAATAGGTGTTAAATATTTTCCATAAGAACACAGTCACACTAATTTTTTAGACTAAATATTCAAGTTTTATGATACCAATAGTGTGTTTTGATGAAAACAATGATTTTCATGAAAAAATAATTAAGAATATGATTAAATTTTCTGAAAATGATATCAAAAAAATCATTTTTGAAACAAAAGAGTTAAGTGGGTCATATTTCTTGTATAAATTTTAAATATATTATTGTTTTCCTATAATAATCATGGAATATAACTATTTATATAGTGAGGTGTAAATATGTTTTTTGTTGTTCCCAATAGAAAATGGAGAAAAAGTCAAGATATAAGTGTGGATTAAATTTCCATTTGATCTTGCTAGATAATTGATCAAGATTCAAAAAATAAATATGGGCATCCCATGTGTATACAAAAGGTAATTTTCTATCAAAAATATTGTTGGGATTATGATTTTTCTTTAAGTAATTAGAATTTAACTCATCAGAAGTTCAAAGTCTGATAGTTCACTTTTCCTTTTTTTATAATAATGGTATCAGGAACCTTTAATATACATGTGTGTCTACCCGACCTTTGAAAACATAAAATGGATTATGTTGATACTGGTATTTGGGTGTCATGAAGATCTTACAAATTGGGTTATTTGAATCAATGGAAACCTTAAATTAATGATGAAGTCAACAGGTGGCTGAATACAAAATATCACGATTGTTGTTACCTATTTTACCGACAATATACCTCTATATAAAGAGGTCAAACCAATAGTTGTTGATAGCATTGTTCTATATTATGAAAATCTTAATTCTAAAATTCTTATATATATAATTTTTAAATCTTGTATTTTCAATAATACATAGAGTTGTCAGTGTTCTCCCATGGATTTTAGTTGAATGTTTGAACCACATAAAAATATTGTTCTTTCATTATTTTACCATTATTTGTATACATGTTTCCATGTTTATGTGTGTATGAGTGTGTTTGATATTTCTTTTGAGAATTGATTAGGATGCATATTTACTTCCTAATTCTGGTTCTTTATGACAGGAAGAGAATATTAGGTAGATAAAATTATGATGTGTTGAACTATCGATGCAAATAATTTTCTAATGAACCCAAAAATTAACCATATGGTGATTATATCATCTATTTAGGTGTATTCTTCCCTAGTAATTGGTATAAAATGGATATCTAGTTTGGTCACACTCAACAACTATGATAACCTTTTAACTTTCATTGGAGTCATATTGAACATTATTTGGTCATATTGTCATCATAAGATATGAAAACAAATGAAAGAAAGGTTTAGATAAGTCTGTTAAAAAAAAATAGATTATGGATTCGGGAAGATTTAGATATATAAATATCTCATTCAAAAGGACCAAAAACATTCATTGGGTGAGAAACACGAAAATATGGAGAATGGATAATGATAAAAGGATATAAAATTTTTATCCTTGGCGATGATGATGTTTTCACGAAATATGGACTTCAACATCTGAGAGAAGAATATCACAAAGGAACACATGGAAGCCCCATAGGGGTTATATGAAAAAAATGATATCCTTAACCAATGTATTACAAATGAGAGATTTGTTTAGCTTGAGGTTTTTAGAAGGATTGTTAGGGGAAGATCAGATGAATTATTTTAGCATTATCATAATTAGACTCAAATATGTGAAAATGAGTTTCATAGATAATGTGTGGGTTGTTCTATTACTTTTATCATTACTAAAATCATGATATGACATGGTTATAATGGTATAAAATACATGTGTAAAGTACAATATTATATTTTTGGATTTGTGGGATATGATATTCAATGAGGAGCTTAGGATAAGAGATATCTAAAGACCTTCAGAAAGTTCATTTAATACTAACAAAAGGGGACACTCACCTCATCAAAAAATCATCAAAAATTGAAATTAAATACCAGAGAAAAGATTCCTAGAAATTCAATTGGTCTTGGTTTTAACATTGGAAATTTTATTATGGGATTAAATATTTATATTCACTTTAGAAATAATGAGAGAGACACTAGAAATAAATCTTCTAGAAGTTTAAAATCTATTAACACAAAGGAAGATAATAGTGATCTAGTGATCACTCTTCACAATCTGATGGATTCATGGGTTGAAAACTATAGTGAATCCTTACACTCATTAAATTATAACATATGGATGACAATTTATGTATCTTCAACCTTTAAGGAAGTTCATCTGGAAGATGTTAAAGCTTTACAAGTGGTTGAAATGGGAGATGTAAATATACATATACAAATTGATAGTATTACTTTATTGAAATTATTGAGGCACATACCATATATTATGAGTATTCACATTTTAGTGTCTCAGTTTTATGATTATTTATTTGAAAATACTTGAAATTATAATGTATATAAAGTGACTCAAGGATCTATGGGTGTGGTGTGGAGATTAAAGGATAGGAACCTTTATCTGACTTGAGGTTTAGATGAGAGTGAAATGGACGCAATTCTAGCCTTCAAAAAATATGGAGGTATGACATTGCAGACTAGGTCACCTTAGTGAGAATAACAGAAAGGTTATAACAGGTAAGGGTACAACAACCCTACTTTTCTTACATTACTATTACATAATTTTAAATATAAATAATATAATAATGTTACAAAACCAGGATTAAAAGGTTTAGTGTATTATGAAAATTAGTTTCGTACATAACATTTACATAATAAATTATTAACATTATTTAATTCATTATTCTCTAGCTTCTTTTTTTCCCCCGTTTTCTCCTTATTACAAGTATTCACCATAGGATATACATCATAGAAAGGGTTGAGCTAAAATCCTAGTAAGAGGGTATATAAGAACATGGATCAATATAGCATGGGTGATGATAATAATCATCATCATAACATAAGCATGGGATTATCATCCTAATCATGAGAAGAAGCATTAGATAAAATCACGGAATGTGAAAATTCATAAAAACAAAATATCATGTCTTAGTGGTCAATACCACACATAGTTGTGAACAAAGATAACATCATGTTTAAGCATAACATATGTGAATAATCATAGAATCATAATTATAAACAAATATATCATCATTTTTAGTGAATATTTAACATTATATCATGAGATAAATCACATTACCCAATGCATTGAAGCATTATATAATTCCGGGTTCACCTTTCACATCATAACATTTACATAATCATGAATGGAACATAAAATGTATACCAATCTTAGACATAAAATAACCCATGGAATGAAAATGGGTTTCATTATAATTTCATAAGGTATAAATTTATAAATAATATTTTGGGTTCCAAAAATAAAAATAGAATAACATACTTTGTATAAGGATCATCAATATTGAGTGAAGAAGAAACAATCTCAATAGAAGTAAAAGATGTGTTTTTTAGAATGAAGAGTTATTTTGAAAAAATACTATAATTTTCCTTAAAACCATATTGGAAAAATGTATATCCAAAAAATAAATGGGGAGGAAAATAAATCATATTTAAGGAACATTAAAGGATCATTCATACTGAAAATGGAGTGAATGAGGGAAACCCCAAAGGAAGAGAGCTGGGTTTGAGAATCCCCTTACCTTAGGTCCAAATGATTTATTTACATTAATTTTTTGGATAATCAAATTTGATTCATTAATTAATAATCCACAACCTCTTATACACTTATTAAATTAATTATAATTTTATTAAGATCACTTATGACCATTATGATGAGTTATAGAGTTCAATTTCATTGTTTGAGAGTGTTCCGTTTCATGGTTTTCTTAATCGGTTCACTTGAATACATGTATGGAAGATTGTGTAAAATTAGGATAATTATAAAAAATTGAAATTATATGTTATTAACGAACATAAAAAAGTGTATTTATTCCAATATATTTTTTCTAGATATGATGATTATTCATTAGATAAAATTTAATGATACCTTTTTAGATTAATTTTAGCAGTGTTCGATCACAACAAACACGTTTCGTTTTTTTTGTTTAATATTATGTATATAAGTTAGTTCTAGAAAATAAAAATAGATTATAAAATAAATTTTAAAATATTTTTCATCCATTATAATAGTTTTATGACCAACTTTTAAGGAGGAAAAATAAAATTATAATGCATCATCTATGATGGAGGTAAATCGACACATCACGAACAATGATTTCATTTTTTTAGAATAAAATCAAGACGAATGGATGTTTGAGGATGGTTTATTCCATTAAATTAATTAAATTAATGTATATATAAGATATTGGAGTTACTTTTCCACTTGGGTAAGGGTATATGAGGAGATAATAATAAAATAAATTAAATTAAAGATAAATTAAAAGAAAATAAAACAGGGGTTTACCTCTTGAATTCTCCTCCTTGAGAACCTTCTTAGGGAAATTAGTTTTGGTATTTTGTTAAGAACACATGCTTCTGATTAAGACTAGGTTCTTAATACATAAAACATGGAATCATTATTTTATTTTCCATAGTGAGTTCCTTAAATCAATTAAATATTCTAAAACAACATCGAATTAATTGGAAAATTTATAAAATAAAGGGTTGATCTAGAAATTCCAGTAAGGGAATAAACATGATAAGTAATCATAACATGTGATTCATAAACTTAACATGTTATCATAAAATATAATGTGCGTAGTTAATAACATGTAATCATAATATAAAGAACATTTTATCATAAGATCGTGTAATCATAGTACATGTTTCAGTAATATAATACATGACTTCAGAATAAGTCAAGTCTAACTACCAAGACAATATCGCATGGTGAACAAAATCTTATAATATAAAAGCTTCACTCTCTAATCCCATGAAGTATCATGATACTAAAACATTACCCAATGAATTTGAGGGATATATAATTATAGGACCACCCATAAAATTCATTTCATGTAAATAAATATGTGTAATACATAATTATATTAATCATAAGGCATAAACATAATAATTACCCATATAAAGAAATGGGTTGCCTAATCTTGTCTCATAAAATAATCAAAATATATTTCTTAAATAAGTCAATTGATATATGTTCATAAGGAAAATATTATCCATAAAATAAGGGATAATGTTTTTGGTACACATGTGAGAGATATATATAGAATTTATAATCATTATATAACATTAAAGAGATATAAGTTGATTTATAGAGAGAGTTTTCATAACCTGAAGAAAATGGTGGGTTAGAAAGATACCTTACAGTGACTATACCATTGAGTTGGGGATTAATAAATGGAATCATTATTTTTATGAAATTTAAATCCACCTAAAGAAGTGGAATCATATTATAAAATAATAAAAATACATTACACACATAATATTAGAATATCAAAGACAATAGGAAAGTAATATGACACAATGAAAACAATTAAGTTATGAAATTTATTATATCTTGGTAATCTTCAAGAAAATTACAATGGATAAAATAATTAAAATTGTAACTAAAATTACCATGAAATTTATTTATTAGTTTTATTACAATAAAAAGTGGTAGTATGTACACTATATAAAATAAATTTGGTGAACAATAATAAAATATTCCATAATAAAGGGAAATTGAGACGAAATCCCATAGAAAGTTCATATCATTGAGGTGAGATTTAATCCGTGAGGTTATTATGTGTAAAAAATATATATCCATACAAATAAAAGTGTAGATAAAACATATATTAATCAAATTTAATTTTATATATAATCTTTAAATAATATAATCAATGAAGTTTATGTATAACCTAATGAATGGAAATTGAGTTAAGAAACCCCTTACCTCATGATTCCCTTTAAATGAGAACTATTTAATATCTTGTAGAGTGGTTTTAAAAAATTTATCAACTTATAAAAGAATAATATTAATAGTTAAAATATCATATATTTTCCCCATTATAACATCTTATCACCCGTCCATTAACAATATTTCATTATTACCATTGTTCGGGTGTTAATTATCCTATTTTCTCATACATGTTTTATCATGAATGTTCTGAATCTCGAACATAGGGTATAGTTACATATTATATATAATTATATTAATGTTATAAATATATTTTTTGTACTTTAGATTCATATTTATAATCATTATTGAATTTATAACATGGAGAAGTAATCACATCGCTTTATGGAGACGATAAGTTGTACGTACACATGAGTGATGTTTTCATTTGAGTAATAAGTTAAAGGGTAAAGAAGTGGATTTTATATTAATTTTTAACTATCAATATCATGTCATATATATAACATATATTTATTAAATTTATCCTTTATTACCTTTCATTAACAGCGTTAGTGAAAAAATGAATCATATCGCTTCGTGAGGCAGTAATCTGTCGTACACACGAACAACATTATCATTTATTCAACAGATGGTAAGGTAAGAGAGTATATGATATATTTATTTACCATAATGATTAATATTTCATTAGTATAATATATATACATAAAATTAATCCTTATTACATTATATGTAAATTGTATGTGAAAAACAAATCTCATCGCATCACAAGGCGGTAGTCCTCCGTACACATGAGTGATGTTATCATATTCCCTAAAAAAATTGAAGGTAAGAAGTTTTAGGTGATATAAAATTAAAAAAGTATAATTATATCATATATATAATATTTAAAAATTATATAAATAAGTAAATAAATCTATGATAAGTGATTATGGAAAACAAATTATGTCGGGTCGCGAGGTGGTAGTCCGTCGTACACACGATCAATAGTTTAGTTTCCCATTTGAGGGGGGATGATATTGTTGTAAGTAAGTACCTTAAATTAAAACAAATATTTTTATATGTAATATAATTATTATATTATATGATAATGGTTTAATAATATTTGAAGGATGTGGAAGAAGAAATAAAGTAATGTACTCGGTTAAGGACGTTACCCTATATTCATACAACTTCATTAGATTTTCACCAAAAGAATTTATAGGTTTTCAATTTAATAAAATAGGGGAATATAATATTAGGTTATGAAATTAATTATGATATTTGGAAAGTTATTTTATAAAATATAAGTTTTTTATGTGTGTCAATAATTAGAGATGGGTGGCCTTTTAAAAGTGGTGGAGAGGAAACACTTGGAATTTTTAAGAAGAAAGAATTACACAAAAATTTTATCATGCTAAATGGTTCCAACATGTACCATTTTATAAATTTAGAATCTATGAGGTCAAAATATCACCAGAAAAAAAGTAATTAGACATGTTTTAGGTTATTTTTAACCCTTTTATTTTCAGTTTAACACCCCAGTAATCCTATTTTTTAACTTAACCTCGGTAAATAATTTTTAATATTTTCACTATTCTTTATGGTCATAAATTAAGTTGGTCATATTAGATAATATAAATTTTTATGAATAAATATATGGAATACATTTATCAAATTTTTTTAACATAAGTGGAAGAGTTTAATTTAATATTAAACCCACAGATGTTTCAGAAAAATAGTTTAAAAAAAATGAATTTTTAAGGTAATTATGATATCATACTAACTATATGACAAGTATTCATAATTATATGAATTAAAATTAATATTTATATAAATTTAGTCTATAAATTTAATTTAAATAATTTCATATTAGGGGTTATTTTAGTTATTTAAAATGGATAAACATTATACCCTTTAAAATAGTTTTCAAAAAGAAGGTTTTTTAAAGCCTAAAAATAAAATTATAATAAAATATAGTATAAATATTATTTAAATATAAATAATTGATTAAATATAACTAAATAATACTTATTTTAATGTAAAATAAAATTTCAATAATAATGAGACTTAATTTATTAAAAATCGATGACTATTTTATAAAAATCGGTATTTTCACTATTCAATAGAAAAGTAACATTTTCCAAAAAAAAAATCAAAATTTCACCATAAGTTAATATCAATATTCTTATTTGAAAAATTTTATATTTTTTATTTGAGTAAATTTTCTAAAAGTGGTAGTACATAATTTTAAATTATGTGTTCCAAGTGTAACTAAATCACCTTTTAGAAAAATACAGTTTTTTAGAAAACATTTCTTTTTCTTTCATATGGTTCTTATTTTATTTATAATAAATATATAACCATTGAATTTAATTTACACTTGTTCAAAATATATAATTTTCATAATTAATTATGTTCTATTAATACCCTATAACATTACGTATAGTTTATAATGGTTATGTTTAAATAATAATATTTTAATAGAGCATTGTGTTTTGTTTATACCCGATCTTGCATGAAGTGAAAGCTATCAAAGAGATTGAATTTATTTAAAAATAAATATATGAATAATTATCAGGGTGCTAAATTTTTATCTAATCATGGTGTTTCATTTCATATAAACTAATAAACAAAATTTCATTTTTTTAAATCTCGTGGGTTACACTTCACACTATTGCACACTGAAGTACTTTCGTAATTTTTCTTGACTTTTCACATTGCCTCACTGTGATTCACATAATGTTTTTACTCCAAATTCATGAATACTAATTCTCAAAGTATTTATTTCATGAGTTTCTCTACACATCATGTACTGACCGATTATTCAATATCGAATTCATCTTTTTCACAAAGTTACTATACACGGAGCACTTCGACTTCATGAAACTAAACAATGTATAAAAAATTGTTCATGAAAATGTATAATTATGCATGGACTTAAAATAACAAAACAATCTCCTACAGACATAAAATTCTACATGGATCCTTTTTATTTCACAAATTCTCACTCCTTGAGAATCTCCTGTGAAAAAATAAATAATCTCCATTCACCATACCTCTATTTCTCACTCTCTATCTTTGGAATGCTCTCAATGAATGTTAAACATGTTTAAATAAATGGGGATGATAATGTGTATTTATAAATCCACTCCAAAACCCTATATCCACCATGATATATATATTCATTCATCTCCAATACCTCATCTCTAAATATGCACCCACCTACTTAGCTTAGGTTCAACTTAAAACATCGTGGCTAGTAGAAATCAACCGTCTACATTTTCAAAATGTAACTTCAATTTATAAGATCCTTAATTTGATATTGAATTAAAATTTACTTATATTTAATTCTCATTATGCATGAAACATCTTTGCAGTGTCATACAATCAAAAGAATTCAATTTCCTTTATTAACTCATATATTTTCATGTTCATGCATGAAATCCTTTAATTTTCGGTGTAAAATAAAAACCTTATAAATCATTGATATATGCTATGTAATAAAATTATAAAATATACCTCATGAAATTAAACCCTTTGTGGTGTGAGGGTTGCAATTATGATGTTGGAATTCCTCCCAGGATTGCAGTTAAAGATGATATCTAATGCAAGCAGTGTTGTTTTTTTAAATTAGTGTGGATGCATATTAAAACACCAAGCATGTGGATTTTTTAAAGTACATATATTAAAATATTAAAATATTAATTGTATCCATTTAGATATCCAAAATCAAAAATTTCATCAAAAGGGAATTTATTAATAAGGTTTTATGAACTCTAAATCGAATATTGATGTCCGACTGGACCTGGTGGCACCCTACAGCTACAACACCTAACCCACATTTATAAAAACTACCAACTAATATTGTATGATGACCCACATAATTCAATGAACCATGTGCATGACTATTATTATTATGCATCCTCTATATATATATCCTAGACTTCATGGCTAACAACATTTTAAAAAACCACAGAAGACTTTTCCAACATTTTAAGAATACACAAAAATCAATTCTCTATCCCATTTTCAATAAATATTTTTCTACTCTTGGAATTTAGTCATATTTATTTAAAACAATATTCATCCTCATTTTAAAATCACTAGTATATTGAAATTCACGTCTTCATTTGTAGTAAACAATGTTTAGTCTCCAAACATCATTAGCACATGTTTTGGACTTTAAGAACAATTCATAAATCGTACAATGTTAATTGTGGATGTTTGTATAACAAACCATAAAGAATCATCACATTAATCACATAACTACTCACCTTAAGTCATATTTAAATCTTCTTCACAATTATTTATTCACCCTTATTGTTAAAGAATACAATTCCCTCAAGGGGAACTTCAATATCCCCCTTTGGATTTACTATCAATACCATAAGACAACTTATATTTCAATATATGTGCTTTTTTTATCCCCATTATTTAAAGTGATTAAAAATTATGTTTAGAGTAAATATATTCTAATATCATTCTCATTAATCATATTATTCTCCCTTTATTATAACATCATATATTTTATTTTGTAAATATCCTTTATCAAGAAATATCTATGTTTTCATGGGAAAAAACCAATGTAGAAAGAAATAGAATATAAATAATGTGAAAAATGTTTTCTATAAACAAATATGCATGTGATAGCAATATTAGATAACCCCCAGTTTATATTTTGGATTTTTATAGATAGTAAGATCATGAAATATATTTTTCATGTACTCATCTAAACAAACACAACAGAAATTTCAAGTGAAAAACATATAGCTCCCCCTTTTTATCTCAATTTAAGCTCCCTTTTGATAAATTTTTTAAATCATTCATATTATGAAATTTAGGGTGATTTTCATACCACATATTCCAAAAAAATAGATTTTTTGGAATTTTATATTCACTAAGAAGTGAATATTTAACATCTTAAAATTATATAGGCTCCACCAAAAGGGATACATCTATCTCCATTAATTCCTTGAATGTTGGTAAAAAATAAAATACACACATGAATATGGAGAGGAGTATTTGTTCCTTAGAAATAGAACTCATGATGATATTTTCCACCCAATCGTGTCTTGTCCTTCAACATTTTGATCTAATATTGGGAAGTGTTCATCTTATCATTAAAATATTTTATAGTTTTCATGATAAAATTATTACCACATATTTTTACTTCATTTGGAGCAGTCTTCTCCACTTCAATGATCAAATAAACTTCATTTTCTTCTTATTTTATAGAAATTTTCATAAACTCTTCTTAGGTTAGAAACATAGTCATATCGTTCTTCATGTCATTCCCATCTTTTTCTCACTGATTCTTTTGATTATACAAATCAACACCCATAGATGAATTCTAAATATATTCAATATATTAATATTAAACCACTTTATTACCCTTATCTATAAAATCTATATGATATTTCTCTATTTTTAGCCACTTTCATTTGTTCATGCTAGATTATCAAACATTTATTCTTTGTATTCCTATATTTCTTTTGTATCTCACATTAATTCTCAAATTTACATGAATTAATATCATTTAATTGTGATTTTAATTACATTTTATATCATAAAGGGATTATCCTTCTTTTATTATCATGTACTCATCAGCTATATGAAAATATAATTTATAGTCTCCACACACTTCTTCAAATCATTTATACTTGTTTTGAGTTTATAGATTATATGAATTTCTTATCAGTGGTTTCTTTATTTGATAACATATTATCATATGTCCACCATAAATCTCCCTTAGTTCATGATATTTTCCTACCAATAAAATATTATACTATAAAGAGTATGTTATATGTCCATATTTTCCTAAACACCAATAAAATACTCTGAATTGTGTTCATCCATTTTATTGATAAACTTGTCTAGAAAATTCATGATGTCTTCTAGTTGTAAAATGAGATTGTTTTTTCTAGGTTAAATGGAATTCTTGAAATATTTAATTCTTTATATGATGTGGTAGAGGGACTCTCATTTACTTTTTGGTCAAGATATATTAATGCATTTTTTTCACTTATATTATTAGTGATAATAAATTTTTTTTGAAATTGTTTTTAAGAAGATGTACATTGCCTGTAAAGACCCTTTATCTCACCATATTGCATGGACTTATAATTTAACTCAATTGATTTATTGAAGTATTATCTAATATTTTTAAATACATTTTGATTTGTTAGATATATTAATTATGTATCAGACACCATTTCCTCTTTTGAGTATGTTTATCCTCAATACCACTTACCATCTTCTCAATCTCATTCACCTTCAATATATACTTATTATTCTCATTAATAAAATATATTTATTTTATATGATACTCTTCATTTAAAGTAGATAATTTTTTATTTACTTTCTACAAATTCATATTCTCTTTTTTGAGGTGTGTATTTCCTCAATAGAAGCTTATAACTCTTCTTTAAACCTCTATTCCAGACCAGTTCTTACTTCCCCATCATCACTACTTGATGAATCAAATCCATTATCGACCAGAGAAAAGAAATTGAGCTCATATTCTAAATAGCTACTTGATTATTAATTGTTTTTTTTCAAATGTTCTCATCAAATTATTCCTTATATTTTAGAAATTATTATTCTTCTTATCCTTTTGTTTTTGTTTTTGAGGTTTCTTATAATCCTTATCATATTTTGATTCAACTATATTGTTCTTTAGAAAATTTAAGACAATGCCCATTGTGATTACCATTGTATCACTTAATTTGTTTCATTCATTTAACATTCCAGTTTTACTTTTTAAACATATTTATACAATACAAACAATTTAATTCAAGCCCACATCAACTTCATCATCGTCAAAATCACGTGATTCCACAACATCCACCACTTTGAACTTGACTTTTCTCATTGAATCAAAACATATCTTATCCTTTATCTTCTTCTTGAAGGTTAGAGTCTTTCTCATTTAATAATCTATGATAATGTTATGAAACTCAAACAATGAAATATATTAATTAAATTCAAGGCTGAAACCTTGGGATCAAATCTTTTTGGGAAATTTCTCATAAGATTCTTCAAAATTGTTAATATTCTTGAATCTCACCAAATCTTATGACATTAGTTACTATACCATTGATTCTAATGAAATTGTTATACACATTTTAATAAGATTTAATTTTAATATCCTAAAATATTATTCTATTTAATTACAACTTATATTTCCTAAATTGAAAATTACTTCCATATTTATTTATTAGTTTATCCCATATCTCCTTAGTAGTTTGGAGACACGTCACCTTTGTGTATACTTTTTCCAATAAGTACAGAAGGATGTATTTTGATCCTTTAAATCAACCACTAAATTTATTTTATCATCTTTAGTCTTTTCATCACCCTGAGTAATTTATAGGAAGCCCACTATTTCTATATCTCTTACTTCCAAGGCAAGAGATAAGAGGTATGGAAGTATTGTATTCCTCTACTTGTGATAATTTATTTCATCAAAGGTAGGTACTCCCTAGTTTTTTATAAAATTAATTTCATCCATATACCATAAAGTTATCAAATCTTCATAGGGGACCTTGGATATAATAACAATTTTAAAACTAAAGGACAGGTTAATTAACATTTAGTGGTGAATTAGTGGTACACTTTTCACACAAATTCTTTCTATTTTAATTCAAACTATGTGACTAATTAAAATATTAATACATCATATTTAATTAATATCCTTTCCTTGTTTTAAATAGTAATTAAGAGAGAACAACACATAATTATTTACAGGGTTTTTCCAAATATACATACTCCATGTTGCAACTAGTTATTATCCCTGATTATAGATTCTTTGATATATGCAAGTGGTTTCAACCAGGGAGAGTCTTATTCCCATTAACATATATTCTCATGGTGGTACAAATCCAGAGTCACACTAGTTGTTATAATCCCACTAAAATTGTGATTATTTGTCTCTTAGGTGTTTGGTTAAATGTCTCAACCACAAATTCCTTTAGATTTGATCCAATAATAAAATAATTATGTCGGATTTTGGTTGCTTCTATAACACCTTGAGAAGTTATATTCCTCCAAAAATAAACTAGATCAATGGATATGATCCTCTATAATTCTTCACAAACTTTGAAAATGAATGAACAATATAATGTCTTCATGTTATTTATTACTATATGATATTTAAATGTTATAATTATCCTCAGTTCACCAAAGACTCTGGTATACATGTCTTCTTTAGCTTTGGAGAAATTCTTGGATTCAATATCAATATTCAAATATTATGATATATAAGATTAAACTTGAAAAACTCATTATTTATTCACAAAAACATCATTAATGTGATATTCATAACATTACATTTTTAATTATTCTTCACTATAATTTGAGTAACAAAAAATTAGAAAAGATTCACATAGTTGAACACTATACTACCCTAAGTATTTACTCTCACATTTATATAATGCATCATTATACTTCACATAATTTTATCCCTCCATCATTGTAAAACATAATTCTTAAAATATTTCTTTCATGCATGAATAAATAATTACATGATTCTCTCTTCACATAATATACCAAATGAGTATGTCGTATCATCTTTTTCTTCTTCGTATAGTTATTATTCATGGAGTGCTTCAAATTCATGAAAATAAACACTATATATGAAACATGTCATATATGAGTAGACAAATTCATGACCTACACATAGAAAAACAATCTCTTGGAGATTTTATATCTTTCATGGATCCTTACTATGTAAAAATAATCCCTATTTTGGAAGATCCTATGAAAATAGAGAGAATCAATTTTTCTTTTCTATATATTTCATATTCTATATTTTTATACTGACTCTCGATTCATGTTAAGATATTATAAAAATGGTAAGTATTATGGGTATTTATAGATACATTCCACCACATTAGGGCCACATAGAATCATGGATATTGATTCATTTACAACACTTATACTCTTTACATGCATTGACATACTCTACCTGGATTTTTCATACAACTTCATATCTAAAATAACTCAATATCAAAATTAATAACAAAAATCACTCCAAAATCTCATTCATGGTCTATGACCTTTGAATTTTCTCATCTTGAATGATCATTATGCATCAAACATCTTTTCAGTTTTATGCAGTCAAATTCATCAATGTTCACTTTAAATTAATTTTTTTGTAGGTTCGTGAATAAACTCCTTGGATTTTATAAATAAACTAAAAACCATAAAACTCCTTTAGAAATAATTTAGAATACCACCACAGAATATCCCTTATGAAATCAACCCACTTGTAGTTTGACGATTGTAGTTGGGGTATTGGAAGACCTTAGGGGCTTGAGGTTGAAGACGAAATCCAATGAAAGCGATGTCATTTTATTTAAATCCACATGGTTTTATACTATAATTCTCTATGTGTGCAACTTTTCTCTCTCTTCTTCTACTATATATCTCATATCCATAATAGTTGGCCTCCTTTTAAACAAACCCCACAAAATGGCATAATCAACATTATAAAAATCATCAACAATTAATTCTACTTCCCATTCTAATCAAATATTTTTTCTATTCTTGGAATGTACTCATATAAATTCTAATCATTTTCATACTCAATTCAAAACCATAAAAAAGATTCATTATCCCTTCTTCAATTGAAGTAAAATAATTTCAGTCTTCAAAAATTATTAACACATGTTTTGAACATTAAGAATATTTCAACAATTTTCATGTGTTAATTGAATATGTTTCTATAAAAATCCGTTAAGAATCATCTCATTCACCACATAATTACTGAACTACAATCCTTTTGACATATTTTTCATACCAATACAATCAACCTTATTCACTATAAATACACTTCACTCAAATTGAACTTCATGTACCTTTTTAATCTATACACTTTGACTTATACCATATATATTTTGAGATATATCTTAATATATATTTATCTGAATAATATGTTCTACTTCACCTAAGTCTTAGATGGAGAATAACTCAATTGACAAAGTATTCATTGGATGAAATACATGCACATAATTTCCCATTACTAACATTTCATTGACATATATTACTATGAAAACAATGACATTATCACTAACCATATTGTAGAAATATGTCTCACTTTCATTCTTGAAAAAACCAAATTCCCTTACGAACTCATAAAAATAAAAAATCAATGAATATATTGCTTAATTTAATCAATAAATGGGTCCCTACAACTATAATACTTTTTATCACTCTTTGGTATGATAAACCCTTCAGGTTTTGTCATATAGATGTCTTCAACCAACATCTCATATTGAAAATATATTTTTTCACACATTTTCCAAATCTCTTAATCATGGAAGACTTCTATTATAAGTAATATTATGATGGATTTTAGCATTATAACTGGTGAGAATCTTAATTCCTTGAAATTTTATAAAACTATTCATAACCATTCATGAATTATAGGTACTTAATTTATCATCTATTTCTATATTTTTGTTGAATTACCATTTACACATAGTGGGGTTTTCATCATCTAGAGGGTATAATAAGATTCATAAATGATTTTGGTATATAGAATCAATCATAGTATCCATGGAATATTTATATTTAATAACATTCTTACCATACACGCCTTATTTCTATGTTATGGGTTTATTATCCTCAGTGAGTAATGTGGAACTTGGCATGATGACCAAAAAAATCATATCTATCAACTTATCTAACCTCTCTAGTAGAACTATGTAGCACTCATGTCTCAACAATACCTCCATATTCAATTATATGTTATAGATATTGTACCTGTACCAACTTCTATTCATAAAAAAATCAACTTCATCAACTTCAATATTTATCCCATTGTATCCAATAGAAATGTTTTCACTTTCTTATAATATATAATGTATTGTGACAATTACTCTTATATCTAAAGGTTTATATATGTAATATCCTTTTTTTTCTTTAGGATAAACATTAAAGATTAACTTCATACATCATGATTATAGTTTTTTATTTGGTATTATCTTGAAAAATGTTTCACATCATCATACATTTATATGTTAAATATTAGGTTTCCTTCCAAAACATAACTCATATGGAGCCCAATTTTCCTCTTTAGTTTTTACTCAATTTAGTGTATATAACACTGTCTACAGTGTGAGTCCCCAAAATAATAATGGCAGAGTTTCATGACTCATCAATGATTTGACCATGTCAAGAAAGGTATGAATTTTCCTTTCACATACACTATTCCACTAAGGTTTATAAAGAGAAGGGAGTTTGGAGACTATCCCACACTCCTTTATGTGATTGATGAGTGATTGTTTTATATATTATCCACCATTGTCTGAGTGAAGTTTCTTAATCATATTACGAAGATGGTTATCCACTTCATTTTTTTATTCCATAAACATGCTAAATGAATATGAATTATTTCTCATAATGTATATAAATACATAGCTACTAAAGTTGTTAAAAAATTAATGAATTCAGAAAAAACACCCCTTATATAATAAACCGCATACACTAGTATTAATTAATTCATGTAGTTCTATATCTCTTTCTCCATTCCCAGTGAAAGGTGATGTCGTCATTTTACAGTATAAAAAAATGACATACATCCAGGGGTTCAAAATAAATAGTGGCTAAACACCATTATTAATGTAATTTATATAAACACTCCTCATTTACACGACCAAGTATAAAGTTACATAGGTGGGTATAATATGAGTAATTTTCACTATATTTTTCATCAATTTCCAAAATTAGTTTTTCAAATTCAAATATTTAAAATCCATTGTTAAGAGGTGTCATATCATGAAAAATTTTATCCTTAAAAAAGATAAAACATTTATTTCCAAACTTCATATGAAAACCCATAGTTTCTAGAAATGACATCAAGATTACATTTCAAACCTAAGGAATTTTAGGGACTCACATTGGTTGAGAGGATGGGAGGTCAGTCTCATCACACCCTTTTGAGGGGAATTGTTTCTTACTCCAGGACACTCTTATTGATTTAATATGTGTTCATGAATCTCTTCTTAATTCCAATATGGGACTAGTTACCCTAAAAAATAATTATAGTTTAATTATATTTATATAAAAAAGAAAGTGGATCTCATTAATGAAAATATGAAAATAGATCCTCTTAGTGAATCCATATGTATGTATCTAGGGTTATTCATCTATTTTTGATTAATGGGTAGCTGGTTTACACAATAAATCCATATAACCAAGTACTTTATAATTTTCTAGTATGCAGTGTGGTAGTTAATATTACTAGGAGAGGATTGATCCATTATGAGGCATCCTGCATATCCTGATTATAATAAGAATCAAAACTGACATAGTTTTAAAAAAACTCATAAAACTTAATGTCATGTGAGAGGACATATGTGCGGGAATTGAGGCACCGTATGTTTGAGCTCGAGTCTTGGGGAGACATCCTATGTATCATATTTATTAAAGGAATCATAGTTATCATTTTTTGATCATGACCTCAGGACTGGCTCCAAGTTAGGTTCTCATATGTGTAGGGGTTTTTATATCATACCACTCATCTAGGAATACATGTAGTTATTTCCCTTGGAACATTTAATATGGAGCTTAGACCTTGAAGAGGCATCCTACATATCCTGATTATGGTAGGAATCAGATTCATCATAGTTCAGTTGATTTCCCAATCCGCTGAGGGATGAGGTTGATGAATAATCCCATGTGAATAACTGGGTCCTGATGGTTGAAATGTTAGAGACATGAGGCTTATATCAAAATGGATATTTATTTGAGATCAGGCCTTAGGAATGCATCCCACATATCCTGGTTATTGTAGGAATTAGAGTTTTCATAGTTCACTTGATAGGGGATTACATGCTGGTATTTCACTCATAATTGGGGCTTACACACTGAGTGTGAATAAAATTTTCAATTCATAGGATTCCCTTCCCAATGTTGAGGATTACTGGGAAAATGATATGATCATTGAATCTCCCTAAGCCCACATGAGCTATGATCATTATTAGAAACAAGGGATGGAAAATGATCAGTCTCACTACTTATAGATGTGGGACTTATGTATTGAGACAACCCTTTGGGTGGTAAACATGGATCTTGGACCTCAGAGAGGCATACTACGTATCCTGGTTATTGCAGGAATCAAAGTCCTTATAGTTCAATGTATTATGGCTTTCAAACTGATGTTTCCCTTTGGTTGAGGCATATACACCAAGGGTGAATAAAGTTATCAAGCCCTAGGATGCCCTTGTGACCTATCCTAAATTCTACTTGATATACATTAATTGTCTTCTTGAAATGTCTTGATTGTCTTCTTGAAATTTCGAATGATTTATGCCTTAAATGTGTTGAGGAAATTGTATAATCCAGTTGACTTGTCTAAGGGACATCACATATCATGGATGACATGTCTAAGGGTTGTCACATGATCAAGGATGACTCAACTAGAGGACATCACAAGAGACAACAGGTCAACCCTGGAATCCATCACATGAACCTGACTGACTTTTCTAGAGGGTGCCACATTATTCATCTAAATTTCCCTAGTGTCAACACAAGAGATAAATTTCATTCTTGGAGGGAATTGCGAGATTCAGTATGACATGTCTTGGAGGGTGTTTAATGTCCTAGTTTACATGTATAGAGGGAATCACAAGACCTAGATGATGTGTCTGAGGGGCATCTCAAGAGTCATTTGACATGCCCAGGGGCTACCATGAGACTCAAATATCATGTGATGGTGCTGTTATATGAGTCCGGAGACACATATGAAGGAACTATGAGACTTGAAAGATGAACCTAGAGAGTTTTTCAGGACTTGGGTGGCATGTATGAGGGGCACCATATGACTTACATTGAAATTTTTGGAGGAATTATCCTGACTTAAATGGTATACTGAAGTAGCATCGCGAGATCTGGGAGACATGTCATGGTGTTGTTTCATGTCATGAATTGTTCACGCGAAGGGCATGATGATCAGTATGTATGTACTATATTTAAGTCTCCCACATTGAGCCTTTGTTATATAATTTATATTGTGAATCTGTTATATTTGTTAAGTGTTAGTTTATTTTAAGTCTCACATGATCTAGCAGATGTGTGGGGTGTTCTTCCTATCTTCTACTAGAAGTCCTTTACATGATCTATGAGTGATCATGAGAAGTGATTTATGCATGGTTCAATATTTATTTGGTCCTTCCCTGTACATTTACCTAATGTGAATCTTTTCTATTTACAAGAACAACCACTCAAATAAATTTTCTCTAGTACTGATGTTTTTTGATGCAAGAATCCCAACTCTTCATCCATAGAGTTGAGGTGGTTCTCATAGTGGCAGTGTATTTGTCATTCTGGGGTGGGGGATTTATATGCCTTTCCACCCCATTTTTTTTTCCACTTTTCATGGCCCATATCATATAGATATAGGCTTCATTCGATGAAGGATTTGACATTACACATACTCAAGAGTCTCTGTTGTGGATTTCTTTGAGGGAGTCACCTAATTTTTAGCGACCACGAGTCCCTCCCATCAATTCCACCTTTATTAGATTATTTCAAATTAATGGGGACTCACTGAATCATGTGAGTATGCTGAAGGACTTCCATATTTTCATATTGACATGTCCTAGTGATTTTGTGAGATCATGTCCCCTCTATAAGGCCTTCACATGATCTTAGGTGACTTTTCTAGGAATTTACATGATATAATGATGGCTTTTTAGGGGGCCTTTATGGGATTTGGAAAACTTGTCAAGGGGTCTTGCGAGTCTATGTTGCGGATATCCTTAGCGCATTGTGAGAGTTTTATGATCGCTAGAGTCTCCCACATCCTTACCTTTTTATTTCATTTTTTTTATTTTACATAAGTTAGAGAGTTTTTTTGGTTTCATGAGTATTGTTGAATAAAAAATATCTACTAATTGGTGATGCATCACGTGACCAACAATGGTCCTACGGGGATGCATGGGCATTTCATGGAAAAATCCATCCTTTTTTCCTTTAGGATTCATAGAGAGAGTGAAATTTCTCCTATAGATACTCCAATATATTAGTGTGATGAGGATGAAATGCCCATGGGATTTCATGAGATGAGGTGTACATGTCCCTAGGGTCTCATGGTATCTTGTGGATTGCTCGGGGTGCATTACATGACATTTAGGACTGCGAGTGGCTCCCACCTATTCAAAATTTATTTTATTTATTTTATTTTGAAAAGACTTGGGATCTCATTAGTTTACTTGATTATTATCAAGGAAATTTATTCTTCCCATCGACGATCCATCGTGTGAGTTTTATGATTGTAATAAGATCCCACCTTTTGTATGCTTTCCTCTTATTTTTGAAGGATTTTTGGATTGTTTTTCAAGCGCTTTATAGTTGAAAAACTATGTGGCCTGGGGGATTTTATTCAATTTAGGCCATGTGACCATTAGTTGTCTGGGGAGACTTCATAAGTGTAGGAGTATTTTTCAAAAGGGTCTCCATGGTATCTGCTACAGGTTATGTGTTACATAGTGTGTCTTCACATGACCTCATGATGGTCATGTGATCAAGTATCTTTTTTAGCCTCATGTGATCCATGGGTCTCGATCACCTTATTCTTCCTTTGATTTTTTGGGGAAAATAATACACATATTCAAGTATTTATTCCTTTTTGAAATAACCAATGATCATTTGGAGGGTGTCAACCCCCCCCCTCAGGGGAGACATCCATGGAGATAAGGGCTCGGTTCTAAGGAAAGTAAATGCCCGCTTGAGTCTTTGGAACTATTGATAATTGGTGTATCAAGAAAAATTTATTATACTAGATGATTCTTGTTATTCTAAAAAATTTACTATATATAATGGGTCATAGAGACATTCATTTCACTACCTACTCATTCCTCCATAGCACTCTCACATTTTATTCGATGTGTTCCCTCATTGAATAACCCTTCAACATGTCCCGATCGTGAGACCCCTCCACAATCCCTGCTTTTATGAGGATAATTATTCAAGACTTATCTTTCTTAGGAACCCATTTGAACTAACTGTAAACTTCCTTTCAGTAATTGTTTAAAATTTTTCCATGAGAATTGTGATTTTATTGAAGGTTCAACATGGTTTTCTAACTCAATCATATGATGAATTGATTATCATGTAGATCATGTGACCATTTCAAGGTCAAATGATCATGAGAATATAAGGGTTCATTCAATTGTGTGATTTCGTTCATGGTTATGATTCCCGAAAGATCTTCAGGGGTAAGGTGATTCATGAACTCCCTATGGTATTCGTGAATCCTTCATTAATTCATCTGATGTGCATGATGCTACTGGTTTATTATGTCTTTTATTTGAAAATATTTTATTTTATCTTTCTAATATATTCCACTTAATTATTTTAGATAGATTTAGGTTCTCACCAACGTTCTTCAGTTACAGCTAATAAAAGGGACATGATTTCTAAAAACTACAACACTGACCATCAATATCTTGTGTATTCAGATAATGAGATTCTAAATAGGTTCCTCTCTTCTGAGATTTAGGATTAACCTTTATCTCACCAAATTCCTCTATATTTGTTTGGTTTAATGAACAATTTCATTATCCCTCCTTCATATTTCAATCTACCATCTCACTGGGTGCTAATTTCTTCTTTTTTCATTTAAATGATAGTTTTTGAGGATGTCCTGTTGGTCACAGTTCAACCCCAGGGTTTGTCTTATATGATGGAAAACTCTCCTTTGGGATTGGATGTATATGATTTCACTCATCATCCTATTTCTCAGAACTACTCAAGTATATTTTCTTCCTCCATAAATAATCCTAAAAGAGGCTGGAGCTTGAAATGGGATCTCTATCCTAGACTAATTTTTTCTAACGAATGGGAATGACCCTTCTGGTTCATGAAAAGTAGTATATAATTTACTAATCAATTATACAATGTTTATCTTTGTGAAGACACGTTGATTTCCCAATTCATCATCTAGATCTATCCTTCTCTCCTTCAATAAATGATCATCTGTTGGTACCCCGGTACCAACACATTCCATTTTTCCCATGGTGAAGTGGCAATTAGACTATGGGAAATCTACTAACTGTGTGGGATCCCCCCCTCAGAGAGATGTATGAAGAGTTACTCCTTTTTATGAATGTTTGAGATGGTCCCTTGAAGACGACCATTTCGTTGAAGGAAACTCTCACCATAGTGATGGAGAAACTAAGGAAGGATCTGGCAATACGATCTCTCAATTCATTCAAGGAATGGATCAATATTTTCCTTTATTGTAGTGAGGTGAGACCAACTACCATACTCCCCTATTGGTTCCTTTCTTATCAGGTCTTCAGTAGTGCTGGATTGTATTACTCTAACATGGATGTTGGGGACTATACCTCATGGGGACTCTAAGTTAACTCTAAGATCTCCTAAGACCTTATGTTGCAAGGCTTTATCACCATGTTTTTTAATGGATGGATTTTCCAGACTAGGGATGCAAGTTCAAGGATCTCTATTAGCATATTGGTGATGGAGGTACACCATACAGAAGGATTGTGCCTCAAATTGGAAGTTCCGGTCCTTACATTCCTTTATTAAATATTGGTCCATATTCTACTAGGAAACATCCCTTACAAGATCATTGGTCCTCTCCAGTTTCTATTTGGATGGATAGGGGGAATTTACATTATTATAAACACTATAATTCCACTAGTATCCAAGAATCCATACCTCATCCTAGAAATATGAACATATATGGGGTTGGAAACATGTTGTTAGTACCTTCATATTTTAAAGATGTACTAAGACAATCTGATATATTCAATTTTACCCCTTACCATGCACTGGTTTTCCTGATTGCCAATAATAGGAGCAGCTCCCTTGATGAAAGGTTGTATATGATCTCTCTTCAAGATGGGTTTCATGAATCCAAGGTGGAGAAGCTAATCATATTTGATCCTTATACACTTTATCAATTAGATCTTCATTTTGTATAAACCCAAACGGTCTCCCCTCTTCCATGGGTTGGTGTATGAGGAGAGCAGCATCCTTGGGTTATCCATTAGTTTTGGATGATGCTTACATGCGAATATAATGAGGTTGAGATCATACTTCCTTATACTGATGATTCTAAATTATTTACCTATAATTAAGCCCATGATTGGGTAGTATCTTATTCAGATGGTGTACTAAGCCAACTGGTCATTCTTGGGGATAAGCCTTTTGCCTCACCAACCCATTTGTCTGTGCTGACTATGGAATTGATTAATGACCAAGATGAGACAACAAGGAATCACCCTAATTCTAGAGACGACTAAATTTATAGTGAGACATAATCTATTGAGGATACAAGTCCTCTAAAAAAGGATACAAATGATATACATATCTATAGAAGAGCATACAAGGCTTCTTGTCCTGCTTCCTTACCGACTAAATTGGTTATTCCTCCTCCTACCACACTTTATCCATCTATCACAGAGTATCAGACAAAACATAGATTATTCTATAAGAAAATTCATTCCTTGATTACTTATACTCCCTTATAATCATTTCATGACCAAGGGGACCACCTATATTAGTTGTTTCATAGCTTGGGGGCAGGTGGTTTTCATTGGAAACCGCTATATGAAACCATGAAGTGAATTGTATAGACTCAAATAAGTTTGGAAATCAATTAGAGGGACTTGCATGATTTTTTAGATGAGTCTCCTCTTTATAATAAGATAAAGGAGGTTTTGGAGGCATTAGAGAAAGTTATCCTATTGATATATAAACTGCAAGCTTGGATGGATTCCTGGACTACGTACATATGGAGAACTGAGAAAATCATAGCTCACCTGGATCCTAACATTTAATAATTTTCTTTCACATTTTAAACTTATAAAAATTGATTTAAGGAGGTGAATTATTTTGTTGGAACTCTATGTCTAGTGGTATAAGTAGAAGAGGTAGGGAAAGAGACTCTTTTGGTGTTCGATTGATTATTCTTGTCGGACTCTTGCCAACCTGACCAACTCAACTGACCGAATCTTATTATAGTTAAACCACTTTTATATACCCTAGTTTTTATGATCTTAAATGATATAATCTGAATTGTCTATGATCCTACTATTTCAAACATTATCAATGAATAAATTTGATGAACATTATCTATGTTTCCAGTTATTTTATTCATGATGTGAAAAACTATTCATTGATCTGATGTAATATGAATCATTGATGTAACCCATACTTTTCACAATATAAAGTAAACCTAAATGTCTAGACTTGAATATTTAAATCCCAATAGATTATTTTTATTAAGTACTAATGAATTCCCACTAACCTGATGTTCCTTACTAATAAATATGCTCCCATTATATTGAGGTGACATAATCCACAGAAGGATAATTGGGTAGCTTATATGTCCCTGAGGGGGAGTGATCCCCATTTTCTAAAGTTTATAGTCTTGGAGAGTATATCAATTTTGATAAGACATATAATGGGCCTCACAAGATTTTTCAATATTTTAGGATAATTTTTTTTTGTGATTTAGTTTAGGGTATTTTTGCTCAGACCAACTATTGATTTAGTTTATAGTCATTCATCTCAGAATTTCTATTTCCTTAGTTTATGGTCTTATAAATTAGACCAGATTTATCTTTAGTTTATGATCTTTTATCTTAGAATTTTTATTACTTTAGTTTAGGGTCTTTCATCTTGGACCTTCTATCACATTAGTTTAGGGTCTTTTAGCTTGGACCTAATATTGATTTAGTTTAGATTATTTTAGATTGGACCATATATCACTTTAGTTCATGGTATTTTATCTCATATCTTACATCACATTAGTTTAGGGACATTTAGATGAGTTTATATATTGAATAAGTTTAGGATCTTTTAGCTCTGACCTTCTATTACTTTAGTTTAGGGTCTTTTAACTCAGAACTGATATTGCTTTATTTTTCTATTTTTTAGATTAGAACATAAATTTATTTATTTTAGGGTATTTTAACTCATACCTTCTATCACTTTAGTTTAGGTTATTTTATATTGGGCATGATCAATGATCATGGAATATGGTTCAGACATGCTAGGAATGACCCAAAACACACTGAGGTGCTAGGTTCCCCTGTGGTGTTTCTAAGGCTCATGAGGATCAAAAATCCATTTTTACAAAGTGGCACATTGGGTTGACGATGATAGGAACATATCCAATAGATGTAGGAATATTTTCATAGTCAAGCAAAGGGTCTCTTGAAGCTGGGTATCTTCTCTAGGAACTATGAAAGATTTATATAGGTAATATCAGTTAAGTTAAAAATACTGGGGATACTAGGTCTTCCCAGATAGTTGGAGTATGAGTGATGTAATTCATCAACAAAACGTTTGAGTTAATGAATATGATATGGTTCATACATGCCGGGTATATCCCATGACATTATGAGATTCCAGGTTCTGTTGCGGTGTTTCCTGGGATCATAAGGATTGAATCTCCTTTCTGGAAAAGAGGTGATACCTTTAGTTGCTGATTTAGGGCCCTTATACATTGGTATAATGGTAAAGGAAAAGATTATATCCAATCCTATATATGGTCCATGAAATATTTTTTAAGTCTCAAACATCCATAAGATGAGTTTGAGTATGAGAGGAAATCTATCCAGGAAGGGTTTGAACAACCTAGTGCGGTTCACCTCTTGATTGTGAAAGTTGAGTCCTCTACCCTATCATTTTAAATAATGAGGTGTGTTCCATCAAAGGATAGTAAATGGAGTGTCACATTTCGTACCTGAGATAGGGTACACAACACGGTGACATAACATCAATGATTTCGAATATGCATAGAGAGTTTTGTATAGAGATCATAAGTCAGGGTTCAAAGTGCTCAGGTCAGGAGGATGAAATATGGGACAATCAAACTGGGAGTAGTTTAGATCACAAAGATGTTTTGAGTTATTTTATAGTGATTTCAAGGCTCATTAGGTTTGTAAATCCCTTTTTGCAGAGTGATGCATTTGTTTTACGACCATAGGCACATATGTTGGAGCCATAAGAATACATTTATAGTCAAGAAAAGGGTCCCTTGAATCTAGGTTTCTTTTACAAGGTCCATGGAAGGTTTTGGTGATCCATGGAACCCAAATCATTAACTATGATTTGGGTAAAGTGTAATATTCTATGAGGGTTTGAGCACCCTAAAAGTTTTGTCACCCCAAGGTGAATATGTTCTCACAGTGAGTAGATATGAAAAATCATTACCCTTGATTTTTCATGAATTGGGGGGGGGGGGTTCCAGCTAGCATATATTATATTTTAATAGGGTTATCATGTAGAACCTATCATATTTATTCCTTATTTATTTACACCCTAATTTTCCCTTAACTCTGGAGATTAAGAGTTTAGTGAGTGAAGACTTGATTTTTTCTCTAGTCACCCTTTCCGGGTTTTTGACCAAATAAGTTTTGTGCCACTTTCACTAGAATTTTAAATTATTGATATTTGGAACATTATAGTATAGAGTTTAAATTATAACATATTTGACCAAAGTGAATGTATTTTATAGTCATCACGCTTATGGACTTAATATGGGGAATGGTACACAAGATTCTAAGATACCTTGGGTTAAGAGTACCCCAACATCCTTCTTAGCGGGAGATAGAAATATTATAAATCATGGATCAAGGTTCTCAGGTAATGATTAATGATATGGTTCCATCATAAATGGAGTAGTTCAGATCAAAATGAGGTCTTGAGTTCTACCATGGTGATTTCAGGGATGACAAGGATCAGAATGTCCTTTCACAAAGTGATGCATTTGTTTGATGGCCATAGGTGTATATGAAAGAGACATAGGCATACATGAATAGTAAAGAAAAGGGTCCCTTGAAGCTGGGTATCCATTCCAAGGGCTAGGGAAGGTTTTGGAAACTTGAGGTTCTCAAGACATGAAGTATGATTTATGGATTGAGGTGCCTAAAAGATAATGGGGGAACCCAATACTCTGGATGACCGTGTTGAGGTTATCGTGGTCCTTTATGAATTATGAAACATGGATGATGATCTGCAAAATTTATTTTCATGTATTGGGGACATATTCAATGTAGTTTGTTAACATGTGGTAAGTAAGTTCGTTATGTAGTATAATGTTGTGTGATAAGGATGTTCTTATCATGAAGTTTTAATGTCTTGTGGCCAGGACATTTTTCTTATAGTTTAATGTCTTGAGGTAAGGATGTGTTCTGTGTAGTTTATTATCATGTAGTAAGGATATTCACCTTGATGTTAGAATTCATGCACTGAGGATGTACTTATGTTTAGTTTAACGTCATGCGGTAAGGATATTTTTCTTGCACTTTAACATCATGTGGTATGGACGTGTTCCATACAATTTATTTCCATGTGATAAATACATTCACCTTGTAGTTTAACATTTTGTGGTAAAGATGTACAATCATGCATGTTAACATCATATAGTAAGGATGTGTGAACCAATGTGATAGATTTTGTGATGAATATTATATGTGAAAGTAGGTTATGCATTGATCCGACTTGTATATAGGAAAAGTGAGCATGTACGACCCGATCCCCTATGCATCTTGGTCTACATTTGTTTTCTTATTTGTTTTTTTGGGCCTAGAATTGAATATACAACATCTCTATGTATCTTGTGATGTCATGAATTAATCCATGCATAGTTATTGAGGAAGATCTATGAGTAGTTAAGACCCATACACAGAGGGGTGGAAATTATTATGCATTTTTTTGGGGCTGGACCTGGAGATGGAGATTCGGGTGTCACTACATATCATGCGAGGATAGGAATCATGTCACACGTAGTTCTTGATTGGGAAACACTCTTTGTTATTCTAAAACATATGTATAGGTGGTCATTTTTTCCCTTTGTTGTTGAAGTTGGGCCTATTATTGGAGATATGGACATCACTATGTATCTTGTGATGATAGGAATCAATCCATATGTAGTTCTTGAGGTACCATGGAATTTAAAATCTTGTTGTAAGGATGTTAACTTCCTGATGTGAAAAGGGGAATTATGGATGGACCCAAGGATGGAAATATGGTTTTCACTACATATCCTCTGGAAATAGGAATCAATCCATACATAGTTCTTGAAAGCAGGTGTGGTAGGATACCAACACTAGAAACGATGGTCCTCTCAGGCGAGGTCCATAGGAATGTACAATTTTATGTCTTGTAGGGGACATAATCCATGCATTTTAACATCATGTGGTGAGGAATCATGGTATGAATTGTATGGTCTTGCATCTAGGACCATGATGATCCTATCGTAATCTTATATACCTTATTTGTGCGTGGAATCCCTTACTCAAATCCCTAAGCTCCTGTGACCTATTCTTAGTGTGAGAAACAAGGAATGAGAAGGGTTCATATCACTATACAGTGGTAATTAAGGATAGTAAATGTGTATTTTACATAATATGGTGGATACACAAATATATAGGATCAAGTAATCCATACATATCTCATTAAAAATGAGGATCAAGTCATTTTTAGTTCTAAAAAAACCATGTAGTTTAATGTCATGCGGAAAGAAAATTATCCATGGAATTTAACATCTTTCAGTAAGGACAAGGATCACCCGACATGAAGAAAAAATAAGACTATGTATGGGCCAAGAACAAGAGGTTTGGGTATCACAACATATCTTATAATGGAAGAAATCAATCCATACATATTTTTTAGGAACCATATAGTTTAACATCATGAGGAAAGGATGTCAGTTGTATAGTTTAATGTCATGTGGTATAGAAATGGGATACCATGTGGTTTAAAGTATTGATGTTATAAAATCTCCAAAAACCTTAAGTCATGTGGTTAGGAATATTTTTTAAAATTTAACATCATGTAACTAGGATGAATAGGCAGGAAATTTTATAATGTGTATGCCCATGTTATGAAAGCTATAAAAATTATTTCTTGAGAAACCTCACATTAGTGGGGGGTGTAACATCCTCCCCATCCATTGTTTCCAATGAGTAAGGTCTATTGTGATATACCATCCATATGATTTAAGTTCCTTTTTAATTGGGTTCCAGCTTCATAGGCTTCTTGTACGATACCATTTGGGTTCTGAACACCAACACTCTCTCTCCTTGGTGGAATGTATGGAGGAGAAACTTCTTATTAAAGGCTCATGCGATCAAATTATTATGAACCACTAGGTTGTGAATGGTGTGTAACCTATTCCCGTCAAGTCGATCCAATTCATCCAACCACTTTTGGGATTGATCATCATCTGATAGATGTATGTAGATGGCCACTCGAAGCGAAGGTATCTGGACATCTATGGGTAACATTTCCTTTTTCTCATATATAATGAGTATGGTGTTGATTTTGTAGTAGTACGCATGGTTGTACTGTAGGCCCATAAAGTAGGGAGGAGCTTGTTTGGCCAGGAATTATTTTCCTTATTCACCATCTTCAGGTGTATATTCGATAAATTCTTATTGAATGACTATATAGGTCAATTTTCAACTTCCTGGTAGTCATATGAGTTATTGGACTCGATATTGTAATCCTATTAGAGTTTCTTCCACTCTATAGAATAATATTTTGTTCTATTGTCTATAAATATTGTGTGAGGGACCCCAAACCAAGGGATGATATGGGACTTTATGAATTTGATTACATTCTTCATCCCAACTTACTTAAGGGGTATTATCTCATTCCATTTAGAAAATAAATAGATAGGAGTAAGGATATAGATTAATTTCTTGGTTTTCACTGGGGGATATCACCCCAAGACATTAATTCCCTAGACAACAAATGAACTGAAATATTTAGTTGCGTGTAGCAGTTTTACGGGTTTATAGAAGAAGTTTTCTTATATTTGGAACACATGACATTTCTTGATGAAATAATCACATTATTATATCATATTTTTCTAGTAATATTCCATCCTCTTGATTTTGTGGGAGATCTAGATCCCATACAGATGAGTGTCATAGGATCCCACAAATAATTATTCCAGGAATATTAAAATCTCTACTTATGATATGTGTCTGAGGAGGATTCCATAGAATCCTAATTTGTAGAGGAATTTGTTTTTATTTGAGACATCCCGGGGGTAAAAGTTTCTATACAGCACTAAATATTTTCCCTTCTATCTTGGTCTTTTTGGAAAATTCTATTTTGGAGATAACTGATTATAGGATTTATCCCTTAAGGGGTGGATGTTGGTTCATCATGATTTGGGGTGGTGTTCACCTGATTGATTTCTCTCATATCAAAAAATATATTCACTGTGACCATTCTTAGATGTGTGATACGGAAGATTACTTCCTTCTGATCAGGGTAGGCCATGACATTGGATGAATTATCTAGAATATCGGTGCGAGCATTTTGTGATTGGGGAAAATGATGAAATGTGGTCTCAAATGGGAACTATTCCATCAATCCCCTGATATAGCCAGTAAGAGGGGTCAATTATTTATTTTTTATGGAATATTCATCATTTATTTGCATTATCACTTTCTTTGAGTCTCCTTTGATATTACAGTAGGCTATTTGTTACTGTAGGGATAGTTCTAACCAAGAGATGAGGACTTTTTACTCATCCTCATTATTTTTGCAGCCATCAGATAGTGATAAATAGTAGGGAAAACAATCCTTGTCTAGATAGAAAAAAAATCCCTAATCCAACACAATTGAGCTTTGGGTTTTCCAACCATTTTCAGATAGGACTGTGATAGGTGCCATCAAAATACAACTCCCATGTTCGGGGAGTGTCATGGGAATATAAGGCCTCCTCATTTGAAATCTTGTTTTCCATCGGTGTATTTTTGTTGGGGTAGGATATGATGCAGTAAAATCATCAAGGGATTTCTCTTTCACTGATTTAGGTGATATGATCTAAATGTTGTACTGTTTTAGAATAACCACCCATCAATCAAAGTGCCTGGTCAACATAGGGAGACCAAGGATGTACTTAAGTGGAGAGACCTGATGTAATTCATGGTGTTGTAAGTAATGCCTCATCATTTTCACTAAAATGATGAGATCAAGGAAGTTCTTCTTGACATTAGAGTATTGAGTCTCGCTACCTAACATCATTTTTCTAAGGTAATAGAGACTGTTCTCACCCCCACATCATTTTTAAGTCCATGTAGGGTACTCAATGATCATTCCCTAGAAGACACATACAAGACAAGTTTCTTCTGTTCCACTAGATGCATCAGGATCAGTGGGTATAATAGATACTTCATGATACTTTCGAAGGATTATTATAAGAAATAATCCCATTGATAGGATATTCCATTATTCATTATCCTGGTGAAGGGAAGATATTTTCTAGTCAGGTTGGTAATGAATTTATGAATATAATTGAGGTTACCTTAGATACCCCTCAGTTATTTGAGATTTATGAGGGGTGGAATTGATAAGATTAAACTAGTATTCTCTGGGTCAACCTTGATTCCATGGTGGAATACCACAAAGTAAAGTAACTTCCTTGAAGTTACCCTAAAGACTCATTTCAATGGATTCATCTTCCGACTGTGTTGTCGCAGCTTGTCAACGACTATTTGATGGTTTGTGAAATGATCACATCACTTTTTAGATTTGACCACCAGGTCGTCGATATAACATTCAACTATTATTCCAAATAATTACTTAAAGATATGATTTGTGCCGCATTTATATGTATAGATAGTGTTATTTATCCCAAATTTCATGACCTAATATCAAAATATCCCCTGAGGTTGTTTGTAGGTTGTGTCTTCCTCATCTTCAAGGGCCATCTTTATGTGATTTTACCCTAAATACCCATTCATGAAGGAAAGTTCTTAGAAGCTAGAGGTTGCATCAATTTGGAGTTATGTGATTGGAAATGTGAACTATTCCTTTGGGATATACCAATTAAGGTCTCTTAAATTGATGCAAACCAAAATATGTAGGTTCTGAGTGCAGTAAAAGCACTAGATGGGCCTGTACCCAACCATGAAAATTTCCATAATTGATGATTAATATGGGATCAATATGATGATGAATGCTGATATCACCATAATTTTATCAAATATAAAATAAAAATAATAGAACCCAAAACTGAGAAGAGAGGATCAACATATTTTGTTTATAATTAATTTAATTAAATCATATAATTACCTAAAAGGCGATTCTTTCTTCATTGATGCATCTGAACATGGGTCTGTGGTGATGTTTTGTTGTGATGTAGAATACAAGGATAGGAATACTCTAGATGTGATCAACATGTGCACCACATATCTTCGGACATCGCAAAAGGAGTCTCTGTTAAATAGCACAGAAGATCCTTGGGCTTGCGATGGCCGCCTTCGATCTCCTTCAGAATCACTTCCAAAATGTTCTCCTTGATTCGGTGGAGGAGTATCTCTCTTGTTCTTGAGAGCATTATTAGAGAGAGAATAGTTCTATATGCTCAATATATTTTCTCCAAGTATGTTGTGCACACAATTATTGGGTTAGCCGGTCAAATGACCCATTGGCTAATATAGATAATAATAACATAATGGGGTATTTAATTCACTAGGTAATAATAAATAATTATCATAGGCGTTGTTACTTAATTTATTATTCCATGTGAAACACCATGTAAAATAATTAAAGTAGTGATATTATTTCTAGGAAATGGGATTAATTTGCACGTTATATTTAAATATTATTAAACAAATAATATTTAATATTATTTCTCACCAGACCCATAACTTGGTATGTCAATCCTCCTCAATATTTACTGGGCCTTGAATAATGACTATTTATTTGTTAAATAAATATAACATCATTATCCATCGAAAAATAAATATTCCATCTACAATATATTCTCTCAAATAACTAGCGACAAAATAAATGTGATCAGGCATACTTGAATAATTTTTAAATCACAATCGGAAATAATATTTATTCTATTCGATAAATAAATAAATTATTTCACTAGATAAGATACTAGATACACTTGGTTTTTGACCCTATTGGCCTCTTTCTCATTGGAATTAGGCAGGCTTTCCTAAAGTCCAAGATTACTGTCAAGCAATAGATCAAGGCACCCAAGAGAAAGCAATTGATGTCACAATGACATGACACCTCATTCAAATGATTATTAAGTAATATAATCCATTTGTCCCGATATCCCCAATCAAGAAAGTTGCATTCAATTTCTATCAAACCATCTTCTCAATTTCCTATTCTTTTACTTTCTAGATTTGAACTTTCCTAGAGAACACCATGGACATGGATTTAGTTAGGCTATATGTCACGACCTGACCCAACGGGGCTTGAGCCGTGACTCCCCAAGCCCGCCTCTAATAGGCCAGGGGATGGAGTCTAGCACTGAGTAGGCTATCACACACATGGGAGGTATTAGCCTAAGGTACATGTACACATGCACCCACATACACCTCCATGAAACAGTGCAGAGATATATAAAACTGAAAAGTAAATGCGTGCATACAACTATCCTACAACTAGAGTACATCAGAAGTACAAAAGGGAAAAACATGGCCCACCAAAAGAAAACTAAAAAGCATCCAACCTGCTCAGAAGGAGGGAAACGCTTCCAAAAGCACCACCAGAAAGCTCCTTAGCACAGCTTCGGTAAGACTCCATGGCCAGACCTGCTCACTTAGCTCCGCCTGCTTCGGGTCCTCCTGGGACTCCGTCGAAAGGCCTGTGGTCTACACAAGACACAAATATGTGTGGGAAAAGCCCGTGCAGGGGTGAGTATAAAAATACTCAGTTGGCACCCCAAAAACCCAAAAACAATGAAGATCAACTGAAAGGCATCATTCTGCTCATCCCAGCCAGAGGGAACCCAGACGAGAGAGAAACTCCATCTCGTGACCATCCTCGGCTAAACACAACTAGTCAGATCAATCCAGGTGTATGCCCATACAAACACCTTGAACATGTAGATATACCCAGCTCACGCACCAAGTCACATTAGGTAACAACCTCACCACTGACAATGGTTCACAACCGGGAGATCACACTCCACGATCACTGTCATCTGAGATGACACTCGTCCGAGAGATAGACTCCATCAGGTCCCAAACAAACATCTTAGACGCTCACCCGAGAGATCACGCTCGTTGGTTAGCGTCACTGAGGAAACCATGCTATAACAGCAAGAACAAAAAACTCCTAGGATAGGGGATCACTCCTAGGGTCCACTAGGGGATACCATAACCCACACTGGTATACGAAGATCTCACAGATAGGGGATCACTCCCAGGGTCCGCTAGGGGATACCACAACCTGATATGACACTCGGTAGAAGCACACCACGTAGATTGAGGATCGTATCCCATATAAATGTGGTCACGACGATACCGTAACCCTATCTGGTATAACTCGCGATGTAGGGGATTGAACTAACGATTCCGCAACCCTACTATAATCCTCATGATGAGTATGGGATCATATTCCCGACGATGCCACAATCCTACTGAGCACGGCCCACCACATAGGGGATCATATTCCCGATGATTCCACAAACCCTACGGGGTTAACCTGCTAGATAGGGGATCACCGCCCGTGGATAAGCAGTCACAACGATACCAAGAACTCAATCTAGGGTAACAATGCTAGAGGATCCCGCTCCGTGCCCACCGGAGGGATGCCACAACTCTAAGAGATTAAACATCCCATCAAGAGGATCACAAACCTATAAAAAGGTTGTGATGCCGAGCGAACCCCCGTAGGAACGAACCAAGGGAGTACCCTCAACCACTACTGGTACCAACATCACTAACCCAAGCGACCTGCCACAAAGCCACCCCGCGCACCTCCAAGGCCAATACCGAGGCCACCATCACGATCCATGTGGAAAAACACGCAGGATAGGCTGTTTACTCGCCCGAAATAGACAACCGGTAAAAAAGGCACTATTCACCAAAGATAGCCCATACAGGGCCCACACAATGATCTCGAAAATCATCAAGCAGATCATACCATAGTGATCCCCTCGGATAAAACACACAGGATCCACTACTCGTTCGTCCGAAACGGACACCCGGTGAAAAAGGTACTATTCACCGAAGCTAGCCCGTGCAGGGCCCACACAACGATCCCAAAACTCATCAAGCGGATTGCACCATTGCGATCCTCTAGAAAAAACACACAGGATCAACTATTCATCCGCCAAAATCGGACTCCTAGTGCGAAAGTTGCGTTTCTCCACAAACGCCAAAACCCAGCCTTGTAGGGCCCGCACCCCAAACTCGGTCCCAACACCCAGAAACCCTCAAGAAAAGTCCGCTGTATCATCAGGGTCTCAACGCCATTGATGGAATGTCAATCAGATTCTCCAGGTAGAAGATACAATGACCCGAAGTCAAATAATAATAAAATATCATTATTTTATTCAATGTTTCAAGCTCCCGGGCCACGATCCCGATCCTTAAAATTCCCAAACCCACACCAAAAGTTTCGCCTCGTCACCGCAAATGATACGCGAAATGGACTCCTGGATTGCAAGAAATGGGGGGTTTTAAAACCCCCGTGTGTTAAAAAGGGGTCGGACCGGCCTGAACCGGCCGGCCCGCCATGGCCGGCGGCCCTCCACCGCACTACGACCCACACCGCCGCGCTTTAGGCGGTGGCAGCCGCCTTGCCGCATCGGCCCACCATGGCCGGCCGCCACTCACCGGCACCGGCGCCGCTGCGTCGGTGTCACGTCGGCGAGTCTTCCGCAGACCGCCGAGACCACCCCAGTTGTCCGGTTTTTGATCCGGAGGTGTCTGCGCAACCCTCGGGACCTGATCTTCACTGCTATGATGAAAAATAGAAGAAAAATGAAGCATAAATGGGATCAGAGAATTAAAACTCAAACCACCTACCTCATGGGAAAAATGCCGAAGCTTCGGGTGCAGAACGACACCGACGACGCCCTGAAGCACGACCTGCTGACGATCAGTGCTGAAAACGGACGATTCTGGCGTGATTTGGTGACAAAACGGAGGAGGGAGGGGGGTTGCCATCTGCTGTTCGTAGGAGGTGGGAGGTGTAGGAGATGAAATTGATCTTTTTTTTATTTAAAAACATTCATTTAAATTATCGCCCCCGACCAGACCTCCTGGCGCAGAGGAAATTTGGTCGCCCCTAGGGTAAACATGCCATTATGAACGCAATGGCGGACTTGGATTTGTGATCCGATACTCCATCCAGAAGTTATTCGAGCCGACACTCATAATTAAACTTTTCCACTCATTTAAAAAAACTCCCCTGGTGGTGCTTTCCACTGCAGGCTCGCTCCTGCAAAGTTTACACCTCGCCTAGGGTAAACGATACGTTCTAGACGCAACCGTACCCTCAGATTCCCGTTCTAAGCTACTGTTTGGGAGATATCACACCCCCTCCATGTGCGTAGTATAAAAATACCTAATATTTTTATAAAATTAATTCTAGGAACACTAGGCCTCAGAATCACATGCCGTCTTCATGCCTATCTCTGGAATTATTCATAGAAATATTCCAAAGTCTGACAGGGCAAAAAACCGAGTCGCTACATCCTCCACCCATAGAACTTTTCATCCCTGAAAATCCATAAGAACAATGAAAGTGATTGGACTCTCAACTGGGTCCCTCACTCCAGCGGGTTTTCCAACAAACACCCATGCTCGAACACATAAGTTAGAGGGACTCATCCACCACACCTCAACATTATCTGCTTTGGGCGACACTAACTCGCCCACACATTTTTAATCACGTCACAAAAACATGTCTCAGTGGGGGAAGGATCCCTCTTCCTCATGCATTCGAAGCACATCTAACAACACCCACACAGGGTCTTAAAAACATCCTGAACAAAAACTCGAGCAAGAAATGGAAAGGAAAGAGTACTGCTAAACAGTGTTTATCAAACTAATGAAGTAAGTAGAAAGGACACAAGGCATACCTCTATCCATCCGTAGAGCCTCTGGGTCAACAGCCCCTAGGGCATGCAGCTGTCCTCTCCCTTAGCCACCAGCTCCCTAAGCTTGGCGTGGACCTCCTGGGGGTGGGGTGGTGGTAACTGATACCACCTACCACCTCCTGCTACTGCACCAGCTCCATCACCACATTTGTCGCCCTGCAGACCTCCTTGCTCAAGACAATACCTCTACCAAGGCAGTATATCGACCGGCTCCCTCTCAGCAGCATGTCGGGTCGGAAAATCTCTAGTAAGATGTCCCCAACCATCGCAAGCGTAACACCGCCTCTCCTACGACTGACCAAAACTGGCCTATAAGCCCTGTGAGCCATGGGCCTCAGGTCCTCCATCCTAGGGTCACCTCCTGAAATGTCGGCCACATCCAGACCCCTGAGTCTATCGTCGGATACCAGATGCCAATCCGATTTATGAGGTCTCATCTCTCGCATGCCCAGGACTAACAGGTGGGATCTGCTCAGCCAGAAATATCTCCACCACCAAATCTTTCTCCAACACTCCAGCATAGGTGGGAAAACACAAAGAAACCACCCCTACCCGGATGTCCCTATATAGGTCCTTCTCGAAGGTCCGAGCCCTAAAGAACGAGTCTCGAACCATATACAGGGTGTATCATGATAGGTCAGTAAACCTTGCTGAGTACTCTGACACAGTTATGCCCTCCTACCAAAGATGAAGAAGATTCTGAATCCATACTGACCTCAGCATCATGGGATAGAACTCTTCCCTGAAGAGCCACTCAAACTCAGCCCACGTGAGATTATACTCATCATGGGACTGCGTCACTAGGCTCTACCATCGCCTAGCCGAACCATGCAGAAGGCTCGCTGCTAGGACCACCATCTGATCTAGAGGTGTCCTCACTAGGTAGAAAACTCAGGTGACTGCCTCAAGCTAGTCATCAGCTGCCTGGGGGTCTGGATCACCCCGGAACCTCAGAGGTCGCTGTCTCTGGAACTTGTGCAGCGCACTCAGCCTGTGCGCAACCTCATCCTACACTTCCGGCACAACCAACTGCTCGATAGGTGGTGGTTCAACTGGTGGACCACATGGAGGTCCAGCCTCAAAACCTGCACCCTGGTCCATAGTCTTTACATGGGGAAGATCATCACCAAAATCCTGCTACAGAAACATCACTAGCTATTGTCGTGGAGTCATCCTGAAATACCAGCAAGACACCCCATAATCAAAGAGTATATCTGGAGAGCTGACTCAAGAAGAACAAGGAAAAACCCCAAACCCAGTCCTATATGATGCATGTACTGTTTTCCCCCTGCGACCAGTGTACGAATGTCCTGAGTCAAAAGAAAGGTTATCAGAGTCCTGGTGTATGGATATGTCAGCCGCCGCACCAACACTGGAGTCCCTAGCCTGAAATCCAAACTTGAAACATCCTAACACTGCTGCTATGAAACCCAAACCAAAATCACAGCTAGACCAGCTACGCTCTGAGATCCCAAAGGTGGAACCTCCTCTGATACCAATATTTCACGACCTGACCCAATGGGGCTCGAGACACGACTCCCCAAGCCCGCCTCCAATAGGCCAGGGGTTGGCATCTGGCGCCGAGTAGGCTATCACACACATGGGGGGAATTAACCTAAGGTACCTTTACACCTGCACCCATATACACCTCCATGAAACAGTGCAGAGATATATAAAACTAAAAAGTAAATGCATGCATACAAGTATCCCACAACCAGAGTACAACAGAAGTACACAAGGGAAAAACAGGGCCCACCAAAAGAAAACTACAAAGTGTTCAACCTGATTAGAAGGAGGTAAACGATGCCAAAAGCACCACCAGAGATCTCCTCGGCACAACTCCAGTAAGACTCCATGGTTAGACCTTCTCACTCAGCTCCGCCTGCTCTGGGTCATCCTGGGACTCTGTCGAAAGGCCTGTGGTTTTCACAAGACACAAACACAGGCAGGCAAAGCCCATGCTGGGGTGAGTATAAAAATACTCAGTAGGCACCCCAAAAAACCAAAAACAAAAGAGAGAAACTGAAAGGAAATAGTCCTCTCATCCCAGCTAGAGAGAATCCAGATGAGAGAGAAACTCCATCTCATGACCATCCTCGGCTAAACACAACTAGTCATCTCAATCCAGGTGTATTCCCATACAAACACCTTGAACATCCAGATATAATCAGCTCATGCACCAAGCCACATGAGGTACCGACCTCACCACCAGAAACATTTCACAACCAGGAGATCAAACTCCACGATCACTGTCATCCCAGATGACACACGTCCGAGAGATACACTCCACTGGGTCCCAAACAAACATCTCAGATGCTCACTTGAGAGATCATGCTCGTCAGTTAGTGTCATTGAGGAAACCACACTATAACGACAAGAACAATAAAACAACTTGGATATGGGATCGCTCCTAGGGTATGCTAGGGGATACCAGAACCCACACCGGTATACGAAGATATCACAGATAGGGGATCACTCCCAGAGTCTGCTGGGGGATACCACAACTTGATCAGGAGCTCGACAGAAGCACATCAATCAGATAGAGGATCGTCTCCCATATAAAGGTGGTCACGACGATACCATAACCGTATCTGCTATAACTCATGATGTAGGGGATCAAACTGACGATGCCGCAACCCTACTATAATCCTCATGCTGAGTAGGGGATCATATTCCTGATGATACGACAACCCTACTAGGCACGGACCACCACATAGGGGATCATATTCCTGATGATTCCACAAACTTTACGGGGTGAACCTACTAGATAGGGGATCTCCTCTTGTGGATAAGCGGTCAAAACGATACCAAGAACCCAATCTTGGGTAACGATGCTAGAGGATCCCGCTCCAGGCCCACCGGAGGGATTCCAGAACTCTAACAGATTAAACATCCCATCGAGAGGATCAAAAACCTATACGAAGGTTGTGATGTCGAGTGAACCCCCGTAGGAATGAAGCAAGGGAGTACCCTTAACCACTGCTGGTCCCAACGTCGCTAAACTGAGTAACCCGCCACAACGCCACCCCGCACACCTCCAAGGCCAATACCAAGGCCACCATCACGATCCACGTGAAAAAAACGCAGGATAGGCTATTTACTCGCTCGAAACAGACAACCGGTAAAAAATGAACTATTCACCGAAGCTAGCCCGTGTGAGGCCCACACAACTATCCCAAAACTTATCAAGCAGATTATACCACAACGATCCCCTCAGAAAAACCCATGAGATCCACTACTCGTTCGTCCGAAACGAACGCCCAGTGAAAAAGGCACTATTCACCGAAGCTAGATCGTGTAGGTCCCACACAAAGATCCCAAAACTCATCAATCAGATTTCACCATTGTGATCCTCTCGAAAAAACACACCGGATCGACTATTCATCCGCCCAAATCAGACTCCTGGTACGAAAGTTGCGTTTCACTACAAACGTCAAAAGCCGGCCTCATGGGACCCGCACCCCAAACTCAGTCCCAACACCTGGAAACCCTCAACAAAATTCTTCCGTATCATTAGGGTCTCAACGCCACTAACGACACGTCAATCGGATGCTCCGGGTAGAAGATACAATGGCCCGAAGTCGAATAATAATAAAATATCATTATTTTATTCGACGTTTCATGCTCCCGGGCCATGATCACGATCCTTAAAACTCCTGAACCCACACTGAAAGGTTTACCTCGTCGCCAGGGTCTCGTCGCCACAGACGGCATGAGAAACAGACTTCTGGATTGCATGAAACGGGGGGTTTTAATACCCGCGTTTGTTAAAAATGGGCCGGCCCGGCCGCCGCCGCCGCCGCCGGCCCGCCGTGGCCGGTGGCCCTCCACCGCCCTACGGCCTGCACCACCGTGCTTCAGGTGGCGGTTGCCACCTTTCCATGCTGGCACCGTTGCGCCAGTTCCGTGCCGACGAGTCTTCCGCGGACCACCGGGACCACCCCGGTGGTCCGTTTTTCGATCCAAAGGCGTTTGCGCGACCCTCGGGACCTGATTTTCACTACTACGATGAAAAATCAAAGAAAAACGCAGCATAAAAATTATCATGGAATTACAACTCAAACCGCCAACCTCACGGGCGAAACGCTGAAGCTTCGGGTGCAGAACGACGCCGACGACGCCCTGAAGCGCGATCTGCTGACGATCGGTGCTGAAAACGGACAATTCTGGTGCGATTTGGAGACGAAACGGAGGAGGGGGGGGGGGGGTGGGGGTTTCCGTACACTGTGCATAGGATTTGGGAGGGGGAGGAGATGAAATTGATTTCTTTTTATTTATTTATTTAAAAACCTTCATTTAAATTAACGCCCCCGACCAGACCTCCCGACGCGGAGGAAATTTGCTCACCCCTAGGGTAAACGCGCCGTTCTGAACGCAACAGTGGACTCAGATTTGTGATCCGAGACTTTTCTCAGAAGTTATTCGATCCGACACACATAATTAAAATTTTCCACTTATTTACGAAAATGCCCTTGGTGGCTCTTTCCACCACAGGCCCGCGCCCACAAAATTTACACCTCGCCTAGGGTAAACAGCACGTTCCGGACGCAACTGTGCCATCAGATTCTTGTTATGAGATACTGTTTGGGAGATATCACACCCCCACCATCTGTGTAGTATAAAAATACTTAATATTTTTATAAAATTAATTCCGGGCACACCGGGCCTCAGAATCACACGCCGTCTTCACGCCTAGCTCTGGAATTATTCATAGAAATATTCCAAAGTCTGATAGGGCCAAAACCAAAGTCGCTACACTATATCATTTCCATCAAAAGGCCTGAGATATCGAATTCCGTAGAAGTGAAAAAAAATCCTTTTTCGCATTATTCATCAATGTAGTATTTACCATGATGCACCCAACATATCCTACCTCGTCGTGGACATATATTATCATGGTTTTCATCAATACATCTAAATTCACGATTCATAATATCTATTAATAATAATCTTAAAGTATAAGCACCAATACACATGTATGCATATAGGAATATCCAATGAAACTTATGAATGTGGATTTCCTACTGGGGGGTCTTGTTCTTATAATATCCTCTTGGATATTACCAAGGGTGCACACCATGATAAGGTGACTCAATCTTTCATGAGTTCCCACCCCTAATAGCTTGTATCATTCATGTCCCTTAAAATGATATCATCAGGCCATAGAACATATATTCAAGAATAGTGTCATGGCGCTTTCGAGTTCTCATCATAGTTGGGATCTACTATGATATTTTAATGTGATAGCTATTATTAGGACATTATAACTTACTATGTCACATATATAAACAATCATGATGTGGTATGTAGCTTATTAATATTCATCCAATAAATACAGTTTTATCATAAATTACAGAGAAGTTGGTTTCTAGGGAACCAACTACAACAAACTCTCACTTGCACTAGAGCCAACTACTAGAAACCTTCAGTATGCTAGCTATTACATGATATTCATGATTTTTTTGAGAAATACCTTTAGTCAAGGGGTCTTCCACTTTCTCTTCTGTTGAAACTATACTCACTGAAAATTCATCCCTTTAATATAAATCCCTCAATTTGTGATACTTTCAGAGTATGTGTATTGTCTGTTGATGTGACCTTGGCTCTTTTTCTAGATCCATTATTGTAGTATTATCACATTACAATGTAATAGGATATTTAATGTTAGGAACCACATCAAGCTCCTGGAAAAAGTTCCAAATCCATATGACTTCTTTGGCTACATCAGAAGCAGTTATATATTCAGACACCACTGTAGAATCAGTAATAATTGGCTGCTTTGAACTCTTCCATCTCATAGCTCCTCCATTGATACAAAGAAACATATCCAGATTCCATATTTAGATAATTCTGATCTTTCTAAAAACTATCATCATCATACCCTATGATGAAAAGCTCCTCATCTTCTCCATACACCCGAAACATATCCTTATTTCTTCTCAGATACTTTTGGATAGTCTTGATAGTAGTCCAATGTTGTTCTCCTGGATCTGCTTGATATCTGCCTACCATGATCAGTGCATAGGCAACATCCACTTGGTTACATAACATGTCATACATGATAGATCCTATCACTAAAGCATATGGAATCTTACACATCCTATATTTTTAATGTTGTGTTTGGGAACACATTTTCTTGGAAAGATGTATTCCATGTGACACTAGAAACAATCCCCTCTTGTATTTTCCATACTATATATTTTTAATATCTGGTCAATAAATGTCCTATGACTTAGTCCAAGTAGCCTCTTGGATTTGTCATGAATGATATTTATCCCTAGAATTTAGGAAACTTCACCTATGTTCTTAATAGAGAAGTACATGTTCAACCAGTCCTTGACAGACTGCATGACTGGTATGTCATTTTCAATAAAAAATATGTCTTCAACATATACTTATAGGATAAAGATCACATTCCCATTAACCATCTTGTAAACATATGGCTCACATTCATTCTTAATGAAACCATATTCTCTTATGGCTTCATTGAATCAAATGTTCCATGATATATATTGTTTATTTAATCCATAAATGGATATCTACAACTTGAATACCCTTTTATAATCACTTGGTGTCACAAACCCTTCTAGTTGTCTCATATAGACATCTTACTGAAGGTTCCTATTAAGAAATGCAGTTTTGACATCCATCTGCCAAATATCATAGTCATGGAAAGTTGTTATGAAAAGTATGATTCTAATAGATTTAGACATGGAAAATCATGAAAAGTATTCATCATAATAATTTCCTTTACATTATTTAAAACCTTTATCCACTATACTTTCTTTATAGGTACTGACTTGACCATCCATTTCTAGTTTCTTTTTGAATACCCATTTACACCCAATTGGTTTTACATCAACTAGTGCGTCAACCAGAAGCCAAACTTGGTTCGGATACATGGAATCCATCTCAGAATTCATAGCTTCTAGCCATCTTGTAGCATCTGATATCTCTACTACTTCTTTTTATGAGATAGGTTCATCATTGTCTAATAATAATGAGTCACCTTCCTCAGTGAAAAGGAAACCATATCTCTCTAGTTACCTTACCTATATTATACTCCTTTTTAGTACTTGTATTTTATGAACTACCTCTTCCATGGGTACCTGTAGAACTTGTTTATATACCAAATCATTTGTATCTTGAGCATCAACTTCATTGAAGTCAATATTCCTCCCATTATCCTTTTTGAGGATGTGACCCCTCTTAAGAAAGGAAGCCTATCTAGAAATGGTCACTTTCTTGTCTGAGAGGTTGTATATGTAGTATCCCTTTGTTTCCATAGAATACCCAATAAATATGCACTTCATGCCCTGGGTGATAGTTTTTTTATTGATAAATCCATTACAAACACCTCACATCCCCATACATGTGTATAAAAAAAGAGAGTTTCTTTCCACTCCATAACTCAATGGGAATCCCATTTTATGCCTAAGTTGTTACTTGGTTTAATGTGTATGCCACATTTTTTAATGAATACCCCAAAAGGATAATGTAAGATCTACATGACTCATCATCGGCCTTACCATTTCCAACAAGGTACAACTCCTCCTTTCCCTATCATCATTCCACTATGGTGTATAAGGTGGAGTGAATTGATATAGAATACCAGACTCCTATGAAAGGTTGATTAACTATTTGTTAATATATTCTCCACCACAATATGATCAATGATTATTTATCATCTTACCAAGATGATTCTCCACTTCATTCTTGAAGTCCTAGAATTTCTCAAAGTACTCAGACTTATACCTCATTATGTAGATATATCCATATCTACTCAAGTCATCAGTAAAAGTAATGAGGTTAGAACATCCACCTCTATATTCTACTATAAATGGTCTACACACATTAGTGTGTACCAATCCTAGAATCTATGTAGCCCTTTCACCATATCCACTAAATGGTGGTTTGGTCATTTTCCCTTGTAAACAAGCATGACATCTATCAAGTGGTTTTAACTCAAAAGAGTATAAATAACCATCTTAACAGAGCTTTTTCATGCGCTTCTCTTTTACATGACCAAGGTAGTGATGCCATAATTGGGTGGTGTATGAGTCATGTGAACTTGGTTCGTTATCAATTTCCAACACTTATATCTTGTAATTTAATACATAAAAAATTTTATTTAAATATGCCATACCATAACATATGTTGTCCTTATAAAAGCAACAACATTTATTTGAAAACATGAAAACAAATCCCTCTGTATCTAAACTCGATATAGAAATTTTGTTCTTGGTAACAATAGTTATATATTAACATCCATGTAAAACTAAAATCATTCTCATCAACAATGTGAGGTGGTAGTTACCAATGATAAGAGCAATCAACATCACACTATTGGCAGCTCACAGATCCACCTCTCCTCTGGAAAGTTTCCAGAATCTAATTGGTTGTAGCATTTGAATATAGATGTGATACCCAAAATCTGTATACAATACCAAATGTGTATAAATGGAAAGATTTCACTTGATAATGAATGCACCTTTGGATTCCCCTTTCCTCTAGGTGAAATTCTGCTTCTAATGGCCTGACTTGGCACATGCAAAGCATACTGCCTCCTTTTCCTTACCCTACCTCGGGGTCTTCTGCTTCTTGTTCAGATGGTTCTCGGAGTATTTAGATTATTTATAAGTCTTAGGCCCTTTTTCCTTGTCGTTACTCTTCCTATTCACCATATGGACTGTGGGTTTTTCACACCCCGTGTCCTTATCAACATGGAAAATAATGGTAAGAATATTTGATATAATCTTCTCATTATTGATCATACTATAATTTGCAACAAAACTAGATAAGGTATTAGGAAGTGATGATAGTATGAGATATTAAAGAAAATAATCTAGGAATTTAATCCCTAATATGTCTAGATGCACAATGTATCTAATAAGCTTGACTACATGTGGTCTAGTTGGCACATAATCTCCATGATTAGTAGTGAACACAGTTTTTGAGATCTCGTACCTCTTCTATCTCGCCTTATCTTGATAGATATCTCGAAGGTGAGACATCATTCTATAAAAATCCATTTCATCATATTGATTTAAGAGATTATTGGTCATGGATTATAGAATGAGGTACTGAACATCCGTAGCTTCATTCATATGTTTATCATACAAAGAGTGTTCCTCATCACTCACCTCATTTCCAGGTGTAGCTGGTAAAGTCTCTTCTAGCACATAAAGTCTCTTCTCGTGGTGAAGGATAACCTGAAAGAGCCTTTGACAGTCTTGGAAATTTGTACCGGTGAGAAGATTTTCCTTCTCGATTATGGATCTCAATGAAATGTTTGCTGTCATTTTTATTTTTGTTTCTAAAAATTAAGATGAACATAATTTTAGTACATTATCATGATAAATAAAGAAAAATAAATAAATTAATATCTATTATTCTCCCACTATTTTTTTGAAACCCAATAGCCCTCACCATTTTCTTCAGAATATCCAATTTCTTGGGAATTCTAGCGGCAAGGATATATATTTCCCATAAAATTACCCCAAATAGGGTTGGTTAAGAAACTTGAAAGGTTTTTGGTAGGCATTACAAATACCAACTTCATTAACATTCAACTCCTTGGTCTATTGAGTGGAGTCCCCATTCCTAAAATCCTTAATTTTGGATTTTCTCAACCTTTGCCTCTTAGTTACACCAATTCCTTATATGGAAGTCAACCCTTGATGTAAACTAAGTTAAGTCAACCCAAAACTTCACATTAGAATTCTAGGATAATTTAAATCACCCTAACTAGTGTTGGTCAATCACTTTGAACTATGGTTCGATTCTAACTGAAGTAATGGAAGGCTATGCCAACTTGATATTTAATTGAGGGACTTTATCCTTTATAAATAAATTTCCACATATTATCTTTTCACATTCTTGTTAATGTTAAGTGGGATATACTTAAGTGATTATGCATGTATAGATAATATTTACACATAATCCATTTTTATTTTTGTTCCATATTGTATGCTTGTTAGTTAATTAATTATGTGACCACGTCAAACATCAATAATGAATAACCATACAGCTGAAATAAATAAAATAAATGGTATGATCATGAGATTTACTGTTGGTTAGTTTATCTAGAGGTTGATAAACTAACCCTGTCCTAGGGGATAAACACCTTGAACCATTTAAGATTCATGTTTATAGATTTTCATTTATCTATCTTTATATCTCCTTGGATTGGTTTTGCCTCGACTCCTAACTTGAACCAACCCCTATAGCATGGGATTTCCATCCATTACATATTATTTTAACTCACACACAGGTCAGGGGTAAAAGAGGGTTTACATTAAAAAAACCATGGTAATGTAGGCCTAACATATTAATGAGGATAAGGAACACTTGCCAACAATTTTAATTTTATAAATAAAATAAAAGGGAACCAATCACATACAAAGGTCTTCTCTAGATCATCATCATCCACATACATGAAACAAATTACACATTTAATAAAACTAGACTTTATTTCATTAATTTTTTTAATTAAGATAAATTATGCTCTAATTGATTAATCATTATATTTCATTAATCAATCCTTTTTATCTTAATAGTTTTTTTAATTTCCTTGAGATTATCTTTCATAGCCTTGTACATAACATATACCTTGGAGGTAACCCAGTGAATACCTGTAAAAAACTACCCAACATGTATTTATACTTTTATACACTTTATTATTTATGATATATAACATGCACATAGAATTATAATTGTTATACAGCTCATACATGATGTGTATATCTTTGAACATTATGCAGATGTTAATTAAACACATATATATATATATCAAACACCTATAACATTTTGTGTCCCATATTTACAACCACACAAAGGTACATGTCTCAAGGGTTTACATAATATAATATTTTTTTTAAATCTGCGTAATCTGGAAATAATACATGGTGTGTAGATCTAATTACACAGAGTGTGCCCTCCTCACCGTCCATCCTAAGTACACACCTAGGGAAACATCATGTGAGTTGTAATTCAAATATCTTCAGAGTACACGGTGTGTCCAGTGGGCCACACAACATGTAGACTCTACGTTACATGGTCACCAGATAGGAAAACCGTGTATGGGATACACGACATGACCCTGACACAAAGGGACTACACGCCATGTCCAGTGGGTCACACAACTTGTAGTCTGGCTGACCATGTGCCAGTTTTTCCTGGTCAACACACAATGTAAGAATTCACTACACTGCGTCTCATTAATACACATGTCTTGTGTAATTTCCAAATTACATCTTATACATTGAACAAAAATACACATTATGTAGATCCAACTTTAGGGCATGTATTCTTGTGTTATCTGGAAAAAACCATTACCGCCTCCTAATGAGATCCTTGATTTAATTTTAATCATAAAATTATTCATTTCTAATAGATATGTGGGAAATGATGAGGGGGAAAAGATCTCAAAATTCATATTACAAGAATTATTAAACATGATTTGACAATCTAAATTATTAAAGCTTAAATAATCAATGAATTATTCAAATAATTCCAAATGAAAATATGACCCCTTTGATACCACTTGTAGGTTCTGAGCACAAATAAAGCGTAAGATGGGAATGTACCCATCTTTAAAAATTACAATAATTGATGATTAATCTGAGATCAATACGATGATGAATTCCATTATCCATGGAATTGAATCAAAGATGATAGACAAAGGAGAGAACTTGGAACCGGGAAGAGAGGATCGACATATTTTTTTATAATAAATTTAATTAAATTATAAAATTATCTCCAAGGTGATTCTTTCTTTGTTGATGCATCTGACCATGAGTCTGAGTTGCGATTTCATTAAGATTTAGAATAAAAGGATAAAAATCCTCTAGTGGTGATCTAAATGTGATCCACATATCTCTAGATGTCGTTGAAGGAGTCTCCGGGTGCTAGAATAGAAGATCCTTGTTCTTGGGATTTCCGCCATTGATCACCTTGAGAATCTCTTCCAAAGCATTATCCTTGATCCAGTGGAGGAGGAGATATCTCATTGTTCAGAATGTTCTTGGAGAGGTAAGAGTTATCTAGGCTTGATATCTTTTCTCCAAGGATTTTTGCACACAATGATTGGGTTAGTCGGTCAAATGACCCCTTGACTAATATAGAGAATAATAACATAATTGGGGATTTAATTCACCATATAATAATAAATAATTATCATAGGTTCCATTACATAATTTATTATTCCATGTGAAACTCCATGTCAAATAATAATAGCAATAATTTTATTTCTATGATATGTGATTAACTTGAATGTTATATTTAAATATTATTTAATAAAATAATATTTAATATTATTTCTCACCAGACCCATAAATTTTTCCACAAATCATATTCAATATTTATCAGGTCTTCAATAATGACTATTTATTTATTAAATAAATATAACTACATTATCTGCAGATAAATAAATATTCCTTCATTAATATATTCTCTTAAATAACTAGTGACGAAATAAATGCGATCAGGTATACTTGATTAATTATTAAACCAAAACCGGGAATAATTTTTATTCAATTTGTTAAATAAATAAATTATTTAACTGAGATACTGGCTACACTTAGTGTGTGACCCTTTGGGCCTCTTTCTCGTTGGCATTAGGCGGGCTTTCCTAAAGTACAAGATTATTGTCTAAAAATGGGTCAAGGTACCGAAGAGAAAGAACTTGATGTCACAACAACATTTCACCTCATACAAATGTTTAGCGTTTAGTATAATACCTTTGTCCCGATATCTCCAATCAAACGGGTTGTATGAAATTTCCATTAACCCATGTGCTTGAATTCTAATTCTTTGACTTACCATAATTGGACTTACCTAAAGAACACAATAGACATGGATATAGTTAGGCTATATCATTTGAATCAAAGGAACTAAGATATCTACTTCTGTATAAGTGACAAATAATTTCTATCACTATTCATTAATGTAGTATTACTCATGATGTACCCAACATATCCTACCTTTCCGTGAACATATGTCATCACGGTTTTCGTTAATACATCTAAGTGTGTGAGTATAATACCCATTAATAATAATCATAAAGTTTAAAGATCAATACACACATTTGTAGATAGTAACATCCAATGAAACTTATGAATGTGGATTTCTTACTTGTGGGTCTTGTTTTCATAATATCCTCCTGGATATTACAAAGGGAACACCCCATGAGAAGGTGCCTCAAAGGTTCATGAGTCCACACCCCTAATAGACTGTATCATTTGTGTCCTTTCAAATGATATCATCTAGCCATATAAAATATGTTCAAGATTAGTGTCATGGTAATTTTAGGTTCTCATCATAGCAGGGATCAACTCTGACCTTTTAATGCGACAGCTATTCTTAGGACATTATCACACACTGTGTCACATAGACAAACAATCATGATGTGATAAGTAGTTTATTAATATTAATCCAATGAATATGGGTTTATCATAAAGTACAAAGAATTTGGTTTCTAGGGTACCAAATCCAACATAATCTTCCTATTATTTTTCTTGATGGGGACGATGTTGGAAATCCATCTTGGGTATTGAACTTCCTGGAAAAAGTTAGCTTTGATCAATTTTTCAAAATCTTCCTCTAAATTGGTTTCATGATAGGGGTGAATCCTCCTGACTAACTACTTGACTCCTCAATGATCATCAGGGAGTTTGATATGGTGATTAGCCACATCTGGATTTAGTCCAGGAATTTCTATGTAGTTCCAAGAAAACACATATCATTATTGATTCAGAAGTGTGATATACATTTCTTTCTCTTTGATGGGAATGGTGGTACTAATTAGTGTAGGCCACAAATATTCTTCTATTCCTATATTTATCTTACTAATCTCATCAATGGTGGTGGATACACCTTCCTCGAACTCGGGAAGGGAATTCCTAAGGTCACGTCATATTCTTCCATATATGTGTCTATGAAGACATTTCCAGATGAAGTTGTAAATCTAGGGGCATGTCTTTCACTATCGGGGTTAGTGAGGCCATGAGGATAGACATTATCATCCCTTGTTGTCTATGTCATTCTATAGATATTCCATAACTAATTTTCTTTTACATTTTCACTGAGGATAGAAGGAGTTTGGACATATATGGTCAATACAATCACCTCAACTAGATTTATGGAGAGCACATAGATGTTGTCAAGCATATTCCAAGGATTTGTAGGGGTGGCACCCAAGCCATTAGGGGATGAAAATAGTATATAATTATTCATTATTGTTTTTTTATCCCATTTTATAAAAACCAACTTCAACATATGTGGATCTGCAAGTCTCTAAGGGGGTGTTGTCACCATTAAGTATACCGACCTTTCCATCAATGGTATACTTCAAACACTGATGGAATTTTAAAGGTATCACAAAATGTCTATAGAGTCAAGGCCTTCCAAGTAGAACATTAAATATGGTGTCTTATAGGATAGATATAAACTTAATATCTAATGTGAGGTACCCAAACTAAGCTTTGATTTTCATCTTCCTGAGAGTCCTTTTATCATGATCATTATAACCTTGAATGGTCATTTTTGTGGGAGATAAGTACCCTTCACTATATCCCAAACCTCGGAGGGTTTGAACCAGTATGAGGTCGATCCTAAAATAATTATCAATCAGAGATGTATGGACATTGATGTTATTAAGTCTTCCCAAAAAATATACAGGCCTGATGTGGCCATGGATGACCTCTTCTTGATCTTAATTAGGGTACGAGATAGAGACAAGGCATTCTGATGGAATATCCTCCACTCGATAAACATTGGATTTAACAAATTCTATCTCGAATTCATGTGGGCCTTAGAGGGAATCAAAAAGTGACTCCCTGAGTTCTTTTGAAATATGGAGTGCATCGATGATTGAAATCTTAGTTGGAACAAACTCTATCTATTTCAGAATGTTGTAATTTTGTGCTAGATTTTGGTGCTTTCTAGTGTGCGGATTCTCCTAGACATGTGGCTCTGGATCTGAGACATTTTATGTAACAACCGAATGTTTTAACAATAGAATTACCTTCTTATAATCATGCCTTATAGTATAACACATTAGGAAGAACAATGAGATATAATTATACCAAATACTATGTGATCATTAAACTTAATTTTTCCACTTCTATGTTTTGAATTTCAAAAATCTGACAAACACGGTTGCATTCAGGGTGATTTTAGAGTCTAATGGAACAAAAATAATTTTTTGTGAATAGAACATACCCTTATGAATAGTAATCTACCCTTATAAATATCAATATAACCATTATGAATTGTAAATCATCTAAAATAATAGTAACCTCACCCATGAATGATTAAATAAAATTTAGGCATCTTATAAGTGATAATATGACCATAGTAAAAGTATTGGTATTTTTCTAAGTCATAATTAATTAATTATAATTAATTAATTAATTTAAAATAAATTTAATTTTCCAAATTTTTTTTCGTAAATTGAAAATTCTATGTTTTCTATTTTTAAGATAATTTTATAAGAACTTATGTAATTTTTGAAATCATTATAAAATCACTTTTAATTTTAAAATCTGTATTTTTCAAGTAAATTAAGATTTTAATTAAAAATTAAAATAATAATATTTAAAAAATTATTTTTTAAAAATGGAGTTCATTTTTAGATCATACACATCAAAAAATGGTTAGGGTGATTTTTTGGTATTTTTCTAAAATACTTGAATTTTTATGAATAGTGAAATACAATAATTCACAAAATAAGTTAAATCCATTAATTATAGAGTCGTGTATAATGTTTTGATTATGTAAGACCAATTGGTTGTAATTAATAGGAACATATTACTATTCTTGGTCATGGAATAATCACTCTTACTTCTCTTGTGAAGAAATAATAAATTAATTAATATAATATTGAGAAAATCCCTCTCCCTTCCATTATAAATACCACCCTTGACACACTCATTTCTTGACACCTCTCAAGCTTCAAGACTTTTCAAAACTCTACCCAAACATCTTAACTATCCACTAAAACAAAAGCTTTTGGTCTCATCAAAAACCAATCTTAGGTTCTTTAAGGAGGATCTCAAGAGGAGGATTCAAGAGGTAATTTCTCTCCCTCTTTTCCTTTAATTTCATCACATATTCACGTTCATTTCTCAATATCTCCCCACATATACTCCTATACATGGTATGTTAACTCTAGTATCATAAATATAATTGGATTTTATGATACTAATGGTAAATTGTATCTTCCAACCCCCTTTTCCTCTTTTTATTTTAGAAAGGAAAATGTTGTTCGCGAGGTATTAATTTATCACTTTCAAGAAAGACATGTTTTCATTTTCCTTTACCGCCTTTAGATCAGCTAATGAAACCATTTTTATGGTTGAACCATATTATTTTATATATATTATATCCTATTTAACTTTCTGGAACTAACTTATGTACATATTACTAAATGGTTAAACAAAACAAGTTCATTGTGGTCAAAAAACCACCCGAATTAACCCAAATGATCACAATTAAATTTTTATCTAATGATTCAGTCTAATGGTATATAAAAAAATTATTTATAAGATCATTTAAAGTTCTGTAACATCATTAATAACATTTAATATTAGTTTTTCATGTTTATCCATGTTCTACATGAACTTCCATTCACATTGTTCATGAAAACCATGAAAAAGAACACTCCCAAACAATGGATTTAAACTTTACAACTCATCCAAAGGCTGATAAAAGAAATTAATGAAACCATAATGAACCATATTCATGTATAAAAGGTTATTTAATTTCTAATTAAATAATATAATGATATTATATGGGAAATAAATGTAAATAATGTGTTTGGATACAAGGTAAGTGGAATTATCAAACCCAACCCTCTTTCTTTTAGGGTTTCACACTTTCAACCCAATTTTCAGTATGGGTCTGACTTAAAAATAATTTATACATCATTATCTTACCTTTTCTAGGATATAAATTCTTTCTACTTATGTTCATGGAAAACCCAATGTTTTTCCAAAGAACTCTTCTTTCAAATAAACACACTCTTTTTACTTCCCAATGATTGTTTTTTCTTCACTCTTCATTGATTGTTCTATGTCAAGAATGTTATTCCCTCTTTATTTGAGAGCCAAATGTTTATGAATGTATTCATTATGATGATAAACCCATTACTTTAGATGTTTTGTCTTATTTTCAAGTTTAACATATGTTCTATGTGACACGGATGATAATGTAAATGTTATAATGAGACGAGTACGCCCAAAATTATATAGCGCAATACAAATGTTATGATGTGATGGGTGCACCCAAAATTATACAGTGATCCAATGAATTAGGTAAATTTATTAATCACCGGAGTTAAAAGGAAACGATGTGTGAACATGATGTTATATTTTTTCACAACTATGCGTGGTAGTTAACCACTAAGACATGATGTTTAATTGTTTATGCATTCCCTCATTCCAAGTCTTCTATTAATGTTTCCTCTCATGATTATGATCATATACCTATGTTATGATGATAATGATTATGCTAATCCCATTGTTTCATTTTCTTATTTATCCACTTATTGGGCTTTTAGCTCATCCCTTTTTGATGTATATATTCAGGTGACTACATGTACTAAAGAGAGGTGAAGAGACAATAAGAAGCTAGAGAAAAAAGAATTAAATAAATGTTTATGCTTTATGTTGTAAATGTTATGTTCAGTCCTAGTTCTCCCAAGACACTAAACCTCTGGATCCTCAGATTGTAATACTATTATGATTTTTATCTTTATAATGATGTAATAGTAATGTAAGAAAATGCAGGGTTTCTATAGTTGGTAACAAAGGAAAGGTTTAGTTAATTTGGGAATTAGGATTAGTGAACCCTAGATAAAAACTCTAACATGAGACTAAGTACAAATATGCGCACAATAAGATTTACATAGGGATTCTATAAGTTATGATTTTAGTGAAAATTGTACAAATGAATAAGTTATTTATTCCTGACTTTTTAAATTATGTTTTGTTCTAAAATTTTCTATTTTAGAAAATGGTGGGAACGAGGAGAAACCAGGCCAACAACCCATGTGAGGGCCAATGCAACAATTTCCAGAACAATATCCCCAATGATTTGGGAGGTGGATTTCAAAACTTCATGGTGATTCTTACCCAAATATCTCAGGTTATGAACAATAACCAGAATAATAGGGAACACCCTCCTTCACATAAAAGGGAGAAACTGACTATAGAGTGTTTTATGTGGCAACGACCACCAATGTTTAGTGGGTATTCAAATCCACTAGTTCTAGAAGAGTGGGTCAACTCCATGGAGAAGATCATTTCTACGCTTCACTATTCTAAGATGGATAAGGTGACACTAGCCTTTTATCATCTAGATAGAGAGTTCGATCAATGGTAATATTTAGTTAAGAACATCAAGCAAAGTGACAAAATTGAAGAGATGGAATGAGAAGACTTTAAGATCATGTTTCTTAACAAGTATTTTCCACGAACTCTTCATACGGAGATGGAGAGAGAATTCATAGAGCTCATGAAAAAGTAAATATAATAAATCATGACCTATTGAGATAATTTCACAAGTCTTGCATGGTTCGCTTTGGGTTTTGCGATAAAAAATGATAGAAAAAATGATAGATTCTTTAGTTGATTAAAACCACACCTTCGAAAGGTTCTTGAAATTTGAGAATTTGGGAGTTATGAAGAAGTTGTTTGGTGTTACCTCAGAGTGGAGATGGAGTTTGATGAATGGTTCCTTAGACATGGTGATAAGAAATGATAGATGGAGTTTCAAGCTGGAGGATCTAATTATAAAGTTTGGAAGAAAACTCAACGACCCACATGCCAAAAATGTGGGAATTTGCTTCATTGGAACTGCCTCAAAGGGATGGGGAAATGATTAAAGTGTGGGAAAGAATCCCACCATGGTCAAGAGTTTTGAAAATAAATGAGAAGGAAGGAGAATGTAATTGAAGAAATGGGAGCCCCAACCATGGTTCAATTTTACAATTGTAGGGAGCAAGGGAACTATATAAGCTAGTACACTAAACCTTGAGTCCTCCAGGGTAATCAGTGTTAGTAGCCACCAAAGAAAAAGGAAAAAAGAAAGTCTTATTCCATCACTACTACAAAATTGGATCAAGATAATGAATTCGTAAAAGGTATGCTTAATATTCACTCAATAATGGTAAAAGAATTATTTTATTTTTGTTCTATGAATTCCTTTATATCTTGCATGCTTTATAGAACTATAGAATCGAATTACTGGAACCTTGAAGTATAAATATCTATAAAAACACCAACTGGTGAAATCATTGCAACCCAAGTGTTTTAATATTCTCATATTGGCATATGTAGGAAGTTTTTTCCAACGAATATCATAATACTTCCCTTGGTTGAATTAGTTTCTATAATGGGAATGGATTGGCTCTCATTATATAGAGAACATATCACATGTTCGGATAATGAAATATCTTTTCGTATTCTGAACCATCCCATTCTGTTCTTCAAATTTAAGGAAGATCATGAATATCCTTTGAAAAATACTTCAACGGTGTGGGTGTTGATACCCTATGAAGAAGTATACATCTCCCAAATGGTTGAGTCAAAGGAAAGTTCCAACTATACAGAAATGCTCATTTTGAGGGAATACAATGATGTATTTCCCGATGAGTTACTTGGACTTCCATCAAATCGTGAGGTATAGTTATCAATAGAATGCATACTCAGAGCTACTTCTATCTCAATGTGTCCCTATAGGATAGAACCTATAAAACTGGGGGAGTTAAGGAAGCATCTACAAGTGCATTTGGACAAAGGGTTCATTCACCCTAGTGCATCACCTTGGGGTGCGCCAGTGATCTTTGTGAAGAAGAAGGATGGATCAATGCATATGTGTATTGATTATTGGGAACTCAACAAGATTACCATAAATAAAAAGTATCATCTTCAAAGGATAAATTAATTGTACGATCAATTAATAGAAATTCAATACTTTTCAAAGTTGGATCTTCATTCTGAATATCATCAGCTAGAGGTGAATAAAGAAGATATTCATAAGACTGCCTTTCGTACAAGGTATGTGCACTATGAGTTTCTATTGATGCCCTTCAAATATAATAATTAACCTATAATATTCATGGATTTTATGAATATATTATTTAAAAATTACGTTGACAATTTTTTGGTAGTGTTTATCAATGATATTATAATATACTCCAAGAGAAAGGAGGAACATGAAGAACATATAAGACTTGTGTTGGAAACATTGAGAAAGGAGAAGTTTTATTCCAAGTTCTACAAGTGTAATTTTGGATAAATAAAGTCATGTTCTTGGGATATGTGATCACAAGTTAGAGAATTTCTATAGACCCTTAAAAACAAATTGATTGAGGAATGCCCCAGACCCTCTAATGTCACAGAAATCCGTAGTTTTTTTGGATTAGTTGGGTACTACCGATGTTTTGTGAGAAATTTATCCCGATTGTCAAGCATGCTAACTAAGTTAACAATGAAAGAGATAAAGTATTTATGGATGGAAGAATGTGATGGAAGCTTCAAGGAGATAAAGAGAAGGCTGATCACTGCACCTGTACTCACATTACTGAAAAGTGGATAAATTTTTGTTATATACAATGATGCTTAAATGAATGTCTTGGGTTGTGTACCCTTGGAAAATAATAATGTGATAGACTATGCCTCATAGTAGTTGAAGATCCAAGAGAAGAACTACCCGACACATGATCTAGAGATGCCAACTGTGATTTTTTCCTTCAAAATCTAGAGGCACTACCTTTATGGTGATAAACGTGACATATACACTGACCATAAGAGCCTAATGTATATATTCACACAAAATGAGCTCATCATGCGTCAAAGGAGATGATTAGTTCTAAAAAAGGACTACATTTTCTAAATTCACCACTATCCTGGAAGGGAAAACAAGGTAGCCGATGATCTAATTAGAAAAGAATCTACTACTCTATCCATGTTATAGATTGAGAAAGACCCTATCTTCTTGGATATTCAAAGAATAGATTTAGAAATCAAAATGGTAGCAGATATATCCTAACTTTTTCAAATTATTTTACAACCTTCTATCCAATATAATATTAAAGATGCAAAAAGGGATGATCTAGAGTTACAAAAGAAGGTGAATGTAGTAAAGGATGGGAAGCTGCAATAGTTCCATATCGACGATGATGGTGTGATTTGGTTTGGAACATGACTTTGTGTGCCTTCATCACCTGGGATAAAGAATGATCTATTCGAGAGTGTGCATATATCAACATTATATATCCATCATGGTAGCACTAAGATGTATCGAGATCTCTTAAAACACTTCTGGTGGGATAACATGAAGAAGAAGATTGTAGAATATATCTCAAGGTGCTTGGTATGTCAGTAAGTTAATGCAGAGTGAAAAAAGTCCAAATTTATGATGCAACCATAGCCTATACCCATGTGAAAATGGGAGAACATCACTATGGACTTTATCATAGGTCTCCCGAAGATGTCCAAGGAAAATAATGCAATATGGGTTGTGGTTTAATGACTCACAAAGACTGCCCATTCTATCACTATTCGGGAAGTTATCTCGCCTGAAAACTTGCAAAGATATATGTGAAGGAAGTGGTGAGACTACATGGTGTTCCACTCTCTATTTTCTCTGACCATGATCCAAGTTTCACATCTAAATTCTAGAGGATCCTTCAACATGATTTGTGTACTGAATTAAATTTCAGCACAACCTATCACCCCCAAACTGATAGCCAATATGAAAGGACTATTCAAATGCTTGAAGAAATTCTAAGAGACTTCTCTTTAGAATTCAAAGGTGGATGGGATCATCATCCCCATTGGTTTATTTCTCATACAAAAAATAGCATTCACTTGATTATTTAGATGGCTCCATATAAAGATTTGTATGGAAAGCAATGTATAACTCCAACCTACTAGGATGAAGTTGGAGAAAGAAAGCTACTTCAAACCGATCTTGTGCAAGAGATGACAAAGAAGGTTCAAGTAATCTAGAAACATATCAAATCTACTCAGAGTCAGAAAAAGGGCAATCCTGACAATTGTCAAAGTGACTTGGAGTTCAATTTTTGAAATAAAGTCTTCCTTTGAATATCACCATGGAAGAGAGTCATGCAGTTTTGAAAGAAAGGGAAGCTATACCCAAGGTACATTAGCCCCTTTGAGATCCTTGAACACATAGGATTTGTGGCCTATCAGCTTTCACTCCCACTGAATATGGCTCAAGTTCATGATGTGTTTTACGTATCACTCCAGAGGAAGTACATACCAGATCCCTCACATGTACTAAACTCAGAGGTGGTACAGCTGGAAGATGATCTCTCTTATGAGGAGAAGACAGTAACGATTCTGGACAGGAGAGATAAGGTTCTACACAACAGGACAACCCATCTTGTGAATGTGTTGCAGAGGAACCATATATTTGAAGAAGCTACTTGGGAACCAAAAGATGTGATGAAGGAGATGTGCCCTAACTTTCTTGTGTAAAACGAAATTTTGAGGGAGAAATTTCATAAGGGTTGAAGAATGTAATGATCTAATGTTTTATCAATGGAATTACCTTATTATAATTATGTATTATAGTATAATCACATTAGGAAGAATAATGAAATATCATGATACTAAATACCATGTGATCATTAAACATAATTGTTCCACTTCTATGTTTTGAATTTCGAAAATTTAATATACACAGTTGCGTTCAGGGTGTTTTTTGATGTCTAATGGAACAAAAATTATTTTGGGTGAATAGTAACCAACCCTTAGGAATAGTAACCTACCCTTATGAATAGTAATATGACCCTTATGAATAGTAAATCATCCAAAATAATCGTAACCTCACTAATGAATGATTAAAAAAAATTTAAGCATCTTATAAGTGATAATATGACTATAGTAAAAGTATTGGTATTTTTGTAAGTCATAAATAAATAATTTTTATTAATTAATTAATTTAAAAGAAAATTCATTTTAGTAATTTTTTTTTATAAATTAAAAATTCTATTTCTTCTGGTATTACGTTAATTTTATAAGAACTTATGTAATTTTTGAAAGCATTATAAAATTAGTTTTAATTTTGAAATCTTTTTTTTCAAGTAAATTTCAATTTTAATTAAAAATTAAATTAATCATATTTAGAAAATTATTCTTGGAAAATGGAGTTCATTTTTGGATTTTACACTTCAATTAATGGTTAGGGTGATTTTTTGGTATTTTTCTGAAATACTTGAATGTTTTATGAATATTAAAATACGATAATTCATCAAATAAGTTAAATTCATTAATTATAGAGTCATGTATGATGTTCTGCTGATGTAATCCCAATTGTTTCAAACTCACATAAACTTTATACTATTCTAGTTCATGTAATCATCACTATTAATTGTATTATGGAGAAATAATAAATTAATGAATATATTATTGAGAAAACCCAACTCCCCTCCACTATAAATACCACCCTTCACACCCTCATTTCTTCACACCTCTCAAGATTCAAGCCTTGTCGAAAATCTACCCAAATATCTTCCCTATCCCCTACACCACATACAATATCATCTTGTCTCATCAAAAGACCAAGCCTATGTTCTTTAAGGAGGATCTCGAGAGGAGGATTCAATAAGTAATTTATCTCTTTCTTTTCCTTTAATTTCCTCTCAATTTCAAGTTCTTTTATTAATATCTCCCCACATATCCTCATCCACATGGTATGATAACTCTCGTATCATACATATACTGTAATTTTATGATAATAATGGGATATTATATCATCCAACTTTCTTTTCATCTTCTTTTTATTTTAGAAAGGAAAACATTGTTCGGGAGGTGTTAATTTATCACCTACAAGAATGACAATTTTTATTTTCCTTTACCGCCTTCAGATCTGGTTATGAAACCCTTTTTATGGTTTGACCAGATTATGTTATATGTATTATTTCCTATTTAATGTACTGTAACTAACTTATGTACATATTACAAAATGGTTAAACAAAACAAGTTGATTATTGTTGAAAACCCGCACAAATTAACCCAAACGATCATCATTAAATTATTATCTAATGATTCATTCTCATGTTATAAAAAAATATTTATAAGATTATTTAATGTTCTGTAACATAATTAATAACTTTTAATATAAGTTCTAGATGTTTATCCATCTTCTACATTAAATTCCATTCATACCGTTCATGAAAACAAAGAAAAAGAACACTCCCAAACAATGGATTTAAATTCTATAACTCATTCAAAGTCCCATAAAAGAGATTAATGAAACCACAATGAAATATATTCATGTATATATGGTTTTGGAATTTATAATTAATGAATATAATGTCATTATATAGGAAATTAAAGTAAAGAAAGTGTTCAGATACAAGGTGAGGGGGATTCTCAAACCCAACCCACTTTCTTTGGGTTTTCACTTTTTCAACCAAATTTTCATTATGGGTCTACCTTAAAAATAATTTATTCATAATTATCATACTGTTTTTGGAATAAATTGTTTTTCTACTTAAGTTCTTGGAAACCCCAATGTTTTCCAAAATAACCCTTCTTTCAAATAAACACACTCTTTTTACTTCTCAATGATTATTTCTTCTTCACTCCTCGTTGATTGTTCTGTGTCAAGAATGTTATTACCACTTTATTTTGGGAGCCAAGTGTTTATGAATGTATTCATTATTATTTTAAACCCATTACTTTCCATTGGTTATTTTATGTTATAGTTTGATATATGTTCTATGTGACATTCATGATAATATAAATGTTATGATGAGACAGGTGCGCCTAGAATTATATAGCACAATATGAATGTTATGATGTGATGAGTGTTCCTGGAATTATAATACACTCTAACCCATTGGGTAAAGTGGTAAATCTCATGAGTTAAAGGGAAATGATGCATGAACGTGATACTAGCATTGTTCATAACTATAAAGCCCCGAACTCAAACCTTACTTAATATTGAATTAAATGAATAATTCACATTGAGGATCTTTTTAGGATTAGAGTTTTAGAGAATTAGGTCATAAATCAGGAATTATATTCCACATTTAAACAAAGTGGTTACATAAAAGATAGTATTTGTTTTTCCCATCAACGGAAACATATTTAAAATAAAACATGGATTCTTTCTTGACACTTCCTTGAAACTATCATCATATCATGCACCTTTCCCTTGACCTGTGAAAAACATTTCAAAAACTTGGGATGAGAAAAAAAAGCTCAGTAAGGGATATAAAAGTATGAAAAGAAAACATTAGTCCACGTATGAAATCATACTTTACTCATAAAACATAAGCATTTAAACATACCTCATCAAATCATGAATAAATCATATAAATCATAAGGCATAAAGGTAACTTTAGGAATTCATAACATTCTTATGTAGGGAGTAACCCTGTTGGTTACGTTTGGAATACCCATCACAGTATATTCCCTAAATCTCTTCGGAGAAACCTTAACGTTTAACTCCTTCGCGTTACCCAATGCATTCGAGAGCTATATCGGGCTCACCCACCCTTAGTTTATCATGGAACCACCCATCTTCATAAACAATGCCCAAGAACCATAACATAATCATAGAACATAACTTAAGAATAAAGTAAAGATAGCATTCCCACATTTCAATAACAATATAACATTTTAAGATAATGAATCCATTCTAAAAACCATTTTCAAAACCATTTAAAACATTTAATAAATAGATTTTTGAATCAAAGTGTCCCATACCACTTTGAAGTTTTTAACATTTTAAACCATTAATATAAATATAATTAAATCATTAAAACCATTTTTAAAACATGGATATTAATGATAAATATTTATAAGAATAAATCATTAAAACATTTAAAACGATATTTTAGTTAAAGGGTTTTTAGAAAAATGGGAGACACTTGAATACCATAATTGAGGAATAAAATTTAATCAAAACTTTATAATATAATGAGAATAAATGGATTCATGATATAATATTCCAAGGGAAAATATATACACCATATAATAGTGAATTAGTGAATAACAATAATGAAGTCTCATTAGAAATGTAAAATGAGATGAAATCCCTTATAAAGAAGGTATCCTTAAATTAAGGATAAATCAATCTCACAATTATGTGTGAAAAATATAAATACACCAAATATAAGTGGATATTAAGTGTAAAACAATCAAAGGTCATTCACACATATTCAAAGGATGACATATTCAATAACTACATGTTGAACCCAAAGAAATCGAAATTGGGTTAAGAAGTTCCCTTGGTAAAATTCGACAGCCTAACGGCGTCACTTTAAAATTCATAAAATTAGTTGATGAGAGAGAAAATGGTATCTCATCACTTGGAAATAAAATTTACATCAATAAGGATATATAAGAACATATCCCAACATAAAAATATGTAAATTAAAATACATAACAAAAGAGGTCTTTTAAAAATAGGAGGGTGAAAGGTTCCCTTACCGATTTGGGCAACTTTCAAAACGTACACCCCATGAAAGAAGGGTCATACAATGAAGATGTAAATACCCATAAATGGGATTACATTATACAAATATTAAAATAATGGTCAGTACATACACCACACAAAAGGAAATAGTGGCCAATGTACCATGAATCTCACAGGAATAAAAAGTGACATGAAAATCCCCTTATGAAAATTTGGCAGCCTAACGGCGCCACATAAAACTTCCAAAAATGAATTGATGAGATAAAATAGGGTCTATCATCATATTAAAATAAAATTTACAGAAATAGGAATATAAAATAACATCCCCCCAACATAAGAAATAGTATATTAAAGTAAGTTACATAAAAAAGAGTACTTAAAAATAAAGAGAGAGGTAGGATCCCCTACCTCGTGTCCGACATGACTCGATCGTTCTTTAATCTCCTGAATAATAAAATTTGGTAAATTTATAATTTATTAAGGACCTTATTTAAAGATTATTATTCAGTTCATATCACATATTATAAGGTTATAATAATTGGTTAATAAAGTGAGTTCATATCAGATGTTTTTGTCGATGTTCGATACATGAGTAAAAATTGAACTTGTTGGAAAAGAATTTTCCATGTAGTTATAGGTACATCATATCCAGAAAAGTATTGATGTTTTAAATATCATATATATCCAGTATATATTCATTTTATACTATTCCATAGCATTTGGAGATAAAAAAATTAAAAGCACCATTCATGGAGACGGTAGGCCGTACGTACGCATGAACTCTACTTTCATTTTTTGTCATATTAATTGAATTAAAACAAAATGAGAGAGATATATATTATAATTACAGAATGATATCCATAACTTAGATGTAATATATTACATATATATATCCATTATATATATGTACTTATAATAGTACATAACATTTGGAGATAAGAAATGAAATGTACCGTTCATGGAGACGGTAAGCCGTATGTACGCATGGACGCTACTTTCATTTTTTTTGTATTAAAAGGAATAAAATAATAATTATATACAGGTATATTATAATTCCAGTATTATATAATATGTAATACCATTAATTCCATCCTTTATACATCCCACATATGTCATTAACGAATCAAATCACTTTGAGGGGGCGATAGTCCGCACTTCCTAAAATGAAGATATCGCGTTTAACCATAATGGAAACCATAAAGGTATTCCATAAATGAAAAATAAATGAGCTTAAGGAAAACATAAACATATTATATATCATATATAAATATAGTGACATCTTAATGGCCACCTTTGAAGGTGTTAAAAGAATATTGAACAATCATCGTTTCGTGAGGCAGTAATTCACCATCCACAGAAATAGTATGTTCTTTAACCATTAGATAGAGGTGTGTGAAAGTGTAGATTGAATACATATTATAAAAACATACTAGTATATTTAAGATACTGGTTTTGTTACAAAAAAAAAGTAATAAAAAGAGTTTAGGGGTTTGGAGAAGCAAAAGAAAACAAAAGAACACAATGGAAGACATTACCTTTAAATCGGGTAACTCTCTTTGATTTGAGCTCAAAGGATTCCTTGGAAAGGATTCTACCCAAAGTGAGGATTCAATGATGAAGAGAGGGATGTGTATAGATGAAATGGGAATGGGTTGGCCGAGTCAAAGGCTTGAGAGGTGTGTGTAAGGTGGTAGAGGTGGGGGCCTTTTATAAGAGAAGAGGAGGGGCACTCTTGGAAAGTTATAAAAGGTTACTTTATTATAAAATGATTTTAGGATTTTAAAGGTCCCAAAATTATATATTTCTAGGATAAGGTGATAATAGTTCTAAATCCACACATCCAATAGGTTTGTGACATGTTTCGGTCTTAGAGATTACATTGTCGTTTCATTTTATTTAAATTGTTAAATAATGAGGTAATCATTACATCATCATGGTGTCATAAATAAATTAATTTATTTAATGTCTAAAAATTATAAAACAAATATCATGATGTATGAAATCTTTTTATCTTTCTAATTAATATTTATAGTCAAAAATATGACTTGTATAACCCCATTTAAAAATTGTTTTAGTAAAACAACTCATGTTTGTGACATTTTTATTTTAACTTTAAATAAAAAGTAATTTATGTCATTTTCCTACCAAAGTGGCTCCATGAGGTCCCCAAGTTGACCCATGGATTGTCTTGGTCGGCCATGACACATAAAATGAGGTTAGGACATGTGTCTAGGCCATTTCATATTATTAAAACATTATTTTTACCTTAAATTACACTAATTACCTTTAATCGCGATTAATAAAACTAAAAAGTTACTATTCACCAAAAATTATTTTAATCTCATTAAACCACATTTTACTTTTTAATTACAACCATGTATGTCGGATTTTTGAAAATCAAATCACAGAAGTGGAAAAGTTTCATTTAAACGAAAAATCAGTTTCTTTAACTACCACTTAGTGGTTTCACTATTATTCTAAAATTGAAGTTTTTCAGAAAAATACCAAAAATTCACCCTAAGCTATATTTTATATTCCTAATTCAAAAATGATGTCTATTTTAAAAAATTCAAAACATATAAGTTTCATTAATTAATTTAATAATTAATTTCCACTGTCAAAACAAATAGCGTGTTTTTAAGAAACAATATCTATTAAAAGATTGACACTAGTTTAAGTCCAATTTCAAAGTGAAATTAATTCCAATGACCACTATTGGATTAAATGGTAAAAATATATTTTAATTTCACTTTAAAAACAATTCAAAAGATAATCTAATCATATAAATAAATTAGATTAAAAATAGGTTTTGAATTAAAATACAACATTTTTCACTATTCATTAAAAAATGAACTTTATCGGAAAAATACCAAAAATTTACACAAAGTAAATTTTGATGTCCTGATTCTAAAGAATAATTTTATTTTGTCAAATATAACACATAAAATTGTCAAAAAGTGGATTTAAAAGAGTTTTTCCATCAAAAGGCGGTTAATCGACCTTTTAAAGAATATTAGAATGTTTACGCTTAAAATTGGATTCATTCGCATTTTTAATCCTCTAACATTTATTGTAAAAAGTAAAAATATTTTAAAAACATATATAATCAGTTTTTAGTTAGTTCTGTTCATTCCCGCCATTACAACGGCTAGGCGTTAACTACCATTTAAAATAATATTATTTTATTATTAGAGTGCAACGCAAGATTCCCAAGAAACTCGTTGTTGCGTATTGGGTACGCCATCGAGCATAGCATCCCCTTTAAAGTAATATTAATATTTTATTAAAAAATATGGATAATTGTGAAAATTTCATATTCTTTATTTACCTGGGGTGTTACATCCTTCCCCCCTTTTGGGAATTGCGTCCTCGCAATTTTAAAATTGGGCTTGGAAACTTCATTGAAAATCCCACATCGGAACAAGAGTCAGTAAAACAATCACTTTAAAATAGAGAAAGAGAAGTACAAAGGTCACCCGAGTTAACCCATACTAGGATTCCATGTAGAAAACATGGATATGGAGGAAAAAACAAAGGGTCATGTTCTGAGGGAGAGTGATAGTAAACATGTCTAGGAGAAAGTTAACCATAAGAAAATCACAAACTTGTGATGGGTTAAACGGTATTCGATTCCCCAGTAGGAAAATTTAACAGAAAACATTTTTGTTTTAAGTTAATCTTCATTGAGGAATTTATTTTTGAGCTTAAATAAATCATAATGAAACATACTTACTTGTCATGTAGACTTTCAACTTTTACTAGATTCCTTAATCAAACTCATATTTTCTCCAAAAACGAGTATTTAGGAAGACTTGTTCGCATTAAGAGTACTATAATCAACTTCTTGAGAATCACCTAATCCACAAAAGAGAACTATATATTTCCCATGTCTTTAGACAAAAAACAAAACCAAAATTTTTAGTATGAGATCAGATAATCCACAAAAGTATAATCCTTTATAAAAAGAAAATCTATTCTTAATCTCCAAAATTTGTCCAAAAAAACCCAAAGTTCAACGAAGACCATTCGATAAACAATTGTCCATAAAATTCTTCAAAGTAAACCAAACTAATATTTAAACCCAAATATTTGAAGGATTTAATTACATAGTCTTCCAAAGTACAAATTAACTTTTATCTCCAAATAACATCAGTTGCTCTTAAATTCTCATATTGAAAAGTAATTAACCTAATCGCATATCCTCCATGATAGGTTAATCATTTCCATAGATAACCCAAAATAAACTTACTCTTGATTTCTAAAATCATCTAACTAAAAATAATTAGTCAAACTAAATAGGGAGTTCACATAGTCTAGTGGTAGGCGATAAATACCAGTCGCACTTTGGTTGTGGGTTAGATTCCCGCATCTTTGTCCAATGCGACGGGTTGTCACACAGTCTGCGTGTTGTCCTTTTTCCAAAACTATATAATTCTTAAAACATTCCCCAAAACGAGATATAATATTCAAAAATAATCATAACATATTTTAACCTCAATTTTACCTCATACCTTTCATTTTCCATCATAACATATAATAACCCATAGTTACCTCAAAAGTAAGGATCATATAAACTCTAATGGTTACCTTTATAATTATTACCTAAACTTCCACATCGACTGGTCATCTCATACATGATGCATTACAAAACATACCAAGGTTCAAGTGGTTGATCATGACTCCTTGGTAGTTAGTTTAGAACAACCATGAGTTTCCTCATTGAATCCCCCATTTCATCCGGTCTCTTAATCAGAGAACCACCACAGTTTCCTTCAAACGTATTGTCACTTTGGTGCCTGCTAGATCCATCCATTCACTAAAAACAGAAATGTCAGTGTGAGTATATCAACAAAACCATCATGTAATAATGAGGAAGATAAACACTAAGATATACTTACTCATTCACTTTATCTAAAACTAGGAATCTTTCTGAAATCCTAACCATTATGGTAATGTCACTTATACTTAGAGAATACCCTAACCTCTAAAGTTATCTAAACCGACCTCTGATACCAACTATAAAGCCTCGACCTTAAACCTTACTTAATATTGAATTAAATGCATAATTCACATTGAGGATCTTTTTAGGTTTAGAGTTTTAGATAATTAGATCATAAATCATGAATTACATTCCACATTTAAACAAAGTGGTTACATAAAAGATAGTATTCGTTTTTCCCATAAACAGAAACATATTTAAAATAAAACATGGATTATTTCTTGACACTTCCTTGACACTATCATCATATCATGAACCTTTCCCTTGACCTGTGAAAATTTTTTCAAAAACTTGGGATGAGCATAAAAAGCTCAGTAAGGGATATAAAAGTATGAAAAGAAAACATTAGTCCATGTATGAAATCATACTTTACTCATAAAACATAAGCATTTTAACATACCTCATCAAATCATGAATAAATCACATAAATCATAAGGCATAAAGGTAACTTGAGGCATTCATAACATTATTACATAGGGAGTAACCCTCGTGGTTACGTTTGGAATACCCATCACAGTATATTCCTTAAATCTCTTCGGAGAAACCTTAACGTTTAACTCCTTCGCGTTACCCAATGCATTGGAGAGCTATATCAGGCTCACCCGCCCTTAGTTTATCATAGAACCACCCATCTTCATAAACAATTCCCAATAACCATAACATAATCATAGCACATAAATTAAGAATAAAGGAAAGATAACATTACCACATTGCAATAACAATATAACATTTTAATATAATGAATCCATTCTAAAAACCATTTTCAAAAATATTTAAAACATTTAATAAAGAGATTTATGAATCAAAGTGTCCCATACCACTTTGAAGTTTTTAACATTTTAAACCATTACTATCCATATAATTAAATCCTTAAAACCATTTTGAAAACATGTATATTAATGAGAAATATTTATAAGAATAAATCATTAAAACATTTAAAACGATATTTTAGTTAAAGGGTTTTTAACAAAATGGGAGACACTTGAATACCATAATTGAGGAATAAAATTTAATCAAAACTTTATAATATCATGAGAATAAATGGATTCATGATATAATATTCCAAGGGACAGTATATACACCATATAAGAGTGAATTGGTGAAAAACAACAATGAAGTCTCATTAGAAATGTAAAATGAGATGATATCCCTTATAAAGAAGGTATCCTTAAATTAAGGATAAATCAATCTCATAATTATGTGTGAAAAATATAAATACACCCAATATAAGTGGATATTAAGTGTAAAAAAATCAAAGGTCATTCACACATATTCAAAGGATGACATATTCAATAACTACATGTTGAACCCAAAGAAATCGAAAATGGGTTAAGAAGTTCCCTTGGTAAAATTTGACAGCCTAACGGCGTCACTTTAAAATTCATAAAATTAGTTGATGAGAGAGAAAATGGTATCTCATCACTTGGAAATAAAATTTAAATCAATAAAGATATATACTAACATATCCCAACATAAAAAGATGTAAATTAAAAGACATAACAAAAGAGGTCTTTTAAAAAGAGGAGGGTGAAAGGTTCCCTTACCGAGGAAACTTTTGAAACGTACAACCCATGAAAGAAGGGTCATACAATGAAGATGTAAATAAACATAAATGAGATTATATTATACAAATAGTAAAATAATGGTCAGTACATACACCACACAAAAGGAAATAGTGGCCAACGTAGCATGAATCTCATAGGAATAAAAAGTGACATGAAAATCCCCTTATGAAAATTCGGCAGCCTAACGACGCCACATAAAACTTCCAAAAATGGATTGATGAGATAAAATAGGTTCTCTCATAATATTACCATAAAACTTACAGAAATATTAATATAAAAAAACATCCCCCAACATAATAAATAGGAGCTTAAAGTAAGTTACATAAAAAGAGTACTTAAAAATAAAGAGAGAGGTAGGATCCCTTACCTCGTGTCCGACATGAATCGATCGTTCTTTAATCTCATGAATAATAAAATTTGGTCAATTTATAATTTATTAAGTGCCTTCTTTAAAGATTATTATTCAGTTCATATAACATATTATAATGTTATAATAATTGGTTCATAAAGTGAGTTTATATCAGATGTTTTTGTCGATGTTCGGTACATGAGTAAAAATTGAACTTGTTGGAAAAGAAGTTTCCATGTAGTTATAGGTAAATCATATCCAGAATAGTATTTATGTTTTCAATATCATATATATCCAGTATATATTCATTTTATACTATTCCATAGCATTTGGAGATAAAAAATTAAAAGCACCGTTCATGGAGACGGTAGGCCGTACATACGCATGAACGCTACTTTCATTTTTTGTCATATTAATGGAATTAAAACAAAATGATATATATATATATATATTATAATTCCAGAATGATATCCATCAATTAGATGTAATATATTACATATATATCCATTATATATATGTAATTATAATAGTACATAACATTTGGAGATAAGAAATGAAATGTACCGTTCATGGAGACGGTAATCCGTACGTACGCATGAACGCTACTTTCATTTCTTTTTTTTTTGTATTCAATGGAATGAAATAATAATTATATAAAGGTATATTATAATTCCAGTAGGATATCATATTTAATACCATTAATTCCATCCTTTATACATCCCACATATGGCATTAACGAATCAAATCACTTTGAGGGGGCGGTAGTCCGCACTTCCTAAAATGAAGATATCGCGTTTAACCATAATGGAAACCATAAAGGTATGCCATAAATGAAAAATACAGAAGATTAAGGAAAACATAAACATATTATATATCATATATAAATATATTTACATCTTAATGGCCACCTTTGAAGGTGTTAAAAGAATATTGAACAATCATCGTTTCGTGAGGCAGTAATTCGCCATCCACAGAAATAGTATACTCTTTAACCATTAGACGGAGGTGTGTGAAAGTGTATCTAGAATACTTATTATAAAAACATCCTAGTATATTTAATATACTGGTGTTGTTACAAAAAAAAGTAATAAAAAGAGTTTAGGGGTTTGGAGAAGCAAAGCAAAACAAAATAACACAATGGAAGACATTACCTTTAAATCAGGTAACTCTCTTTGATTTGAGCTCAAAGGATTCCTTGGAAAGGATTATGCCCAAATTGAGGCTTCAATGATGAAGAGAGGTATGTGGAGAGATGAAATAGGCAGGGTTTGGCCGAGCCAAAGGCTTGATATGTGTGTGTAAGGTGGTAGAGGTGGGGGCCTTTTATAAGAGAAGATGAGGGGCACTATTGGAAAGTTATAAAAGGTTACTTTATTATAAAATGATTTTCGAATTTTAAAGGTCCCAAAATTATATATTTCTAGGATAAGGTGATAATAGTTAGAAATACACCCATCCAATAGGTTTTTGACATGTGTAGGTCTTATATTTTACATTATCTTTTCATTTTATTTAAATCCTTAAATAATGAGGTAATCGTTGCATCATCATGGTGTCATAAATAAATTAATTTATTTAATGTCTAAAAATTATAAAACAAATATCATGATGTATGAAATATTTTTATCTTTATAATTAATATTTATAGTAAAAATATGAGTTGTATAACCCCATTTAATTTTTTTAGTAAAACAACTCATGTTTGTGACATTTTTATTTTAACTTTAAATAAAAAGTTATTTATGTCATTTTCCTACCAAAGTGGCTCCATGGGGTCCCCAAGTTGACCCATGAATTTTATTGGTCGGCCATGACACATCCAATGAGGTTAGGACATGTTTCTAGGTCATTTCATATTATTAAAACATTATTTTTACCTTAAATTACACTAATTACCTTTAATCGCGATTAATAAAACTTAAAAGTTACTATTTACCAAAAATTATTTTAATCTTATTGAACCACATTTTACTTCTTAATTACAACCATGTATTTAGGATTTTTGAAAATCAAATCACAGAAGTGGAAAAGTTTCATTTAAACAAAAAATCAGTTTCTTTAACTACCACTTAGTGGTTTCACTATTCATCTAAAATTGAAGTTTTTCATAAAAATACCAACAATTCACCCTAAGATATATTTGATATTCCTAATTCAAAAATGATGTCTATTTTAAAAAATTCAAAACATATAAGTTGAATTAATTAATTTAATAATTAATTCCCACTGCCAAAACAAATAGCGTGTTTTTAAGAAACAATATCTATTAAAAGATTGACACTAGTTTAAGTCCAATTTCAAAGTGAAATTAATTCCAATGACCACTATTGGATTAAATGGTAAAAATATATTCTAATTTCACTTTAAAAACAATTCAAAATATAATCTAATAATATAAATAAATTATATTAAAAAGAGGTTTTGAATTAAAATACAACATTTTTCACTATTCATTAAAAAAATGAACTTTATCGGAAAAATACCAAAAATTTACACAAAGTAAATTTTGATGTCCCGATTTTAAAGAAGAATTTTATTTTATCAAATATAACACATAAAATTTTCAAAAAGTGGATTTAAAAGAGTTTCGCCATCAAAAGGCGGTTAATCGAACTTTTAAAGAATATTAGAATGTTTATGCTTAAAATTGGATTCATTCGCATTTTTAATCCTCTAACATTTATTTTAAATTTTAAAAATATTTGACAAACATATATAATCATTTTTTAGTTAGTTTTGTTCATTCCCTCCCTTACAACGGCTAGGCGTTAACTACCATTTAAAATAATATTATTTTATTATTAGAGTGCAATGCAAGATTCCCAAGAAACTCGTTGTTGCGTATTGGGTACGCCATCGAGCATAGAATCCCCTTTAAAGTAATATTAATATTTTATTCAAAAATATGTATAAATGTGAAAATTTCATATTCTTTATTTACCTGGGGTGTTACAATAACTATGTGTGGTAGTTAACCACTAAGTCATGATGTTTTATTGATTATACATTTCCATATTCTATGTCTTCTCTTAATGTTTTCTCTCACGATTATGATCAAATGCCTATATTATGATGATAATGATTATGATCATCCAATTTTTTTGTGTTCTTATTTATTCAATTACGGGGATTTTATCTCACCCCTTTTTGATGTATATCCTCGAGTGACTACATGTACTAAGTAGAGGTGAATAGTCAATAAGAATATAAAGAAGAATAAATTAAATAAATTTTTATGCTTGATGTTGTAAATGTTATGTTCGGTCCTAGTTTTCCCAAGACATTGATCCTCTAGATCCTCCTTTTGTAATACAATTATGTTGTTTATCTTTAAAATGATGTGATAGTAATGTAAGAAAAGGTAGGGTCGTTATGTTTTAGGTAGACGAGACTGGTGCTTGTGTGGTGGTCGAGGGAGTGTATAATACCAATAACACAAGTCATTATGGCCTTCCCCATTGACTAGGATGATTGGATAATCGAACCCCCTCTAGATGTTCATGTAAGACAACTAGTTTTGGGTGACCAATGAAGGGTTCTTGTACACCTACATGCCTATTTTTATCTTGATGGAGTATTTTACCATGGGTCTTAACTGTATATATATTCTACATGGGGACATCACCAAAATAATGGGTATGACCACATCAGCGTTGTCACCTATATCCTCAGTTTTGGCTCATGCATCCTCTCCTTCTCCGATTATGCATGGGAAACTCATATTCTGAGGCATATTCATCATCAGAGAAAGAGGTCACCTAGTGTATCATGTTGACAGAACCAAATATGTTCTCTTTATCTAATGATGATTCTATTTGGTGGGGTGGTTCATGTTCCATGGATGTTATAGAAAATAAGTATACAAGAGTTGGGGATTTCTTTTAGAATGGAATATGAATCCACCTCTTCTATTTCTACCTTCTATCAATGGTCACACCCTCATTTGGGAGGCATATTTTATGTTACCTTCTTGGGGTGGTGGAACTATTATGGGTTTGCATAGCTATGATTTCAGAGTAGCATGGGATCAGTCAACTATTTTTCAAGTCATATAGTTTTAAAACATTATGCACACTTAGCCGATTTATTCTACCAACCACCCTCTTATTCTAACTATGCAACAGTTATGTAGGCCACCTTCTCTAAGAATTTACCTAACAACTACTTTCCAAAACTGATCATTACTTTAAGGATATATTTGAATATAAAGTAGTCCTGAATATTATGACCCAACCTTATGTTGAAAGGTCAGTAATCCGGATGGTCATTGAGGTTGACTTCATCAGGCTTCCTGGGATGTGGTAATGTGAGAAGGTTATTTTATATGGATACCAAGAAATAACCAACGACATGTTCATTTAGGAAGTATTATTATTTTCTCATGCATTCCTCAGATATCCAGTGACCCATATTTCTCTATGCTTCTGGTCGAGGGAGATTTCGTGGTTATCACCACTCGATAAAAGTTGATTGGTTACTTGGGACCTAACTTGCTTTATGGAAAGTTACTGCTTCTAGGTTGACAGTGAGAACTATAGATTCTAATTTTCTTACCCTTTCCCCTGTGTTGAGGGAATGAGTTGAGGTTAAGATCAGGTTTGATTAATGCCATACCCAATACATTGTTCAATTTCTATGAACTCATGAAACCCACTTGGATACTTCACTAGGATTAGAGGTGTATGAAACTCATCCTAGAGATTTTCATCCTAGAGTTCTAATAGTTTCTATGGCAAGAGACGAATGCTGAGTGAATAGGTTAGACCCATCCACCTGGATATGAAGTCAGGAAACCTCTAATTTTCATGATATTTTTTATTTATTAGGTCGATGATTTTCATTTTTTTCAGCATAGATATGAAGTGATAAAGAAACTAACAACAAAGGTCTTCCCATCCTATAATGGATCCTGCTGGCAGACAACTGTACCAAACAAAGTTCGGCCCTATCAAAGTCTATACAAAACACCTTATCTTTGTTTCCTCCAGTTTATATTGAGTTCCTATCATCGGATTTCATCGATATACAAAGTGTTTAATATTTTTTTCAGGGTCTCTTTCACTGTCAAAAGTAGAGATGGTAGGATTTCTGAAATTGGGTGGAGGTGGAGTATCATTCACCCATTCAGGATATAGATTCCTCTCAGGATGTATAGGAGCGCATCACCCTTCCATGGCTTCTATTTTAGTTTCCAGGTACTCAATGATGGTAAGAATCTAGGGTGGGAACTACTATTTTAGTTTCTACCATCAACAAGAAGTGGGTGGGGGTTGATGAGGAGGACCCACCTTTATCTCCCGTTTATTCTCAATTCATCCTAAGATTAAATGATCTCCCTAGAAAGGGGGAGGATGTCACCACAATAGAGGTATGTCACAATAATTTTTTAATTCCTCATTTATGTAGAAAAGAATCCTATATTTGGAGAGTTTATAACACTCAAACACTTCTCCTATTGTCAGATCGACTTTGGGAGGGAGAATATTCATCTCTACTTGAAGATGATATCCAGTGGGAATATTTCCCCTAAGTCACTCCTCATTGAGTTTTCAGAGGGATTTTATATCACTCTCATTTTGTGATAATTGTTCCTCCATTGAAGGAACATAAAATATTCTATGTGATGATCAGGATATAACCACAACATTCCCTTTTTCTATGGTAGTGTTCCTCTGTGGAGTTGGCAACTCGGTATTTAGAGGTTCCAACTTTTAGAGCCTCATTTTTTTCCAGGTGCATACAACCTCATTTTGTGCATATATATAACCCTCCTCTGGGATAGTCTCTACATGTTTCATCCCTATGTATTTTCATCTTGAACCAAAATGTCTTCCATATTGATACTGATGAAATTCACAGATTCATATTATAAAAACCCTAATTTTTATTACACAATTAAACATAATTTATTACATAAACTTCATTTGATATAACATAGAAGATAAAGTGTTTTAGTGTATTTGGGGCTTATGATCATTAAATAATAACTTAAAACATGAAAAAACAACATCTTTATTGAAAACTTCCTTCACATGACCACTACATACCCTCGTACTTATCATTGCATGGGATAACCTGAAGACGTGCATAAAAAAGGGTGATCTATAAAGCCTATTAAGGGATTAATCATGGAATAACTTGAGGAATACAATACCTGTTATAAAATATTCATATCAATAGAGAACAAGATAAGAATAAATATAAAGGTATGATAAATCATGATAATCATAACATGGAAATGTGGCAACAATACTTAACATGAAATTAGCATGAGCCAAGGCTCATTGCACATGGAGCATGGGTAAACCCTCATTGCACATGAAGCATGAGTGAAACCTAATTTCACTTGAATTATCATGATTCAACAACCATTTCACATGACATATCATGATACTATACTTTACCCAATACATTGGAGTGCTATAAGGGCACACCCTTCTTAAACATTCCATTTCATGAATAAGTGTGCCACATGGATCATAAAACATTGAATCATTCAACATAATATATTATTCCATGATAAAATAATGTGGAAGAAACACATGAAATTCTTTAAAAAATAAGTAAATGTGCATAAAGGTAAATACCCTTGATATAGAAATGGGCATGGTATTCACTACACAATGACTTTGGCTTGGAAATGTGCGGTGCGATTTCAGCAACATAACGACGTGACATAAGAACTCATAAAAATGGTTGATGAGAGAGAAAAGGGTGTATAATCATATTTAGATGACATGAACAGTAAGGGGTTCATATAGATAAATTTCCCAATGAATGTAATGAAATTTAGATTCATGATACAAAATAATTTCTTGAATTTAAATGAGGAGAGAGAAATTCCTTTCAGAATTTCATCATAGTAACGGGTGTATATGGGAGGCATTTACTGAGAGTGAAAGGGGTTTCTCATAATTAAAAAATAAATATAGAAGAATTGGGGAGGTTGAAAAATATACCCCAATATTTATAATTTAAATCAAAAGGGCATAACAATTTAAAGAATATTGGACAAAAATGAGAAAGGAAGAAAAACCTTTACTTGGAAGTGTGCTTCCAAAGGCTTGCGAGAGGCTTGAGAGAGGCTTCTTGAAAGATTGGGGCACATTGGGAGGATTCTAGATAGAGGAGGGAATAGGTTGGACGAACTTCAAAGAATTTGAGTGAGGAGGAAGTGGGATCTTGGGTGGGTTTATATAGGAAAGGTGAGGGAATTCTTTATTATTTAGGTTTGGGACACCTCGCATTAAACTAATCCAAAACACAAACCAGACCATGATTTTTGCCCATTTGTTTTGGAAAAGGGAAGTTGAAAATAATATTTTATAATTAAAAATTCCTAAATTCTTAAAATAATTTGGCTGCTTATGTGGTGGTGAGACACTTCCAAGTAAAATAATTTAAAAAGACAAAATGTTTAATAACTCTTGGAGGGTCAACTAAAGTTTTGTAAAATAAATCAAACAAAACTAAAATCACATTATTTTGATTATAAAACATACAATATCTAAAAATAAAGTTTATAGTATTTTATTTCATCACTATTGGGTCATTATGATGTCATAAATCACATTATATATTTAAATGGTATTTAATTTTTACCCAAAAATTTGACTGTCTCAGAAAATTATGAAAAATTCACCATTGGATAATTTTGAAATCTTGATTATATAAATAATATTCATTTTATCTAAATAATTTTCTATATATTTTAATTTTAACTTTTAAAATAAAAACTGACATTTATAAAAAATTCATGGGTTTTGGGAAAAATGGATTTTAAACCTTAATAAAAATTACAATTGCATTCATAAAATTATACGATCATTTATATTTAATAAAAATTAATTCACTAATAATAATAATAATATTTTATTAAAATATTAATTAATTCAAAAATCCATTAATTCATCTAAATAGATTTCTTAGTTCAACATTAACTAAAAATACTATTTACGCTTTAAAAACAATTTACAAGGTAACAATAATAAAATGAAAGTATATTTATTATTATATACAAAAATAATGTAGATAACTATAGTAATAGGGTCTTGTTACATAACCCATTATAACACCCGCATAAGACCGAAGAGTAAGGCGTGCGATGGTGACATACTATATGGGTGGCTCGGATAACATTGCTCGGTTGGTAATCTCTATCAACTTCCAATTCTATCGTAGGAGGTCCCTCTCAAGATTAACATATTCAAGATCGACTCGGTATTGGTCAATAACAAAACCCAAAGATGAAACCTCCTTTATGAGCTCTGACAAATGGGCTTCGTATGGGGCATGTCTACTGGATGAGGGCATCACTTCCTTTGTCTGAGTAAATTGGATTTGTTAAAGCCCTATATTTATAATAATCATATGATCACTGTTCAATGACTATATTAGTAATGGTCACAATTATTAACATCATTTTAAAATCCAAAAGAATAAAACCAAAGATGTTGATATTTTATATAAACATTTTACATAAAGAGACATTTAATTAGATCAAGAGGGATTTCCATTAATGAATGTTTGGGTCATTACAATCTTCCCCCATTAAGTAATTTCACCCTTGAAATTTCCTTTTCCCACACTAAAACAGATGTGGGTAACTCTGCTTCATCATTTCCTCTTATTCCCACGCCACTTCTTCAAACTTGTGGTTTCGCCACAACACCTTGACAAGGGGAATTGTCTTATTTTGTATAACGTTTTCTCTACGATCTAAGATCTTCATTGGTTACTCCTCTTAAGAAAGATCATCCTCTAACTATTCTACCTCTGAAGATAGTACATGTGAAGGGTTATGTATGTACTTCCCTGGGATACATGAAAGACATCATCTACTTTGTCCATGGTAGGTGGAATTGTTAGTCGATAGGCCACAACCCCGACATGATCAAGAATCTCGAAGGGGTTGATGTACCTTGGAATTAAATTCCCTTTCTTTCCAAACCTCATGACCTTCTTTCACATAGATATGCATAGAAATACCATGTATCCAACTTTAAACTCAAGGTCTCATCAACAGTTATCTACACAACTCTTCTGTCGACTCTGGGATGCCTTGATATGCTACTGAATGGTTTTCACCTTCTCCACCATTTATTCGACCATTTCTAGTCCAAACAGCTTATGATCACTGACCTCATCCCAACACACCGGTGTTATGAACCTTTTCCCATAAAGGGCTTCATATGGTGCCATTTGGATGCTTGAGTGGAAAATATTATTATAAGAGAACACAACCAGAGGAAGATGTTGATCCCATCCACCTTTAAATTCCATTGAGAATGCTCTCAAAATGTCCTCAAGTGTTTGGATAGTGCACTCGAATTGGAAATCATTTTGAGGATGATAGGCCATACTGAAGTTCAGTTCAGTATTCAGAGCATGTTGAAGACTCTTCTAAAACTTAGAGGTGAATATTGGATCTCAATCGGACACAATAGAAAGTGGTACTCCATGAGGCCTTACCCCTTCCATGATATATATCCATGCCAGTTGATCCAATGAGAAATCCTACTGAATAGTAATTAAGTGTGAATCCTTTGTAAGACGATCCACAACAACCCAGATTGCATTGTTTCCTTTGGATGTCTTTAGAAGTCTGGTGAATAAGTCCATGGTGATGTTCTCCCATTTCCATTCTGGTATGGGAAATGGTTGCATCATCCCCTTAGAATTCTACCTCTCTGAATTCACTTGCTGACACACCAAGAACTTTGATGTATATTCATAAATCTCATTCATCATATTATCCCACCAATAATGATCTCAGATATCTCGATACATATTTTTCTTTCCTAGGTGAATATACAAATTTGAACTATGTGCTTCATCCAAAATTTCCTTCTTTAGCTCCGGACTTGATGGAACACATAGTCTTTTCCCAAATCTCAAAATTCCTTCTTCATTAACATTAAACTCCGAGGATTTCCCTTTTCCTATAGCTTCCACTTTTTCCTGAATTCCCACATCATGCTTTTGAGCATCCTTTAACCATTCCAAAAGAGACGGCTAAGAAATCATTTGTGAAGGGATTGATGATGTTCCCTTCTTTATGATTCCCATATCCATCTTCATCAAATATAAGAATATTCGGTCCTTCTCAATTCTCATCAATGATATAATTGTTTGGTCTTTTCTACTTAGAGCATCTACCACCTTGTTCGCTTTCCCAAGGTGGTAATGGATTGAGTAGTCATAGTCTTTGATAATCTCTAACCATCTTCATTGGAAAACATTCAACTCTTTTGGTGTGAATATATACTTGAGGCTTTTTTGGTCCGTATATATTTCAAACTTCTCCCCAAAGAGATAATACCACCAAACTTTCAAAGTGAAGATCACTGCAGCCAACTTGAGGTCATGTGTTGGATAGTTTTGTTCATGAACTTTCAATTTCCTTGAAGCATAGGCAATGAATTTTTCATTTTGCATCAATACACATCCCAGGACCTTATTCGAAGCATCACTGAATACCACAAAAAGTTCTCCACTTGTGGGTAAAGTGAGCACGGGCGTAGTGATAAGCCTCCTTTTAAACTCCTTGAAGATTTCTTCACATTAATTAATCCAAGAAAACTTCACTCCCTTCCATGTTATCTTGGTAAGAGGGTTGGAAAATCGTGTGAAATTTCTCACAAATTGTCGATAATATCCAGCTAACCTCAAGAAGCTACAAATATCTGTTACCAATGTTGGCCAAAAACATCCCTCAATTGCATCTATTTTGGAGGGATCCACTAATATCCCATTGCTTGTGATGATATGGCCCAATAATGAGACCTCCTTTAACTAGAACTCACACTTGCTGTACTTTTCATAGAGCTTCTCCTTCCGAAAGGTCTTTAGTAAAATTCTTAGATGCCCCTCATGATCCTCCTTGGTTTTGGAGTATATTAGAATATCATCTATAAAGACTACCACAAAATTTTCAAGGTAATATCTAAAGACTCTATTCACCAAGTCCATGAATATTTATGGAGCATTAGTGAGTCCTAAAGGCATTACTATGAATTCATAGTGCCTGTATCTTGTATGAAAAGCAGTCTTGGGGATATCTTCCTTCTTCACCCTTTATGATATCCTGAACGCAAATCCAACTTGGAGAAGTATTGTGCTCCACACAGCTGATTGAACAAGTCATCAATTCATGGGAGAGGATACTTGTTATTTATCGTGATTTTGTTAAGCTCACGATAATTGATGCAAAGGCGCATTGACCCATCCTTCTTCTTGATAAAGAGGACTGGTTCACCCCATGGTGAAGCACTTAGGCGTATAAACCCTTTATCCAGATTCTACTATAGTTTTTTCTTAAACTCTTCAAGATTTACAACAACCATTCTATATGGAGTCTTGGATATTGGCAATGCCCCAGGTATAAGATCAATTGAGAATTCAACATCTCTTATAGAAGGAAGACCATGAAATTCCTTAGGAAACACTTCAGCGAATTCCCTCACAATAGGAATGTCTTCTAGGATGGTTTCCTCCTTAGACTCAATCATCTGAGCCAGATACACATTCTCATAGGGTATTAATATCCACACTTGAGATGATAGAGATAAAGAAGTTTCATCTTTCTCCTTGCACTTGTAAAGAATCGGGGGTTGATTCTCCACATGGAGAGTGATTTACCTCTCACTGAAATTTATGTTGGATCTATATAAGGAAATCCAATCCATGCCAAGAATTGCATCAAATTACACTAGAGGGAGTATGAAGAGGTTCTATGGGAAGTTTAGTTCACAGATTATGATAGGGGAGGAGTTATATTCATGGGATGAAATGATTTCCCAATTTTCCGTACTCACCGACATCTTCACTTCCATGATTTGTGGTGGTGATGGGATTTTTCTACTAAAATTTCAAGATATAAAATAATTCATAGAAACTGAATCAAAAAATATGTTCACTATTCTTGAATGAATAACTATCGTACCAGTCACCACTTTGTTTTTGGGGTTCAATTCAGTAGTAGTGATGGAAAAAGGTCACCCTTGCTACCTTGGAGGTTGTTGGTTGCCTCTGAAAACCCTTGGCTTAGGGAACTGATTTGCAAGATGCCCTGGTTCTTTGAAGTTGTAGCAATTTACAATGCGTTGAGGTTCGAACAGAGTTTTTCTCTCCTCTATTGCATCCGTAGGTTTTTCTTGTCGGTATTTAACAACTAGGTTCCCTTCTCTTCCACACCTAAAGCATTTCCTCGTCCCCTTCAGGTAATTTACAGGGTGCTTCTTTCTGCACCTTTGGCAAGTGGGGTGCTGAATCTTCTTAGCACCGTTGCATTTATCCATTAGAATGCCATCATTAAAGTCCACCTTACGCTTCTTATCCCCATGATACCCTTGAGATTTTTTGATCTCCATTTCGACCTTGAGGGAACATCAGACAATTTCCACATAGTTGTCGAAGTCACGGATTTCCAGCACTTTCCACAGGCTAGGTTTTAACCCACCAAAGAAGTGGTTAACCTTGAATTTGTGGGTAACGAAAAAGCCGGAAGAATATCGTGAAAGACATGTGAAGTCTTCCTCATACACTCCAACCGATTATTCTACTTTTTTCTTGAGGGAAAGGAAGTCCCTTTCCATCTTAAGCTGGAGGGTGAGTGGAAAATATTTATGGAAAAACATCTTCTGGAATTACTTCCATACCAACGCCTCAATCTTCTCCTCAGGCTTCGTATTTTTGATTAATGTCCACCATTGATCAGATTCACCCTCCATATGATAAGTATCTAGGATAACCTTCTCTTGTTCAGAACATTGAAGGATGAAGAAGATATTTTCAAGGGAGTTGATCCATTGTTCAGCGATTGAGGGATCAGATGATCCATTAAAAGTAGGAGGCCTTTGTCTCATGAAGCACTCGATAGTGACTTGTTCTTTCTTGGGGGGGGGGGGGGGGTTGAATGTTCCTCTTAACCCATGTTTCTATTCAAAGCTTGAGTTATCTAAGAGAGAAGCATGGAAAATTTTATGATTCCCACTTCCATTGGACTGGGCATTTCATTAGTACAATCACCACATTGATCTTCACATTGGTTGTTAGCTCGAGTCCTCCTATTACTGGACATTGGCTGGAATAAAAGGAAAATTAGGTGTAACTCATAAAGGGTAATCCAAAGAAAAAACTGATGACTTATAAATAAATTTTATTTCCTTAACATATGAATCTATTGGATTCAGTCTATGTTATCCATTATCTACTTTCTAACATATATTCTTAGGGAATTTTTTCTAGTCCCTTAATAATGGTTCATACTAAGCTTGTGAATTTACCAAAGCATATCCCCCAGGAGTGTCATTACCAAGAGTCCAAAAAGGCCCATTATTGTGCACCAATTCTTGTTTGAGTCTAGATCAAAGTGGTGTTTTCAGGTTTTACCCCTAGGATACATCTGTGCCAGAGCCGACTCTACCTGCTCGTATCTAGACAGGGATGTATTTTCTTGATAAAAAACTTACTCAATGATCACAAAAACATAGGGATGTTTTTATTATACTTAGTATTGCCTCTAAGGATTTACTAGGGTTTTCTAATCCTAATCCCAAAAATAACTAAACCTCCCTCTGATACCAACTATGACAACCCTAATCTTTTATTACACAATTAAACATAATTTATTACTTAAAATTCATTTGATACAACATATAAGATCGAGAGGTTTAGTGTCTTTGGGGCTTAGGATCATTACATAACAACTTAAAACATGAAAAAACAACATCTTTATTGAAAACTTCCTTTACATGACAACTACATTCCCTCGTACTTAGCATTGCATGGGATAACCTGAGGACATGAATAAAAAAAGGGTGAGCTATAAAGCCCAGTAAGGGATTAATCATGTAATAAAATGAGTAATACAATACATTTTAGACAATAGGTATATCAATATATCACGAGAAAATAATAAACATAAAGGCATGATAAATCATGATAATCATAACATGAAAATGTGGCAACAACACTTAACTTGGAATTAGCATGAGCCAAGACTCATTGCACATGGAGCATAAGTAAACCCTTGTTGCACCTAAATAACAATTAAAACCTCGCTTCAATTAAATTAGAATGAGTCAACACCCATTGCACATGACGTATCATGATACTATACTTTACCCAATGCATTGGAGCGCTATAAGGGCGCACCCTTCTTAAACATTTCATTTCATGCATAAGTGTGCCACATGGATCATAAAACATTGAATCATTCAACAAAATAATTTATTCCATGATCAATGAATGTAAAATACATACATGAAACTATTTAAACAATAAGTAAATGTTCATAAAGGTCCTTGATAGAGAAATGAGAATGGTATTCACTACACAATGACTTTGGCTTGGAAAATCATGGTGCAATTTCGACAGCATAACAACGTGACATAAGAACTCATAAAAATGGTTGATGAGAGAGAAAGGGGTGTCTCATCATATTTAAATGACATGGGTAGTAAGGGTGTCATATAGATACATGTACCAATTAATGTAATGAAATTTATATTCATGATACAAAATAATTGCTTGAATGTAGATGAGGAGAGAGAAATTCCTTTCAAAATTTCGGCATAGTAACAGGTGTATATGGGAGGAATTTAATGAGATAGAAAGGGTTATCCCATCATTAAAACATATATAGGGAAGTATGGGGGATGTTAGAAACTGTACCCCAATATTTATAATTGAAATTAAAAGGGCATAACAATTTAAAGAATATTGGACAAAAATGAGAAAGGGAGAAAAACCCTTACTTGGAAGTGTGCTTTCAAAGGCTTGAGAGAGTCTTGAGAGAGGCTTATTGGTAGATTATGGCACCTTGGGAGGATTATAGAGAGAGGATTTAAGAGGTTGGACGAAATAAAAAGGCTTTTAGTGGGGAGGAAGTTGGAGCTTCAGTGGGTTTATATAGGAAAGGTGAGGGAATTCTTTATTATTTAGGTTTGGGACACCTCACATTAAACTAATCCAAACCACAAACCAGCCCATGGTTTTTTCTCATGGTTTTTGGAAAAGGTAAGTAGAAAAAAATATTTTATAATTCCAATTTCCTAACTTCTTAAAATAATGAGGTTTCATATGTGGAGGTGAGTTACACTCGCAAGGAAAACAATTTAAAAAGACAAAATGTTTAATAACTCTTGGAGGGTCCACTAAAGTTTTGTAATATAGATCAAACAAACCTAAAATAAAATTATTTTAATTATAAAACATATATTGGATTAACATAATGTTTATAGTATTTTATTACATCAATATTGGGTCATTATGATTTCATAAATCACATTATATATTTAAACGGTATTTAATTTTTACCCAAAAATTTGACTGTCTTAGAAAATTATGAAAAATTCACTATTAGATAATTTTGACATACTGATTCTAGAAATAATATTAATTTTATCTAAATAATTTTCTAAATATTTTAATTTTCAATTTTAAAATAAAAACCGACATTTATAAAAAATTCATGGGTTTTGACAAAAATGCCTTTCAAACCTAAATAAAAATTACAATAGCATTCATAAAATTATAGGATAATTTATATTTAATAAAAATTAATTTACTAATAATAATAATAATATTTCATTAAAATAATATTTAATTAAAAATCCATTAATTCATCAAAATAGATTTCTTAGTTGAACATTAACTAAAAAAATAATGTACATAACCATAGTACTAGGGTCTTGATACATAACCCCTTATAACACCCACATAAGACCGAAGAGTAAGGTGTGCGATAGTGATAGACTCTTGGGGTGGCTTGGATAACATTGCCCAGGTGGTAATCTCTATCAACATCCACTTTTCTCATAGGCAGTCCCACTCGAGCTTAACATATTCAAGCTTGGCTTGGGCTTGGTCAAGAGCAAAGCCCAAAGATGCAACCTCCTTTCCGAGCTCTGACAAATGGGTTTTGTATGGGAAACATCTACTAGATGAGGCCATCACTTCCTTTTTTTGAGTAAATTGGATTTTTTAAAGCTTTATATTTATACTAATCATGTGATCACTATTCAATGACTATATTAGAAACGGTCACAATTCTTAACGGTATTTTAAAATCCAAAAACATAAAACCAAAGAAGTTGACATTTTATATAAACATTTTACATAAAGATACATTTAATTAGATCAAGAGGGATTTAAGTTAATGAATGTTTAGGTCATTACACATATTGGACAATGGTGGTTGTACCATTACTTTCAGCGCAATAGTAATATTATTCCATTCCATCTTTAGGGTTTTTATTTGAACCCTTGGCCATATTGGTATATTTTGTCTTGTGACCCTAATGTGGTATAATCTATTTTTTTTGTATTCTCCTCTCATCTTGGTCTATGAAAAATTAACTTAATGGAGTTTATGGTCGTGATTATCGAACTGTCCCCGACAGAAGATGTTGGTCTTACAGTGGAAGGAACTGGTGGGATGCTGACCATTTTTTGTTATCTCCCATCATGGAGAAGCATGATTCTATTTATGGTGATAGTTATGATAAAAATACCCACATCCCTACCAGATGGGGGTTATTTGGGGCCACAGTTAGCATTGATTGGTCCTATAGATTAGGATCCAATGATTCCAGTTGGGGATTTGATGATTCTGAGGAAGGACATGAAGATATAAATTCTTCCATCAAAACAAGATGGGGTCGATCTGGAATCAATATTTATTTACCAAGACCCTATTAGGGGATGATCAACATGGGGATGGTGATTATGATATAAATTTCCCAAGCCTAGTTGGATGGGGTTTGTTTGAAGCTAATGTTAGTATATCCTAAATATTATCGGGAATTGACGATCTGAGAGGTGGATGTAGTTTAAGATATTCCCATAGACCGTTAAGATGGGTCCTCTCATAGATAGCTAATATAGTAGATGCTATTTTAGCCCATTTTATGTGACACAGTTGTGCTCATGTAGGAGTTGAGTGAAATGGAATCATGTGACAAGAATCATTATTTTTGGGAATTTTTCCTGTTGATCACAGCTTTGGTATCCATGTCTAAAGTTTATTCCCATTGCTTTGAGGGGAGAAATTTGATTTCATGTTGGATATCCTCTCCCTCAATTAATGATGTATGAGAATCATTTAAGTAGGGTAATTCCATTGTAGTGACCAACTAGCTCGAGCGTTACCCAATCCCCTAGTTTCTTTGAAGACTATGGCATTATATGACGCTGTATCTGAGGAGTTTTTCTATTACAAGGGTTTAGAAAAGTGTAATGATACATACTACCCACATACTTGAATACATATTAATAAAATGTATACATTTATATGATGCTAAAGGGTTTTTATACAATGGAAGAATGTGTGTTGCAGATTTGTGTTGTGCTTTTCTGGTTTTGGATCTCAGGCAATGGGTATAGTAGATTGGTCTTGGAGACAACATAGTATATTTATTATCTAAAGGTGAAACTCATATCTAGGATAAGGGAGATTTTGATCCTTTATTCTCTGATGATTATCCCACATATTTTCTTGTATATAAGAAATTCACTCACTTTCTATCTCATCTATAGTCTCATAGTCAGAAGTAACGAGGTGAAAAACATGATGGGAAGGATTTTTTTAGATAAATATCTCTATATGTCAATGTTAGATTCCTCTTCATCATAATTACATGCCTCTATCCCATCCGACCAAAGATGATGATTCTGAGGGTTTTCTACTTACTAAAGTGAATTTATGCTGAAAGTTGATGGGGAAATGTATACCATTGACTCCAATATTTTGAGAACCTCTCTATATATGATGTTGTCATAGTCTGGGGCACCTATCTATACAGAGGTTTCTGTGAAAGGGGAATATTTCCTTATCAATAGAAGATATCACAATGAGGAGGTGGAACATGGTGGATTTTAGGAGTATAGTCACTATGATCTATCTCCACTATACCATAAGGAAGACTATATTGGGAATGATCATCTCATTCTTTGGTGGCATGGTTTAAAGACATTTTTGTTGTTGAGAATGTGTCTCGAATGACATCACGGACACTATCATTGAGTATATTTGGAATATGGGTCACGTCCTGCATCATGGTAATAATATATTGATTTGCCTTTGGAAATTATATTGGGATATGATCCGGTTTTATGATGTTTTCTATAACTTTCTTATAACCATATGATGGTGTAAGAGTATGATGTCACTACTGATAAATTGCTGGAATATACAGATGAATTGTATCTTTATTGAAAAGAATATGAGCCTTTAATAATGAACGAGACATTATTATTAGTTATCCTTAGTTAGAAAAAGAATATGAGATCTATAATGAGCCTTTGAGATATTCTTCAGTTCATTCCTGGAAGGAGTATGAGCCTACCATGAGGCATGCACTACTCTCACTTGGAAAGCCTCAGTCATATCAAGAATATGAGACTAGTTGGAACATTAATTCCCTAACAGAATATGTTGAAGGACCTATAGAATGGGAGAAGGGATGTGAGCATTTATAGGAGGGGTTTTTCATGAACCAAAATTCAATTAAATTATTATTAACCTAAGACTGTACCATAGTGTCACACCCTAGGGTCGATCACAAGGAGGCCGCTTCCACACACTGTTTTCCTATTGTCACTATTATAAAATAACTAATATAAAAATTTAACATTAATATAAATGGGGGAAAATTTAAATGCATAATATATAGATATAATATAAATATAGAAATATATGAAAATACAAAATTCAAAGAAAATGAAGACAAGACTCAAAGAAGTTAGTAGATGAAAATCACTTTTTATGGGGTTTCATGGTGGAATTATCATTGTTATTCAAAATATCTATCAATGAACTATTCAATGTGGAGATTAAGACCTGTAACTCCACACCCTCTTGTTTTAATGCTATTACCCTACACCAAGACATATGAATATAGGAGTAATATCTTCCACATCAATACCCAATCCAAACTCCACCTTTTTAATGAATTAGATATCGATGAGAATGAAAATCAATAAATGAGGAGGAAGAAGACAATAATAGAGAAATCGGTAGACTGCTCCCCAAAATAATTTAACCACCACATAATTCTTAGAATAAAAAACTATAAATAAATAAAGCACATAAAACTCAATTACCACCACTTCCCCCCTCGAACAATAGTGAGGGTTAAATCTCCACAATCATGGAGTGATAAAGAAGAATGGTGGGAGAAACACATAAAATAAACAGAAGATTCATATGTGGCCTCCTTAATTAAATATGGACCTTAATTAAATTTACATATCCTTGTTGAATTTCATCTCCAATGGACCACATAAATACGAGATACATGCTCTAGTTTAAAACATCCCATATCTATGCACAGTTTATGAGGACTCAATTTTGAGCTAATTTTGGGCCCACAAATGATTGATTGAGATGTGACTCTAGAAGTATAAAATAAGGCCCATTATTTATAGAAAACTAAAAAAATTACACACTTTGGATCAGTTTAGAAAATGTTATGGACAAAATACATAATTAAAATAAAACAGTTAAATCAAAAAATTAATCCATTTCTTCATTTGAGCTCAAAATACCACTAAAACCTAAAAATGGGACAATTTACAAAAAATTAAATTAAGGTGGGATTTAAAACATTTAAATATAGTATAAAATATGTTAAAATTCATGCTTCATAACTCCCTCACAATTAAGCATTGCACTCCCGGGAAATTATCGTATATCCACAGAAAAATAAAAAATGAGAAAACATCCATGATCTATTCCAAAATGAAATTTCATCATGAATACTATATAAAAAACAATTACCTATCATTTTCAATCCTAGAATTTAAATTTTTTTTCAACCACAAAAATCCATCCATGACCCAATCACAACCTACATCACCGTGAATTTTGTGTCACTATTCACTCAAGAGAAATTGAATCTAGAGTTATGATCATACTTTGAAAGTGAATGTTTCACCACAGGCCTGTGACAAACCTCATCTCTCCATAGTGAAAAACATGAAAATTAATTCAATCATGAGTACGTTTTCCAATTGAATTCATTGGCTTAGGTTTGGTTGGAAAATGATTGAAAAATTAAGGATAGAAAAAGGAGGCTAGACTCTTAAGCATGATGCGTGAATAATCAAGTGAAAACATAATTTTTACCACAATAAATCCCCTTAAAAATGTAAAATAGGACATAAAACCCCCTTTCATATGACATGGTACATGATTCAAGAAATCATTCCAAATAATAATATCATCCAAGTTCTCCCATTTTTCATTTTTTTTGTAAAGCTCCAGAAAGGAACAACTATATTTTCATTTTTTTGATTTTTTTCAAGGATAATGAGATAAAAATTGAATACAATGAAATAATGACAATCATGACATTTTATTTTAGAGAGTTAAATAACTATTCAAAGGATGTACTATGATAAATTCAAGATCATCTCCATTTTTTCTATTTTTTTTTCATTTTTTTGAAGGAGAACCAGATGAATCAAATAATGAACAATGAAATAATGACTCAAGCCCAACTAGCTATTTATCATCTACTGCCAAAATTTTTGACAGACACCTCACATCACCCCTAAATGAAACACATATCAATTAATTCACACAAAAGTCCCTTCCCCCATAATCAAACTTGAAATAACCAAGAAAAATACCAAGAGTGTGGGTAGGTAAGGAAAACTGGCTTGTAATGTAGTTTAAACCTACAAGTTAATTCATGGAATCTAAGGGATAAAAAATGATAGATGTAAAGGTAGGTCTCAATATAAAATGTTTCAATCTAAAAAAGTTCCTCAATCATATCAAATAAATTTCATTAAGTCCAAAACTTTGAAAGAGAAAAATCACAAGTTCTGGTTCTCATAGAAAATCCAAGCTTCTCTCAAGAAAGTGTGGGTATTATAAAGAATATTTCAAAGTGGTTTAAAATACCTAACAGAATTGGGAAAATATTCGAGTCAGTGTTTTATGGGCATGGATTTCAAATATTGGTCAAACTCATAAAAATTATTGAAAATCCAATTCAAGGAAAAAGTTTCTCACATCAACTATCATTTAAAATCCATTTCTTAAAAAATCATTCCAACCATATCAAAATCAATTGATGTGTGAAAAATAATAAGAATATTCCTTAAATATAAATAATCCTATATAGATAAAAAAAAGAAAAATAAATCAAACAAAACAACTATGTATGTTGACACTCCCCCCACACATAGATTTCACTACCCCTGATTCCCGATCAACAAAAAAAATGGTAAGGGTAGAATAACAAAAGGAAGGAAAGATACAACCTAGATTTATTTTTCAGTGGAAGCCCTGAGTTAAGCTCCTATAAACTACCACTTTCCATAAAAATAATTAAATAATTAAAAGATGAGGAAAATAAATAAAAATAAAGAGGAAGGTAAAAGAAAGTGGATAATGCTTGGGTTGACCCCTAAGTGGGTGCTAGGATTTTTTTACTGCCCCTAGTCAGGAAGTTGCAATGGTTTAACCACAATTTGATGGTGGATGAAGTTTATTGTGTAGAAACCACAACATATTATTTCTTCTAATGATCTAAATAAAAAACAATCATAGAGGAACCCATGAATAGAGTATAGAAGCCCCTCCACCATTTCAATGTGGTACAACTAGAATGGTATGGGAAGGAAGAAGAATGGGTCCTCTTTGTTCACTGCCCCAACTTGTATGACCTATTAAATTTTAACATCAAGGGCTTACTAATGTGATGTTATTTTAGAAAATTTAGAAAAATTTAAGTAAGAAAATAGTTCCACTTGGATATGATTAAAACATAAAGAATCAATATAAAAATATTCCCTTTCATGTAGGTCATCTTGAAACAAATCTCTTTAGGCATGTACACTGGGAATTATTTTTTAATAAGGACTTCATCATATTCTTCCAAAAATGGGAGAGGTATAGGATTAATGATTATTCTTAGAAAATTATGGTATGATCACTTACCATTTGGTCTTCAAAAAAATCTAAATAATGTTCTTCAAAAGCATGTTGATCTCCTATAGTTGTATCAGCCGACATGTTACCTTCAGAAGACTCTTCAAGTAATGACCTATGAGGGATGATTGTATCTTAAAGTTGAGTAATCAAGTCTTATTTGGGTTCTTCAACATAAAATTTAGGTGGAATAGTATTCTCATTCTCCTCATCTTGGTTCTGTTGTTATTTTCGTTCTATCCATAGAACTTTAACTTCTTCAACTTCAGCCGCCAATGATGATACCATATTTCTTTCTTGTTCTAGGATTTTCAAAATTATTGGGTAATTTTGTTCCATTTGAAACATAAAAGTATCATACTTTCTACGAAATTAATAATTAGTAAATTCATATGAAAGATCACTAAAATAATCCATGACCTAAAGAAACAATGATATGCAATAATGTTTTTTTAGTTTTTGAAAATTTTAATTTGTTTTGGTTTTCTTTAAAATAGTTTGTGGAAACTCTTGGACTCCATAGAAATGGTGTCAAATTGATGATAGGGGTTTGTCACAAACCAAAATTCAATTAAATTCTTATTAACCTAATACTATACCATAGTGGCACACCCTAGGGTCGATCACAAGGAGGTCTCTTCCATGCACTGTCTTCCTATTGTAACTGTTATAAAATAACTAATATAAAAATATAATATTAATATAAATGGGGGGTGTTTTAAAATTAATAAAATATAGATAAAATATAATATATAAATATATAAAAATAAAAAATAAAATGAAAATTAATAATAGACTCAAATAAGTTAGTAGAAGAAAACCATTTTTCTTAGGGTTTCATGGTGGAATTATCATTGTTATTCACAATATCTGTCAATGAATTATTTAATGTAGAGATCAAGACCTGTCACTCCACACCCTCCCATTTGAATGGTATTACCCTACAACAAGACCTATTCATATATGAGTAATATCTTTCACATCAATACCCAATCCAAACTTCACCATTTCAATGAATTAGATATCGATGAGAAGGAAAATTAATAAACAAGGAGGAAGAAGACAATAGTAGAGAGAGAGGGGAGAAAACTCACCACAATAATTTAACCACAAATGAATTCATAGAATAAAAAATGATCAATCAATAATACACATAAAATTAAATTACCACCCCTTCCCCCCTAGAATAATAGTGAGGTTTATCTCTCCACGAGCATGGAGTTAGAAAGAAGAATAGTGGGAGAAACACATAAAATAAACCGAATGAAAGAAAAGTATAAATGAAAGGAAGAAGAATAAAGATATGATAATTTATATTATAAATATAAAAAACAATTAAAGAAAAAAAACTCCGCCTTATCCCCCTTAAAATGGCTATTCTTGTAAAAGGGAGAGAAGATACATATTTATAGGTGAAATGGGTGAAGAAATCTCGCTTCAATTTTGTCCTCCAGACGTTATCGACTGTTAGTCCCATTAAATGGACGAATTGGGAAATATTACCTTCTTTAAAGTTGTTCCATGTTTCCTACCTTGTGCCTCTATAAAATTACATCTTGATTGGTCCACATATGGAGAAGTAATGGTAGTTTTGGTGTGGCCTATTTAATCTGTCCAGGTGACTCTTCATATTCCAAAACACCAATGTCCCATGCCATTAAGAACTTGAACACAGTGGGTTCAGACATGGCCTACTTAATGAAAGATTGTCCGTAATTACATTTACATCTCCTTGTTGAATTTCATATCAAATGGACAACCAAAATCCAAGATACAATATCCAATTTAAAACATTTCAGATCTGTGCATAGTTTACAAGGACCAGATTGTGAGCGGATGTTGGGCCCCCAAATGATTGAGAGATCTGTGGATCCATAAGTATAAAATGATTCCCATGATTTAAGGAAACCTAAAAAAATAAATTACACAATTTAGTTCATTTTATAAAATGTTATGGCCGAAATACATAATAAAAATAAAACAATTAAATCTGAAAATTAAGCCATTTTTGCATTTGAGCTCAAAATTTCACTAAAACCTAAAAATGTGAAAATTTCCAAAAAATGAAATTATGGTGGGATTTAAAACATTTAAATACAGTATAAAATAAAATTCATGCTTCATCAATAATCTTACTATATTTCCTTGGAATGATGTCATTGTAGTATTTCATTAGTAAAAGTAGGAATATACACCTGAATTTTGTTATCTATTGTAATATTCCAGGAAGATTCACTAATAGAAAAATGGGTCAGACTAAGGATTATGACATTATCACTTGGTTATCCTTGTTTGGAGTGGTGATATATGGTCGATCATGCACCTTTGAAGTATGTCACTGGACTTCTTCGAATGGAATATGAGCATGTACTGAGGATTGTGACCTTGTCACTTGGTTAGCCCCTACCAGGATAGGGATATGATCTCGATCCTAAACATTTGAAATATGTTATTAATTTTTTTTGATAGGAATGTTCACCAATCTTGAGGCTTTTTCTACTCTCACCTAGTGATCCTAGGTTAGAATTGGGATATGATCCTAGTTCAACACCTCTAAATTTTCAAAAATATGCTGATAATCCTCCTAAAAGGGAGCAAGAATGTGTGATTTCTTTAGAGTAGACACTTGTTCATGATGATTAGAGTTTTGAGTTTTCCTATCTTTCGAAATATAAATATGAACCTTTCTTGGTATCTGTAATAGTTATGGAATATACTGGTGGATGTCTTCAGTTGTGACTAAAATATATTGGAATTTTATAAAATTTTGCGAATGGATATAAGCCTGCACATTTTCCATCATCATTAAACATTGGAAGATGTCTTCGATTGAAGTAGTAATATGAAACCACTTATATATTCCTTATTCAATCGAAATATTTTGATAGATATCATGCATAGGGGTAGGGATATGTTCATCCCCATGCCTGTTGTGGGGATATACTCGAAGAATTGTTCCAAGTGAATGGGCATACGAGCCTTTTTACTGGTTTCTATCAGAATATACCAGTAGGAATCATCTACAAGATTAGGGATATGAGCCCTCTTATAGGTATCCATTGCCTTCATTTCCTAAACAACCTTCCTTCTTTATCATACATGGGCTTCGGAGGTGGTAGTGTATCAGGTGGAACCCTCAGCAGACAATCAGTGGGTACTAGTGGGATGATGCTGGGAACAGTGGTTGATAGGTTCACTCCTAGGAGGAACCTAAATCAGATGGGAGCCATATTTGGATTCATAGTCCACCTTTATTAAATATTGAATGTGTAAGTTTTTGTGCTCTGAGGATAATCTCCTGAAGTCGTATGATATGGTGATGAGGTCCAGTGGCTTACCTAAATATTTCCTTAGGCAATGTGGACTCACTAGTTTTCATGCTTAGACAACCTCACAAGTGACTTCCTAGGTTAGGATTTTACCAAATTGGTGGTACTCTTGGACCATTGTGTTTGCCACCTCGAATTTGAGTTTTCAACTAGGTGAAACTATTTTGAGTCCCATTGGGGTTGCAATCGTAGGTTATTTTCCAAAGTGATCGCTGGATGAAGAAGTTTTTGTATAAGATTAGGATGCTATCAATGAGAGAAGCATCTGGAATCATGTAGACAATAAGGAATAATGGTACCAATTATTTCAATATCATAGGCATGATTTATGATCTATTATATATTAATGGTAAAAAATGTCCTTTTATTCCCAATCCAGCCATTATTCTCATTTTGTCTTTTCAAAATGAGGATGTAATTATTTCATGAGAACCCCGATTTAAAAGGATCATTTGTAAGATCATTCTTGTCTTACTGCTTTATTTGTGTAGGGTAAATATAGATTCATGTCGTATGATTTACTAATCATTCTATCATTTGAGATCTTCACGTTGGGTCTCCCAATTTTGTTTGCATATAGTGTAAAAAATGGACTGATGTATAATAACCCATCATTTTGTTATTTGAGAGATTCATGTCAGGTAACCCATTTATATTTTGTTTAGTTTTCTAACAAAATTTCCCAATAGATAATAACCAAATCATTTTTTTATTAGAGAGATTCACTTCAGGTTCACCATTTTGGTTTCGATGGAGAAGAGATGACCAGGTGAACCTTCACTGATGCGGGTTTGGCTGGGCCCAATGGTTGACTATGGGGGGTTTATGTCTTGAAGAATAATTAATATCAGGTCACCATTTTCATTCTTAACAGAAGATTATAATGTTTCCCTCATCCATAACTGGGTACATACCTACTTTCCAAAGGAAGGTGGCCAATTGGGGTTTCGTACCCAAGGACTCTTAAGGACTCACATTGGTTATGAGAATGTGAGGTCAGGCTCATTTCACCCTTTTGAGGGGAATTTTTTCCTACTCTATGAAACTATAATGTATTTAAGATAGGTTCACAAATATCTTCCTAACCCAGATACAAGACCAATTACCCTAACAAAAGGATTACAGGTTAATTCCATTTATATACAAAAGAAATGGAATCTCATCATTGAATAGAGGAAAGGTGATCTCATCAGTGAGTCCATCTATATATATCCAAGGTTCTTCATCTATTTTCGAGTAATGGGTATCTACTTTACTTGTTGAAGCCATATAACCAGGTAATTAATAATTTTCTACCATGCAGGTAGGTAGTTAATATCATGAGGAGAGGATTTAGATTTTAGGAGGCATCCTACATATCTTGGTTATTATAGGAATAAAAAATCCATGTAGTTAATTAAACCCATGTAGTTTATGGTCATGTGGATAGGACATATGTGATGGAACAGAGGTATCTTATGTTTGAGTGTGAGCCTTGTGGATATGTCCTATATATCATAGTTATAAAGGAATCATATTTATCAAAGTTTGATCACACCCTCCATGTTGGCCCCAAGGTAGACACACATATATGTAGGGGTGTTTATATCATAACACTCATAAAGGATTTCATGATGGGATTTCCATTGTGATTTTTAATATAGAGATCAATACTTTAAGAGTAATATTACGTATCCTAATTATGGAAGGAATCAGAGTCATTGTAGTTCAGTTGATTTCTCAGTCCACTGAGGGATGTGGTAGGGTGATTAACCAATGGGAATGATTGGGTCTCCATTGTTGAAATGTCAGATACATAAAGTTTACATCAAAATGGAGATTTATTTGAGCTCGGACCATAGGAAGGTGCCCTATTTATCATGTTTGTTAAAAAATTAGGGTTCCCATAGTTCAAAAGATAGGGACTTACATGCTGGGATTTCCCTTATAATTAGGTCTTAAATACTGATGATGAACAAAATTTTCAATTATTAAGATGTGGTTTCCTTAGAAGAGTATTAAAATGTCACAAACCATTCCTCTAGGAACGTTTTGTGACTACCCCAATCCCACCTTCCATAGGCCAGGGGTTGGTGACTAGCACCAAAAAAGAGAAACCTGAAAAGGGAAGGCATTGCCTTTTAACCTATACACACACAAACAGGGCACACTTCACACAAGAAAAACACAACAGAAAAAGAGTAGTACAAACACCACTAAGAGTAAAAGTAATTACTGAAAGTATAAGGGTCTAGTATACTAGACCAACTAAAAGAGTAGTATAGAAAAAGGGAAAAAAATCTTCAGAGATCATCTGCCAAGGATCCTACCTAAAGGGTATGTACAACTCGCCACTGCGGATCAATACCTCAATCGGTCACCTCTGTGTACCATCTAGCCCTATCCATCCAATGTATCTATCAATATATCTGCTATCTGCACAAGAAAAAACAAGGTGTAGGTGAAGCCCGTGCAGGGGTGAGTATAACAATACTTAGTAGGGACCCTGAGACCCCTGAAGGTCTCTCAAAATTTCATAAAGAAAAACCATAAATCATGACCTGAATCACAGGACACAAAGTAAAAGACTCATCTCACACCTGGTATACAACTTAGAGAATATTAATAAAGATTATTAGTCTTGATCTAGATAATTTTATTCAATTGAGAGGTTATATTATTGATCCACGAAGGGTCACTATACAGCTAATCCACAAAGAGTCGCTCTACTGCCGATCCACAGAGGGTCGTACTACTGTTGATCCACAAAGGGTCACACTGCTGCCGATCCATGGAGGGTCGATCTCATGTCGATCCATAGAGTGTCGCTCTATTTTGGATCCATTAAGGGGCACACTACTGCCGATCCACAGAGGGTCGCTCTCATGCTGATCCATGGAGGGTCGCTCTTCACTTGACAGTCAGCCATATGATTTACTCACTTGGTGTGATTGAGTTCTGAAGGTTCTGCTTCTTATACTATCAGTCTTAACTCGACTTATATGAAGTCCCATGAAGAATTAACCCAAAGGACCAACTTTTTGTAAGGGTTCCAACAAGACAGAGGGAGAATCAATCGGACACTCGGTCTGTATGATATAGGAAAAAAAGGTAAATAGGGACCGATTAGATTCAAGTTCGATCCAACCCAGCCATACTCCAACTTCCGCCAAAACTCAAGTGGAGTATCTAAAAAGGACTTACTCATCGCAAGGTTCCTCACTCCATAGATGGTGTGTCAATCAGACACTCGATTTGTGAATTACTCATGTTTTAGTGAAGCGGGGTCGGTCAAGTTATGGTCCGGTTGGGGTCTGGATTGGTTGGTGGACCCAACCCGGTTGATAGTTATGACCTACCTAGAGAATCTGGACAGTGCATATGTGGGCCGGTTTATCTGGACCAGATGCGGTGTGTCCATCTCACCCAGTTAGCGGTGCCAGTAGGGCGCTGACCCACCTCCCAAAATGGCTGACTAGAGCCAACCATTGCACTAGCCGAGTAGCACGAGCAGACCACTCCTCTCCCGTATGGCATGCTGGTGTCGCGTCTCCACTCGGCCAGTATGGGATGGCTGCTGTCGTCGGTCTCCGGTGTCGCTGTGCAAGTGGTTTCACACCAGCAGCTGCTTTCACGGGCCATTAGAGATGCTCTGATGGTTAGTTTTCCTTCCCATCTATGCCTATGGGTCTCTCGGGTCCTCTCCTTCACTGTGAATCCCACAGAATCTCCTTTCCACCACGTTGCTCAGTCGCCCCACAAATAATGCACAAAACTCAAGAGCGGTGGAGGGTCAAGGTCTTGTTCTGATTGGCCTGCGCCCTCTGCATTAGAGTTTTATCATAGGGGTGGAATAATAATCATTATAAGATTAAGAAAAAACCCCAAGGTGTAACACCTCAACAACCTAACAAAATTAAGAATGAATTACAGATCAACCCATTGGTCGATTGATCCATATTATTCATATTATTCAAGAACATGGAAAGAGGGATATAAAACACATAAATCCCCTACCTGGATTTGGTGGAAACTATTGCGGATGGAGGAAGGAATCCTCATTTTATGTCATTCATCATATTTTGGTTTGAGTTCTTCAACAGTCTTCGATCGATCAACATTCTTCGTTGGAGGATGACATTGTCAGTTTTTCGTCAGAGCTTCCTCATTTGGTTTGTGAATTATCTTTCCAACAGTTTGATTAATAAAATTATGAATCCACACATTGTGTTCATTATTATGGTTCATTAATGAATCTTAATTAATGAACCTACTAAACACATGGGTGTTATGGTTACACAAAGTAACATGTCATTTATTGACTGTCATTTAATGATCATCGTTACACTACTATTTCACCAACCATCGCTCAATGGTTTAAGTGAGAAATAAAATAACATAAATTGTTATTGTATCATTTTATGAAAAAGTTTAAAATTTAACTTTTCTTTCTGACCCTTTTAGGTTGAATTTAATATTTTCCTAAGAGAATCTTGGCACTGTGAATTCAACGATTCCCTTGGGTTTTCAATATGACCACTGGTTCAGTAGATAGAAAAACCCTCTTGTACATTTACTGAACGTACCTTAAAAAAAGTTCAAAAAAAATAACATTCACCCTCGACCTACGCCGGTCAAGGTTAGGCTCCTCATAATGGTAAAACACCCCCATTAACTAATTGGTACTCTCAGATTTTCAATCAGAGTTACCATTTAGAAGTTATAGGGACTTAATAATAAAATAATATTTAATTATTTTATTTACAGCCAAAAACTAACTTACATTGTTGGCTTGCGCAGGCCAATGTTAGGATCTACCTAATGAAATTATACCCTAACGAGCCTAGTGGTGGTATTGTATTTTTAATTTGAGTCACCGTTTGTGAGTTATAATCATTTTAATAATAAACTAATTTTATTTAATTATTTTATTTACGATTATTCCATTTTTGAGTTTTCTCACCAGAGGCCTACGCTGACTAAATTTAAGTCGCGACTAGGGTAAATTTTCTATCCTGGACGTAATGGGCCCTCAGATTTCTATTCCAGGCACCCATTTAATATTTATTCAACTTTTTCAGGAAAACCTCTCACGGATGCTATTTAAATATTAACATTTTTTATGGGTCATTCCGGGAACTCTGTGCCTCTAAATCGCATGCCATCTTAGCACTTCTTCTCGAAATAATTACATATAAAAAACTTATATAGAAATTTAGAGACATTACATTCTCCCCACCTTAGGGATTTATGTCCATGAAAGCCAAAACAAAGGCTCATCAAACAACTGGGGGTAATGATCAAGAATTTGAGCATCCCACTCCCATGTGATCCCTTAGAGATTATCGTGCTTCCACTAAACACGCACCAGTGGAATCGACCATCCATAAAGGACCTAATTCTGCCGATCCTCTTTCTCCACCAGGAAATACACAAACATCACCCCATCGTCAATGTATGTCTCATCCCAGCCAATAACATGTGATGGATCACACATATACCTCCTCAGATTCAACACGTGAAAAACATCATTCACCTTGTGCATCTATGGGGGAAGAGCTAGGCAGTATGCCACCTCTCCAACTCTACTGAGGATCTGAAAAGGTCAGATGAACCTTGGAGATAGCTTTCCACCCTGGACAAACCTCCGAAATCCCCATCGGGGTGAGACTCGAAAGAAAAACATTGTCTCGCTCCTCAAAATCCAAGGGTCTCCATCTCCTGTCGGTATAAGACTTTTGTCTAATCTGTGTTGTACTCATCTACTCTTGGATGATTTATGCCTTCTTAGTGGAAGTCTATATCAACTCTGGACCCATTTGTGCTGACTCCCTTGGGTATGTCTAGTATATAGGTGATCTGCCTGGCTGCCCATAAAATACCTCAAATGGTGCCATGCCAATGGTGGAGTGATAGCTATTTCTATATGAAAACTCCACTTGAGATAGGTGGTCCTACGAAATATGACCAAAATCTAGGACATAAGTATGAATAATGTCCTCCAAGGTCTGTATGGTCCTCTCTGACTGACCATCTGTCTGGGGGTAAAAGATTTGCTCAAGCACGCGGGACCCCAATACTTAGCATTCACTTGCTAAAAATTGAGGCATCGTGAAACAAACTTGGTCACCACTTTATTCATACCTGACCACCAGTATTGATTTCATAGGTCCTAGTACATCCTTTTCACACCATGATGTACTGCTAAAGGGGAAGTATGGAACCCCATCAATACCTCCTCCCACAACATCACTAGTACTAAGGTGCATCCTATAAAATAGTTGATGTGCTCCCCACCTATAAAAAATCCATCAGGAGAAAGTTATGAGGATATCTGATCATGCCAATCCTTACAGTAAACATCCACAATATGTGCCTCCCTAACATGATGTAAGATTGGGGGAGTGACAATCATTGACTCGAGGTATTATACTCAATCACTATCCATGAAGGATATCTTTATCGTGGCTAGCTTTTCTGTCACCACACTCAGTAGCTATAACCCAGACCTCATACTGAGTGCATCTTCCACCACATTCCCCTTCCCATGAGTATATAATATCTCAATTTCATAGTCCTAGAGGAAATCCAACCATAATAACTATCTCAACTACTGTAAGGTCTACAGGCACCTTTCCATCCACAAGAAAGGCTACCCATTTTAACTGATTGATGTGACCATTGAACCTTTTGTAGTGGGTACTCATTCTCCATGAAAAATTGGCTAAAGTGTCGTTAATCCACACATATCCTCTAACACTGGTCCTTACTAATCCATTCCTTTGCAAGTACCCCAAAAATACTCTCAACTCCCAGAGCTCCACGGGAGCCATCCGATATGCAATTGTTGATATCTGTGTCATCCCTGGGTACAAGCCAATAAAAAAGTCCATCTCCCTACGGGGTTGTAATCCTAGAAATATATTATGAAAGTATGTTCCCACACTCTTATACTACTATTGGGAACTTAAATCTAAAATCACCAACTTCCATGAGGATAAGGTTGGCCAAATCAAGAGTGATCGACTGCACCCTCCTATGCAGGAGTTTATCCCGTGCTGCCTGGGTTTCCTTTTTCGCCAACCAAGGAAAAACCCATTCCAAAGCTGTAGATATACCACATATTTGTTTTCCTAAAACAATCAATCTGAGCATGAACTGTGGATGACCAGTCCATACCAAATCTAACGTTTTCAGGCCTTGGCGCTACCACCAAGAGGTTCCAACTGAAACTCTCACCTCAAGAGTCAGATCAAACTGTTGACATAAGTGTGATTATTGAGTCTCCTCCCAAAGGTATCTCTAGGAATAAGGGTCAAGTCAATGATTTAATAGGAGACTCTAGGTCTTGAAAAAGATTCATAACAATAAGGAATTATTAGTACCTATGTCTATTAATACGGAATCTAGTAGTAGAGACAGACCATACCTCGAATCATTCCTCGACCCCTTGGGTCACACTCCTTGACCGCATGAAGATACTTACTTCCCCTGTCCTCCATCTCCCTGAGCCTAGTGGGGGCCACATTGGGGTGATGGTTGTAACATGTAAAAATTGTACAACACCTCATGCAGCTCTCCTATATCCCCTTCCATGTCTGTTGCCCTACAAGTTCATCTGTCCCTACCACTTCCTCTTCCTGAAAATTTTTTCACGTCCAAGTCTTTGAGACTAAAATCAGTTTCCTACTTTCCCACTGCTGACATTCACTAGCTGCATCTGCTCATCCAAAGAACTTTCAACCAAAATGGTTCTCTCTATCACCCTAATATAAGCAGGAATGTACAGAGGAATATTGGTGTATTGAATGTCCCTAAACGCATATCGCTTGGAGGTTTAATCGCTAAATAACTGGTTATATTATATTCATTGAGTAATAGAATGGTCGGTATGCGTCAAAAAATTCTTAGCTACCAATATGTCATCCTTCCAAAGCTGTATATGCTCTTGGGAACACATACCCCTTAGGTTTTATGGAAGTAGATCCCTTATCTAAGGAAGGTTCTCAAGCTATGTCCACATAAAATTCACCTCATCGTAAAATATGGGTAACCAAAACTGTGTCATCACCCTGATGATCCAAATAGAAGTTTCCCTACCGGGATCGCCATCTGATCCAATGGTTCCTTAGAAAGATGGAAACTCGGTCACCACATCAAGCCAATCCTTAGCCTCCTGTGAGTCAAGCTCGGATCGGAACCTGAGGGGTATCTATCAATGAAACTCTTGTAAGTCACTAAGCCTACATGTGTCCTATACCAGTAGTTCTAGTAGTAACTACTGACCAATAGGTAGTGGTATCGCTGGGACACCACCCGAAGGTACCATCTTGGGGAATGGTCCCTCTACCAAAGCCTCATCAATCTGTGGACCATCCTCATGGCCATGCACTGGAATCCTGGACGGCTGTCTGCGTGGAGGTATCTTGAAAGGGAATCAAGATGAACCATGATCAATAAGTTATACCTAGTGAGCTGACACAAAAGAGATCAAGAGAAAAAAAAATCAAAACACATGCAACTAGTGTTTTCGTGTACTGAGTCGGAAAACCAATTTTAGGGTCTGGGTAGATGGATATGTCAGCCACCGCACCAACACTGGACTCCCTAGACTAAAATCTAAACTCAAGAAACATTAAAATATTGACCCCATTTAAAATACAGACCCTTTGTTCTTATTGTATAACTGAATTCCATTTCATACCACATTGTCATGACCCATCCCTTGGGGACCTTGTTGTAACTACCCCAATCATGCCATCCATAGGCCAGGGGTTGGTGACTAGCACAAAAAAGGCAATACCAAAAAATGGAAGGCATTTCCTTTAAACCTGTACACACACAGATAGGGAACACTTCACACAAGAAAAACACAACAGAAAAGGAGTAGTACAAACACCACTAAAAACCACCACTGAGAGTAAAAGTATGTACTTAAAGTATAATGGGACAATATACAATCCCAAATAAAAGAGTAGTATAGTAAAAGGAAAAATAATCTCTATAAACCATCAAATAAGGATCCTACCTGTATGGTAGGTACAACTCATCACTACGGATAACTACATCAATTGGTCACATCCCTGTACCATCTAGCCCTGACTCTCCAAATTCTCAGTCAAATTTTTTGTCATCTACACAAGACATAACAAGGTGTGGGCAAAGCCCGTGTAGGGGTGAGTATAAAAATACTCAATAGGGAACTCGAGACCCCAAAGGTCTCTTGGAATTACACAAGGAAAAACCACAAATCATGACCTCAATCACATGACACAAAGTAAAAGACTCAACTCACGCAAGGTATACAACTTAGATAACATGAATAAAGATGATTAGTCTTGATCTTAGATCATTTAATTCTATTGAGAGGTTCTGTTACTGATCCATGAATGGTCACTATACTACTGATCCACAAAGGGTTGCTCTACTGCCGATTCACAGAGGGTCACACTACAACCAATCCACAGAGGGTCTCACTACTGCCAAACCATAGAGGGTTTCTCTTATGTTAATCCACATATGGTATCTATATTGATGATCCATAGTGGTTCTCACTATATCTAATCCACAGAGGGTCTCTCTCATTCCGATTGATAAAAAACTATTTTGTTGAATATTTTATTGATAATAAATGATATAATTTCCCCACATTATGCTAAATATGTTTATTTATAAAATATTTGGGATTTGATCATTCATTTGAAATTTTGGTGAAAATTCCAGTTTTACCCTTTATAGTGCACTGTAGTATTTCGATAATAAATATTTTTATATTTATCATTGTAATTTGCAATTATGTAACAGTGTTCCTAACTTAATTTTCTATAACTTTCATTCAGGACACTAGAGCTAAAAAGAGAATTTGGATGGAGTAATGGGACATTAATCCAATGGTGGGATGGACTCGGTAGAATGGACATGGGTTCTGTATTTGGGACATATATTCTCCATCCGGTCTTGGATTAAGTCCATTTTTTGAGAGGAGCTCGGGGATTCATTTTCCCACAAATCATCCTTCTGGAAGGAGAGCTGGTTCACGCGTTTTGGAGTTAAAATGGGCGGTTCAAGTTGTATTAAAATATTTGGCCGAGATTTCCCATTCACACTTGAAACCTCTTTAAACCTAGCCTCCCCTCCACTCTATAAATTGGAGTTTTTCTCAATGGGAGGGGTTGGGACGTGCATTAGGAGATTGGAGGTAGAGGAGAATTTGTTTCACCCAGATTCTCCATCCATTGTAAGAGGGGTAGCTCTTGAAGCAAGGATCCCTTCATCGAAGCCTCCTTCTCTTCTTCATTTTGTAATGTTTTCATTTGTGTAATAAACTTATTTGTTCTTCTTTTATTTCTTATCTTTTATTCTGTTTTGTTTAAATTTCTTCTTCTATTAATCTTCCTCTTTGGGCTGGAATTCTTGAGTAGAAGCTTTATTGGGTTATACCCATTATAAACCTTTGCACATGCAAAACGCTTCTACGATGATTACGCCACCCATGGAAGAGTAGTCTTTTATTAATCGATCTATCTTATACCCTCTTCATTTAATTATTTTGCATCAATGAGCTACTGTAATTCACATAATATGATCAATGAATTTTGTTTTTAAATTACAAGAAACTAAGCAAGCAATTGAACAATTAACAGAAAAACACGCGAGGTCGGGATTTTGTGTAAATTGTGAGAGCATAATCTTAATCGGTAATACAAGACCACATGAGATAAATTTGTAGAGTTAAAATATAATACCTAAACATAATTCATCCTCATTTCCATAATGGATATGTCCTCTAATTAACCACTGACCATAAGCTATCCTTAGAACAACAATCAAAGCAGGGTGCTGCGATTGCGTGTTCTGAAGCTAGCCTAGGGTTAAATAATTTCATCTTTGTGGTTAAGTTAACTCTCATAGGGTTCGAGGGATAACAAATTAGGGGATCATAATTAAGTGGATATTGATTTAAATGATAATGATTAATAAGTGAATGAAGTGGTATATTTAGATCGATTACGTCTTTTAAAATAGATTTCTAAAAAACATCTTCTTGTTGTGTCATTCTAATCGAAATTCATTTCAAAACCAAAAACAAAAAAATATACAATATTCTTCAGCAAACTTATTCTAGATTCATAAACTATAAAAAAACCCCAATCCTTTAAAGTAGTGTTTTTATTTTATTCTCTTTTATTTTATTTTTAGAATACCTTTAATAAGTTGTTAAATTCCCTTCCTCCTTTGAGAGACGACCTTGGTCAGCCACTCTACTGCACCTAAGTACCCCAAAATCACATTAATCATTTGAGGGCGCCCACGATAGCGCTCTATCAAATTGGCTCCATTGCAGGGGAGACAAGTAATTATTTCAACCAATTAGAGGTATTTATTTTATTTTACATTTTATTCTCTTCCTCTCTTATTTCTTCCTTCTTTACCCAATCTGATTTTTCTTCTTCTTCTTTTATTTTCTTCTACTTTTTTTTGACCATCAACTCAAACTTCTCATTTTTATTTTACTATGGCCCACTTTCTTTCTTTTCATTTTTATTTGATCTATGACACGAACTAATCCTAAATATCTCTTAGATCTTGACCCTGAGATTGAACGTAGCCTTAGGGCACGAATCAGACATTCTCAATCCACGGGAAGTTTCAATATTCAACCAGTTGGTGAATTCCTCTCTTCTGGAAACAGTGAAATTGGAAGAAATTCAAATTCAAACATAAAAGAAGAACCAATGGCTGAAAACAATGGAAATGAACTTAACAGAACCATTCAAAAATTGGCTGCACCTGATATTAACTATCAACCAAATTGTATTGCATACCCAAATCTCGAATCGGAATTTGAACTAAAATCTGGGTTAATTCACTTACTTCCAAAGTTTCATGGACTCTCTAGTGAGGATCCCAATAAAAATTTGAAATAATTTAATGTGTTTTACTCAACCCTTAAACCAAGAAATGTTCTTAAAGATCAAATAAAATTAAGAGCATTCCCATTCTCACTTGATGGAGCTGCAAAAGACTGGATGTATTATTTACAACCCAAAGATGTAACTTGTTGGAATGATTTGAAACGTCTTTTCTTGCATAGATTTTTTCCAGCATCAAGGACCACTTCCATTTGAAAGGAGATATCGGGGATCAAGCAAGCACAAGGGGAGTCAATGTATGAGTACTGGGATAAATTCAAGAAGTTGTGTGCAAGCTGTCCGCATCACCAAATCAGTGAGAAACTCCTCATTCAGTACTTCTATGAAGAACTCACACCCATGGAGAGGAGCATGGTGGATGCTGCGGCTGGAGGAGAATTGGTGGAAAAGACACCAGTAGCTGCACGTGAGTTGATCGACAAGATGGCCCAAAACTCCCAACAATTTGGCGATAGAGGTACACCACATGTTAGGGGAGTACATCAGGTAAGTCCTTCCTCTCTTGAAAGTCATTTGATTGATACCAAGTTGGAAGAATTGACCACTATGGTGAGGCAAATTGCTTTGGCACAAAAGACATCTCTACCCCCTCTTTCAAGGCCTTGTGGTATTTTCACTGAGACAAGCCACCCAACTGACTATTGCCCACAACTCCAAGAAACAGAAGATTGTGCAGTAGTGTTCCCTGGGAGACCATATCAGCAGCAACAACAACAACCATATCCCCAAAAGAAGTTTGATCCAGCATATAACCAAGGGTGGAAAGATCAGTCGGACATGAGGTATGACTCTGGACAACAACAAAGGCCCCCTTTTCAACCAAACTTCCAGCAGCCTCCGCCTTACCAGCAGGGTTTTCAACAACCCCAAAGGAGATTTGAAGCTCAAACATCAACAAGACAACAACAAGGGAATCCCCCACCCAAGGTAGATTCTAACACTGATGACCTTTTGAAGCAAATTGTTCTTAATCAATAGAATAAGCTAAAGAGTCAAGGTTCGGAGCTAAGGGAGTTGAAGACTCAAATGACCCAGATTGCCACCACCCTCCATGAACTTGTAAGTAAGAATTCCGGAAATCTACCTTCCCAACCCACTCCAAATCCAAAGGGGAATGTTAGTTCCACCACATTGAGAAGTGGGAAGCAAATGAACGATACATCTGTACCTACCATTCCACCGGGATTCACCTCAACTCCAGAGAATCCACATTCCATACCAACTGATTAGCAATCCAAGGAGAAAGATAAAGGTAAGAAAAATATTGATGTTGTTCCTCCTAAACCCCTTCCTTTTCTAAACAGAGTTGTTCAAACCAAGAAGATGGCTGAAGAAGCAATACAAAAGGAGGTTTTGGACACATTCAAGCGTGTGGAGATCAACATTCCTCTACTTGAAGCCATTAAGAAAATTCCAAGGTATGCCAAATTCTTAAAAGAACTCTGCACCAATCGAAGAGGGCTCAAGGTAAATGAGAGGATCAACCTTGGAAGGAATGTCTCGACACTCATTACACCAACTCTAGCAATGCCAACAAAGTGCAAGGATCCTGGGACATTCACCATCCCATGTACCATAGGGGAGTTTCACTTCTCTGATGCTCTTTGTGATTTAAAAGCTTCAATAAATGTGATGCCTCACTCTGTATTCTCTTCCTTGCAGGTTGGTGAGTTGAATCCAACAAGAGTAGTGGTTAAATTGGTGAATAGAGCTACGACATATCCAGCGGGAGTCCTTGAGGATGTACTTGTCCGGGTAAGAGACATGATCTTTCCAGCAGAATTCTATGTGCTTAACATGGAGGATGATCAAGTAAGTTCTCATGCCCCTATTATCTTAGGTAGGCCCTTCCTCAAAACTATAAAAAATATCATAAATGTCAATGAGGGTACACTTTCCATGGAATTTGGAGATGAAGTTGTGATATTTAATGTTATGGATTCCATGAAGTACCCCTCAGAGGACCATTCTGCTTTTGTTATCTCCCATTTTGAACCACCAAATAAAAACTCCATAGAATTTGATTGTCCTATGCTTAGGGAGATTATGAGTATTGGTTCAAGTTTGATGTCTAAGAGCACTTCCACACATGTTGCTGATACACAATCCTTTCTTGGATTTGATTTTGATGTGGATTCATATTCTGATTTTGATTATGTTCACTCTGATTATGACATGGATGTTGAGTATGCTGATGGATTTGATGCTTTATTCTCTGATTGTGATGATTTTTATTCTGATACTGATGTTCATTGTGCAGATATGTCTGTTGCATCAATTTCTCCATCCATACATCACCCCCTACATTGGAACTCAAGCCATTGCCCCCAAATCTTAAATATGCATACTTGATGAGTGGTGATAGATTACCTGTTATCATTTCTAACAATCTCTCTTTTGAACATGGAGAAAAACTTTTGAATCTATTGAGAGATAACATTAGGTCAATTGGTTGGACATTGGCAGACATATCAGGTATAAGCCCCTCCATTTTCATGCATAGGATTCTCTTGGAGGATGGGGATAAACCGGTGAGGCAACCAAAAAGGAGACTCAATCCAACACTTTTGGAGGTTGTTAAAAAATAAGTTGCAAAATTGCTCGAGGCAGGTATAATCTATCCTATTTCAGATTCTCAGTGGGTAAGTCCAATTCAGGTTGTGCCTAAGAAAACTGGTTTCACTGTTTTAAAAAATGAAAATGATGAGTTAGTTACTGTGAGAGTTCAAAATAGTTGGCGAGTGTGTATTGATTATAGGAAACTGAATCAATACACTCGTAAGGACCATTTCCCACTTCCATTCATTGACTAGATGCTTGAGAGAATTGTAGGTAGGATGCATTATTGCTTCTTGGATGGTTTCTCTGGCTATTTTCAGGTTCCCATTGCAGCAGAGGACCAGGAGAAGACGACATTCACCTGCCCATTCGGTACCTTTGCTTATAGAAGGATTCCATTTGGACTTTGCAATGCCCCATATACCTTCCAGAGATGCATGATGAGTATTTTCTCAGATTTCATTGAGACCTGCATGGAAGTATTTATGGATGATTTTACAGTTTATGGATCCTCATTTGATGATTTTCTCTCTAGTTTGAGTGATGTGTTTCATCGTTGTATTGAGAAGAATCTGGTCTTAAATTTTGAAAAATGTCATTTCATGGTCGAAAAGGGAATTGTCTTAGGTCATATAGTCTCACAACATGGCATTGAAGTTGATAAATCTAAGGTAGACATTATTTCATCCCTTACATATCCTACATGTGTGCGTGATGTTCGATCATTCCTTGGACATGTTGGATTTTATCGACGCTTCATCAGAGATTTTAGTAAGATCGCTCTACCCTTATCTCGATTGCTTCAAAAAGACATTGACTTCAATTTTGATGATTCATGAAGGGTATCATTTGATGAGATAAAGAAGTGTCTAACCACTCCACCGATCATACAGCCCCCATGGTGGGACCTTCCATTTGAGCTTCTGTGTGACGCCTCCAACTTCGCGGTTGGAGCAGTCTTATCTCAGAGGGTGGAAGGACGTTCACATGTGATTGCCTATGCATCAAGGACATTGGATTCAGCCCAATCAAACTACACAACCACAGAAAAGGAGTTTCTTTCTGTCATATTTTCATTAGATAAATTCCGTTCATATTTATTGGGCTCTAAAGTAGTTGTTTTTTCTAACCATGAAGCTTTGAGGTACCTCCTGAAGAAGCCATATGAAAATCCACGACTTATCTGCTGGATGCGCCTTCTTCAAGAGTTTGACCTTGAGATAAAGGAAAAGAAGGGGTCAGAGAATTTGGTGGCGGACCACATGAGTAGGCTTACTCACACACTAGAGGATGACACCTTGGACCAGGTACCACTTCGGGATAGTTTTCCTGATGAGAATCTTTATTCCATCTCAGGTACGCATCCTTGGTATGTTGATTTAGTGAACTACATTGTTGCCTCTGAAATCCCTGAAAATTTAAAGAAATATCAAGTCCAAAAATTAAAAAGTGAGTCTAGGTATTATGTGTGGGATGATCCTTACCTCTGGCGCATGTGTAGTGACCAAGTCATTAGGAGGTGTGTTCCCGATCATGAGTTTGAGTCTGTTTTTCATTTCTATCATAGACTTGCTTGTAGTGGACACTTTGGACCCCAAAGGACAGCTAGGAAGGTTTTGGACTCTGGATTATATTGTCCTAGCTTGTTCCATGATTCCCATGTGTTTTGTAAGTCATGCTCTCGTTGCCAACACACTGGGAATATTTCTAGGTGACATGAGATTCCCCAATAACCCATACTATTCTGTGAGATTTTTGATGTATGGGGCATTGATTTTATGGGTCCTTTTCCTAGTTCATTTGGATTTTTGTATATTTTGGTTGCTGTTGATTATTTGAGTAAATGGGTGGAGGCCAAGGCCACCAGGACTGACGATTCTCATGTTGTTGTGGACTTTGTCAAAGCACAGATTTTTTGCAGGTTTGGAGTACCAAAAGCCATCATCAGTGACCAAGGGACACACTTTTGCAATAGGAATTTTGATTCCATCCTTTTAAAGTATGGGGTGACACACAAAACATCAACACCATACCACCCCCAAACAAATGGCCTGGATGAGGTTTCAAATCGTGAGTTGAAACAAATATTGGAGAAAATAGTGCAGCCAAATAGGAAGGATTGGAGAAAGCGCTTAGATGATGCATTGTGGGCTTATAGGATAGAATACAAGACACCCATTGGTATGTCCCCATTTAGTATTGTTTTTGGGAAAGTATGTCATCTCCCAGTGGAGGTCGAGCATCAGGCATATTGAGCTATAAAGAAATGCAACATGGATTTGGCCCAAGCTGGAATTCAAAGAAAGTTGCAAATTCAAGAGTTTGAGGAGATTCGACTGTCATCATATGAGAACTCAAGGCTCTACATGGAAAGAGCAAAAGCAGCTCATGGAAAAATGATCCAACAAAGGGAGTTTCATGTTGGAGAGAAAGTCCTTCTCTACAGTTCACGACTGAAGCTGATGCCTGGTAAGTTGCGTTCCATATGGTTAGGTCCTTATATTGTATCTAATGTTTTTCCTTATGGTGCAGTGGAGATCACACAAGAGGACACTGGAAGGAGCTTTACAGTCAATGGGAAACTATTTAAGAGATACATTGAGGGACTTCCTACTGATGCAGTGGATTTTATCACACTGCATGACCCCATCATCACTTGAGCACATCAGGATGTTCTTAACCCTTTCACTTTTATATTATTTGTCCAATTTAAAAATTCTTCATTTCATGTGCACATATCATCTCATGGGTTCACATTGAGGACAATGAAATATTTTAAGTGTGGGGGGGGGGGGAACCTTTTAGTTTAGTAATTTAAATTGTTTTCCTATTTAAAAAAAGCCAAAAAAATTTTTGTGTGTTTTTCAAATTTTGTGTGTTTATTTTTCAATTTTCTTTGTGTTTTTAAAATTTTTGAGCTGAAATGATTCTCATCACAATTTTGAAATGCATATCAATGAGTGAAACGATTTATCCCTTCAAACTAAGATTAAATGAATGCTGAAATGACTTTGTTTCAAGTTCAAATAATTAGTAATTTCATGAAAAGTACACTAAATTTTGAATCCCATGCCACATGTCACTGTCTTTATATTTGAGATCACTTTACTGTGAGGCTTCTGAACCATTATTTTCATATTCTTTACATTCACCTCACTTCTTGAGAGAACCAAACCATGCTTGATTTAACCAGAATTTGATCTATTTCTGTCAAAACTTGAGGGTTTGAGGTACATATGTTTAAATGATTGAGGCATTTGTTTGGTATTAAAGCCCCTATTTCAAATAATCCTTTTTTATAATGGCCTACCTTTAATATTTAATCCTTTTATCCCTTATAATCCATGAAAAACCTATTAAGTTATCCACATTACAAGCCAATTTTCCCTATCCATCCAACTCTTGAAGTGAAATTGCATAATCTAGTTGAGCTTAAGTGTGGGGGAAGCTGTCTTGTGTTGTGCCACCATATTCTGTGATACTTTGGGTGGAAAATTAAATTCTGAAGAGATGTTTTTTCTAATGAAGAAAGCCATTATATTGAAATCTGTGCCTTTTCTAGAGCTTTCATGACAAGTGAAGCTGTGCCTTTTCTGGAGCTTCTAATTGAGGTGGAAAGTTGTGCCCATCTAGAGCTTTTAAGAAAATCATGTTTGAGAAGATTGAATTTTTTGATGCTCAAATGATGAATGGTGTAAACCTTTCATGACTTTTCATGATGATGGAGCTTAATTGATACTATGTGGATTGAGGAGAAGACCATATTTAAGTGAAAATTAGATTAATGCAATTTTGCTTCAAAAAGAGTCAAGCCCTCCTCATTCAGCCTCAGAATTTTTCACATCTTAATCCTACCAACCGAAATCCACAGAACAACCCTGAAAAGCCCTCATGATAAACATATGTCCTTGACTCACATCGGGTGGCGATGTAGGAATTTATCAAGCCTATGGTGACCCTTGTATGAGTTTGGATGAGAAAGACATTGCAAAAAAAATTGATATTTGAGTGATGAGAGAAAATTCAAGCGAGGTAATTGTTTTGTGCATGGGAGGATAAATTAAGTGGAAATATATTGAATGATATAAATGGAGAAATTTAAATAAGGTTTTTTATGAGGTATGATATCTTTTGATTCTTGGTGTGAAATTGATTGATCTTAATGATATGTGTTTTAAAATTGGTTTTGATTTGATATTGATGTTTACTTAATATGAGATTTTGCTCAGGAGTGCAAAAGGTTAAGTGTGGGGGAGTTGATAAAAAACTATTTTGTTGAATATTTTATTGATAATAAATGATATAATTTCCCCACATTGTGCTAAATATGTTTATTTATAAAATATTTGGGATATGATCATTCATTTGAAAATTTGGTGAAAATTTCAGTTTTACCCTTTATAGTGCACTGTAGTATTTCGAAGATAAATATTTTTATATTTATCATTGTAATTTTAAATTTTGTAATAGTGTTCCTAACGTAATTTTATACAACTTTCATTCAGGACACTAGAGATAAAAAGGGAATTTGGATGGAGTAAATGGGACATGAATCCAATGGTGGGCTGGACTCGACAGAATGGACATGGGTTTTGTATTTGGGACATATCATCTCCATCCGGTCTTTTATTAAGCCCATATTTTGAGAGGATCTCGGGGATTCATTTTCCCACAAATCATACCTCTAGAAGGAGAGATGGTTCACGTGTTTTGAGGTCAAATTGGCGGTGCAAGTTGTATTAAAATATTTGGCCGAGATTTCCCATTCACACTTGAAACCTCTTTAAAACTGGCCTCCCCTCCACTCTATAAATTGGATTTTTTCTCATTTGGAGGGGTTGGGATGTGCATTAAGAGATTTGAGGCAGAGGAGAATTTTTTTCACCCAAATTCTCCAACCATTGTAAGAGGGGTATCTTTTGAAGCAAGGATCCCCTCATCGAAGCCTCCTTCTCTTCTTCATTTTGTAATGTTTTCATTTGTGTAATAAAATTCTTTGTTCTTATTTTATTTATTCTCTTTTCTTATACTTTGTTTAAATTTCTTCTTCTATTAATCTTCCTCTTTGGGCTGGAATTCTTTAGTAGAAGCGTTATTGGGTTATACCCATTATAAACCTTTGCACATTCAAAACGCTTCTACGATGATTACGCCACCCATGGAAGAGTAGTATTTTAGTAATCGATCTATCTTCTAACCTCTTCATTTAATTATTTTTAATCAATGAGCTACTATAATTAACATAATATGATATATGAATTGTGTTTTTAAATTACAAGAAACTAAGCAAGCAATTGAACAATTAACACAAAAACACGCGAGGTCGGGATTTTGTGTAAATTGTGAGAGCGTAATCTTAATCGGTAATACAAGACCACATGGGATAAATTTATAGAGTTTAAATATAATCCCTAAACACAATTCATCCTCATTTCCAGAATGGATATGTGCTCTAATTAACCACCGACCATTAGCTCTCCTTAGAACAACAATCAAAGCAGGGTGCTGTGATTGCGTGTTCCGAAGCTAGCCTAGGGTTTAAGTAATTTCATCTTTGTGGTTAAGTTAACTCTCGTAGGGTTTGAGGGATAAAAAATTAGGGGATCATAATTAAGTGGTTCTTGATTTAAATTATAATGATTAATAAGTGAATGAAGAGGTAGAGTTAGATGGATTACGCCTTTTAAAATAGATTTCAAAAAAAACATCTTCTTGTTGTGTCATTCTAATAGAAATTTATTTCAAAACTAAAAACAAAAAAAATATACAATCTTCTTCCAGAAAACTTCTTCTAGATTCATAAACTATAAAAAAACCCCAATCCTTTAAAGTAGTGTTTTTATTTTATTCTCTTTTATTTTATTTTTAGAACACCTTTAATAAGTTGTTAAATTCACTTCCTCGTTTGAGAGACGACCTTGGTCATCCACTCTGCTGCACTTAAGTACCCCAAAATCACATTAATCATTTGAGGGTGCCCACGAAAGCGCTCTATCACCGATCCACAGAGGTTCTCTCTTCACCTGAAGGCCAACCACAATATTTCTACACTTGGTGTGCTTAAGTTCCGGAGGTTCTGATCCACATAATATAATTTGTACCTCAAACACAACATATTACCATAAATAAGTAACTCAAAGGACACCCTTATCATAAGGTTTCAAATGTGACCGATGGCGCGTCAATCGGATTCCCAGTTTGTAAGATATAGGAAAAAAGGTAAATAGGGCAAGGTTGGATTCAAGTACGATCCAACTTGGATATACTCCAACTTCTACCAAAACTCTACTGGAATATCTAAAAAGGACCTCCTCATCACAAGGGTCCTCACACCACAAAAGGCACACTACTAAGATGCCCATTTTGCGAGTTACTCAAGTTTTAGTGAAACAATGTTGGTCGGGTCTGGGTCCTTTAGAGGACCGGACCGACCGGCCAGTTGGGCCCACGGGTCCGACCTGGAAGGTGGGTCCATCCTGAAAGGCAGGTCTGGCCTAGATGGCGGGTCCATCCCTGCTGGCGGGTCTGACCCAGCTGGCAGACCCAGCCCGATTGGCAGGTCCGGTCCGCCTGGTGAACCTAGCCCACACAGATGTAGCCGGTTTTACTGGACCATACACGGTGTGTTTGGTTCACCCAGCTGGTAGCACTAGTGGGGCACATCCCCACCTCCTAAAATAGCCAGCTGGATCCAACCATTGCGCCAGCGAAGCAGCCTAAGTGGGCTGCTCCTCTCCAACGTAGCACACCAATGCCACGTCTCCACCTGCAGTGGCACCTACGGGTGCCATCATCTCCACACATCCAGCATGGGCCAATCACCACCACTAGTCACCGGTGCCTCTACACTGGGGGTGTCGTGTCGACAGCTGCTTCTGCGGGCCACCAGAGATGCTCTGGTGGTCCATTTTCCTCCCCTTATGTGACTATGGGCCTCCCGGGTCACTGTTTTCACTGAAAATCCCACAAAATCGACTGCCCACCATGTTTCTTGATCACCCATGAAGAATTCACAAAACTTAATAGTGTAAGAGGGTCTGGGCCTTATTCAGATTGGCCCATGGCCTCCACGTCAACTTTTGAACATAAGGGTGGAATAATAATCATTTTAAGATTAAGAAAAACCCCAAGGTGTAATCCCGCTTTCCTCATATTATTCAAGAATGGAAAAAAGGGATATAAAACCCATAAATCTTCTACCTGTATTTGTTGGAAACTGTTGCGGACCAAGGAAAGAATCCTCATTCTAAGGCATTTATCATTGTTCGGTTCGAGTTCTCAAACAATCACTGATCGATCACTAGTCTCTGTTGGAGGATGACATCGTCGACATTTTGTCAGAGATTCTTTCCATGGTTTGTGAATTCTCTTTCCAACAGTTTGATTAATAAAAGAATTAATCCCCACTTTGTGTTCATTATTATGGTTTATTAATGAATCTTAATTAATAAACCTATTAAACACACGATCATAACAGTTACATAAACAATGTTACATGTAATTTATTGACTCTCATTTAATGACCATCATTACACTATGGTTTCTCCAACTTTTTCTCAACGATTGATGTGAGAAATAAATTAACATAAATTTTAATTTTATTTTTTTTGCAAAAATTATAAAAATTTAACTTTTTGGTCTGACCCTTGTCGGTCGAAGATAAGCTTCACCTAAGTGAATCCCAGTGCTGAGAATTCAATGGTGCCCTCTGCTTTTCAATCTGCACACCAATTCGAATGATAGAAAAATCCACTCACACGTTTATAGAACGTACCTTAAAAAAAGTTAAAAAAAATTAACATTCACCCTCGACCCGTGCCAATCAAGGTTAGGCTATTCCTAAGGGGAACACTCCCCCCAAAAACTTAACTATACTATTGGATTTTCAATCTGAGTTAACATTTAGAAGTTATAAGGATTTAATAATAAAATAATTGTTAATTATTTTATTTATGGCCAAAAACTAACTTCCACTGTTGTTCCATGCTGGTCAATGTTAGGATCTACCTAAGGTAAGCATGCCCTCATGAGCTCAGTGGTGGTATCATATTTTTAATCCAAGTCACTTTTCATGAGTTATATTCATTTGAAAAATAAAATAATTTTATTTAATAATTTTATTTAAGGTTATGCCATTTTTGGGTTTTCTCACCAGAGACTTGCGCCGACTAAACTTAAGTCACGCATAGGGTAAAATCACCATCATGAACATAATGTTGCCCTCAGATTTATAATCCGGACACCCGTTTAAGATTTATTCCACTTTTTCAAGAAAACCACTCACACACATTTAAATATTAATTTTTTTGGCATGTCATTCTGGGAACTCTGGTCCTCAGAATCGCACATCGTCTCAGCTCCTGGTCTCAAAATAATTCCATATAAAAAAATATATTAAAATTCTAGGACATTACATACAATGAAAATGATATGATCATTGTATCTCCCTAATCCCACATGATCTATGCTTAGTGTGAGAAACAAGGGATGGAAAATGGTATATTTCCCAACTTATGGATGTGATACATAGGTAATGAGACATCCCTTTAGATGGTTAAAATGAATCTTGTGCCTTAGAGATGAGTCCTATGTATCCTAGTTATGGAAGGAATCATAATCCTCATAGTTCCCTAGATTGGGGCTTACACACTAATGATTCCCTTTGGTCAGGGCTTACAAACTGAGGGTGGGAAAAGTTATCATGCCCAGGGAGTCCATAATGACCTGGCCTACTTAACATTTTATATGCATTGAGTGTCTTCTTGATATTCCTTGATTATCTTCTTGACATGTCGAAGGATGTCTTCCTAACATGTCTTAAGGAAATCATATATTCTAGTTGATTTTTAGGGATGTTTCATATATTGGATGTAATATATGAGGGTTTTTGCATGATCAAGGTTGAATCATCCAAAGGACATCGCATGACCCAATCAGTTAACCCTAGAATCCATCGCATGACCCCATATGGATTTTCTAGAGGGTGCCGCATGATCTACCAAACTTTCCCTAGTGTCATCTAAAGAACTAACTGACACACTTGGAGGGTGTTGTGAGAGTTATTACATAATTTATTATATGGTGTCACATTTCTTGTATGACATTTATAGAGGGAATTTTGAGAACTGGATGATGTACCCGGAGGGCGTCATAAGAGTTGGTTGACATTCCCGAGTTTTTTCATGAGATTCAACTAACATGTTATGGTGTCAATATATGAGTTAAGAAACATGTTTTAAGTACATGGTGAGACTTTAATGGTGAACCTGGAGGGTTTTGTGAGACATGGGTGACATGTATAAGGGGCACTATGTGGCTTGATTCGACATGTCAGTAAGAATTCACATGACCCAAAGTTTATACCGAAGGAGCCTCATGAGATCTTGGTAACATGTTATGGGGTAGTCATGTGTCCTGAGTGGTTCACGCGAAGTGCATGAGGATAAACATGTATATACTTCATGTATGTATCCCACCTTTCTTCTTTGTTCTTTCCTTTATATTTTTAATGAATTAGACTTTTTTAGCATACATTTATTTTATGTATCGTGTGATCAAGAATATGTGTGGGATGTTCTTTTCATGTTCTGCTAGATGTCCTTCGCGTGATCAATGAGTGTTTGCATGATGTGTTTTATGTGTGCTGTATTATTTCTTTGGGTTTTCCCAAGACTTTTACCTAAGATTAAGATTATATGATCACAAGATCAGCCACTCTGAGAAATCCTCTCCATCACGGATGTGTCTTAATGAGAGAAGGCCAACACTTCATCCAGATAGTGGTGGTGGTGGCTACAATAGTGGTGCATTTTTCATGTTGTGGTGGGGTATTTGTAGGCCTTTCCACCCTATTTGTTCTCTTCATTTCATGGTTCATTTCTCTTGGATCCAGGATAGAGTTAGTGAAGGCTTCAACATTACATGACCTCGGGAGTCTCTGTCATGGATCGCTATGAGGGAGCCACCTATTTTTCAGTGACCATGAGTCCCTCCCATCAATGTCTCCTTTTTTGGATCATTTCCAATTATTGTTGACTTGCTAAATCATGTAGGTATACGAAAGGACTTCAATATTTTTATATTGACATGTCCAAGGGTTTTTTTGCAAGATTAGTGTGCCTCTCAAAGTCCTTCCTGTGATCTCGGGTGACTTGTCTAGGAATTTTTATGAGACAAGAATGACTTGTCAATGGGCCATTGCAGGATTAGGATAATACTTCAAGGTGTCTTTTGAGACTATGTTGTGAATATCCTTAGCGCATCCTGATATTTTTACCACCATGAGATGATCCAAACTCTTTCGCTTTTTTATTTTCTTTATTTTGTTTTACAAAGGTTAGGGAGTTAGTGAGGTTGCATGGCTATTGTCTATGAATAATACTCTCCCTATCAGTGATTTTTCATAAGAAATATAATGGTCCTATGGGGATACATTATCATTTAATTGAAAAATACATCTTTTTTTACTTGGGGAGCCAAAGGGAGAGTGTGAGGTTTCCTAGACATACCTGAGGATCTTCATGTGATGAGGATGACATGCCAGTGGTCTTTCACGAAATGAGGTGGACATTTCAACAGCATCTTCCAAGGTCTTATGGATTATCCAAGTCATGAAACATGACCTTTATGACCATTAGTGGATCTTGAAATATCCACCATTATTTCCTTTGTTTTATTTACAAAGTCTTGGGAACTCATGAGTTTTAATGAATGTTATCAAGGAGACTGAGGTCTGAAGAGGGAGTATTGTACCACTACTTTTCATGTAGAATTTTGGGGCATCTAGAAAGCAAGAAACACAGTGAGGAATGATGGGATCTCCTCCTCTGGAGGAACCATCATCATCAGAATAAAAAAACCTTCTTCTCGGGTTGGCTCGTCTCCTCAAACACTAGATGGAGGCTCCGCCCCTCTATTTTCTTCAAAGGTATTTCCATGACCCTCATCCTGTTCCAAGAATCTCCAGGGGCCATTGGGTTTGATGGAAACCCCCTCCTGGGGTCTTAAACTAAATTCGTGTAGCTCTAGTTTCATGTGGGTCCTCCACAGTGGAGGTGTGGTTTATGGTGGTAAGGAGTCAGTGATCCTAGCATTCTCTTCCCATACTGGTTTCAGATATTCCCTAAAAGAGAATGGCAAAGCTATTATCCAAGGTATTAGCCTTTTCCAAAAGAAGTTTATTGAACTCTCAGAGGTTGAAATTGACTCCAATCTACTGCATAATGCCTTGATCGGACTTGGCCCATCCCCCTGGTCTATTACATCCATCAACAGAAGGTGTAGATGCATGCTTAATAGAAATACCAAAGTACTGCACTCATGGAGTGAGGGAAATCATGTTATGGACCACCTTTCATCCCTATATTTTATGGTATCCAACCCCCTTTTCCTTCACAATGTTAGGTACTTGAAACCCGAAGGGCTCAACTTGATTTGAGAGGATGCCCTCAGTCTTCACTACTTCAAGCCCCTATGAGCCTAGGCTTCTTATAGCTCCCAGGCATTTTATTCTAATAAAATATTAATTGATGATGATCAATCATAATCATTCTCCCCATAAGAGATCCATAGTGTGATTTTTACAACCATAAGAGGATCCTGTATTTTGGATATTTTCCTCTTATTTATGAAGGAATTTCGGATGGTTTTTCCTAGGATCTATGGTTGATAAACCATGTGTCTTAAGGGAGTATATTTGGTTTCCTCCATGTGACCACAAGTTGTCTAGTGAACTTTCTCAAGAGAAATAGGATTCATCAAAAAGTACTCCATGGGATGTTCTTCATGTTACGAAATTCACATGGTTTCTTCACATGCCCTCATGATGGTCATGGAATCACATATCATTTGAAGGCTCACATGATTCGAAAGCCTTGGTATCCTTCTTCTTCCTTTTCTTTTGTGGGGAAATAATACCCATATTTATGTATTTATTCCTTTGTGAATTATTTTATGATCATTTGGTGGATTTCAAAAGTATATAATAAAAATTATTTAATACAAGAACCATGCCAATATAAAAAATAATATGACAATCTCCCACTACTAATACAACCTTTCTTACACTGTTTGATTCTCATAGATCCACTTCACCCATTTAAATCATCTTAAAAATATATTGATTGTTTCTTCAAATATAAATGTGCAAGTTTCATCCTTTATAAAATATTCAACTTGTAAAAATATATAGATTTCATTCAATGAAAAATATTCCTAAATCAAAAGCATTCTCTATATTTTTTCCCCAAAATGCAGTTCTTATTCCAATGAAATTTCTTACCACATGAAAAGTGAACTAACTATTAATTTTTACCCTCCCTCTATGTATTTGGATTCTTAGACGAGTGTTGCATCAATGTCTCTATCTTAGACATAACATTGGAACCCTTATCCTTTGAACCCATGGTACTCCAGTCTCTCAATGTACCCAATCATCTTGAGTCATGAGGTCTTTCCTAACTCCTTTCTTCTAGAATTCATTTATAAACTGCAATGGGAATCTCATATCTTTCTTGAATTTCTCTCTCATAGTGTAATTGTTTTATATGAGATAGATTTTTTTAGGCACATTTATCCTCATTTATTATCTATAGATCATTTTATATAGATGAAAACATAATTCATTTTACATCTAGTGCATCATCCATATGCATCTTATATTTATCTTTATCCATATTTCTTTCTCTTTGAGGAGCATTATCAAGATGTTTATTTTTCAACAAATAAATATTTCTCTCTTGGTGTAATATTATGAACAAGGGTCTGTACCACTCCTAGAAGTTATGTCTAATTAGGATATTATCTTTATAGAATATTGATCATAGTTAGATTGAATTGGTTATGGTTGATATTTAATCAACAACCAATAAACTTTAATCTAATAGTTCTTATCTTATTTACCAATAAACATTACTGGTTAATTTATCATTAAAAGTATCATACTATTTCATCAAACCCTAGTATCCCTCAACTACTAGTTTTGGAATACTTAGTCGTTTTATTAAAATAATGGAAAGGATTCCTAAAAACTATCCATATAGTCCAATATATGGATACACCATTACTTAGAAATATTGAAGGTATAATTTTGGTTTCAAACCCACATTAACTAATAGCTCGTTGATATGCTGAGTGAAGTAACATCCTTTGGAAATTGTAACTATGATTTTCTTAACATGTTGCTTCTAAAGTTGAAACAACCTGACTATGAATTCATTTTTGTTTCCAACATTAGTTAATTCAAACCAGCTATTTCATAACTACTCCCCAGTGGTAATATACACCATCCACAAGAGATGGTCAGTTCCACATACTTAAGGGTTATTTCAAACTCAAACAAAGGAAGTAATTTTGATATAATATATATTTGATTAATTTTTTTTGTGAATTAAATCCTATTCTATTTAATATTCTTATTATATGTGATCAAACCCACAATTTAACAATGTTTCAAATAGAAACCATTCTCTATATATTAATTCATTTTATCTATGAACACTCATTTGTTAATCCATGTGATCAAATAAATATAAATAATTCATAATAATAATAAAATATGCATAAATAAATAAATAATGTGACTGATGAGGATTGTTTACTATTAGATAATCTATTGACCAGATAATGGATCAATTGAGATCATAGGGGTAACAACCTGAGTTTCATTTGAATTGATTTGTAGTTCCTATACCATTCCAACAAATATATGTTTTTTGGTACTTCACAAAGTATCAAAACAATTTTCCTCTTCTTCCATCCTCTTAATTTTCCATAAATACTCAAACATATGTGATGGGTCAGAATAAAGTGAAATAAACATGAAAAAAATTACCTAGGGAAACACATGCCCTCATAAATATAATGATAGAGAGAGAGAGAGATGATGTTCATGCCTTTATGTATAAATTAATTATTACAAACATTGCACGCATTGAAATAATTAAATAAATAAATTAAATTAGCAAACATTCATTGGCCGGTCAAGGATAAATATCAATCATACATATTAAACTCATGTGAAAACATTAAATATGGAATAAATTTTACGTGATATAATTAATTACAAATTAGAATAAATTATTCTATTTTTAATCTATAAAATACTTGTCTTGCACTCCCAAAAATAATTTTATTAAATTCAAAATCTTTTTAAACATTTTTTAAAATTTTATTGAATTTATTAGGCTTCCCAAATATTTAAAACCCTATGGAAGGGTTCATGTGTAACACCCATAACCCTCTAGACCGGAGCCGATGAATTAATTGTTATATTGTCATGGTTAGAAGGAATTAAAATCCAGAAGGAACGATCAATTTTTTAGTCTTGAAGAAACTAGATACATAAATGTAACTCAAATTATATTGGAGAAGGTTACAAAATACTATACATAATAAAAACTAAAAACAGTGTCCTCAGGAACTCAATAAATGATCTCGTATTCATCACCTGTTGAAGGTAGAAAATGAAAGGGGTGAGCTCAAACGATCAGTAAGGGTTAAAAATAGTGGAATCATGAATCAATAATAACTATATCATAAACAAATATGGCTTGGTGAATAAATGAAAAACACATGCCATTAATAAACTGAGAAAGGGACTGCATCCATAGATTTTCTCATAGTGAAAATATCATGGACAGTAATAACTGATAATGAATAAAGATAATTCTTAATAATTGTAAATCATGTATCTAGAACATGAAAACATAATACCATTTAAATGGTTTAGTTTTTTGGGTAGAAACCAGTCTGATTTTTGGAAACAAACTCGAATGGTTTGTCGCAAACTGATTTGTCTCATGAGACCCACTGATGCATCGAGGGGATATAGAGGGCCCCACCAACCACTTAATTTCAAAATAATTCTTTATAAATTAATTAAATACAAGAGAAATATTCCTTTTCAATATCCATATAGAGTAGAGTATACAAATTCATCAATATTTCCCTAATTAAAATAACTTTCCAAATAAACACCATATGTAAAATGGTATATGGTTTAGACAAAAAACATATCCATGATATGAGATTATGGATATTTAATAAAAATATAATTTCAAATTTAAAGTGATTTCAAATGGGCAGTAGGTACACCACATAAGGATTTTTATGTGCACCACACAAAGTTAGTCACAACAAAATAGCAGTTGAGACAAAATGTCTTACCGCATTGTAATTGGTCGAATCATATGACCAAAACTTAATAACCCTCAAATTAATCATTGAATAACATGAATATAAAGAGAATAATTTTATTATATATCAAATGTCAGTACAAATATACCACATATATGAAATAAGTGGCGAACAATGAAAATTTCACAGAAAAGAATGTGAGATGAGAAACCCCTTACCTTATGCTCGAGTGTGTTCTTCGTTTGTTTTAATGACCAAAATAATAAATTTTATCTTAATTAATTAATAACTCCAGAAATTACTATACATTTAATTTATTTATTATAACTTTATTAGGTTCATTAATGGTCCTTTTATGGGTTTAAGAGGTTCAATTTTCTTGTTTTTGAAGCATTTTATTCCTTAGTTTTCATGATTCGTTTACTTGTTTTCATGAATAGAAGTTCATTTGAAATGTGGTTAAACATCCAGAATTGTTAATATAAATTATTAATAAAATTAAGGAGATATAAATGATTTTGGGTTATATAAAATGACGATGATTCATTAGTTAAAAGTTTATTACAAATATTCGGATTAACTTGGCCGTTTTGTTTATAATGAACTTGTTTTGTATTATTATCTTATATTATGAGTGTCTACGGATTAAAGAACATTAATGAGATGAAATACAAATATTATTATCCGGTTCAACCATTAAAGTGGTTTCATGACCAATAATTAAGGATAAAGTGAAGAACAAAACTCTCTCATCCACAAAGGTTATAAATTGGAACCTCGTGGACGTTGATTTCATTTATAAAAATAAAAGGGAGGGAGTAAGGATATTGATGATATTTATTCCATTCACATGATATAATTATAGTATATAGATGATACTGGAGTTTATCATGGTAATTTGGACATAGGGGGTGAGGATATAAAAATAAAAGAGATGACCTTGAAAATATAAGAAAAGGTGAGAAATACCTTATGAAAATTTGGTAGCCTAATGCGTCGCTTAAAATTTAATAAAATGAAATGATGAGAGAAAATGGGTATATAATCATATTTAAATCAAAATAAAAGTAATAATAACACATAAAATCAATCCCCAACATATTTTAATGGAAAATCAAATAGATAAGATAAAGGAAGTGTCTACTAAAAGAAGAGAATGAAGGATTCTCTTACCTTGTAGAGTAACTCCTAGATCTTGAAGGATGGGACCTTGGGGGATTAAGGACACCTTGGGAGGAATTATAGGGAGGTAATACCACCACATATTCGAGTATATTAAGTTTTTAATGAAATGAAACGAAGGGGGGTGAGTGGGTATTTATAGTAATTAAGAGAGAGTTTTTATTAATTAAAAAGGACACCTCGCTAGTGGTTTTCGCAAAACCATGGGATTTCCCATGGTATTTTCCCATGGTTTAAGCCAATTGGTACACATAATGTCATAATACACTGTAAAAAAGTCTACCAGCCCTTTATATTAATTATCACATCATTATGATTTCATTAAACTATCGAAAACTCAAATCTGTATTTTTACTATTCATGAAAAATTCTAGTATTTTAGAAAAATCCCCAAAATTCACCCCAACCATTTTTTGATGTGTAAAATTCAAAAATGAAATCCATTTTTTGAAAATAAGTTTCTAAGTATTTTTAATTTAATTTTAAATAAAATCAATTTTAATTCAAAAAAAATAACAATTTAAAGGTATAATTAGTTTTGTATTACATTGAAAAATTAATTAACTTCTAATTATCTTATTACCTAAAGAAAATAAAATATTATAATTATTTAATATTTATAAGGGTCATATTACTATTAATATTACCATTCATAAGGGTATGTCACTATTCATCAAAAAATCAATTTGGTTCTATCAGACTCCAAACGACTTACTGGTCACAACTCTAGATCACAGTTTTTCAAAATTCAAAACATTGAAGTGGAAAATTTATGTTTAATGGATAATATATAACTTTATCCTATAATGTTTTGTTTCAAAAAAGACTTAGTTCTTCATGAAATATGGTCTATCTAATGAATAGAAAGTATTTAAGAGAAACATTCCATAATGTGTTTGGGGTGTTATATTATTCTTTCTTTTCAAAATTTAATCCTCAAAATTTTATGTATAAAGCCCACCAAAAATATGTGGGCGGTTCTTCTTCATGAAATCCTCTAGTTCCCATGTTTCTTCCTCTATTTTTTGGTTTCTCCAAAGAACCTTTACTAGATGAGTTGTCCGATTTCTCAGTACCTGATTCCTTGTTTCAAGAACCCCGATAGGCTTTTCAGTGTATGACAAATCAGGTTCCAGTTCTATTTCTTCATATGTGAGTACATGCATTGGTTCTGGCATGTATTTCTTTAACAATGACACATGGAACACATCATGAACTCTGGAGAGATTTGGCGGCATCACTAAATGGTAAACTACAACTCTGATTCTTTCTAGAATTTTGAATGGTCCAATGTACCCGGGGCACAATTTCCCTTTCTCACCAAACCTTAAGACACCCTTCCATGGAGATACTTTCAGAAATACATGATCTCCCACTTGTAATTCCATGTCCTTTCTTTGGTTTTCAGCATAACTCTTCTGCCTACTTTGGGCTGCTTTAATATGGTCTTGTATTTTATTCACCTTTTTCGTGGTCTCTTTAATATGTTATGGGCCTATAAGTTTCCTATCACCATCTTCGTCCCAAAAAGTTGGATTTCGACATCTCTTTCTATATAATGATTCGTATGGAGCCATTTGAATACTATAATGGAAACTATTGTTGTAAGAAAATTACACCAGAGGCAATTATTGATCCCACATACCTTAGAAGTCAAGAGAGCATGACCTCATAATGTATTCTAGAGTTTGAATAGTCCTTTTAGACTATCTATCGGTTTGGGGGTGATATGCAGTACTCATACGAAGCTCAGTATTCAAAGCCTTCTAGAGACTTTTCCATAATTTTGATGTAAATTGGGGATCTTGATCAGATATAATTGATAGAGGTGCACCATGAAGTCTTAAAACTTCATTAATACACAGTCTTTCTAGGCGCTCAAGTGGTAAGTCCTCTCTTATAGGAAGAAAATGTGCTGATTTTGTGAGAAGATCAACAATTACCCATATTGCATCATTCCTTCTAGGTGTCCTTGGTAGTCTGGGGATAAAATCCATCGTAATGTTATCCCACTTACACATAGGAATAGGTAAAGGTTGCATCACTCCATTGGGATGTTGTCTCTTTGCCTTCACTTGTTGTCAAACTAGACACCTTGACACGTAGTCATCAATTTCCTGCTTCATATTATCCCACCAAAAAAATTCCTTCAGATATCTATACATCATGGTGATATCCAGGTGTAAAGAGAAATTTGAGCTATGGGCATCATCTAATAGTTCCTTTTTTAGCTCAGGTACCGATGGAACACATAAACTCGTCCCAAATTTTATAAATCCTTCTTCATAAATGAAGTCAGCTAGTCTCCCATCCTTGACAACATTAATTTTCTTTTGTAGATTCTCATCATCAGATTTAGAGCTTTTTATATTCTCTAATAAAGATGGTTTAGCAATCATTTGAAAGAGGAAAGATGTTTCCCTTTACTTAAAAATTCCCATATCCATCTTTAGTAGATCCAAAAATATAGGATCTCTCTCAATCCTCATTTGAGTCAGAAGTCTGTGATCCTTCATACTTAAAGCATATTCCACATTATTCGCCTTTCCTGGGTGGTAGTGTATAGAGCAATCATAATCTTTGAGTAGCTTGAGCCATCTCCTTTGCCTCATGTTGAGTTCTTTTTTGTGTGAAAATGTATTTCAAACTCTTTTTATCTATGTATATCTCCCATTTTTCACCATAAAGATAATGTCTCCATATTTTCAGAGAAAATATTACGGCTTCTAACTTAAGATCTTGAGTTGGATAATTTTTCTCATGGGTCTTCAATTGTCTTGATGCATAAACAATAACTTTATCATTTTTCATAAGGATGAAACCTAGACCATTTTTTGATGCATCACTATACATTACAAACCCATCACATCCAGATGGAAGAGTCAAAATTGGAGTATTGCCCAATCTTCTTTTCAATTATCCAAAGCATTCAGTACATTATTTTTTCCACAAAAACTTAGCTCCTTTACGTGTAAGCTTGGTTAGCAGGTTATCCAGTTAGGTGAAATTCTGAATGAAATGCCGATAGTAACCTACTAAGCCAATAAAACTACGTACCTCAGTTATGTTTGTTGGCGTGGGCCATTCTTGGATTTTCTTTGTCTTTACAGGATCATCTAGGATTCCATCCTTAGAGATAATATGGCCTAGAAAAGAAACTGATTGAAGACAGAATTTGCACTTGCTAAACTTCCCATATAATTTATTTCTTCTAAGAGTTCTCAAAATAACCTACAAGTGATTCTCATGGTCTTCATAGATTTTTTCATATACTAGTATATCATCAATGAGTACCACAAAAAAGTAATCAAGATATTCCTTGAAAACTCTATTTATAAAATCCATGAAAACAGAGGGTGCATTTGTCAGTCCAAAAGGCATCACTGTTAACTCGTAATTCCCATACCTGGATCGAAATGCTGTCTTTGGAATATCTTCCCTCCTAACACGCAACTGATGATATCCGGATCTAAGGTCAAAATTTGAAAAGTATTGAGCTCCATGATGTTTATAAAATTAATCATCAATACGGGGAAGAGGGTACTTATTTTTCATTGTAATAGCATTGATTTCCCTATAATGAATGCATATCCTCATGGATCCATCTTTGTTTTTGACAAACAAGACCGGGGCTCCCCAAGGAGAAACACTAGGTTGAATAAATCCTTTTTCATTAAAATCCTCTAGTTGTTTCTTTAGATCCACTAATTCCACAGTGGACATTCTATAGGGAGTCTTTGATATAGGTCTTGCATCAGGAATTAAATCAATAGAGAACTCAACTTATCACTCTGGGGGATGTCCATGTAAATCATCTGGAAATACATCAATGCAGTCTTGCACTATGTGCACATATTCAATTTGAATATTTCTTTCCTCTCACATAGTTATTAGTTTATCTTCCTCTCCAAGTATTACATTCAGTAGAGCTACTGGGGGTGGTTCTAGATAAGAATTTGGTGGCAAAGTTTCTGCCCTAAAGACAAGGGATTCTACACCATTTTCAAATATTGTAACTTCCTTCTTCTTACAATAAATCTTCGCATCATAATTTGACAACCAATATATACTGAGAATTACATCAAATTCAGTCATTGGTATGATGATAAGGTTAGAAACTAAAGTACTTTTTGGTGTCTGGTGGGGGACTAGTCGACATGCTTTTGTTTTAATGATACATCCCCTGGGAGTTTTGACTGAAAACTCTCTTACTAAATCAAATTGTACATATCTAATTTTCTTGGAGAACTAGGAAGATATAAATGAATGAAATGATCCAGAATAAAATAAAGTGTTGGCTGTGTTTGAGGAAACAATTTAAGTACCTGCCACCACGTCATTAAGAATTTCAAACTTCACAGTTGTAATTTCATAGGCTCTCCCTTGTTCTCTTGGCTTTTTCTGAGGCATATTTCCTTGGTGCTTAGGACACTCATTTTCATAGTGTCTCATATCTATAAAATTTTAGCATTGAATATCATTGAATTGTTTCTTCCCCTTGCATTCATCATATCTATGACCCTTTTATCCATTGTTATAGGAGACTCCCATGCCTTTCAAGCATTTCTCGAGATGATTCTTTCCACAGTTCTCACATAATGGGAATATATTTGTTCCCTTGCTCTTCTTTGGTGATTCTCCTTTTCCTTTTTTATCAGATTACCGCTTCTTATCTTGGTTTCCTTTAAAAAGATTTGATCTATAAAATTCCCTCTCTATTTTGATGGAACTTGATACAATTTCATCATATGATGAAAATTATTGCGAAGCCAGTTCCCTTCTAAGACTTATCTTAAGACCTTTAAAGAAATTATCGATCTTTTCTGCCAAGTCACGTACGTAATCTACGGCATACCTGGCTAGCCTTGTGAAAGTATCCTCATACTCTGCAACACTGTCTTCTTCCCTTTTCTTTAAGTTAAGGAATTTCCTCTTCATTTCAGTTCATTGCTCATGAGGGAAATATTTTTCAAAGAATATTTCCCTAAAAGTCCTATATTCCATATCTTCTATTTCTTCTTCCTCTATTGTATTTTGAATCAGGGACCAACATTGATCTGCATCGCCCTTGAGACAATATACTTCCATTACTACCTTTTCATTTTCATTGCATCTTAACGACATGAATATCTTTTCAAGGGACTTGATACATTTCTCAGCAACCACTGGATTTGTAGTTACGCTGAAAGATGGGGGCTTCTTCCACATGAAACGATCCAGCACAGGTGTGGAATGGTTATTCATTAAAAATTGAATAAGTTGTCCTAATATGGTTATGATCTGATCTTCTCCAACGTTGACTATGTTGAATTTCTCAGTAGGAAGATCCCTACCTTGCCCACGAGTATTGATTCCCCTTCTTCCATTAGACGCCATTTCTAAATAATGGGATACACTAGATTATTTTTTGAATCTAAAATAGAAAATCACTCAACATAGATTGAAATTCTATGCATATCTAATCTTATAAACATGGTTCATATGAAGAAAAATTTACATTAAACTCATTCATAATGGATTTTAATGAAAATGTGAATTATTCTAAGCATATCCCTTAGGAGTGTTGTAACCAAGAGTGTAGAAATGCCTATTTTCGTGTACCAGTTCCCATTCGAGTCTAGCTCAAAGAGATGTTTTTGGGTTTTACCATTAGATACATATGTGCCAAAGACTCCTCTACTTTCTCGTATCAAGACAGGGACGTATTGCTTAAAAAGATCCACATAATCTATTCCTTACCAGAATACCAGGACGTTCTTATATGTTTATCCTCAAATACTACCATAGATATTTGTTCCCAACTATACATTTCCTACTATAGTTTCCAAGTTTCCTACTAAACTTCTTCTGATAACAACTGTAACACCCCAACCCCTATAGAATAGAGATGGTGCATTACTTGTTATATTGGTATGGTTAGAAGGAATGAAAATCCTGAAGGAACGATTATTTTAGTATTCTTGAAGAAACTATATGGATAAACATAACTCAAATTACATTGGAGAAGGTTACAAAATACAATACATAACAAAAACTAAAAACTGTGTCCTCAGGAACTCAATAAATGATATACTCTTCATCACCTGTTGAAGGTAGAAAATGAAAGGGGTGAGCTCAAATTCTCAGTAAGGGTTACAAATAGCGGAATCATGAATCAATAATAACTGAATCATAAACAAATATGGCATGGTGAATAAATGAAAAACAGACACCATTAATAAACTGAGAAAGGGACTGCATTCATAGATTTTGTCATAGTGAAAATATCATAGATAGTAATAACTGATAATGAATAAAGAGATTGCTTATTAATTGGAATTCATGTATCTGGAACATGAAACCATAATACCATTTAAATGATTTAGTTATGTGGGTAGAAACCTGTCTGATTTTTGGAAACAAACTCGAAGGGTTTGTCGCCAACTGATTTGTCTCATGAGACCTACCGATGAATCGAGGGGATATAGCGGGCCCCACACACCACTGAATGTCCAAATAATTTTTTATAAATTAATTCAATACAATATCAATATGCATTTTCAATATCCTTATAGAGTAGAGTATACAAATTCATCAATATTTCCATAATTAAAATAACTTTCCAAATAAACACTGTATGTAAAATGGTATATGGTTTAGAAAAAAAACATATCCATGATATGAGATTATGGATATTTAATATAAATAAAATTTCAAATGTAAAGTGATCTCAAATGGGAAGTAGGTACACCACATAAGGATTATTAGGTTCACCACACAAAGTTAGTAACAACGAAATATCAGTTGAGACAAAGTGTCTTACCACAATGTAATTGGTCGAATCATATGAACATAACTTAATAACCCTCAAATAAATAATTTAATAACATGAATATAAGTATAATAATGTTATTATATTTCAAATGGCAGTACACATATATTACATACAAGAAATAAGTGGCGAACAATGAAAATATTATAGAAAAGAATGTGAGATGAGAAACCCCATACCTTATGCTCGAGTGTGTTCTTATTTTGTTTTAATGACCTGAATAAGAAAATTTAGCTTCATTAATTAATAACTCCAGAACCTCCTATACATTTAATTGATTTATTATAAACTTATTAGGTTCATTCATGGACCTTTTGTGGGTTTAAGAGATTCAATTTTCTTGTTTTTGAAGCTTTTTCTTCCTTAGTTTTCATGATTCATTTACTTGTTTTCATGAATAGAAGTTCATTTGAAATGTGGTTAAACATACAGAATTATTAATATATCTTATTAATGACATTATATATATATAAATGATTTTGGGTTATATACCATGATGATGATTCATTAGATAAATGTTTATTACAAATATTTGGATTAACTTGGCTGTTTTGTTCATAATGAACTTGTTTTGTTTTATTATCTTATATTATGAGTGTCTAAGGATTCCAAAACATTAATGAGATGAAATAAAGATATTATTATCTTTTTCAACCATTAAAGTGGTTTCATGACCAGTAACAAAGGAGAAAGTGAAGAATGAAACTCTGTCGTCCACAAAGGTTATAAATTGGAACCTCATGGACGTTGATTTTGTTTATAAAAATAAAAGGGAGGGAGTAAGAATATTGATGATAGTTCTTCCATTAACATGATATAATCATAGTATATAGATTATACTGGAGTTTATCATGGTAATTTGGATAGTGGGGGTGAGGAGAGAAAAATAAAAGAGATGAACTTGAAAATAAAAGAAAAGGTGAGAAATCCCTTATGAAAATTCTGTAGCCTAACGACGTCGCTTAAAATTTCATAAAATAAAATGATGAGAGAAAAAGGGTATGTAATCATATTGAAATAAAAATAACAGTAATAATAAAACATAAAATAAAACCCCAACATATGATAATGGAAAATCAAATAGATAACATAAAGGAAGTGTCGACTAAAAGAAGAGAATAAAGGATTTCCTTACCTTGTAGAGTAACTCCTAGATCTTGAAGGATGGAACCTTGGGGGCTTAAGGACACCTTTAGAGGACTTATAGGGAGGTAATAACACCATAGCTTCAAGGATATTGAGTTTTTAATGTAATAAAATGATGGGGGGGGGTGAGTGGGTATTTATAGTAATTAAGAGAGAGTTTTTTATTAATTAAAAGGGACACCTCGCTAGTGGTTTTCGAAAAACCATGGGATTTCCCATGGTATTTGCCCATGGTTTAAGCCACTTGGTACACCTCATGTCATAAGATACTGTAAAAAAGTAGACCAGCCCTTTATATTAATTATTACATCAGTATGATGTCATTAAACTACTGAAAACTCAAATCTGTATTTTTACTATTCATGAAAAATTCAAGTATTTTAGAAAAATACCAAAAATTCACCCTAACCATTTCGACATGTAAAATTTAAAAATGAAATCCATTTTTTGAAAATAATATTCTAATTATTTTTAATTTAACTTTTAAATAAAATCAAAGTTAATTCAAAAAAATAACAATTTAAAGGTATAATTAGTTTTGTATTACATTGAAAAATTAATTAAGTTCTCATTATCTTATTACCTTAAGAAAATAAAATATTATCATTATTTAATATTTATAAGGGTAATATTACTATTCATATTACTATTCATAAGGTTATGTTACTATTTATAAAAAAATCAAATTGGTTCTATCAGACTCCAAATGACTTACTGGTCACAACTCTTGATGACTATTTTTTGAAATTCAAAACATAGAAGTGGAAAATTTATGTTTAATGGATAGCATATAAATTTCTCCTATAATGTTTTGTTTCACAAAAGACATAGTGCTTCATGCAATATGGGATATTTAAGGAATAGAAAGTATTTAAGAGAAACATACCAAAAAATGTTTGGGGTGTTATATCATGATACTATTTATAGTACTATTCATAGGTACTATTCATGTATGGATACTATTTAAACATGGGTCACTGTTCACTCATGGGTATTACTCACTTATGGGTAACTGTTCGCCCATGTGTACTATTCTCATGGGTGTGTGTGTCTATATATATATATGTCGATGTGTCTATTTTTTAAAAAATATAAATATATATATATTTTAAATATCATGGAAGACCCTCTCATTGAAGATTCCCCATTTGAAAATTATATAATGTATGGATGGATAATAATAATGTGGTACTGTTCATCTAAATTGAAATATTCATTTTAATTAATTTTAAATCCCCAAATCCTTATTTTAATTTTTAGATGACCATATCTCAACCATCCAACCTTGAATCGAAGCATTGTATGTAAAGACCCATAAAATTCAAGGGAAATTTTTTCTTAATTTTCTTTAGATTTTTACAAGAGCGCGGTTTCTGACGGCACCTGATCCCAAGGCCCGGAGTGCCCGGAATCAATTTCCGAAGTTTGGCTCGGGTACGTTCAGTGAACGAATGAGCGGGTATTCCTAACTTTTGATCTGGTGCTCGGAATTGAAATCTGAGGGCACCGATGAACTCGCAGCGCCAATATTCGCTTAAAAAGACCTTTTCGGAAGTTGCGTTTGTTGCGGGTTAAAAGTTAGTTTTTGGGTTTTTAGTTTAAGTTAAATAAAATTTCGTGAAGAACAAATTTTATTTTAACTTGATAAATCCTACCAAAGGGGGTTGGAAGTGGGACCCACATCCACTTAACCTCCCTTGGGAGGATTAAGTGTGGTGGGGCCCACACGAAGCTCCCAACCTTTCATCTTCTCCCAACTTCCTTAACCCCTCATTAAATGACATGAGTTATTTAATTTTGGAGTTAATCCTTTTGAATTTAAAACTTTTGAAATTCTAGTGTGTTGTTGTGTTAATAAAATAAGATAGTGTCTTATTTTATTTTGGTTAATAGTTTTGTCTTCTTGGGAGGTTGAGAGCTTTTTCTTCTTCTTCAAGTTCTGACGAAGAACACGAAGAACGCTCAAGCTCCGACGAAGAACGCTCAAGCTCCGACGAAGAACGCCGCCTCTCTTCTTCGTCTTCCGTGTCAACGAGAGGGAACGCCGCTTCCTCCTCGGATCTTCTTCGTCGGCATACAAAGATTCGCCAACGACGTATCACATCGGACGCACCTCTTCGTCATCAGATTTGACGAACGACGACCGCGACGCCCGACCTCCGCGACGTTGTCTTCCGCGGAACGTTGTCAAATCTACGAACCTATACCCGAGGTAGGGGTTGTTGATTTATTGTTTAATTATACCATTCTTGATCGTGGATCTAGCATGTCTAACGTGTGGCTTTTGAATACTTTAAGTTGTGTTTAAACGAGAGGGGGCCGGACCGCATGAACACGGCTGAACCCCCTCCTCCGTTCTTGGTGTTTAAATTTGTGGATGAATCAAGGTGGCGTGGTGCCGTCGCACCACGCGGTTATTCGCCCAATCAGGAACGCGACGCCGTCACGCGTGCACCATGGAAGAAACATCAAGAACGTGACGCCGTCGCGCCACGTTGAAAGAAATCGAGGTGCGGCGGAGGGGCGCGGTGCCGTCGCACCGTGGCGGATGACGAATACCGCGGCCGGTTCCGGGCCGCGGCGAATAGAGAAGACCGGCGGCCGAGCCGCCGGTGTCGGAAGCCGAAGAGGGGACCGGATTTTCCGGTCCCGTTGGAGAAAACCGGCCGGCCAGCTGGCCGGCCGGATGGCATTAAACCGGGGGAAATTAATCCCCCGGCCAGCGTACAAAACCCCCCCTCATTATGAGGGGGGCGGTTTCCATGAAGGGGGGGGGGGGGGGGGCAGCAGCCCCCCGGTTTTTCTCCAAGCCGGCCCCCACGTGGGGGCCGTTTTTTCTGCAAAGGGCGCGGCTATGCCGCGCCGCCCCTTCCAATCAGCGGGGGCTTTGCCCCCCGCGTGCAGCCACCGTGCGGCGCCAGGCTGCCGCGGCCCCCGCGCTGCCGCGCCACCGCGCCGCCGGCCGGACGGGCCGGGTTCAGCGGACCGGGTCGGGTCGACCCGGTTCGGGTCAGACCAGGGGGGGGGGGGGGGTCGGGCCGGGTCGGCCCGGACCCGGACCCCCCGTTTCGGATCATATTCGGTCTTTTGGCCATAACTTGATCCACGGACCTCCGATCGACGAACCGTCTGCGGCAACGCGATCCTTGGATCGAGACGGTCGTTTCGGTATATCGCACTCAAGGTTTCGGATTACTTTGAGTTCGGCCGGGTTGGTTCGTTCACGAAACCAACCGGGCCTTCGGAGCGGAAACGCTCATATCTTGAGCTACGGACGTCCGATTGACGTGCCGTCAGCTGTGTTGTGTTCCTCTTAGTGAGACAGATCTTTTGGCATACTCCGCCCGAGGTTTGGACGCAGGTGGAGTACGGTCGGGTTGGTTTTGCCTTAAAAACCAACCGGGCCCCGGGGACGAAAATGCCAATAACTCTCAGACCGGGCGTCCGATCGACGCGCTGTCTGTTGCGTTGAGTTCCTGTTGACGATACGGAACTTTTGGATACATCAACTCTGGACTTTGTGACAGTTGATGTATCAGCCTCTCGGCTCGTGGAGCGGACCCTCCGAACGAGCTTGCTGTGTGCGGGAACCCTAGTGCTGGCTGCGACTGCTACTACTGCTACTGTGACTGTGACGACGACAGTACAGAGATCCTGTGTGGATTCGATGACGACGACTACAGCACTCAGCGATCCTACGTGGGTCAGTGCTACAGGTCCTGTGTGGGCCCGATCCTGTGTGGGTCCGATCCTGTGTGGGTCCTTGCGCTCAGCGGTCCTGTGTGAACCAGCGCCTACAGGTCCTGTGTGGGCCCGATCCTGTGTGGGTCTTTTGCGGGGGTTAGTTACCTATCGATCCTTCATGGGTCCGACGACTTAGATGGATCAGAGATCATCTTTATCGTCCTTTGAAGAAATATACCTGTGTGAGCTGAATCCTATTGCTTTCCTGTGTGGATTGTATTGTGCAATCCTGTGTGGATTACGTTTTGCTTTCCTGTGTGGAATACGTTTACTTTCCTGTGTGGACTGAGTTGTACTTGGGCTCAGAGGTTGGAGCATATTTGAAATTGATGACTTAGGTATATGTATGGGCATATACCTAAGCAGTGTCGGTTGTTACTTCGTGATTGTTCCTTTCTTCGTGGTTTATCCTTTGTGGATTTGAGAGACCTTCAGGGGTCTCGGGGTCCCTACTGAGTAGCTTATACTCACCCCTGCACGGGCTTTGCCCGCACTACGTTGTGTTGGTTGCAGACGACGGACAACGTTGATCTTAGCTGAGGCTTGCAGAGCGGGACGGTACCCGGAGGTGGACCACTAGGCGAGACGTGCTCGGAATGGACAGCGGGACCCGTGGAGCAGAGGAGCTATCTGTACCCACCCTTCAGGTGGGAATTCCAGTGGATAGCTCGGTGTAGCGGCTTTTACTTTTTAGTTGCTGTTTTCCCTTTCGAGTTGTACTTTACTTTTAGTTTGGGTTTGTATACTGGCCCATTTACTTTTCCGCACTTTCAGTTGTACTCTACTTTTGTTTAGTGTTTACTTTCCGCTTGCTTACTCTGTGGTGTTTGTTTACTTTTCAAAGGCAATGCCTTCCCTTTTTACCGGGATTTACGCCTTGGTTCTAGTCGCCAGCCCCTGGCCTATGGAAGGCGGGCTTGGGGTAGTCACGGCACGGACCCCGAGGGCGGGTCGTGACAAATTGGTATCAGAGGAGTTCGGTTCTACCGCGAACTCTGATCTTTTCTATGTGAAGCAATAATGTTTAGCATATTGAGTGTGGTTATCAGTCCAGGGAGTCCAGTGTTGGTGCGGCGGCCGACGTATCCGTACACCAGGACCCTGACTTCTGATTTCCGACTTAATGCACGAAAACATTGATTGCGTGTGTGTTTCAAAGTTTTCTTTGTGATTACTTTATATCAGCTCACCAGGTATACTGTTCTGACCGTGGCGCACCTGTTTCCTTTTCAGGATGGCCCCACGACGACAGCCAGCTAGGGTTCTGAGAGTCGAGCGTGACGACAGCCCACCGAGCGATGAGGCCTCGGTGCAGGGCCCTTTGTCAGCAGTGGCACCGGCGGTAGCTCTACCCGCCGAGCCCCCGATGTTTCCAATAGCAGCCGCTGACGATGCACGTCGCCTCAGCGCACTGCATGAGTTTCAGCGCCAGCGACCGCCCAGGTTTCGCGGGGAGACGGATCCCCAGGCAGCAGAGGACTGGCTGGAGGCAGTGGTTCGAGTGTTTAGGCTAGTGAGGACACCAGCAGACCTCATGGTGATCCTCGCTGCGAGCCTACTACACGCAGCAGCAGGACGATGGTGGAGCCTGATGCTCCAGGTGCACGATGAGGCATCTCTACTTTGGACGGACTTTGAGAGCCTCTTCCGCTCGGAGTTCGTCCCAGCCACCCTTCGTGCGGTGCGTATCCAGGAGCTTCTACAGCTGCGGCAGGGCAGCATGACGGTCGCTCAGTACTCGGCGAGATTTACTGATCTCTCGCGCTACTCGACCGACATGGTACGGGACCCATTCTTCCGGGCCCGGACCTTCGAGCAGGGTTTGAGACACGAGATCAGGGCATCGCTGATCTCCCTCAGCATACCGACTTAGACAGGAGTACTGGAGCGGGCCCTTCTGATCGAGAGATTCCTTGCTGAGTCTACACCAGCACAGAGACCCACCGCAGGGCGGCACGTGGCAGAGTCATCTGCAGCAGGCAGTCGACGGATGACTCAGGGGTCCAGACAGACCAGACCTTCGGGAAGACGACCTCAGGACACTGGCTCAGCAGTGCGGGGAACACAGCGTGGAGCCAGTCTTTCGAGAGGCAGACAGTGCTACTCGTGCGGCGGGCAGGGCCACATGGCTCGTGACTGCCCGACCCGCCGTGCCGAGGATCAGCAGACGGTTGAGGGACCACCGAGGCAGAGGCAGAGGGTCGACCGTGGCGGTCCGCAGAGAGGAGGCGGACGAGGCAGAGGAGCTGGACGAGAAGCCGGTGGTGGGCGACGCTTTGAGGCTCTGCCACCACCACCACCAGGAGGTCCACCCCGACCACAGGGAGCTGGCGGGCAGAGACAGGCACAGCTCCAGGCAGCAGAGGTCTACGACCACGGCGCACCCGAGATGATTCGAGGTACTATCTGTGTCTATTCCACCCTTGCTGCAGTTCTTATAGACACAAGAGCGAGTCACTCTTTCATAGCCGCTGCCCTTGTTCGGAGCTCGGAGATTCAGACAGAGCCGTTGGCTCGATCCTTACGGCTAGAGACTCCTACGGGAGTAGACTCGACGATTACGCACTGGTGCCGGCAGTGTGAGCTTACTCTAGGAGGCGAGAGCTTCGGCTGGGATCTTCTTGTAGCAGCGTCGAGGCCTTACGACGTCATCTTGGGCATGGATTGGCTATCTACGGTCCATGCATAGATTGACTGTTTTAGGCGCAAGGTGCGATGTGTACGCACCGACGGGAGCAGGTTCACCTTCACCGGCGAGAAGGGAGCCTTAGCAGCACAGGATGGACTTCCGCGGAGGAGAGGACAGCCCATCACTCATCAGTTGGCTAGCCTTATCCTTGGAGCAGTTGACGTGCGGAGTCCTGGTTTTCCTTCAGTGGTGGATCAGTTTGCGGACGTTTTTTCCGACGACGTTCCAGGGCTACCTCCTCGCAGATAGGTAGACTTTTATATTGACTTGTACCTCGGGACAGCCCCGATATCCACTCCAGCATATCGGATGGCCCCCGCCGAGCTTCGAGAGCTACGGGTATAGTTGGAGGACTTGCAGGGAAAGGGGTTCATCCGAACCAGTGTTTCACCCTGGGCTTCCCCAATTTTGTTCGCCAAGAAGGCGGACGGGAGCTTGCGACTTTGTGTTGAATATCGTCGCCTGAACCAGGTAACAGTGAGGAACAAGTATCCGCTACCGAGGATTGATGACCTCTTTGATCAGCTCAAGGGAGCACGGTGGTTCTCGAAGATAGACCTCAGGTCAGGCTATCATCAGCTCAGAGTCAGAGACGAGGATGTGCAGAAGACGGCCTTCAAATGTCGGTATGGCCACTATGAGTTCTTGGTTATGCCTTTCGGTGTAACCAATGCTCCAGCAGTGTTCATGGCTCTCATGAACAGGATCTTTCAGCCATACCTCGATCGGTTTGTCGTGGTCTTCATCGACGACATTCTGATTTACTCTACGACAGAGGAGGAGCACGCCTGTCACTTGCGAGTTGTACTAGACACACTCCGAGAGCACCAGCTTTATGGTAAGCTCTCGAAGTGTTAGTTCTGGATACGTGAGGTCCACTTCTTGGGACACGTTATCTCTGAGGCGGGAGTTGCAGTGGATCCCGCGAAGATTGAGGCTGTGTTAGCTTGGGAGCCACCCAGGAGAGTGACTGAGGTTCGGAGTTTCTTGGGACTAGCAGGATACTATCGGAGATTCATGCCAGACTTCTCTAGAGTTGCGGCATCACTCACAGCTTTGACGAAGAAGGGGAAACCCTTCGTATGGTCAGACAGATGTCAGCAGAGCTTCCAGGAGATGAGACAGAGATTGACCTGCGCACCTATCTTGAGGTTTCCTGAGGAGGGAGTAGGGTACGTAGTTTACTGCGATGCATCAGGGACCAGACTCGGATGTTTTCTGATGCAGGAGCGGGCAATGATCGCCTATGGATCACGTCAGTTGAGGCCTCATGAGCAGAACTACGCTACCCATGACCTGGAGATAGCAGTAGTGGTCTTCGCTATGAAGACATGGCGACACTATCTGATGGGCGAGCGCTTTACAGTCTTTTCCGATCATCAGAGTCTCAGGTATATCTTCTCTCAGAAGGACCTGAACCTGAGACAGCGACGATGGCTCGAGTTCCTCCAGGACTATGACTTTGAGATAGTCTATACTCCTGGGAAGTGGAACGTAGTAGCCGATGCCCTCAGAAGGAGGACGGGCATTCAGTTACTTGAGGAGGCGACGGAGCAGCTAGCCTCTTTGCAGATATCCTTCGTGGATAGAGATGGAGCAGCCTTCCTTCAGTCTCTCACAGTCACTCCTCCACTACTGCAGCGGGTCAGGGAGGCACAGCGTGAGGACGCTGACTGTGAGACACGGCGTGCACAGATATCCTCGGGACAGGCACCTGATGGTTTCTCCCTTGGATCAGAGCACGACATCCTTTTCCGAGGACGTACCATGGTACCAGTCGCTTTGCGAGAGGAAGTGTTGAGAGAGTTTCACACTTCTCCTTTAGCGGTACATCCTGGAGTGGCGAAGATGTACCGGGACCTCAGATGACAGCACTGGTGGCCGGGCATGAAGAAGGCAGTAGCAGAGTTCGTTTCTCGATGCCTCACCTGCCAGCAGGTGAAGGCATAGCATCAGGTACCAGCAGGCTTGGTACAACCCTTGGAGGTTCCGGAGTGGAAGTGGTACGACATATCTATGGACTTCGTGACTGGACTTCCACGCACTTCCATAGGTCACGACTCCATCTGGGTGATTGTTGACCGACTCACCAAGTCGGCACACTTCTTACCCATCAGAGAGCAGGGCTCAGTGGAGAGCTTGGGACGTCTCTACGTTCAGGAGATTGTGCGGCTCCACGGCGTTCCATAATCTATCGTATCCGATCGAGATGCCCGCTTTACTTCCCGGCTTTGGAAGGGGTTACAGGAGGCGTTCGGGACACAGCTACGTTTGAGCACAACCTTTCACCCTCAGACAGATGGTCAGACGGAGAGGACCATTCAGACTCTCGAGGACATGCTCCGCGCATGTGTCCTCGACTTTGGTTGTAGCTGGGAGGACCACCTACCCTTGGTGGAGTTTGCGAACAACAACAGATACCACTCCACCATCGGGATGGCACCATACGAGGTGTTGTACGGCCGACCTTGTAGATCTCCTTTGTGCTAGACAGACCCCGGAGAGTCAGCACTGGTGGGACCGGAGATGGTCCAGGCCACGACAGAGAAGGTCCAGGTCATCCAGGAGCGGATGAGGACAGCTCAGAGCCGGCAGAAGTCATATGCTGACAGGAGGCGGAGGCCACTAGAGTTCGAGGATGGCGACCACGTCTTCTTGCGGGTCTCACCTCGACGTAGTATTCGGAGATTTGGCCGAGGCGGCAAGTTATCTCCGCGCTTCATCGGACCCTTCCAGGTCCTCAGCAGGGTTGGCGAGGTGGCTTATCGCCTGGCTCTACCACCTCAGTTGCACCGGGTGCACGACGTCTTCCACGTATCTCAGCTGAGGAGATACGTGCACGACCCGACGCACATCATTGACCATGGGGAGCTTGACGTTGACGATGGGGCGACTTTTACGGAGGTCCCGGTGGAGATAGAGGATCGACAGGAGCGGGTCTTGCGTGGGCGATCGATTCCTCTTGTGCGCATCAGATGGCAGCACGGGAACCTCCAGGAGAGAACATGGGAGCGGGAGGCTCAGATCCGTGCTCAGTACCCTCATTTGTTTCCCTAGTTTTTGGATGTATCTTTACGGGGACGTAAATCCCTGAGGTGGGAGTAATGTAAAGACCCGTAAAATTCAAGGGAAATTTTTTCTTAATTTTATTTAGATTTTTACAAGAGCGCGGTTTCTGACGGCACCTGATTCCGAGGCCCGGAGTGCTCGGAATCAATTTCCGAAGTTTGGCTCGGGTACGTTCAGTGAACGAACGAGCGGGTATTCCTAAATTTTGATCCGGTGCTCGGAATTGAAATCCAAGGGCACCGATGAACTCGCAGCGCCGATATTCGCTTAAAAATACCTTTTCGGAAGTTGCGGGTTAAAAGTTAGTTTTTGGGTTTTTAGTTTAAGTTAAATAAAATTTCGTGAAGAACAAATTTTATTTTAACTTGATAAATCCTACCAAAGGGGGTTGGAAGTGGGACCCACATCCACTTAACCTCCCTTGGGAGGATTAAGTGTGGTGGGTCCCACACGAAGCTCCCAACCTTTCATCTTCTCCCAACTTCCTTAACCCCTCATTAAATGACATGAGTTATTTAATTTTGGAGTTAATCCTTTTGAATTTCAAACTTTTGAAATTATAGTGTGTTGTTGTGTTAATAAAATAAGATAGTGACTTATTTTATTTTGGTTAATAGTTTTGTCTTCTTGGGGGGTTGAGAGCTTTTTCTTCTTCTTCAAGTTCTGACGAAGAACACGAAGAACGCTCAAGCTCCGACGAAGAATGCTCAAGCTCCGACGAAGAACGCCGCCTCTCTTCTTCGTCTTCCGTGTCAACAAGAGGGAACGCCGCTTCCTCCTCGGATCTTCTTCGTCGGCATAAAAAGATTCACCAACGACGTATCACATCGGACGCACCTCTTCGTCATCGGATTTGACGAACGACGACCGCGACGCCCGACCTCCGCGACGTTGTCTTCCGCGGAACGTTGTCAAATCTACGAACCTATACCCGAGGTAGGGGTTGTTGATTTATTGTTTAATTATACCATTCTTGATCGTGGATCTAGCATGTCTAACGTGTGGCTTTTGAATACTTTAAGTTTTGTTTAAACGTGAGGGGGCCGGACCGCATGAACACGGCCGAACCCCCTCCTCCGTTCTTGGTGTTTAAATTTGTGGATGAATCAAGGTGGCGTGGTGCCGTCGCACCACGCGGTTATTCGCCCAATCAAGAACGCGACGCCGTCGCGCGCGCACCATGGAAGAAACATCAAGAACGCGACGCCGTTGCGCCGCGTTGAAAGAAATCGAGGTGCGGCGGAGGGGCGCGGTGCCGTCTCACCGTGCCGGATGACGAATACCGCGGCCGGTTCCGGGCCGCGGCGAATAGAGAAGACCGGCGGCCGAGCCGCCGGCGTCGGAAGCCGAAGAGGGGACCGGATTTTCCGGTCCCGTTGGAGAAAACTGGCCGGCCAGCTGGCCGGCCGGATGGCATTAAACCGGGGGAAATTAATCCCCCGGCCAGCGTACAAAACCCCCCTCATTATGAGGGGGGCGGTTTCCATGAAGGGGGGGGGGGGGGCAGCAGCCCCCCGGTTTTTCTCCAAGCCGGACCCCACGTGGGGGCCGTTTTTTCTGCAAAGGGCGCGGCTATGCCGCACCGCCCCTTCCAATCAGCGGGGGCTTTGCCCCCGGTGTGCAGCCATCGTGCGACGCCAGGCCGCCGCGGCCCCCGCGCCGCCGGCCGGCCGGGCCGGGTTCAGCGGACCGGGTCGGTCCGACCCGGTTCGGTTCGGATCCGGGTCGGGTCGACCCGGTTCGGTTTGGATCCGGGTCGGGTCGACCCGGTTCGGGTCGACCCGGTTCGGGTCAGACTAGGGGGGGGGGTCGGGCCGGGTCGGCCCGGACCCGGACCCCCCGTTTCGGATCAGATTCGGTCTTTTGGCCATAACTTGAGCCACGGACCTCCGATCGACAAACCGTCTGCGGAAACACGATCCTTGGATCGAGACGGTCGTTTCGGTATATCTCACTCAAGGTTTCGGATTACTTTGATTTCGGCCGGGTTGGTTCGTTCACGAAACCAACCGGGCTTTCGGAGCGGAAACACTCATATCTTGAGCTACGGACGTCCGATTGAAGTGCCGTCAGCTGTGTTGTGTTCCTCTTAGTGAGACAGATCTTTTGGAATACTCCGCCCGAGGTTTGGACGCAGGTGGAGTACGGTCGGGTTGGTTTTGCCTTAAAAACCAACCGGGCCCCGGGGACGAAAATGCCAATAACTCTCAGACCGGGCGTCCGATCGACGCGCCGTCTGTTGCGTTGAGTTCCTGCTGACGATACGGAACTTTTGGATACATCAACTCTGGACTTTGTGACAGTTGATGTATCAGACTCTCGGCTCGTGGAGCGGACCCTCCGAACGAGCTTGCTGTGTGCGGGAACCCTAGTGCTGGCTGCGACTGCTACTACTGCTACTACTGCTACTGTGACTGCGACGACGACAGTACAGAGATCCTGTGTGGATTCGACGACGACGACTACAGCACTCAACGATCCTACGTGGGTCAGTGCTACAGGTCCTGTGTGGGCCCTATCCTGTGTGGGTCCGATCCTGTGTGGGTCCTTGCGCTCAGCGGTCCTGTGTGAACCAGCGCCTACAGGTCCTGTGTGGGCCTGATCCTGTGTGGGTCTTTTGCGGGGGTCAGTTACCTATCGATCCTTCGTGGGTCCGACGACTTAGATGGATCAGAGATCATCTTTATCGTCCTTTGAAGAAATATACCTGTGTGAGCTGAATCCTATTACTTTCCTGTGTGGATTGTATTGTGCAATCCTGTGTGGATTACGTTTTGCTTTCCTGTGTGGAATACGTTTACTTTCCTGTGTTGACTGAGTTGTACTTGGGCTCAGAGGTTGGAGCGTATTTGAAATTGATGACTTAGGTATATGTATGGGCATATACCTAAGCAGTGTCGGTTGTTACTTCGTGATTGTTCCTTTCTTCGTGGTTTATCCTTTGTGGATTTGAGAGACCTTCAGGGGTCTCGGGGTCCCTACTGAGTAGCTTATACTCACCCCTGCATGGGCTTTTCCCGCACTACGTTGAGTTGGTTGCAGACGACAGACAGTGTTGATCTTAGCTGAGGCTTGCAGAGTGGGACGGTACCCGGAGGTGGACCACTAGGCGAGACGTTCTCGGAACGGACAGCGGGACCCGTGGAGCAGAGGAGCTATCTGTAACCACCCTTCAGGTGGGAATTCCAGTGGATAGCTTGGTGTAGCGGCTTTTACTTTTCAGTTGCTATTTTCCCTTTCGAGTTGTACTTTACTTTCAGTTTGGGTTTGTATACTGGCCCATTTACTTTTCCGCACTTTCAGTTGTACTCTGCTTTTGTTTAGTGTTTACTTTCCGCTTGCATACTCTGTGGTGTTTGTTTACTTTTCAAAGGCAACGCCTTCCCTTTTTACCGGGATTTACGCCTTGGTGCTAGTCGCCAGCCCCTGGCCTATGGAAGGCGGGCTTGGGGTAGTCACGACACGGACCCCGAGGGTGGGTCGTGACATTGTAAGTGAATTTAGGACTGTAACAATTCAATATATTAAAATTCATGAAAATTTAATTAGAATTTGAATTAATTATTCACACAATCACTCTGATACCACTTGTTGGTACAGAGTACACATTATAAGTGTAAAAAATGAATAATTACCTCATTTTATTTGAAGGTGCAAGCATGTTTTTCTCATTCCTAGTGATCACTTCTTGAAGGAACTGATGAAATACCCCTATAGATCATCCACACATGCTTCAAAATACTTTATATAGGTTGATATTTTGGATATGTGTGCTAGCATAGATAATTAAAGATTCTTTCGATGTCCTTGTGATCCTTAGAGCACTGTTCTGTCAACTCAAAATAATGAATTTGGATAACGATGCTAAAATAACATATTTCACACTCTAAAATTATGGAGATAAGAGAGAGAGAGGGGATATCAAATTTGAGGGAAAGAATATTCATTTGAATATATAATTCCCATGTCTTATATAGGTGGGTGAAAGTATTAGAAATAGCACTTAGGTACCTAGATAACTTGAAACTTATAAATGTTCCCTAAATTAAACTAAATGACTTTGTATCTATGTCATAAATATCATTTATATTTACTCTCCTACTTTTAACATCAAATATATGTTACATGATAATAATTGATCCATTAACTCGACTCTCTTCTCCCAATACACTTAATGAACCTCGAATAATAATATTTGATTTGTATTCAAATAATTACTTGGGTGTTAAATGAGTAAATAAATAAAAAACTTATTATTATAAACTCATGTAATATTGAATTTATTTATTTATTGGTGAACATTAAAACTCAAATATCACCCAAACCTCATGGTGGGCCCCGCCATATCCAAAGGTTGTACTTATTAAAAGAAGCTAGACTCTAAAATATGCTTAGTGTATAACCCTCTAAGATATTATATCAGTAGTTGTGAGTACTACTCATAGACGAGGAGAATAATTTAGCCACCCATTAAGGTCCCTAATGAGATAAGGTATAGTCATATCAATAACAAACTCTCCTACAAACACACATTGGGTAATGTAATCTCTTTTTCATATGATATCTCATAAATCATGATGCATAACTTGTGTAACCATCCTTAATTGCTTCATTTATTATTTTTATGAACTTTCCAGATAGACTTACCATCTTCAACTATAGAAATGGATTTAGTGAAGGTACTAACATCCTGGTCAATATGGCTTGAGATATCTCTTAATTTACTTGGAAAACGAATCTAGTATTGATCATTAAATAATTATTATGCCAGAAACTACACATCCAACGCAATATACATTGCTAAAATTAAAATTCTATGGTTTTTATCTTATATCAATGTATGTGATCAAATGATACACATCGATAATGATCTCAAGTCAAGAGACCAATAAAATTGTTTGTAGATATGAATAACCAATGACACATGTAACAGATGGTATTCCTATTAGTGGGTCATTCCTCATGATATCAACTACTTGGGATCACCAAATAAGAACAACATGAGGATAAGACTCAATGTTTATAAGCCGCCAACACCAATAGTCATAAATCATATGTGACCTATTAACATGATATATTTAAAACATAAGATGTTTTTTAAGAATACTATCATAGTATATCTAGGTTCTCATTATAGTTTTTAATTGTTATAAAAAATTTATATGAAATATAATCTAAGGACATTAACATTTATATAGTACATGAAGAAGTAATGTTACAAACATGGTAAGAGAAAAACAATGGATATACAAAACTATATAAATGTAATCATAATCAAAGTACATGCGATATTTAGTCTAGGGAACCCACTCACAAAAAAAAAGATAAGAAAAAGGCACATTATTCTATTTTCTCCTTGATAAGGGAATATTGAGGAGAAAAGTGCCTTAGAACATGCCATTCTTCACTGTTAAGAACTATGTGTAAATCAGAGTGAAGAAAAACTAATTTTTTTACCCTACCAAATATTGGATTAAGTTTTTATATTTTCACCCTATTTCTATCACATTTCAATTTCTTATCACACGTTGAATTATAAGTGTGGGGCACACTGAATAGATTTTATGTTGCATCTTTGGTTGAAATTATCTTAAAACTACTTTTTTTATCGCTAGAATTTGAAATTTAGTATTGATTTGAAATTTAAATGTATGTTAAAATATTTGGATTCCTCCCTTTGTTTTCCATACAACTTCTCCATGAATAATACTATATATTGTGAAAATGTGTTTTTATTCTTTTATGTTTCAATTCTTCTTACTATTATGATATTATTATCATTCCTATATTTTCAAGTTTTCCTCATGCTATAAGTTCTTCATGTTTTTATAATTTCATTGTTATTAGACCTATAAAAGCCAAAAGGTCCGAGAGACAGGGTAAACCTTCTCCCAACAAAATTATATAAAGAAAAGTGTAAATAGTAAAAACAACTCAAAGAGGTGGAGCCTTACAAAGCCTTGTAAAAATAGTACCAGCACTATCATAATTTACCAAAGCATTAAAATAACTTGGAAGAACAAAAGACCAACTAGAGATAACCTCCATAATTGACCTTTTGGAGAGAGCATCAGCAACCTGGTTAGCCTCTCTGTAGACATGAGAAACCTCAAGAAAAATCTTCTCAGCGAGCTGAAGACATTTTATCCAAGGAGATAACATCCTCCATGGAACATTCTTGGAACGGTCCTTCAGGATCTGCACGACAATAGAAGAATCTGACTCGAGCCAAATTTTCTACCATCCATAACGAATAGCATACCTGATTTCTTTTATGATCTCCCATAATTCTGCCTCAATTGCATGCCCAATCCTGATGTAGTGAAAGTAGCAACCTTTCACAAAACCCCGGGTAGTCTTGAAGACTCCACCATAACCGGCTGGACCCAGTGCACCTGATGCTGCTCCATCAACATTTAACTTCAGCCAATCCGAGATTGGTGGAATCCATCGAATGTATTTCATCACACGTGGTCTCCTTTCCCTACCACTTACACCAAGAGACTTAAACAAAATAAAATCAGAAATGTAATTATTCATTTCCCCAGTTTGATTAAACCTATAAAATTTTAGATAATATCTACATGATCCTTATAATATTTTTTATTCTTTATATTGATCTATCTTGAAATGTTCTTTTCAGGATTATGATGATTGTTATTTCTAGATTTTTTTAATTTTAACACTAGGTAAATGTTTATTCTCACTCAATTATTAGAATTTTATATAATGGATTGAAACTAATTCATGAGTAGAGAGTTAAAATAATCTTCATCTACTATTTATATTTTATTTTATTTATTAAGAGGCATAAATATAATATGTTTATATCAAATCTGGTTATTTACAGATTCTTAAATGGTTAGGTTATCTCTATTTGGAATCGAATTAATTATTATGATTTCAATGAAAGACTATCACTATTTATCATTGTGATATACATGGTTTTTGATAATCTAATATGAATAATAAACAAAATCTATGAGGTAATAATTTTAAAGCAATGAAGGATGGGTTAAATTGATGAAAAAGATAGTTATAACCACATTAAACCACTCTAGTCATCTTACTCTATTTTTAGTTTCTTGAATCCATTGTGTAATTGATTCTTCCATATACTTATCATATATTATTTTTTATATTACACCCTTTTCTATTATATTTTTTATTATTTTTATTATTATATTTTAGTAAAAAAAATATTGAAAAAAAGGTATGGTAGCCACACCGATCCCGACTCTAGGTGTTTCCACTATAGTGCTTGATTAAGTTATAAATAAATATTGAGTAGTATAAAATAAAATAAAAATCATTATATCACTAAACCATTATTAATATAACCTAAAATCTTGGTTTTTGGAATATCAAGGCCACACTTTGAGGAGAAATTATTTATTTCTAAGTGATGAGAGTAGTGAGATCTCAAATTACGAGGGTGTAAACTAAGAGGGTAAGTGTATCAACTCTAAAATTGTAACAAACTACATGTTTGGTTGATTTTTATACATTAGTACCTCATCATTTTATGCTCCATGGGTGTACCCTAATATAGATGAATAAAAAAATCACTTGTTTCTTTATTTAATTTCATTATCACTTATAAATTTATCATGGGGAAGAGAATGTGTGTTTTTATTAACTGTGAAACAAGATTGTTTGAATGGAAATTTCAAATTGACATACCCTGATTCATCACACCATTTTTCAAGGTACCTTCCTTATTAAGGAAAAAAAATTTGTATCATAGACGGCGATTAAAATTAGTAGAGTTCAATATCATGGAGGCTAGGGTTGTAGTGGATAACCATAAAGTGATTCCAATCTTCAATGGAAAAAATTTACATTATTTAAGAATCATAGGAAACACTACATCAAATCATTAGGAATGTATGTTTATATGTCTTCCATATATGGGAAATTGGTTAACATGGAATGTGGGTCCTTATCTTAAAGTGATTGGAAGGAGAAATCAATATGTTGGTGGGGAATGGATTTATCCCATACAATCTACATGAAAGTTATGTGATGTAAATATTCAAATTCCATGTATAAATTTTTTTCAACATCTATAAAGGTTACTCTAAGGTACATGAAACAAAAAAATCATTACAACAATTATAAAAACAGGATTATACACCAAAATAATCTCATCGATGCATTCTTTTATTAGGTGAAAATGATTATGGAATTAATGTGTGGAATTAGAGAAACCCTAAATGATATAAATATCATAAAGATAACCCTATAAATATTACTCACTTTATTTAAAAAAATTAATGTTTCTCAAGGAAAAATATTCAAATCATGTCACATTGGATAATCTCTAAAAATATTTGTTACATAAGAGATGAGAAATAGTGAGAATGATGTTATGTAAATTGATAAATCATAGAATGTGGCCTTTAAGGAGTTTAAAATCATTTGATGAATGTTGATAAATAAATGGAGTTTGATGAAGTATTTTAATTCCTTTCTTAAAACCTACCAAGGGAGGAAATAAATATTTAAACAGAAACATTCACTCACATGTTTCTCGAGTTTAATGGTTATAAACATTAAAAAAAGTTCCCTAAGAAATTATGAGATGAGGAAGAAGGCGATTCACCAATGATGAAAATTTTAAAATCTATGAAAGGAAAGAGGAGTTAAAAATAAATATTCTAAAAAAATAACTTTATTTCATAAGTAAATTTTATATTAGAATCAGTGGAGGTGGAAGATATTAAGGATTATAAATAACTTCACTAATAAGTTTGTGTGGATTTCATAAAAAACCATAAATTGAGGATTAAATGGATTTTTATGATGTTGAAGTTGAGGGAAGAATAGAAATTAATGTGGTGTTATAAGTTTCACTTGAATAAATAGATGTTCAGAGGGACAATATAAGGAAATAATATGGTGTGTTATATTATTCAAAACTCTAATTGTAGTAATACAAAGATTTGAAAACTGCATTGAAGGTGGAAATTGAAAACACAAATTTTGAAATCTGGGAATCACAGAAAAAGTGGTGGAATATAAAGTCAAAAATAAAATACAATACCATGTTAACAATATATTGATTAGAATAATGAAATATCAAGTCAATTGCATCAATGATATAAAAGGTGAAATAATTATCTTATGAAAAAATGGGGAATATTAGGGGATGGTCCTAACTCCCATAATAACATATATAAATTAGATTTTACAAGATATAAATGAAGTGAAGAAAGATAATAGAGACGATATAGATAAATTATAAGATATGGTACAAAAATGCATCAATAATAATAGAAATGATGAAGTGGGGATTAATCACAAGTGAAAAATAAATGACTTTATAGGCTAATACATAGTCACCTACTCTCTATAAAGAAGTTACTTGGGAATTTCACTCAAAATCAAAACACTCAAAAGATCCAAAAGATTAATGGACCATCAAATAGGACACAAAAATACACCACAAATCAAGGTTTATTATTTTATAAATATAGGTTATACATTATATGAGTATTCCATAGAAATAATTAACTTCAGGGAGTATGAGAAAGATACATAGGTGAGTATAGTTTCATATAATTAACAATTATTGTTTTTTGGGAAGTTTATAAACAAAAAGACATGAATTTCTCATCAATACTGAAAATGAATGATCCAAAGGAGCCTCAAAGAAGATATTATCATCAGATAAATTCTTCACCTAGTATGATGAAAATGATAAATTAATTTATATCCATGAAAGAGGAAAATTTTCCATTGTATATAGAGGAATAATGAGAATATTCCCCACCCAAAGAGGTGAAACAATGGATGTGGATCATGAAAGGAAGATATAAAAAGAAAAATATTGTCTATATTTCTTTAAAAGTAATGAATCGAGCAAGAAAAAGTATTATTTATATAATATTAACTTTATATATGATAGGGAAATAAGTATTTTAAAATAATAATTATGTGTGACAATGAACATGTCATAAGATTTGGAAATGATGAATAATTAATGATAATTAACTCCATGAAATCCAAAATTAGAGGCAAATACATGATATACATGGATGTATTGTTATTTTATGTCTATGATATCAATTTTATTAGCATTATCCTATTATGTGACTCAGGTAATGCAATTAATTTCATCAAGAAGTCTTGTATCATTAAAGGAGGAGATAGTGTAATTTTAATGTAAGGGAGGTGCACAATAGTGAATCAATACCTCATTAGTGGTGAATAAGACTTGTTATTTATATCCAATGAATATTAAAATAGGTTATGGAATAAAAGGTTCACCCACATAATCCAAAATTCCTTATAAATTTTGGTGAAGAAGTATGGATATTGTGATATCCCTAGACTTTCATGTGATCACACACACATGTGTGATGTTTTTCAAATAAGGAATATCATTCAAAAGAGTTACAAGGTAAATGATAAAAATTAAATGTGGATTATTGAGTTAGTGAACATTTATGTTTATGGGAAAATATAATTTTAATACATTTATAGAAGGTGGTATTGTGTTTTATTCATTGATTATTTTAGTAGGATGGAATGGTTGATGGGTATCACTCAAAATTCCAAAATATTTAATTACATTATATGATATTAGATATTATAAAATAATACTCATAGGTTGACAATTAATAAATTTAATACTAAAAATCTAATTATGTTTTAAAATATCTAAGTATATTTTTATCTTTATAAGAGTAGGATAATACACTAGGTTCAAGTGGTAAGGACTCCTTAACAAAATGGTATCATGGAGGGCATAAAAACAAAGCTGAACTGATGCCCATTGAGAAGGAGCTATTGATTTTTTTAGAATGATGTTTTATTTAAATTATTATATATCAAAAATAGAGTATTTTTTCAAGGTTAAGAAAATAATCCATATGAGGTGTGGTATAGAAAGAAGCTAACATCAAAGAACTTCTGAATCTTTAAAATCAAGTGCTCTATTCTCAAAAAAATAGAAGAACCCTTGAAAATTTAAATCATGTGGAGATGATGAAATGTTTCTTGGATAATCATCCATGAGAAATTTGTACAATACTTACAAAAATAGTATTTAAAAAACCATCGAAATCGAAGAAAATATATGGTGTAAAGTGGTATGAATTTAAAAAAAATAGTGAGAAAATTCTAAAAGAAAGTGATGTCAAGGTGACAAGATCAGTAGGAAACAAAGGGGATATGGAAAATGATAATTAGAAAAATGATGATGAAGTATATGAAAATATAACAACTACTATGTGGAAGTTGATAAGAAGGGATGAAATTAGTGAATATGACATTAGTGACTAGACAATTATGGTAAAAATGAGAATGATTGATACTCAAACAAAATTCACTTCTATATTTATTAGAGACAAAAAATTTCAAATACTAATCTAAATAATTAAATTGGATCATGGTGATGAATAATGTTCTTAAAAAATCAATAATAATTTTACATGGGATTTTATTTTTTGGGTGAATACCTAGAAAGTAATCAGAACCAAATAGGTTTTCTTTATAAAACTTAGGGACTGAGGAAATAAGATATGATTGAAAATTATTTTTTTGTTAAGATAGGCCCCCTTTTAATGGGTAAGGGGGAACCCAACAGACTTCAAAGAGATAAAAAACAATCAAGCCCCATAATCCAAAGTCCCAATTCCAAAAAAAATCCAATTAAAATATGAAAATAAGTTCCCCTCCCCAGCATCAAAATCCTTAAGATGAGCTTCCACATTCTCATCGCTGCTCAGGTAGATGTCTCGTGCAATGATGCATGAGCACAATACCGATGGAAAATGCCACACCCTCTCAAACTTCCATATCCAGATAGCCATGATCTGTGAAAGGTCTGTGCTCTGATCCTCTTCTGGAACCATATCTTTGTTGTGAACTAGATTTATTGTCTCAAGACCACAACCGTTGTGCCACAATTCAAACAGATGAGCATAAAAACCATACCACCAATTCACATATTCAAACAGAACAAAACTCAATCCATGAGATCAAAAAATCAGAACTTAAACTACTGCATATCACTAGATTCAATTATTTCATAGGATCACTCACTCATCAAAATCATCCAATTGAAGAAGCTTCCAAACTTATTCAACCTCTACTGCCATCTTGAACCATCATCTTCGTACACCAATCATCCATGGCAATTTGGCTAGCCACATCGCCAATCCTCCCAAGAAATCTAGCGGGCAACATCTCCAAAGGGGCGATCAAACTGAAAGCCCTCCGCCTTCAGCTCCCTTTATCAATATCAAACAACAACAAAAAAATTCATCTCATCAACTAGAATCTAGTGACTAGGACAACATCACTTCCCACAAGAATTCTCCTCTGTCGATACAGCAACCCGAAATCCATATATTAAAGTAATTAATGTGGAAGAAAATTTCTTCCCATTTATAAGTTATAAATGATTTAAATTTTATTTTCCATGCTATTAAAAAATAGATTCATGGTTTTTTATATTGAGTCAAAAATGAATTATTAAGTGGAGTCCATGAGGAAAAGTTTTAAATTGAATAGACATATGGTTTTCTTTATCATTATGACTAGAAAAAAGTTTTCTAGTTGAATAAGGAATTTTATGGACTGAATTAATGTCCAATAGATTTTAATTCACTACTAGATCAATACTATAGAAATCCTGGAATATAATTAGGAGTTAATCATAATCTATATATCAAGATATATAATGATCAATAGATGATGGTTCTTATTTATGTTGATGAAATAATATGTGTGGAATCAAATGAATTTCAATAAAACTAGTTTAAATAATTCATGATTTGTGAGTTTGAAATTCTAATGATTAGGGAGTTGGAATGTTTCTTTGGTTTTCATGTGATATAGGAATGTCATTGAACAATTATTTCCTAATACAAATATGCTAAGGAGGTTCTAAAAATATTAATAATGGATGATTTAAAAGTGATGAGAATATTGGTTTTTACTCAAATGAAGTTTCCATGGTATGGAAATGTAAAAGTGGTTAATTTATAGAGTATATTCAAATAATTGGTAGCATATTATACTTAATAGTGATAAAGTCTAACATTATGTTTTCCACATGTCAAGCCACATGTTATGAATATTGTTCCAAATAAATCCATTTGCAAGTAGTGAAAACAATACTATTATTTTTCAAAGGAATGATAGATTTTGGTTTATTTTATTTTCTCTAAATCATAATAGGATTTATTGATATATATATATATATTGATTCAGTTTAGCAGGTGATCAAAATTCAATATTAGGTGGTGCATTCTATCTTGATTTCTTTTGTATTTCACAGATAAGAAAGAAGAAATATTATATCCTGGTGATAATTATGGAAGATGAATACATTGAAACTAATCAATCATGTACTTAGTTATTATCGATAAAAAACATCTTTAGGATATTGGAGTTGAGGTAAAATATCCCATTTTAAACAAGTGTGATAAATCAAGTGTTATTAATAATAGAAAAAATACTTTTTTTATAACCAAAGGATGAGAAAGATCTAGTAAATTTAAATCATATATATATATATATAAAATAATGTTTTAGATACTATAATAAAGGAACTAAAACAATATGGTCTTTTAGAAAACCACCCTTTGTTGACCTGAAACGTCACCCAATCCAGCCCACCACAAGGCCTTAAGCTCACCTCCCCATGTTACAGGGGCTATTGATAAGTGGTGAGGATCTAAAATATTTAATGGGGGACTATATCCTATTGTCAGTGTGTGATAATAGTGGAAAACACCAAACTCATACCAAACAATAAACATCAGAGTATGCAGAATAAATAGATTGAAACAACCACATGCTATAATTAATGAAATGTAGTCATATACTCAAATGGTCATGCACTAACATAGAAATGTTTCACCCACTAGGATGAACACATATAAAAATTAAAAAAATTAAAATAAATACATCATCCTCTACTACCAACCCTAAGTTGTAACACATACCCGATCGACATGAATCTCGAGCTGGACTATCCTCGTCATGAAACACTTCACATGGGGATCTATTCGATCAAACATGACTTTGCCTCATCCCAATCCACTACATGAAATGTTCTATAACAAGAATGTAGATATACGGTTTGCATTCAAACCAAGGATTACATTCATAGGGTGAGAAATTAATCCCATTAGGCCACCCCAAATGGTGAACCTATAGTATGTTGTAAAAACAAGTGAATGCACACATGATATGCCTAAACCACTCAAAAACTAATAAAAGTTTTCATAAAATAATTTTTTTTAAAAAATAAATGGTGATAAAAAATAAATAAATAATGAAATGTGGGTTATAGACTAACACATGAAGAAAATATACCCCCACTCTAGCCCATGCTAAAGGATTTATAACATGTATATGACCTAGCTAAATGACATCATGTGCATCTTCCACATCTACAAATAATATCTAGAAATATAAAAAATGGGCATGAATGTCAACCCATAGGGGATACCAATAGGTATCCACACAATCATTTCCATCTACTGGGATATTGGACTCCAATGGAATAATTTTTACTAGTTACATGAACTCTAAAAACACTGAGGGAACCTTTAAAAATCATTTATGTCCTAAAAAACTCATTGGTTACATAAAATAATGTCGAGGTGGATAAACCTACCACCCGAGTCCATAATGTGTTTGGAGCCATATACACCCAATCAGTAGTAGGGGTAATATATTTGGAGGTCTAGAGATGGGTTTCACTCCTCCCAGCCATCCTTTAGCTCCCAGACCCTTTTAATAATGGAAATACAATATAAGAGAGAACTAAAAAAAATCTGAGGTCTAATTACTAATAAAACATATCCCAAGTGCCTCCTCTAACATCCAAGTCTTGAGTGAAACTATATCAACCTATCATCCAAAATCCATTAAAATGTGGGTTGATCCAACTCTCAAACTAGTTATCCAAATAGCAGAACTATCAATATCGACCAACTCTTGACTAAAAAATCATGTATCCCCATAGTCCCTTAGATCACATCATTCATAAAAAATCCACCAAAGGCTCTCACCTTACTTCCTTATGTGAAACCAAACTTAGGGACCACATGGTCCCCAGGGTCTTAGTACAAAGGGACATCCTACTAGGTTCTACCATTAATCACTAAAGATATCAGGACATACATATCAAATGACACTTAAATGGACATAAGACCAAAAAAGAATAAGATTGCATAATAGGGGTTCCTATATCTCATCCAAACATTAGTCCAATCACATTATGATAAATTATATCGAATAATTATTTAACGTCCTCAAACTGATCCTTTATCAATAATGCATAAGAAAGGGAATCTAAAAAAACTAGGAATCCTATAAGGGAATCCTTAATGGTCTTCATCATCACAAGAGTAGGAACCCTACAGGGGATCCTCAGCACAAGTGAATCTTTATGGAAAATACCAATGTAAAAAAACTCATCCAGAATCACCAATATACAACTCATACTCAGCTATTACCTTTTCTATAAGGGAATAAATAAATCAACACCATGATTTAAGGTCATTCTCAATAGACAATTACAACATCCACTGATCACCTTATCAAAAACCAACCCACCAAGGTATCCTATAGAATCCCTCGGAATCATCTAAATGGAAACTGATCACAACTACCATTCCACAATTTTGAACCTAACTAAATTCTTCAATTGATTCAATCCTCAATAAAAATATCTAAACCTCATTTTTCTTAACCACAAAAAATCATTCCCAACATACAAGGTCCGTCCAAGATATCTTCAGATGTTCTAATCAATCCCACCTTTAGGGATACATCTAAATGAACCACAAATAAAAATTCCCTTGCATCCAAAATCTAAGTTATCTAATGTGATCTAGACCCTTGCATGGGTCTCACATCATGCATCTCAAACCATTGGAATATTTTGAATCCAAATATCAAATAAATCCTCTTAAAAACACTCACACAATCTAAAAATATATCTAGGATGCTTGTAAATTCTAAGAGGATCCCATCATCACAATCTATGTGGAAAACACTAACAATATAGTTTTGTACTAATACATGAATATGTCCCCCTCAAATGTGGTGTCTGGCCAAGTACATAGCCACATAGAAATGTCACACTACACAGTGTGTACACAAAATACATAGTGTGTAGTCACCAAAACCCTATAGACCCCAAAAAATAAGTACACACAACATTTTTACTTTCAAACACACATCATTGAATTGAGTTTTATAATCCATTTTAAACCCCCATTTTTTTCGAAATAACCCAAAATCGACTTACATGGGTTCCTCTTCAACTCATATATGGATTTAAATTTATAAAGAATCAACTTTATGGGGGCCAGAGATAAAAACTAATGATATAGACTACATATGGGAGGAATCCATTGATTATTATCCCATATCCATCCTTGATAGTAATTTCTTGCGGACCTAGAATGGCCCAAGATTTGTGAAAACACCCCCTATCCCATTCTCTCTATATTTATCTCCCCTCACTCTCTATCAGTTGTGAAAAAGGTAAGCACTAAGGGGGTTTACATGAGTAGAAAATAGTGGACAAGGGAAAAGAAAAGGAAAAAGGAGAAAATAAAGAAATGGAGATCTTTATATAGAAAATGGGTCCATGCCTATCCCTAATGACCAAAATGAGGTTACACCTCACCTAAGAAAAAAACCCCATTCTATAATCAACTATAGAGTCACAATATCAAAATGATAAACCATTAAAATGATATCAATATTCTAATGCATGTGAATAAATTAATGTTTAATTAATTAAAATTTAAATATTTTAGGAATATTAATATAGCTTAGATTTCTTCCAAACTCTTAGATTTGGTTAAACATCATATTTTGAGACTAATAGAGTTGTATAAAAAGTATATAAGATCATATAATAGTATAAATTACCATTTTCTCCATGAAACACTCTCTGAAAAAATTAAAATTTCTCATGATTCTTCTTATCCTATGATTACATGGTTCATCAAAAAATCCCCACAAAAAATGCTTCTCTCCCCTAGGATTCCATGATGGTTAACTAATAAGAATTATTTTACTCCATGCACCGAAGAACCTAATAATATCACAACAATGAAATGACTAGTCTTGAAATTCCAACCACTCTCACAACATAGGAGGCATTATTCAACCACTGATCGGATGATCCCCAACTTAAGATTATATTGAACATCTCCCTAGTTTCCAAATGGAAAACCCTATGTACCACACTCAATATATCACTGTACATAGTGACTAGATGTGGTCAAACAAAACAAACTTGATTACTAATGAAAAAATATAAACAATCATACATTCATATCCCAACAATAAAAACAAACTCCAATATAAAAAAATAACTTAAAATTATGTTCATGACCTCTAATGGATTGTGGTTCACTCCCCAATATATGGTTTTCCTTACATAGCTCCTCTAGAACAGACCACAATAGGCCCACCATGGCTACACCACTATAGTTTCCTCAAGATAGAAACAACTCTCAAATGACCCACACATATCCCAATCCAAAAAAATAAAAAAACTATAACTAACCATAATTTTCATGCACATTTCCTTATGAAAAAAGGATTTATCCCAAAAAACCATGGAAATCACCACTATCCTTCTCAAGGAATATTGATTATCCAAGAACCTATCACATGGTCTCACAAACTTGAATATGAAAAGGGATCACACTAACATGGTATATGTCCTAACGAACCCAGGATACCAAAAAAAACCATTAACCATGATCCTCACATAGGTTTCTTCAAACAAACTAGGGAACCCATGACACTCCTCTTAAAAATCAGGATATCTCCCTCATTCCATGATCCACCACATGACCATCCTTCACCAAAGTATCAATCCAAACTCATGAGAACCTATCCACACTCTCACCATGCCACCCGAAGTGAAACACAAATAAAAAGGACCACACATCCAATCCAACCTTCCCTCTCAATCCAACTACAAGAACTAAAACACTCATAGAACTCCACTTCTCAAACATCATGAATATGCATGAATAACCACATACTATTGATAGAAGACCCTATTGGGTCCCATAAAAAGAGATATTATCCATTCCCACCCAATCCCCTAGTGATAAAAGCAATGCAAAACCCAACATAAGAACTAAAAACAACACATGGAAGGAACCAACACATATTTGCAATAGGGTCATAAAATGCATCCATGATTCTCAAACTATGGACTTTAAGGAAACCATCAACTCATGTAAACTTGATCCTGGTATGAACATATCTTGAGAATTCTTTCCTTTATTGATCCACCAATAATGAACTCAAATCCTAAACAAACCCACAAGGGTATACTTGCATCCCTTGATAGAGGGGCTATATCTCTATCACTGGTGAACATATTATCATTGGATCCACATGGTCTTTAATTAGAATAAAATGTATACATACAGTTTAATTGAGTATAATTCCACCAAGAAGCTATATTCAACACAACATGTAGGTATTTTTGAACATTTTAAACAACTAAATTTCCATTGTCAGTTAAAACACTATAAGCAGACATGTTTCATATGAATCCTTTGTACCTAGAATGATGCATGAACATTGGAATCTTTCCCACATGAAATGATTAAAATAACATTATAAAACATAAATTCAAAAACTCAAGTGAATCACCCTAAGTGAAATTGTACAAACATAAAAAATGGAAACCAATAACTAGAATCCCATTCCCCAGAAACACGAACTTCCTGTTAGAAAAGCTATTCACAATAAACCATCCTGATATCCATCGCAAGTTTCAACACATTCCTATATCACAAGTCTATTGTATCACAAAATCAGAGGATATGATAGGATATAATACCATTATATAGAGGTCTAACATAGGTCAACCTAACATGTAACCTAATTCGGACCTCCACAAGGCCTCAAGTTCTCCTCCCCATACATTAGAGGCTATCGAAAAGTAGTGAGTATATAAAAGATATAGTGTGTTGGACTATACCCTCCAGAGAGAGTGTAGTAATAGTAAAAAAATAAACCAAGCCAATACATGTCAATACCATCAGATTGCACATAATAAAAAAATTGACATAATATCATGCTATAATCAATGAAGCGTTGTCATGAAGACTCGAATGGTCATGCTATAACACCAAATCTGGTCTCCCACTAGGTTGAACACATGTAAAAAGTAAAAAAAGTGAAAAAATATTGTAGGATATAGTATAAAATACAAGAAATACCATATAACCAGTCTCTATAACTCTCAAGCTAAACCAAATTGATCTTGAGACTCTACACAATCATCTTTTCCCGGTCAACCACCATTGGGCCTCAAACTGACCCATTGTGTGACCTATCCTCCAACCTAAAAGTATATATATGGTCTTTATGAACAATAAGGTGTACATAATGCTTGTGAAAAATTAACCTCAGTATAATACCCTCAATGGTGAACCTATAATCTACAGTCATAATAAGTGTATGAAAACATGATATTCCCATCTTAGCTGAAAACTAAAAACAGTTGGCATAAAATAAACAACCATATAAAATAAAGGGAGATAATTAGAAAAAAAATTAAAAAAATAAAACAAATAACCATGGGTTCTATCTAAGAACCTAAGGTAACTTTACCCGCAATATAGACCATGATAGAATATTTATATAATTTGGATCACCTAACCACATGACATTAGGCGTATCCATGAGATCTATATAGGATATACAAAATGTCTAAAATGTTACCTGAATGATTTTTGGAACGTAGGGAATAACCATAGGCATCCACCAAACAACATGCATATACCAATCTCTAGGGATCCAATGGAATGATCTGAACTATTTACAGACATTCTACTATTACTTGAGAGAACCTATCCAGAAAACTATTGTCGTACAGAACTCAGTGGATCCATAAAATATAGTCAAGGTGGATAAACATTCAATCTGGGTCCATCAAACATTTGGGGCCATAGACACCCAATTGTTATTTGGGTTAATATATCCACAAGAATAGATAGGGGCTTTACTCCTTTATATCTTCCATTAACTCTCATGAACTGTCTAAAATAGCCATCCAAGAGAGGATAGAAAAAAATTAAAGCTCAGGGAAAACACCAGGTCTAAGATATCCTAATGGTCTCATATCACAACCAATTCCGAAGTATAAACCACCTCCACATATCATCTAATGGACATAAAAATGTGGGTCGGTCCAAATCTAAAACTCACCACATAAATTTTTTAACTATCATCATTAATCAACCCTTGTATAATAAATCATTAGGATCCCTAAATCCATTGGTTCTCATCTTACATAAAATAGAAACTATAGGCTCTTTCAAACTCCTCTCAGGGTCAAACAAAACTTCGGGCTCACACAATCCCTCGGTCACAACATAAATGGGAATCCCACTGAGGGCACCAATTTTTTTCCCAAGATCCTGAGACTTTCACATCAAATTATCCTCAAATGACCAATTATAAAACCAATAATATGACACCATACTAGGGGTTACTCTGTCTCATCCAATCCTTGGTCCAAGCCCATGATGAGAAATTATCTCCAAGCATCCCTCACTAGCCTCCAACTGATCCTCAATGAAAAACATGCCAAAAAGGGAATCCAGAAACAACATCACACCTACAAGGGGATTATTCATGGTATTTGTGACCTCAAGAACAAGAAACCCTAAAGGGGGTACTATAAAGAAGTGAACCCCTAGGGAAAATCCCATTATAAGAAAACCTCATCTAGCCTACCTGACATACAATCCATCCTTGAGTATTACCTCACCTATAAGGGAATCCAAAATGAATACCATGCAACAATGGAATTATCAAAATTTAAATTTGACATTAATGTATAACTTGATTAGAAACCATCCAAAAATATCATCCTTGAGATTCCCTCAAAATCATCTCAATACCATATTAATATAACTTGACCTTAAGCAACATACCATGGCCTCAACCCATCCTAAAGGCATCAAAATATTTTATCGACAAGAATAAGATCTAAACCTCAACTTCTCTAACCTCGAGAAACTAGTCTCAACATCTAGGGACCATTTAAGATCTCCTCATAGATTGTACTCAATCATTCCTTCTATAATCCATCTGAAGGGACTTCAAATAATTTAAAGACCCTGACCCCAATATCGTAGAGTTGGTGCCTTACTTTATTATATTGGTATTATTACAAGGAAGTAATATCCCAAAGGAAAAAATAGTTTATTATCTTTTGAAACTATGGTACATACATAAGTTCAACATTACAACGTGAAAGGAAATAAAATATAGAGATTACATTGGAAGCATCTATAACTCCAATGTTATCCCATCAGGTTATTCATAAAATTTAACTGGGAATCATAGGGAAAATAAACATAAGAAAGGTGTGATGTCTGATGCACAGAAAGGGAAATAATTTATAAGAATCTAAAAATAAACCATAAGTAAAGTTGAATAACTAAAAACATTTTTTATTAACAAAATGAGCATAATATTACAGGAATAAAAACTGAATAAATAATACGAAAAAAACAATCACATAAAAATGATACTTACCTATGGATATTATACTAGTCAAATAACCACATGAAATATCATATACTAATCTCATAATTATGTAATTTATAATGCAAGATATCATAAAAATTCCTTTAAGGCTTTGTCCAAGACACCATACATAATTCGGTAATATGTTAACCCATACCCAAACTAGTTTGTCTCATGAGACCTATCGATGCCCCGAGGGGCTATAGAGGGACCAACCCAAAACATACTAAGTTCAATGAATTCCTCATATGAAAGGTGTGAAACATAATCAATATATTCATTTATATTAAAATCAACATATTAGATGTAAATAACTTTCCAAAATCAGTAAACATAATCACTAACCATTCAAGGTAATATGGTTACTGGTACCAAGATAGCACATCCACATTCAAAATAATTGTAAAAAATTCAATAAAATATGGTAGAATATATCATAAAATATTAACCCCAATTAATCATAATAATCAAAAAAGGTGTTGAAAATAGATGAAAATACTCTTATAAAATTGTCAAGGGATTATTGAGAGAAATACTATTTTTACATTATAAAGAACAGTTCTTTTGGAAAAATATTTGTATAAAACCAGAAATTAACTAAGATAGTTTTTCCGGAAAAAATTAGTTATTTTATAAAAATAATGGATTCTTAAAAAAATTATATATGGTACTTGAAAATTGGTAAGAAATCGAGACGTTCCCTGTAATTGGGCTTACGTATTAGGAAGAAATTAGAATGGAACCTTGTAAAATATTTATTATCCAATAAAATAATGATGAACTGGTATATATATATGATTTTGGGACATATATATATACTTTGGAAAAATTATATAAAAATAATGAATAATTACATTGGTGTATAGAGGATTAAATCATAACCAAAATAAAAATGGAGGTTCTAGAATAAAGCCCTTACCTTATGTCTAAATGTGTTATTAACCTAACCTTAATGTCCTAGACAATCAAATTAAATATATTAATTAATAAATTTATAAAATTTTATAGATTTATTAGATTAATTATATTTTTATTATATTTTTTATGGCCTTATTGATGAGTCATAGTATTTAATTTCATCGTTCTGGTGCATTTGTTATCTTGGTTTTCATGATCGGTTTGCTTGTTTATAAGTAATAGAGTTCATGTAAAGTGGTTATAATTATCTAGAATTGGAATTACATGTTATTAATGGGAATAAATAAGTGTAAGTGGTTATACATATCATTGGGTTATATGGTCTGAAGATGAATCCTTAGATAATACATTTAGTGATAGCCGTTTATATTAATATGACAGTTATTGGTCATAACGAACACATTTTGTTTTATCATTTGGTATTATGTAAATATGTTTCATAAAAAACATAAAAAGGGTTATAATATAAATTTTACAATTATTTATAACAATTAAATGGGTTTTGTGTATATAATTGAATATGGTGAAATAAAATGAAAACTTTTTATCCTTGAAGGCGATGAAACAACACATCACGGACAACAGTTCCATTTTTGAGAATGAAAGGGAGAGGAGAATGGGATTTATGATGGATTATTCCATTAGAATAATAAAATTCCATAATATGTAAGTTAATTTAGTTAATGTTTTATTTGGATTAGGTGGATGAGTAAAGTATAATAAAATAAAATAACTTGAAAAGAAATTAAAATAACTCATTTAGTGATAGCTGTTTAGATTATTATCACAGTTACTGATCATAATGAACTCATTTTGTTTTATTATTTGGTATTATGTAAATATGTTACATAAAAAACATAAAAATGATATAATATAAATTTTACAATATGTTTAAACCATTATAAAAATTTCATGAATATCCTTGAATACGGTGAAATAAAATCAAAACTTTTCATCCTTGAAGGCGATTAAACAACACCTCATAGACAACGTTTCAATTTTTAGAATAAAAGGGAGAGGTGAACAAGATTGATGATGGATTATTATATTATTATAATAAAATTACATCATATGTAAGGTAATAAAGTTAATATTATATTTGTATTAGGGGTGAGGAATGGATAAGAAAAGAAAAGAACTTGAAAAGAAATTAAAAGAAAAGAAACACGTTTTTATCTAATGATTTCTCCACCTTGAGAACCTCCTTAAAGAGATTGGTTTAGGTGTTTTGATGAGAAACAAATATCCTAGATTTGGGGGAGGGTCTTGGGAAGATTATTGGGTAGAAAATTGACAAGTCTCAATGCTTGTAAGGTGTGAGGAGAAGGGGTGGTGAGGGTTGATATTTATAGTGGAGGAGAGGGGTGATTTTGGAATATTTTATTCATTTGTTTCTTATTTTGGATCCATATTATGAATAGTTTTAGAATTATCCTCAAATATATTAAAATAATGAATGCAAGTTCAACATTATGGTGCATACATTAGTGACGACTCAATAAATAGTGTATTTAACTTATAATGTATTTACACAGTAAATTACTATATTTTGTGATTCACCAAATATTTAAGTATTTTAGAAAAATACAACAAATTAACCCTAACCATTTTCCATCATGTATAATTAATAAATGGACTCCATTTTATAAAAATAAGTTTCTAAATATGATAAATTTATGTTTTAATTAAGACCACCATTTACTCAAAAAATACAGATTTTAAATTTATAACTGATTTTATAACACTTTAAAAATTTAACTAAGGTCTCATAAAATTATCCTAAAATCACAAGACAAAAAAATTTTAATTTATGAATAAATTTTATATAAATAAATTTTCTTTTAAATCATTTTATTAATTATAAAATTTTAATTAAATATTTATGAATTACAAAAATGCCAACACTTAATTTTTTTAAAATATTCATTTAATTATACTGTGATATAATTACAAGATACATTAATTTATAAGGTTTAAAAATTTTATTTATAATTTCATGGGTGTTGTTACAATTCATTATTCTGAATTACTATTCATAAGGGTCATAACACTATTCCTAAGTGCATGTTACTATTTCCTTGGTATAGGTTCCTTAACTTATAGAAATAACTCTTATTTTATTCATTCTTCATTTATAATGTTTTTAATGGGTTATATAAGTGATTTTATGTGATCTATACTATATAAAAATAAGAATGTAAATTTCTTTGATAGATTTTGGGGTCATTTAAAATAAAACATAGCCAGAATCCAAAATCCAAGTTATGTAATGATCTCACAAACATCACTTGGGTATTGCATCATATATCTTATCACACTGGAGGATTCTGAATAAAAAAATCAAATAAATAATCCTATAAACACTCACTCAATATAAAACTCCATACATGTAGTTGATAAATTGAAAAAGGAATCAATAATCATGCTCTACATGTAAACAACTCATAATGTACTACACATGTGTCCAATTATGACTCCAAGGTAATGAAAGAGGAAAAAATCCTATAAAGGAATAATAGAAGGTATGCAATTTTGAGTACAAGACATGAAATACCAAATACCCACATAGACATTTAATTTTAAAGATGTTGGGTACAAATAGAGTCTGAGTGTGTAATACTACATGGACAGGGTACACTCGAGGTTCGGTCGTGTACTAATACACGTCTAGGGTACACCTGAGCTCTTTCCATTTACTACTACACAGCCATGTCCTCCTCATATGGGGTGTCTTTCTAAGTACACATCCAAATGGACCTGTACCACTATATTATGTGCACTCAAAATATACATTATTCAGTCCAAAATAATTCATCTTCCCCAAATAGGAAGAGCACACAACATTGTTGTTGGAGCCACATGTTGTGTGATCATGTTTTCCAAAAAGGATTCATCTATGACCCTCCTAAAACCCCTATTTATCCTAGAAAACCCCGAATCGACCCCATGGGGTCCCAAAGAACTCATATTTTTCTTAATAACTAAAAATAAAAATCTATATGGGGAACAAGGAAAAAAATTGAAAACACAACAAACATCTTAGAAGAATTAGAACAAGTTTCACATGTATCTGCACCTCGCAGCTATCGTATAATGATTTGGCGTGATCCAAGCCCTATATTGGCACCTCCATCTCCTATTTTCTCCCCTTATCTGTTTACCACTCTCCCAAACAAGACAAAGGGATTCCCCAATGGGGATAATATTTAAGAATAAAATGGAGAAAATAAATGGAAATTGGTAAAAAATAAAAGAGTAGAAAAGAAAAAGAAGAGAACATGGGCTCAGGCCTGACACTTGACATGATATTATTCCTAGCCTAACCAAAACCACCCATTCTATACTTAATAAAAGATTCATAATATCAATATGATTCTCTATTAAAAATATATCACCTTTCAAACATGCATGAATAAATTAATATTTAATTAATTAAATATTAAATATTTTTTCAAAATTCGAATGTCTCATATTTTTCCCCAATAAAAATATTGGGGTAAAAACACTATTATAGTACTAATGTGTGATCAAAAAAATTATTCAATATCATATAAGAGGTGAAAATACCAATTTTCCATGTACACTCCACAGAACAAAAATTTAAATTTCTCATGATTTTCCCATCCCATGATGATGTGGTTCATAAATTTTTTGAAAACCATTTGTTTGATCTTGAAATTTAACTATCTTCATCTACCATATGGTTTAGAGAAGGGACCCCACCCCCTTAATGTGTTTCATATTCCACTCATTTTCCTAACATGCGATATAATCAATGAGTGGTTCATGGAAAAGAATGATATCTCAGATGGAATAATTTTTTGATTTTATAATCCTCTCTTGTGAAATTTCCAAGAAGTGATCTTTTTATTTGTTGAAAAAGGGTGAGAAATTTACCAAATTGAAGGGGATAAGTTCGTAATGGGTTTTTAAGGTGATTAAATCATGAAACTGAAGTTTTTTTTATGTTGAAAAAATAGGATCTTTCACATGTTATATAATGGTATATATAATTACTTTAATTATTTTTTTGGTGATAGCTTGTGAATACTTATTCAGGGTGTAAAACCTTGACGAAAATCCACTAACCAGTGCCCCAGATGAGGATTTACATTACATCAGGAAAGCCCCCCCATATATCAGAGGATAGTGAATAGTAAATTGGGTCTATAATAAGTATTTGGGAGAATATTCCATAAAATGATAGTATAAAAATGTGGAAAAATAACAAAAATCATCTAAAATTGATAAAAATTAAAGTTAACAATAATCAATAAACAAGAATAATACTATTTCTAATGAAATAAAAAACATACAGTCATACTTAAAACTGATAGCCTATATGTATTATCACAATAAAAAATTAAAAAAATGAAATAGTCTCTACTATCATCCCCAACCCTCATCTGAATCCCCATCTTAATGACCTTGTCAAGGAACCCCATCCTAATCCATAACATGTCATGTGCTCAACCAAAAAGCATACATCCACTAATCGTGCACACTAGGGTGCCTATATAGGGCGTGAGTGTAAAACTAAGTAGGGTATCACTGAAAACCTATGATATACACCATCATACCCATGTTTATTCATGAGTAAAATAAATAAAAATAATCATGATTATAAAACCATGACATTTGTGGTGTGTTTACCATTCCACCATAACTTCTTGCACATTGAGTTATCATTTTCTAACCATGAACCTCAATCTAACCTAATTTATTTCCATATCAAAATATAGTAATACACTTATTACAAACATACTTTCTTGTACCTAATAACTTTTGTTAGGGATTCATACAAGTCCCAACCACTGACCACTTCTAGGTAGGGTCTCGTACCATGCCTTAGAGCAACCCTACTCTCTAGTAAGGTCACAAATACAAAACATGAACACTACCTTATTACTTATGTGGGACCATTAAATATATTACATCATTTCTTAACCTAAACCCCCTTCTCACTTAAGGTGGTCCCATCATCTAGTCTCACATCATGTCTCTACCAAGACCCCATCTTACCCATGGATTTCAAATTACTACCTTATCAATCAAGAAAGGCCCTTACTATTTCACATCCATATTATGTAATCCATCGCAATCATAGAATTTCTACTAGTATCATTTACTTTATGGTGATTATAATCCTATCTCAGTACATACCTTGTCACTAAAGGTTTTCTTAGGCTTCACACACAATTAAGAAATCATCTCACTCATCATGGGGACAAGCTTAGAGGCCTATATTCATGAATTCCATAAACAAACACGTACATGTAGAACTCTCATAGGAAATAAAAAAAATAGTATACTATCACATAAGCTCACAACATCCTTAACCATACACTATTCACTTGGGACCTAGCCCCTCATTTCAAATCAATAGCACCAACTTACATATATCACCCCTTGGTTACCTCATATCCCAAAGGCTCTACCCAATCATAGACTCAATAGGTAGGATACGAACCTCTTTTTATTCTATAGATCAATGTCCTGGTCTCATTAAATATACACTATCCTAGCTACTCACACCAAGACACTCCACCACATAGAGGGTCTTCCTCATCATAAATGGGACATACAGATCTCTTATACATTATTGCATTGACCATGCCCCCTATGTATAACCATTTGGATCTAGGAAACCAACATAATATGTTTCTATGTCTCCTCTCTAATATTGATACTTACCCATGGCCCCTCATTAGCTAAACTTGCACCCTCACCCCTTGGAGACATATTCATTGGGAGATCCCAATTTACCCAAGGTGTAAACAACACCATCTTTAACTCAAGAAGGACCAAGAAAAAAAACTCATTATCAAGATCAATCATGGTCCCTTTCCTTTCCATTCAAAATTACCAACAAACATGAAATTATGCACAAGATTCATAAACATTCATATGAGTTTGTATCATAGGTTCTAACTACCTATATATTTGAATTGGAAGTTTTTCCTGATCTCTATATCCACATACAAGTCCTCCATGCCTCTTATAAGTTCCATTAATAACCCATGATCTTATATTCGGGAACAAATTTCTAATAATTAATTATAAAAATTTATAATTAATTATTCTCCTTAAATAAACATATAATATTCACAGAAAACTCATAGTGAATCTCAATATCAATGAAACTACAATTAATGATGTGTGTTCAACCTTTTGATATAACCTCTATCTTTTAAAAATTAAATCACCAACATTATATATGATTTACACTATATTCTAGTGGAAATTTTAGTTAAAACATAACAAATATTACCTCTAATTGATGGGATATAATACAAAACAAAAACATAATACGGGAAGAGTAAATTCCCCACAATCACTTTTGAAATTCTTATGAAGGCACCACATGACATGGGGTATCAAAGGGGGATATTTGGGATGGGATATATATCCTAATAAACCATTTTATAACATCCCATATCCTCAAAACATTAAGTGTGTGAGCCAAAAGGATAAGTTTCCCCTCGCTAAAAACATAGACTCAATCATTCAACCATGACATCACTAGGGGCATCACAAAACTACATGAAGCTTCATACGAAAATGTTAAGATGAAACCATAAGGGTTATGAATTGAATATCCAAATTTAGGGCTCTAACCATGGATTAAATTCACTATTAATTGACCCACCGGGTCATGGAATGATGCACCAAGAGGCTGGACCCACCCCCAGGTTCACTCTATGGCCCACTGAAGCTTCATAATTTTAGATATCCTACATAGATCTTCCATAAACTCAATTAATCACCCAAAAAACTTCCAAAGCATCAATCCATGAAAAAAAACATGTACTTAAGATGTTTAAATGCATGGATTTTTTATCTTTGTCTGGATTCATGAAACAAACCAATATGTGGAATAAGAAATTCAAATTTCCTTAGAGATGACTCATAATTTTTTTGGATCATTACAAAATCCCCACCATAACAATTCCTTGTACCTGATAATAATCAATGTTCCTCTACCCAAGTCTTATGAGATACAAAAATCTTCAAATAATTTCCATCTCATTATGTTCAATCTTTGAATGTCGAATGAGATTCTAATGCAAAACTCTAAACACCAAGGTACGCTAGTCACCAGAAGCAAATACACCTATTCCCCATCATCAATACCATCAATATAAATCTATACCACAAATTTCTATCCTAATACACCGTGGTGTCTTTGACTAATTAATCCATGATATTATAGTTCTCCCCACTATATTAATATACTCATAATAACTATCTCCAATCCATGGTGCTTCCTATAATATGAATTGTGTGATGCACATCATGTCAATAGTGTCTATCTTTTGTCTATATTTTATTTGATTTAAACATTTCTTTACTAATAGTTCGAGGTGAAATCATTGAAATTTATGGTGGTGAAACTAGGTACACAGTTAGCATATAGTGTTTCCAAATCGTTCACCTAAACCATGAAAGTGGGAGGAGGGTTTCTAGTTTGGTTTCACATGGTTTTCATATTATTAGAACTAACCACTTGAGACATACAAAAAACTATGTGGCCTCACACTGGACTTCTAGTGGTGATCAAGTGGTTTCCACATGGTTCAGTAAATCGTGTGTGTAAACCATACAACCCACTCAAAAGAGGATATTTTTTTTCATTTTGTTATATTTTATTTTGGGGGATCCTCCTTTGGATTCTCTAATTTGAGCTAAGAGACCAAGAAGTCTCTCTCAGCTTATTCCCCTACCTTTTCTTACTCTAAAGTGGAATTTTTGTAATTTTGTTACAGTTTTCTCTCTAAATCACAAAGTAAGGACCTCTCTATCATCATTCCTCACTTTTTTGATTTTTTCCATGTTGATAACTCATTTTCAATATCCAAAATCATATATTTCTATGAAAGGATGAACCTATGGTTATAAATTAGTGTTTCATGATATTTATTGGGTTTATAGGCTCGTGGGAGTCCCTTATTTTTAATTATTGTGGTTGTTGATGAAGGAAATGAGTTCCCATAAAATTTGAGGTTTTTGATTCTATTTCATTATTTTTTAGGGAGAACCTTGGATAATTGAAATTTTAAAATTGATTTCTACCCAGATAAATGTTAAATCCAATATCTAAAGGTTATTTATAAAATATTCATACAAAAATTATTGTATTTTATTAAACATAATGTTGGATTCCAAATTTAATTTTGTTTCATTAAAAAATATAATTTCCATGTATGACATATGTTCGATAAAATGATTATAAGGGATTTTTAAAATAAATGAATTATATATGATTTTTTGTTCCAAACAAGATTTAAAATGTTGGGTTTTTTCGTAATTTAGAAATTTCTATATACTTACAAGGGGTTTGTTTAGATTTTGAAATGTTTTAATGATTTTGTTAATTTATTAAAAACTGTATGATTGTAATTTTGAGTTCGTGATATTCAATCTGTGTTCGAAGTGGTTTTTAAAAATCAAATTAAATAACATGACTAGTTTCATAAACTGATGGCCTATTTGGACCATTATATAATTTTTTTCCAAGATTTATAGTCACACATTTGAAGAGACCACGTTTTTTCATTATTAATTACTATGTACATTGAGATATTATTGTCTTATATCTTGGGGCTTGTGATTTTAGTGGGGCCTCGGGTAAAGGTTTTGGAGGTGGTATGAAAATATTTTTTTTAGACCATGTGTAATTTTCTATATCATTTCTATGTGATTTGATAATGCTAAATATATCTCTCCTCTATTAACTGGATTCACGGGATAACCTGGGGCACCAAGTGGGAAATCAAGGGATATGTGTTGTGCTATTTGATATTATGTACTAACCAGTAGCTCATGGGTGAGGTTTTTCCTAGATATTAGTATTTTTCTAAATGATTCTAGTTGAGAGAGATTTGAGTGGTGATTGTAGTACTATAAGGCATGCAAGTAGTTCATTCTACCTTAGGTATATCTTGTATTGTATGATTATCCCCTAGGTGATTCCCATGAGGGGATCTATTTAGAATGGTTATATTATGATTTATTTATCTTATAATCCACATACTTTCCATGGATTATTCATATTTTCATGTGATGTTACATCTAAGGTATAGATCCATGTCACAAAAATTTATTTTATTTTATTATTTTTCATTATTTTTATATTATGTTATTATGTTATTATTATAGAGTTTTTCCTTTTTATTAGTTAACCTCTTGGAGTATGTGATGGTTTCAAAATAAATGGGACTAATATTTTTTAAAATGTTAATATTTTTGAAAAAATATGCTATGAAACATCATTTCACCCTCTATACTATTTTTTCAATAGTTCATTTATAAATATAAAAGTTCATACATTTATCCTTTTCTAATTAAATGGATTTTTGATAGGGACTTGATCTGAGGTTTATTTTCAAATCAATAAAAGGTGAATAAATACTATTTTTTCTCTTTAACATCAAAATAGAATTTTTATTTAACTTTTAAAAGGAATGAAATGGACTCTTGGTGGTTTTCGACTAGAAATTGGATCACCCCACATACTCACTTTAGTGGGTATGTCCTCTTTATATTTTATATAGGTGAATAAATTTGGATTCCATGTTTTTCCTCCACTATCTCATAGAAAGTGGGGTTTTATGGTTTTTTGGTGGTGATTTAGAGTCACATGGCTGTAGAATAGTCATTTTTATTGTATCCTTGTATCATTATGGGTTATATTACGAATTATACTCTTAAATATGTTTACCAATTTTTTATTCAAATTATTGACATTAAATATTGTATAAAAACATTTTCTATTTTTTAGTAATTTATTTATAGTAGTTTTGATACTTTTATTATTGTTATGCCTTGTTTTAGTGATTAATTTTTTAAAATTGATTATTTGATTTATCATGAATGTTTACCATATCAATAATTCATATTATATTCTTGGTTAGAATATTGTTTTATGATATATTGATATATAGGGTGATATTGTTCAAAAATGTTAATGTTTTATTACCTTGGATCTTGTCACCAACTGTGGTGATCGATAATGTTCTTATGGATTTGTAGTGATTTGGATCGGGTGATGTGTCATGTTGAACTAGTTTAGTTAATTAAAAAATGGTAAGAGAGACCCTCATATTTTTTTGGGAAATGGTAGTTAAGATATATGACTATTTTAGCTCAAGTGTTAAGTATAGGGGAGTGTCTGTACAACTCTCCTTTGAACTTATCCTTGAGATACAATGGTTGGTTGGGAGGTTTGTCAAAATTTTTTGGAATGATAATTGATTATTCATGAGGATTTTTCATATATTTTTCTAATAATTTAATTTTGAGATATACCATGTGAGTAATTTTGTGAAATTCATAGTTATAAGGTTAAAATAAGAGGAAATATAGGGGCACACGACTAAGCTACATGGTCTACCAAACCATGTACAAGCTGTGTGAAACTATTTTGGGTGACTTCCAGTGAAACTAACATTATTGGTGCATGGTCTAAAAAACAGGGTTTCCAAATCATGTGTAGTGGTAAAATTTTGGAAAGATTATTATTTTCACCCCTTTAGTGTTTCAAATTTGTATAATGATTTTTTTCTTATTTACGAGTAATTCGATGGGATTTATGGATTACGAATGTTATTTTTTTTCAAGTTTAAAGTGTTTTTGAGGCTTAGTTTTTGAACTTAATTTTAAAAATGATGTTTTAGCATTATGTTATACCCTTGTGAAATGTTTTTTATCATTATCAATAATTATTTTAGGTTAAATAATTTTTGGTTGGTTTGATTATCAAGGAGTGAGTTTCATTGATTTTCAAGTAATGTGTGTTGATTTTAAAGTATAATGGAAATCCTGTAATGTTATGATGGATCTTTTTAACAATATTATCTTATTAAAAAAATGTATTTTTATGGATTTTCTATGGTGTTTTGGAGTAAGATGAATATTTTTTAGGTGTTTTGGGAGAAAACACATGATTTATAAATATAAATAATTTTTTAAAATTAGGTTCTTTATAGTTTGTTTTGGGATATGTGTAATGGGATATTTTTATAATGATTTTGAAATTAAAATATAAAGGATATTTTAGGGTATTGATTTTATTATTTGGTATTTTGTTTTATTTGTATTCCTAATTGGAGTTGTTTGAGTGAGTGTTGTGTTTTGTGATATTTTAGAATATGAAACCTAGGAAGGTATTTCCAAGTCCAAGAGGATATTATTTGGGTAATGAATTATAGGGAATCCATTTTGATGATCCATAAGTGATATTATATATATAAAATCTTCCTAAACTCTTTAAATAGTTGTATGGTCTATTTTGTCTCATCTTGATAAAGTGAATGATTTTATTATTTCATGGAGTGGGACTGGTGGTGGGAAATTCATTGACCATTTCCTATCATTGGAGGATATCCCATGAGAATACTTCAAGGATACCTTTATCCATTAGTATTATCCTAAAGAGGTAATGGAGAATATGGAATTATATTTATTGGGTGATCCAAAATGTTAATAATACGTGAAGAAGTATTTTGAATATTTTTATGGACTGATTCATTTCTTCCCTTGGATTTTTGATGATTATTTCAAGAAGGATTGGTTATTTGAAAGAGGACTTCATAAAGATATTATATTGGTAGTTTTTTTCTTTTACCAAACTACATATTTGAAGGTGGTTAATAAGGCCCATAACATTAGGTATATTTTAGATGGGTAGATTGTGACTAGTGATTCTTCAATTCCACCTAGAATTAGTAAGAGTGATATGACTAAAAAGGATTAGAAACTAGGAAAGTCTAAGTAAGGAAGTTATAATAATATAGAACTACCTTATCAACTTATTTTATCCACTATGATAAAAGATAAAAAAATTAATATGTTATTAGTGTGGAATGTTTGGTAACTTAAAGCCATAATGGTTGATAGATCTATTTAATTATCATCTGTGTGGCTATCTTTGGCACCATTATAGGTACTTTATTCTAAATAGGCGTAGTAAGAAGAAGAAACTTCATACCTTGTTAAAATATTAGTAGTAGTCTGTAGTATTATTTAGATATGTGGAGTTTGGTGTAACTATGTCATATTATTGTTACATATTATAAACTATATGTATACCCTATTTCCATTGCATGTAATTGATGAAAGAATCATTGGTCTCATTCTATTACATTTTTGGGTGTTCTCTATGTTAATTGTTTTTGGAAATTTATGTGAGACCTGTAAGTTGTTCCTTATATTTTACTATCTTATTATGTGAACAATAAATTGTGGGGAGACCTATAATATGTATCCATGTGAATTACGAATTCTCTAGGAGTTATTTTTTAGGATTCCTTTTGATTGGGATTTTCAAGGATTTTTAACACCTATAACCTTGGATGTTCCGAAAGTGATGGTTATGTTCTTGTTTTGATCAAGATTGGGGTTTGGAAAGAATATATGGGATTTTATATGTTTTTACTATTGAAATAAAATTAAATTAGGGGAATATAACATCCTAATATCTCTTTTATTTCAATGGTTTCTTCTCAGTCCTCTTCTTTTCTCATGTTTGGAGAAGAACATACCTTTTATACTTTTTAGCATGTATCTAACTGGTATATTTAGAATCATGGTGGAATGGTTATCCTAGGGGAGGGTGAGATATTAATATTTTAGTTCTAGGATTTTTGGAGTCATGTATTTAATCACATCCTTGATCAGTCTGAGTTCTTTTTATTATTCTATGTTTTCCAACTTATCAATGACATTTTGGGGTTAGAAAGTGGTATATTTGGGAGAATTGTGGCACCCACTAGGTCAATGGTGTGCATTTATCATTGTTTTTTATTTTATTTCCTTTAATAATTTAGTTCCTATGTTTTTTAGGAGAAATGTTCGAAATTTGGGGAGGTAGACCATTGTGCATAGGTAGTTCATGGTTAGTACTAACTAAGATCCCATACCATGAAAGTTAGATGTGGGTTTTCGATGAATTTTTTCATAGTTAGTGTATGGTTAACACTAACCATGTGAGGATTCCAGAAAACCATGATCCATCACCATAAGTGTCCAGTGGTGATCACCTAGTTACAATACGGTTCGGTAAACCATAATATTATAACATAAAATCCACTTGAAAGAGTGTATTTTAGTAATTTTGGAATGTTTTAATTTGGGAGATCCTCCTTACCTCCCTCACATTAATTTATATTTCCAAGGTATATATTCTATGGGATTCCCCCTCATTTATCTCCTTACATGGTGGGATATTTTTAATTTCATGCTAGTTTATTTTCTAAAACCCATGTGAAGGGCCTCTTTCTCCTTAGCTTTCCTTACTCTATTTATTTCTTCTATATTCTTCCATCTTTTTTCAATCTTTAGAACCCTATATCACAATGGGGGAATGCAACTAGGGTAAAAAATGAGTTTCTAATGAAATTTCTTGTTTTTATAGGCTTACTGGATCTATTATTCTTAATTCTAATTGTTTTTTGGAAGGCAATGAGTTTCCACTAGATTTTAGGTGGTTTTTTTATTTTATTCCTTTTATTTAGGATAAATTTTGATTCTTGAAATTATAAAATTTATTTATTTACTTAGTTTAATAATAAATATAATATCAAAGAGTGATTTATCAAATATTTATATAAAACTTATTGTATTTTATTGGAAATAAATGATGGATTACCAATTTAGTGGTGCTTCATTAAAAAAAATCAAGTATGCCACATGTTCAATGAATTTCTAATAAGGGTTTTATTTGAAATAAATTACTTATACATGATATTTTAAGAGGAAAAAAGATTTATAAAGTTTGGTGTTTCATGATTTAGAAAGTTTTTTATAACTATAATGTGTGTGATTTGGTTTCTAATTTTTTTAGTGTTTTTTCTATTTAATTGTAAATTTCTTTTTTCATAGTGTTTTTTAAAAGTGGGTCTAAATTACATGAATAGTATCACAAATGGAAGGACCATTTACCACCTTATTTGAAATGTTTTCAAGAATTGTAAACACACTCTTAAAGAGACTCTATTTTTATATTGTTCATGATTATTTACATTGGGTTATTATTGAATTATAGTGTATATCTTGTGCTTTTTTGGGGCTCTTAGGTAACTTTTTTGGAGCTGGATGGGAAATTTTATATTATTCCATTTGGTCAATGTTAAATCAATTTGAGGATTCTAAAAGTGTTCCACCTACATTCACTATATCCATAGGAAATCCTGGTGTACCAAGTGGGATATCAATGGATATGTATTGTTCTAGTTCAGATTATACTCTGACTAGTATCCCATAGTTGAGGTTTTCCCTAACTATTGGGATTTTCCCTTGATGATACTAGTTAAGAGTGATTTATGTGGTGATTATAGGATTGTAAGGCCTGTCAGATGTTTAATCTTCTTAGGAATTTCGAGGATTGTCTCATTAGTTCCTAGGTTATTCCCATGAGAATATATATGTTTTATATTTGTATTATGATTTAATTTACTTATAATCAACATGCTTTAAATGTATTATTCATAATTTGGATATGATGTTTTATTTTTGATCTAGCTCTATGTTTTGTATATTTTTTTATGTTATTATTGTTCATTATTTTTTTAATGTGTTTTTATATTACTTCTATAGTATTTTTTTCTTTGTCATATTTATACTTCATGGATTATATGATGATTTCAAAATAAACAAGAGTGGTATATTTTCAAATGTCAATGTTTTGGTTAAAATATCCTATAAAAGATATTTTCACCCTCCCTACAGGATCATTTTTAATATTTGATTTATAAATTAAAAATTATTTATTGTTTTGGTTTTATAAGGAAATGGTTTTTTTGAAAGGGATTTGATACAAGGTTATTATTTTAATCTTCTAAAATTGAAGAAAACAAAATTTTTACTCATTAATTTCAATATAGTATTTATAGTTTCTTTTTTAAATTGAATGAAATTTATTATTGGTGGTATCCTACCGGACATTGGATAACTTCTTACTAACTCACATTAGTGGGTATATTGTCTCCATGTTTTATGAAACTGATTTCATTTGGTCTTCTATGTTGGGTTTTCACCACTCTCTCCTGGAAAGTGGGTGGTTATGGTTTCATGGTGGTGACTTGGAGTAAAATATAGGTAGAATGATCTATTTCATGGGATTATTTGATATTTATGGGATTTATTGAATATCAATATTTTGGGACTTAATTTCTCAATTTTGTTTCATATTATATATTCTAAATACTATATAATTTTTTTAATTTTTTTGGTAATTTCCTTGTAAAAGGATTAAGGATTTTAAGATGTTTATTCCGGATTTGGGTGGATAATGTTTCAAAAATGATTATTTTATTATCATGAGTGTTCAAAATATGAATAATTAATTTTATATTAATTTTTTGGAATCTAATTCTTAGGTTACATTGATCGATATGGAGAAATGTTTCACAAATTCTACATTATTGATATCCTCAGTGCTTGTCTATAAACCATGGAAATTGAGAAGGTTATTTGGGCCTTATAGTGAGCTAGGATGGGTGATGTTCCATGTTGAACTAGTGAATTTAATTACAAATAACCTATCAAAAACACATGTCCAATAGTCCATCAAAACACCTAATGTAGTTTCCACCTCAAGGAATCCGTTTCTTTCCAAAACAATACCGGTCCTTCTTTGTTCAACTTCACATGAAAATGATTAGTCACACTCACTGAGACAATATCACCTCACCCAATCACAATAACATAACTCCTAAAGGAATCATGAGATCAACAAAACTCTAACATAAAAGATTAATCTTGAAGCTCAAGATAACTCCATGATTAGATCACTGACCACTTTCACCGGGCATAATGCTCCCTTAATGAGCATTGGCACCCCCACCCCAACCTATCACACCCTCAATTCATATTAGATCCATCTTGATCTCGATGAAAACATATAGAATTAATTAACAACCACATATAAATACAAAACATTGTATTTTAACAAGGAAATAGATATAAGGATATCTTTTTACCCACCATCATCTCGGTTCCATCACAACCTTCCACTAATTGATTTCACCACATCCATAGCTCTTATGATATGAGGGTTTCTCATCCAAAACTAATAAGATGCTCCCCACTATAGTAATATTCTTATCATCACCTTAGTGAAAAAAACACTTGATCTTCATAGACCATGATCCATCCACTACCTCGTATAATGGTTGTATTTGGTCCCCCTATCTTGCCCAAACACCGGTATGAAACTCCCATTTCTACCCCTAGCTGGACCATTGGGATGTTTTTCTTATAACTCACCAAAATTATTTAGAGATGAGGGTCACACCATCCATTTTCTAGTGGTCCTCTCCCCACCATAAGGCTTCCCTTACTCCTTTCCTCAATAATTAAAACAACTAAGTCCCAACATCATACTTTTGTCACTCCACCAAATCCATACTCACCCATGTTGTCAATACATAACACCTTCTATTATTACCAGTACATTAGGTCACCATTCCAACAATCATCTCACTGAATCTATCGATTCTCTACCCACACATGATTTCCCACCAATCCATGAACTAATGGGAATAGTTCATAACCATAACACACCTAACCCCACAATGTTGAGTTTATAACTCCTTTTATTCATTATTCTTAATAAAAGTATCATTATTGAGAATTTTATTTTACATAAAGATATTTTTTAAGTGTTTTAGGGGTGTAGATTTGAATTTTTGGTAGCCTTGATTTGGATATTTTTAGTTTGAGATAAAATAATTAAAAATATATATATCTAAAGACTTTTTATCAAATATTATTCATTGGATTAACATGTTTTATAGTGGAAAAAGATAAACTTCATTAGAATATATGAAGAAATACTGAGTTCGTTGAATGATGAAGGAGAAGATTTTAATTCAGTTACACCTGATCTTGAAGAAAGAATAATTCAACCATTTTTGGTTTTCATATAAAAGGATTACGTCTTTGAGTTCTAGAAGAAAATATAATAGAGATAAATTTTTAACAGAAGGATAAAGAACACACTTTATAATACTTCAATCACTTTAAGTCTACAAAAACTTTTTTTAATTAGATTACTTCATATTTTAATGGGTTTTGAGTGTTTATATAAGATTTATTTTTTTAGGCTTTCAGTGTAAAGATATTAGAAATTTATTTGTAATTATTGTGTTTCTAATTCTCTTAGACTGAGAGATTCCATGGGGAAGATAGATATTAATATTATTGCAATGAATCTTATTTTCAATTTATTATTTTTTGATATTATTTGGATTATTTTTGAGACCAGGTGCTAAGATGACATGTGATTCTAAGGCCTGATATGCCTAGAATAATTGTTTGAAATATATTAAATATATTTAACAGAACATGTGAAAAATTTTCCTTAAAAAATGAAATAATTTCTAAACAGGAGGCCTCTATCAAAACTATAAGGGCACTGTTGAGTTAAAAATGTGTGTTTTACCCTAGGCACAACATAACTGTTTTCGGTGTTCGATGTTTTTGGAAAATCCTTCACGGGATTAAAATAAATAAAATTATTTTTAAAATTTATTTTATTAATCCTATTATGAAACAACCAAAACTTTTCTACAATAATATGTTTAGGAATAAATTATAGGGTTATCCGCATAACCCTAGAGCAATTAGAGAGAGCGTTGGAGGATCCCTCTCAGACAAATGGCAATCAGATCTTGGATTAGAGATCGATGTGCAATGAAATCGAAGGATCTCACCAATGACTATTACATTGAATTACTCTTCATCAGTGATCGATCCAAATTGAGGTAGTACATTCATTTTTATTTTTGATTCTTTCTCTATAATGATCCAAAATTTTATCATTGGAAATTACATTCTTATAATTATGTCATATATTATAAACCACATAAAATCCATCTTATAACACAGTAAAAACTTTATAAATAAATAATGGATGAAATAAGATTTATTTCTAGAAATTAAGGAACCTATCCTAATGGAATAGTAACCTGAACTTTGGAATAGAAACATGACCATTAGTAATAGTAATTAGACCAATAGAATAACAACCTCATCTATGAAAGTATAAATAAAATATATGCATGTTATCAATGATAATATTATATAATTATATCATGTTATAAGTAAATAAATATTTTAAAAATTATTAATTAATTGTTGGTATTTTTATAAAAAATAAATGTTTATTTATAATTTTATAATTAATTTAATTATTAAAATAAAATTTAATTCCATAAAATAGATGCATAAATTAACTTTTTTTGTCTTATGATTATAAATTAATTTTATGAGACTTTAATTAAAATTTCAAAGTGTAATATAATCAATTATAATTTTAAAATAATTATTTTCCAAGTAAATGATGATTTTTATTAAAAAATAAATTTTTTATATTTAGAAAAATATTTTCGTAAAATGGTTTTATTTTTTTTAATTCTAAACGTCAACAAATGTTTAAGTTGAATTTTTGGGATTTTTTTAAAATACATGAATTTTTTGTGTATTGTAAAATACGATAATTTATGATAAAAGCTAAATACATGAAATTTGAAGTTATTATTGATGTAAGGATAATTTAAGAACAAAATATATAAATCTACTACATTATATTAGTATATTTAGTGATGTAGTTGAAACTATTCATAGTATCAATCCAAAATAAAAAACTAATGAATAAAAAAATAAGAAAACACCCGTCTCCCCTATAAATATAAGCCCTCACCACCTCTTCCCGTCACATATTCCAATTTTTTTCCATGTCCAAATTATGCCCAATACACTTCCCAAAACCCTCCCCCACTTCCAAATTCATTCAGTCTCAACAAAATACCAAAAAATCCCCCTAAGGAGGTTCTCTAGGAGAAGGATTCAAGAGGTAAAATCATCTTTCCTTTTCTTTTTTATTTCTTTTAAATTTCATTTATTATATTATCATATTCTCACCTCTACTTATCCATGTGTTGTGATAAGTACATTATATTTTATATACTTTAATTTTATTATGTTAATGTAATAATTCATCTTCAAATCACTTTCCATTTCTTTTTATTCTAAAAATGAAAATATCGTCCTTGGTGTGTCGATTTACCGCCACTATGGACGATGCGTTTTAATTTTTCACAACCACCTTCAATAATGGTCATAAACCCCTTATAATGGTTGAAATATATTAAAAAATGTATGTTTTAACCTTTTTAATGTTCTGTAACTAACTTATATACATAATATTAAATAATAAAACAAAACGAGTACATCGTGATCAAAAAACTGCCAAATTAATCCAACTGATTAGAATTAACATTTTACCTAATCATTCATCCCCATAATATATAACCAAATGATATATAATACCAATTATACTTATATATGTTCTTTAATAACATATAATATCAATTCTGGACAATTATTCCCATTTTACATTAACTTCCATCCATGTATACAAGTGAACCGATCATGAAAAACAAGAAAACGAACACTCCCAAATAATGAAATTGAACACTATAACTCCTAATAATTACCATAAATTAAATTAATAAAATTAAAATGAATTAAAAAAATGTATAAAAGGATTTTTATTTATTAATTAGTGAAACTAATTTGATTATCTAGGACATTAAAGTGAATAAAAAAAATTCAAACTTAAGGTAAAGGGATTATCAAACCCAATTTCCTTTCTTTGGGTTATTCATCTTTCATAAAACATTTCCATGTTGATATTATTTAATATTAATAAAATATAATTTATTTTTTATTAAATTTTATTTTCTGGGATATATATATTTTTTAATATGATTTTATGAAAAATTCAACGATTTGTCCAAATGAACTCTTCTTTCTAAAAACACATCGTTTACTTCTCTTGATATTTTTTCTTCTTCACTAAAGATTGATGATTCCTATACTAATAATTTTATTCCATTTTTATTTCCACAAAGTTTATTCATGAATTTATTCTTTATGAAATGAAACTCATTCCTTTCCATGGGATATTTTATGTCAAAGATTAATAAACGTTCTATGTGGCATGCATGATTATGTAAATGTTGTGATATGACAGGTGAACCTATAATTATATAGCACTCAAATGAATTGGTTAAACTAATATATCTCATGAGATAATGTGAAATATTCATGAAGATGATTATATCATTTTTCAGAATGACAATGTTATGAAGATTCACATATGTTATGTGTGAACATGATGCTAGCTTCGTTCAAAACAATGTGTGGTAGTTGACCACTAATATATGAATATTCATTTTTATGAATTTCCCCATTACTATCACTTATATAATTATTACTACCATGATTATGGTGATTATTCATTTTATTATATTTTGATGGTTATGTTTATGCTCACCCATGTTTCATGTCTATTATTTATTCTCTTACAGGGATTTTAGATCACCCCTTTTTTTGATGTATATCCTTAGGTGAATACTTGTACTATGGAGAACACGAGGACCAATAATAATCTAGATAAGAAGGAATCATATAATTTTTATTATTTATTATGTATATGTTTTGTATGATCTTAATTTTACCAAGACACTAAACCTTTGAATCTTGGTTGTGTAATTATTTTATGTTATTTGTCTTTAAAATGATGTAATAATCATGTAAGAAATGTAGGGTCTCTATATTTGGTATCAGGGAAAGATTTATTTAATTTGGGGATTATTAATAGTGAACCTTAGTGGAAACCCATAGTATGAGACTAAGTAAGAAACCAATAATCTTTTTTTAGGACAGTGATAAACATATGGATCCCACATGATATTATTTTAAAGTTAATTATATAAAGGAATAATTTATTTATTCATCACTTTTTTAGTTATGTTTTGTTCAAAACTTTTTAATTTTTATAAAATGGTGGGAACCATAAGAAACTTGGACAGCAACCTGTGCGAGGGGCAATAAAAAAAATTCATGAACAATATTTCCAATGCCTTGGGAGGTGGAGTTAAAATTTCATGGTGATATTTACCCAGTTGTATCAGGATATGAACAATAACCTCAAAAATTTGGAACATCCTCCTTCACCTAAGAGAGATAAACTTTCTATTGAGTCTTTTATATGGAAACAACCTATATCATTTAGTGGATATTCTAATCCACTAGTTGCGGAATAGTGGGGAAACTCAATGGAGAAGTTATTTTCTACACTTTATTGTTCTGAGATGGAGATGGGGACTCTATCCATTTATCTTTTGGATGGATAGTCTAATAAATGGTGGGTGTTGATTAAGAACCCCAAGCCAAATGAAGACATTTAAGAGATGTAGTGGGAAGACTTTAAGAAAGTATTACTTAATTATTATTTCCCTCAAAATATTTATATAAAGATGGAGATACAATTTATATAGATGAAGAAAAAGAAAGGTAAATATTTCATGACATATGAAGTAAATTTTATAATACATGGAAGGTAAGTATTAGGTTTTATTATCAATAATTATTGAAAAATAGAAATATTCTTTAGTTGTTTAAATACACACCTTTTAAAGGATCTATAAATTTGATACATTGGGAGTTATGAAGAAAATTTTCAACGTGACATAAAATTGGAGATGTAGTTTATAGAATGATCACATGGATATTGAGATAAGAAAACAAAGATGGTGTTTAAATATCGAGGATCTAAAGAAAAAGGTGGAATGAAAACTCAAACACTCACATGTCAAAAATGTGGGAAGAAGAATCATGGGAATTCTCTTAGAGGGATGGGAAAATGATCCAAGTGTGGGAGAGAAGGCCACCAAGATCATGAATGTCGACTTGACACAAGGAAGAAATAAAATGTGGTGTAGGAAAGGAGAGAATAATCCATGGTTTAATGATTCAACTTTAGGGATAAAGGGAACTATGTAAGCTAGTACACTCGAGTTCTTGAGGGTGATCAACATCAATAACCACAAAAGAAAAAGGATCAAGGGGAATCTTATGCCATCACTACTGTTGAAGTGGAGCCTAATCATGATGTGGTGACAGGTATGCGGGTTACTCATTCAAGAATAGAGAATATACTATTTGATTCTTGTTATAATCAATCCTTCATATGTTTATAGCTTAGTAGAACTATTCAAACACCACCTCAAAATATAGAGGTTGATTTATCTGTGAGAACAACAAATGGGGAAATTAATGCATCCATATTATATAACTTCTCCCTAGTTAATGTTTTTTAGACTAAACCTCCCATTAAATATTTCCTTACATCCTTTTGTGGAGTTTGATTCCATATTGGGCCTGGATTGGACATCTTTATACAAATCCAATGTTAACTGTCAATAATGGAGGATCACTCTTCACATCCCTATATACCCCCCAATTATATACAATTGAAAGGAGGAGGAAGAATCTTCTTTATATCCATTGTATCATGTGTGGATATTATTTCCTTATGATCAATCATATCTAGCTCAAATTATTGAGACAAAGGAGAGAATAGTTCTTTAAGACATTCCCATTGTCAGGGACTACACTGATGTGTTCCTTGAATATTTTTTTGGTCTTTCACCTAACTCAAAGGTTTCATTTTCAATTGAACTTATTATTGGATATTTTCTTATATCAAAGACACCTTATATAATAGACATCATTGAGTTGAAGGAATTAAAGAAGTGGTTAAAAGAGAATCTAGAAGAGGGTTTTATATGCTCGAGTGCTTCACCATGGGGTGTAGTAGTCCTCATCATCAAGAAGAACAATATATCAATATGCCTCCATATTGATTATCATAAGCTCAAAAAACCCAATATTTAACATGTATTCCATTATATGGATATTGACTTATTCGATCAACTGTGTGGGACCAAGTATTTCTCTAAGGAGGACCATCAATCATGGTATCACCAATTAAAGGTAAGGAATGAAGATATTACCAAGACTGCCTTTCGAACTAGGTTTGGATACTATGATTTCATAGTGATTCCCAATAGAATCACTAATGATCTATTAATATTCATGGACTTATTCAATATAGTCTTTAAAGATTACCTCAACAAATTTTTGGTAGTATTTATTGATGTCATTCTGATATACTCCTAGAGTAAGGGGAATCATGAGAATAATTTAAATAATGTGCTAAAGAATTATCAAAGGGAGAAAAGTTTTGAAAAGTACATTAAATGTGAGTTCTAGATGTATGAATTATCATTATTAGGGAATATTATCACCAGAAAAGTAATATATGTGGACCATTCTAAGATAAAGGTAATCAAATAGCGCATCATGACAACATCTATCATGGAGATCCATAGTTTCCATGGTCTAGCTGGGTATTACTGGTTATTTGTGAAGTAAATATCACAATTATCAAACCCACTAACAAAGATGACATGGAAGGGAGAAAAGTTTTTCTGGAATAGTGAATGTGAGGACTGCATCAAAGAGTTAAAAAGAATTCTTATCATGGTGCCAATACTCACACATCTGACAATCAGATAACTCTTTGTGGTATACAGTGATTATTCTAAGAAGGGATTAGCATGTGTACTGATGAAAAATGATAAATTGATTTCCTACACCTCAAGTAAGATGAAAATTCATGGGAAAAACTATTCCATGCATGATATGGAGTTGGCATTTGTGATATTCACATTGAAAATATGGCGACATTATCTATATGGGGAGAAGTAGGAAATATATGTTGATCATAAGAGCCTCAAATATATATTCATATAGATGGAGAATAATATGTAGAAAATAAGATGGTTAGTTCTCATCAAGCATTATGAATGCTCAATCCACTACCATATGGAAAAAATGAATAAGGTGGTGGATGCTCTATGTAGATAGGATCCTAAAACATTCTCAAAGATGAGAATTGTGAAGGATCAAATCTTCTTATATTTTCAAAGGATAAATATTGGAATCATTAAAGAAGGAACATAATAAATAAATTTTCAAATTATTTCTCAACCAACCCTCCCAGAAAAAAAATATTTATGCTCAAATAAATTATGTGGAAATTTAGAATAAGGTGGAATCCATAAGAAAGAAGAAATTCTCAGAGTTCAAAATTGATGAGGAAAGAGTTGTAAAATTGGGTCACAACTACATGTAACATCTGATATAGGGATAAATAAGGGCCTTATAAATGATGCACATATCTCAACCCTCTATATTCACCCAAGGAGGAAAAATATGTATCGAGATTTTTGAGAGGACTATTGGTGCAAAAATATAATGAAGGAGATAACATATTATAAAACAAAGTGAATAGTATGTTAACACAAGAAGGATGAAAGAAAAAAAATTTATGGATGAAGAAATCATTATACATAAAAACATCAATATGTGAAAAAATCAACATGGAATTTGTCACTAGACTTCTGAAGACATCCATAGGAAGAATTATATACGGATTTTTTTGGGATTCTCTCATAAATATAGATCAATTTATCGCAATTCGAGAGGAATTTTCATTGGATCAAATTTCACAGAAATACATTAGAGAAGTTTTAAGGTGGAATTGACTACCACTATAAATTTTATATTATTGAGATCCTAGATTCACCTCCAAGTTCTCAAAAAACCTCTAACATGCTATATATAATGGACTGAACTTCATTATGGCCTATCATCCTCAAAATGATGTCCAATCTAAGTAGACAATTCAGAAACTGGAAGACATGTTGATAGCATGTTCTATGGACTTCAAAGGAGGATGGGACCAACATCTTATTTTGGATGAGTTCTCTTACAATAATAGTTCCCACTCGAGCATAAAAATGGCTCCATATGAATCCCTTTATATGAAAATATGTATAACAATGGAATGTAGGGATGAATTTATTGAACGTAAGATTATATGACCATAAATGGTCGAAGAAATGGTGGAAGAGGTGAAAACCATTCAAAACCACATCAAGGCATCCCAAAGTTCACAAAAGTTATATGCAAAAAATCATTGATATAACCTAGAGTTTGAGGTTGGAGACATGGTATTCCTCCACATGTCTCCATGTAAGAGGATCATGATATTTAAGAAGCATAAAAAGTTGATCCATAGGTAAATCGACCCCTTCAAGATTATTGATCATGTTAGAGTTGTGGACTATTGATCATTAATTCCACTAACCATGTCTCAAGTATACTATTTATTCTATCTAATCCACTTGAGGAAGTACAAACTAGAACCCTCACATGTACTAGATCTAGAGGTGGTAAAGTTGGAAAATGGAATCTTCTACAAGGATAAGCTGGTAAAGATCATGGACCATAGAGATAAAGTTATACACAACAAGACTAGTCACATGGGCAAAGTAATATGAAAAAACCATAATAAAGAAGAGGCAACATGGGAACTATATTAAGGATAAGTACCCTCAATTTTTTTTTACTATAGTATGTAAAATAAAATTTTAAGGGTGAAATTTCATAAGGGGGGAAGTATGTAATGATCTAAAATTTTAACAACGGTAATTAACTTATTATAATTATATCATATAATATAAACCACATAATATCACTTGATAACATAATAAAAAATTTATAAATCAAGAATGAATGAAATAAGAGGTATTTCTAGAAATTGGGGAACATATCCCGATGTAATAGTAATCTAAACCATGGAATAGTAAGATGAACATTATGAATAGTAATTAAACTAATAGAATAGAAACATAATTTATGAAAGAATAAATAAAATCTATGGATCTCATAAATTATAATATGTATAATTATATCATGGTATAAGTAAATAAATATTTTAAAAATTATTAATTAAGTGTTGGTATTTTTATAAAATATGATTTTTTATTTATAATTTTTTAATTAATATAATTATTTTAAATAAAATTTATTTCCATAAAATATATTCATAAATTAACATTTTTTCCTTATTATTTGAAGATAATTTTATGAGACCTTAATTAAATTTTCAAAGTGTAATAAAATTAGTGATAATTTTAAAATCAGTATTTCCCAAGAAGATGATATTATTAATTAAAAATTAAATTTCTCATATTTAGAGAATTATTCTCATAAAATGGAGTTCATTTTATAATTTTACACTTCTAAAAATGGTTACGATTAATCTTTGATATTTTTCTAAAATACTTGATTTTTTTTGAATAGGAAAATATGATAATTTACGATAAAAGAAAAATACATGAATTTTTGAGTCATTATTGATGTAAGGCTGATTTAAGGCCAAAATCTAGAAATATCCTTCATTATTTTAATATATTTAGTTATAAGTTTCAAAATTTTCATATTCTTGATCCAAAATAATAAAATAATGAGAAAACACCTCTCTCCTTCCATATAAATATCACCCCTCGCCACCTCTTCTCCTCACATCTTCCAAGATTTGAGCCTTGTACAAATTCTACATAATAAGCTTCTCAAAACCCTCCACCACATCCTAAATTCCAATAAAAGACCAATCCAAATTCCCCCAAAGAGGTTCTAAAGGAGAACAATTAAAGATATAAAATGTTCTTTCTTTTTATTATAATTTCTTTTCTATTTCATTTATTTTCTTATCCTCTCCTCACCTCCACATATCCAAGTGGTGTGAGAAATAATTTATATTTTATATACTTTTTTTATTATTTTAGTTGAATAATTCATCTTTAAATCTCATTCATTTTCTTTTTATTATAAAAATGAAAATATGATCCGTCGTGTGTTGATTTACCGCCACCGTGGATGATACATTTTCATTTTTTACTATCACATTCATGGATGGTCATAAAACAATAATAATGGTTGAAACATATTTTTAAAATGTTTTTTATAACATTTTTTATGTTTTTTATTTAACTTATATACATAATAATAATTAATAAAACTAAACAAGTTAGTTGTGATAGAAAAAAGGCCAAATTAATCCAAATGATTATCGTTAACATTTTATCTAATTATTCATCCTCATAAAATATACCCAAATGATATATAATACTAATTAAAATTAAATAAGCTCTTTAATAAAATATATTATCAATTCTCGATAATTATCCCCATTTTACATGATCTTTCATCCATGTATATAGGTGAACCGATCATGAACACCATGAAAAAAAACACTTCTGAAAGATGAAATTCAACATTATAAGTCATCATTATGACCATAAATTAACTTAATAAAATTATAATGAATAAAAAATGTATAAAATTAAATTATTTGTTAAATTAATGAATGTAATTGGACTAACCAAGATATTAAATTGAATAAATCATTCAGACTTAAGGTAATGGGATTATCAAACCCAATTACCTTTATTTCGGTTATTCCTCTTTCCTTCCAAATTTAAGTGTGGTTGTTCTTTAATATTAATAAAATATAATGTATTTTTTTATTAACTATTTTTTTCTAGGATATAGATTTTTCCAATCTTATATTATGACAAATAAAATGATTTTTTCAAAATAACTCTTCTTTCTAAAAACACATCTTTTACTTGTCTTGATATTGTTTCTTATTCACTCATGATTGATGATTCCTATTCCAAGAATGTTATTAAACTTTTCATTCACCAATGTTTATCCATGAATATATTCTTTATAAAATGAAACCATTTCTTTTTTAAGGATTATTTTATGTCTATTATTGATATACATTCTATGTGGCATGCATGATTATGTAAATGTTATGATGTGATGGGCATGCTCAAAATTATATAGTGCTACTGTGCATTAGGTAATGTGATTTATATCATGATAAAATATAAAATGTGTGTGAACATGATTTCATGTTTTTTCACATTAATTAGGTTATGGTGATACACATATGTTATGTGTGAACATTATTCAAGCTTTGTTCACAACTATGTGTAATAGTTGATGACTAAGACATGATGTATCATTTTTATGCATTTCCACATTCCTTACCCTTATATAATGCTTTATCTCATGATTATGTTGATTATTACTTTTCTTATGTTATGATGATGAATTTTATACTCACCCGTGTTTCATGTCACTTATTCATCCTATTACAGGGCTTTTAGGTCACCCATTATTTTGATGTATATCCTCATGTGAAAACTTGTGATAAAGAGAACATGAGGTCCAATAAGAAATTATAGAAGATGGAATTAAATAATGTTCATGATTTTTTTATATATGTTTTTATGGTCATAATATTTCCAATACACTAAACCTTTGGATCCTGGTTTTTTAATGCTTTTATGATGTTTATCTTTAAAATGATTTGATAATCATATAAGAAAAGTATAGTCGTAATATTCTCAATTCTTAGTTTTTATGACAAACATGAAACAATTGATTGACTGGTTGATTTATGAATTAGTCATATTGAGGTATGGGTTTATTTGTGGGGATTTTATTGGGATAATTACTTTGTGATTATTGATTATTTATTGTTTGTCTAACAATGATAGATCGAGACCAACAGAAACATTGACTGAGTTTCATTCCTCATGTTTGGGGTTGTGCAATTCTCCATTGATTATTTTTTCTTCATGGGAATTATTTTTTGGATGATGGATTGAAATATCTTGATGAATCAATCATTGCATGCCCATTTCTTGGCCCAACGATCCGATATCATAGATATGGGATTAGCACGACATGATAGGGGTGTGACGATGGAAGTGACGATGGATTTGATGGTATTTGAGACTAGATTTCATGTTCTTCAGTGTACAATGAGGAAATGTGTTCAATAGTGATTTTTAATGGATCTGAAGACTGAAACTTATTTTCCATTGATGGTAAGTCTCAGATGAGGTAGTTCCTTGATTTTCTTGGTGATACGGTCACCAAATAAAAGGTTGAAGGCACAAGAATGAATTTGGAAACCAAATATTGGAATCTAGAAAATTCTATGCTACACGACATGTAACCTAGAGATACACACCATGTGGGCCCCTCATCTTGGTGTATAGGGTTTCTATAAGGATATAGTTGTCACATGGTGTGCGATAGTGTCACATGACATGTGACATGGTCACATGGTATGTTACCTCTCCCCTATGGCTCGACGTGTACCTCAGAGGGTACACAAACATGGGTAGGAGTACATGAGTTAGAGCATGCCATTTACTCCTATACATGGACATTGAGTAGATAAGTACATGTTATAATCCATGTAATAGTACATGGTTAGAGTACATAGGCATCTGATATACTGTGTATTGTTACACCTATATGGGAAAAAGATAGTGGTTGTTTACATGGGTAGGACCTGGGGTCAAGGGACGTGGTATATAACCCTACTATAGGATATGTGCTCCATAAAACATGTCTTGGATCCATTAACCTCTATATCTTGGATAAGTTTTGTTAGGTTTCATTCCCTATATCCATTTTCTAAGGGTTAGTATGGAATCATATATTACACCTAGCACAATGATCCCTTATCCATGGCCTAGGGTGTGATCCTCTTATATGTATCATATCTCTTCAAACTTTCAATGTTTAATTCCTATGATGATTTCTATCAAGAATTACTTCTAGGATGAATAACATCAGTGTTATCAGACCTAGGAGTTTTTTTTCTCTTATGTGATTTCTATGTGGAACATTTTAGGTGGAATCCAAGGCTTGTATTACGGTTGTGAGTTACCTTTAGACTGTGTGTCTTTGTCAATTATATCTACATATTATTTTTATTTTTTCTATAAAAATATACTAATCTAGAGCTTACTATATTTTTTTGTATGCTTTATGTTTCTAGGGTGTCATACTAGGTATTATTATACTCACCCCTACATGAGATTTTCCTACACATTTTGTGTCTTGTATGGACAATCATCTTTTTGACAGAGTCCTAGACATACTAGGACTAGGCGATGCTTAGTGAGATCCGATAGACCAAGGTGTGTTCATGTGGTATCTGGATAGCAGTCCCCAGCATTACATCTAGGGTGCAACTATTTTCATACTCTTTGTGGTGGGCTTATATTTTCCTGTGTTTACTTTCCTTTACAACCTATCATACATTGGTTGTGGGATTTATATGTATGCATGCATGGTTGTTCCATTGTTTTTAAATTTTAGTAATTTATACACTTGGATATTTGTGCACATGTACAGTTACTCAGGCTAAGGCCTACCAGTTTAGTGATAGGCCTACTCAGTGCTAGTCTCCAGTTCCCAGTCTGTTGGAGTTGGAATTAGGGAGTCATGACATGGGCCACTTTGGTATGGGTCATGATAGAGTGGTATCAGAGTAGTCAGTTCCACCTTAGGATCATATTATTTAATATTTTTTGGGGAAATATTGTTCAGTGTTTTGAGTTTGGATTTTAGGAAAGGTATTCTGGTATTTGTACGGTAGCCGGTACATCCATACACATGGACTCTGATCAACTTATTTTCGACTTGGTACATGAGAACATTGGTTGTAGGTAAAATAATGGTATATGCATCATATAATAACGGGTTGTGGTTTCCATGTAATTATTGAGTCATATCTCCAGATATACTCATTAAATGGCGTACATCTTGTTTATTTCATGATTCCTCTACAAAGTATTCCATTTAAGATTCATCATCAGGATCATGAAAATGTTCCCCTTAGTGATGAGGCATTGATATAAGGACTAGTTATAGAGATTCTACCTCTAGGTGGTGCACCAGCTATACCACCACCTTTTGAGAAGCACATGGTACCCATAGTACTAGCAGATGTGGTGTGCAGGCTGAGCGCACTTCACAAGTTTCAGTGATAGAGACCCCTCAGGTTTTGAGTGAGCCTGACCAACAACTAATTGAGAAATAGATCTAGGAAGTGACATGAAGGTTTAGTCAATTTGGGATACCAAAAGATCATATGGTGATCATGGTGGAAATCCTTCTCCATGGATCATTATGAAGATGGTGGGATTTGGTGACCCATCCTTATAATGAGGTGACTCTACTGTGGTCATAGTTAGAGAACAATTTCATATATGATTTCCCTCCATATATGATGGGGAATGTACATATCCAAGAGCTTCTATAGCTCTATAATGGTATCATGATAGTAGTTGAGTTTTCATCGAGGTTTACCAACCTCTCAAAGTACTCGATCGATATGGTACATGAATAGTTATTCTAGGATTAGACCTTTGAGAGAGGGTTGTGTAGAGAAATCATGGCTAGTTTTATCCCTATATTAATTCCTACCTATGTTGGGGTGCTAGAGAAAGATTTGGTGGTTGAGAGTTTCTTGGATGAGTAGATACAACCAGTGGTTTCTAGTATTGGGAAAGTAGGAGTAGAGAGCTCAATAGTAGGGAGTCAACGTCAATCTTAGGGACTTAGACATGTGTGCCATTTTAGGAGAGGGTCCCAGTATAGAGGATCTATAGTTTTGGGATCTTAGTATGGGTCCAGTCATCCCATAGAGAGGTTTTTCTACTACTGTGATGGAGGGGGACATCTTTCCTAATATTTTCAAAATTGTTGTATAGATCATAGAGAGACTATTGATGGGCCCCCAAGTCCGATAAAATGGTAGCAATATGCAGGTCTGTAGGGTAGTGAATGTGGAAGAGGATATGTGAGAGTATCATGAGGTGGTAGATTCTTTGTCTTGTTACCACCACCACCCCCAGGTGGTCCACTCCAGGATTCAGGAGCCGAATTAAAGGGGAGGGGACAACTGTAGGTGATCATAACTTACGTCCTTGAGGATTTAGGAATGGCATGGTGTATAAACTATTTATTTTATACATTAGTTTTAGTACTGATAGAAAAAGGTTCTAGTCATTATTTTCTTTCCACATACATTGTTCGAGACTTAGAGATTCCAGTTGAGCCCTTACCTTGACCCTTATGCTTGGAAAATCATAATGAATATGACTTAGCGATTACACACCTGTACCAACAGTGTTACCCGACTCTTGGAGGTGATAGTTTATGTTAAGATCTCTTTGTAGTAGTGATGAGTCCTTATATCATCATATTAACTATAGAATGATTCTAAACAATTCATTACCATATTGATAGTTTCAGGAGGAGGAATCTATGTGTCCTAAGTGATGAAACTAGGTCCTACTTTTTCAGTGAAAATGAAAACTAGGAAGAACATGATGAACTCATACAAAGGAGGGTGAAGCTAATTACTCACTAGTTTTTTATCATGACCCTTGGTGTAGTGGATGGTATGAGTTTCCAGCTTTCTGTAGTGGTGGCAAGCTATAAATACATCTTACCTGATGATGTTTTGGGTTTAACTCATCACCGATAGATAGAATTATCCATTGATCTATAGTCAATAATAGAACTGATATCTTTGTCAACATATAGAATGTCTCTCACAAATATTTTTGAGATGATGGTTCACTTTGAGGAATTGAAAAGGAAGGGATTTTTTATGGCCATTGTTTCACCCTAGGAATCCCCAATATTGTTCTCCAAGAAGGCAGAAATGAATTTAGGTTATTTGTGGACTACTGGTGGTTGAACTAAGTGACTGTGAAGAAATATTATCCACTAATTAGGATCAATGAACTCTTTGATCAATTGAGGGGGATGTGATGATTCCCGATGGTTTACATCTAGTCAATATATCACTAGTTACATGTATGGGATGAGGATATATCGAAGATGGAATTCAAATGTCATTATGGTCACTATGAGTAAGTGGTGATTCCCTTCGGTGTGATGAACACCCCAATATGGTTCATGGGACTCATGAACTATAATTTTCATCATTTTATAAACTGGATCATGGTAGTATTCATCGATGATATCCTTGTGTACTCAACATTCGAGGAGGAGGACATGATACACTTGAGGATGGTTCTAGATGTAGTTCAAGAGAACCATCTTTATGGGAGGCTCTCAGAGTGTCAGTTATGTATTCAAGAAGTCCACCTTCTGGGAAACGTTATCTCAGTAGATGGAGTTATAGTGGAATCGACTAAGGTTGAGGTAGTGTTATCTTTGGAGCCACCAAGAGCGTCATGGAGGTGCAGAGCTTCCTTGGTTTGGAAGTGGGATATTGGTTGGGTTTATATAAGAAAAGAGAGGGAATTCTTTATTATTTAGGTTTTGGACACCACATATTAAACTAATAAAAGCCCCAAATGAACCCATGGTTATTGCCCATGGTTTTTTTTAAAAATGAGTGGAAAAAATTATTTTATAAGTAAAATGGCCGAACTTTTTAAAATATTAGTCTTTCTTATGTATAGGTGAGTCACACTCTCAAGGAAATAAATTTAAAAAGTTAAAATGTTTTATAAGTCTTAGAGGGTCCCCTAAAACATTGTTAAATAAATAAAAAAAAACCTAAAATCACATTATTTTAATGGTAAAACATATATTTGTCATTAAATCTCATTTATTTTATTTTATTACATAACTATTTAGTCATTATGATGTCATAAAACACATTACATAATTAAACGTTATTTAATTTTTACCTAAAAAATTGACTGTCTCAGAAAATTATGAAAAATTCACTATTGGATATTTTCAATGTCCTGATTCCAAAAATTATATTCAATTTATCTAAATAATTTTATAAATATTTTATTTTTTACTTTTAAAATAAAAACCGACATTTATAGAAAACTCATGATTTTTGATAAAAACGACATTCAAACCTTAATAAAAATCAGAATTGTTTTCATAAAAAGTATAAGATCATTTATATTTAATAAAAAGTAATTTATTAATAATATTTTATTAAAATATTATTCAAAAATCTATAATTTCATCAAAATAAATTTCTTAATTGAATATTAACTAAAAATACTATTTCTTCTTTAAAAACTATCTACTAATTAACAATAATAATATGAATGTATATTCTTTATTCTATACAAAAATAATTCACATAATCATAGTGCTATGGTCTGGTTACATAAACCCTTATAAAACTTGAATATGACCTAAGGGTAAGGTGTGCGATGGTGACATACTCTTGGGGTGGATTAGATAACATTTCCCAGGTAGTAATCTCTATCAACTTCCACTTCTCCTGTAGGTGGTTTCATTCAAGCATAATATGTTGAAGATTGGCTTGGGTTTGATCAAGGGAGAATCCTAATGACACCAACTCCTTTCTGAGCTCTGAAAAAATGGGCTTCTTATAGAGATATTTTATTAGATGAGTCTATTGCTTCCCTTTTATGAGTAAATTGGATTTGTTAAAGCCTTATACTTATACTAATCAATTGATCACTATTCAATAGCTATATTAGCAACAGTAACAATTACTAATAGTATTTTGAAATCCAAATTCATAAAACCAAAGAAGTTCATATGTTATAAAACCATAATAATACATTTAATTAGATTAAGAGGTCTTTTCATTAATAAATGTTTGATCCATTACAACTATCAATCTTTATACAACTAAAGTTGTTAAATAATGGAAAATACCTACCAATTCACAAATATTCATAGTTTTATTGGTTTATTAGGTTACTACCATTATTGTTTTAAAACTTTACTTAATTATATAGCCCACTAAATTAGTTAACTTAGAGAATAGTTACATTAATTTGGAAAAAAGAGTGTGATGATTATTTCTAGTAATTGAAAATAAGATTTTCAAATGATCTAGTTTTGTTCTTTCCCTATAGAAATGGTGAATTTTTCATATATAATGATTATTTATTAAATGGACTTGGTTATGTTCTAATATAGAATGATCAAGTAATTTATTATGCTACACATCTACTTAAACCTCATGAGTTAAATTATCACACACAAGATCTAGAATTAGATGCTACGGTTTTTGCTTTAAAAATTTGGAGGCATCATTTTTATAGAGTAATGTGTGAAATTTATACTAATCATAATTTTTTAAGTATTTATTCACTTATAAATAGTTGAACATGAGGTAGAGAAGATAGCTATAATTGATTAAGTATTATGACTTCATAATTCAATACCATCATAGAAAAATAAAGTAATTGATTATTTAATTTATAAATATAATGCTATATTAACCATGTTATATTTGGAATATAACATTTTTTTAAGGATTTGATGAATGTTGGCCTAGAAAATGTGCATGAAATAAATTAAACTATTTTTCTATATGTTTTAATTAAGTCAACATAATAAAAAAGAATTAACCAATCGTACAAAGAGGATTGTGTTTTATAAAAAAGGTAGAATATGTGAATAAGGGGTTGATGAAATATTTTATTGACAATGAAGATGGTGTTATCAAATTTGTAAAGAGATTATGTGTTCCTTGTGATTCCAAGTTGAAGATAAAGTTTTTTAGTGAAGATCAAAGTTACAAATGTTTCATTTATCCCAGAAGCACAAATATGTAAAAAGACATTGGATAATACTCTTAGAGGGATGTAATAAAAAGCGATATTGTTTACTTTACCATGAAATGTTTGAGATGTCAACATGTTAAAGATGAACAAAAATTACCTAAGTGTATACTTCAGTATTTGTCAATTCCAAAGTGGAAATGGAAAAATATATCCATGGAAAAAATTATTAAAATATTAGGCTTGCTTATATGGAGGTGATTCATGCTCTCAAGGAAATCATTTTAAAAAGATAAAATATTTTATAAGTCTTAGAAGTCACACTAAGGCACCATAAAATTAATAAAACAAATCTAAAATCACACTATTTTAAAGTTATAACATATATTGGCCGAATATACATTTTATAGTATTTTATTACATCTCTATTGGGTCATTATGATGTCATTAAACACAAATATATTTAAATGGTATTTAGTTTTTACCCAAAAATTTGACCATCTCATAAAATTATGAAATATTCACTGTTAGATAATTTTGATGTCCTAAATCCAATAAAAATAAACATTGTATCTAAATAATTTTAGAAATATGTCAATTTTTACTTTTAAAATAATAACTAAAATTTATCTAAAATTCATGGGTTTTGACAAAAAAAACTTTCAAACCATAATAAAAATTACAGTTGTATTCAAAAAAATTATACAATCATTTATATTTAATAAAAATTTATTTATTAATAAAATTTTATTAAAATTTTATTTAATTAAAAATCCATTAATTCATCAAAATAAATTTCTTAATTGGATATTAACTAGAAATACTATTTGTGATTTAAAAAACATTTTCAAAGTAACAATAATAAAATGAATGTTTATTATTTAAAAAAAATAAAGCACATAATCATAGTGCTAGGTTTATGTTACATAAACCCTTATAACACCCGCGTAATACCTAAGGGTAAGGTGGGTGATGGTGATAGACTCTTGGGGAAACTTGGATAACATTTCTTAGGTTGCAATCTCTATTAACTTCTACTTCTCTTGTAGGCGATTCCGTTCAAGCTTAATGTGTTAAAGCTTGTCTTGGGATTGGTAAAGAGAGAAGCCATGTGATGCTAACTATTTTACAAGCTCCAAAAAATGGGCTTCATATGGAGCAATTCTACTAGATGAGGTCATTTCTTAATTTGTCTGAGTAAATTAGATTTTTCATAGCCCTATTTTTATTCTAATCATGTGATCGATGTTCAACAACTATATTAGCAATGGTAATAATTCTTAATGGTATTTTAAAATCCAAAAACATAAATTCTAGGAAGTGGATATGTCTTATATAACCATTTTACATAATAAGATATTTAATTAGATCAAGAGGAATTTTCATTAATAAAAGTTTAGGCCATTACAATCTTCACCCCTTAAGAAATTTCACCCTCGAAATTTCCTTTTCCCATAATAAAATAGATTAGGGTAACTCTGCTTCATCACTTCCTCCTATTCCCACATTACTTCTTTAAACATGTGGTTTCTCCACAACACCATAACGAGGGGCATTGTATTATTTCGTAGAAAATTTTCCCTATGATCTAAAATCATCACAAAATTCTCTTCATAGGATAGGTCATTATCCAATGGTACATCCTGTGGATTGAGTACATGTGATGGGTCAGGTATGTACTTCCCCTAGAGTGATACATGTAATACATCATGTACTTGAGATAGGTTCGGTGGGAGTGCTAGTCGATTGGCCACAACTCTAATGCGATCAAGGATATTAAAAGGGACAATGTACCTTGGAATAATCTTTCCCTTCTTCAAAAATATCATAACTCTCTTCCACAGTGATATGCAGAGGAATACCATGTCTCCAACATCAAAATCTAGGTCTTGTCAATGGTTGTCAGTATAGATCTTTTGTAAAATCTGAGTAGATTTATGTGTTTCTGGATGGTCTTAAAATTCTCCACTTTTTCTTCAACGATTTCTGGACCTAGGATTTTTCGCTCCCCAACTTTATTCGAACATGCCGATGTTCTGAACCTCTTCACATAAATGGATTCATAAGGATCTATTTTTATTCTTGAGTGGAAATTTTTATTGTAAGAGAACCCAACTAGAGGAAGATTTTGAACCCAACTTCCTTTGAATTCCATTGATAATTCTCTCAACATGTCCTTAAATTTTTTGATAGTACACTTAGATTGGAAATCAGTTTGAGGATGATAAGCTATACTGAAGTTCATCTCAGTATTCATAGCATGTTGTAGACTCTTCTATAACATAGAGTTGAGTCTTGGATCTCGATCAGATACAATATATAGTGGTAATCCATGAAGCCTTACCACAACTCTAATGTATATCCATTCCATTTGATCAAATGAAAAATCCTTTTAAATTGGAATGAAGTGTGTAGTGTTTGTGTGATGATACATGATCGTACCACGATTCACTGTTTCATTTTCACCCTTACACTGCTGTGCTAAAATATTTTGTATTAAAAATTATAAAAATATTATCAAATTTTGCTTCATGTTTGATTCAATAATTTTGTTTTTATCACTGTTAAATAGGGAAATGATACTCGTTTTGAAAATTACAATATAGGTGGAGGTGATTTGGAGGGCCCATGATGAAGTCCTTGAAAAATGGGCCAAACTGCATAGGATCCAAGAAGTTTAGTGGACTCAAATTCAGGCTGATACTACACCATGCATCAAAATGGGCTTCCATTTTGTGGAATTATCCAAAACTATTTGGGCTACAACTTTCATTTAATAACCAAAGAGAGATTCTGCCATTAAGGGGCCCAGCCAACCGGATCTGTCCAGCACACCCAATCTGCTCGAGGTCAAAAGTTGTGTGCAGTGATCTGTCCATATCTCGCACTCCACTTGTTGAAATGATGCCAAACTTTCAGTGGATATAGTAAATACGTGGGGATACAACTTTTTAGTTTTCTACAAAACGTGTTAAGACTGTCTGTTTGGCTAAAACAATGTGCCAAGAGGTTTTAGTAAATCTGTGTGCCCAAAACAACCTCCCACATTTCCTATAAAAGGGAACCTTGGGATCCTCATTTGGGAGTTAGACCAGGAGGCAAAGATCTGGTATTTTGGAGACTCAAGGGAGTACTATAATCATCCAAGAAGTTATGGAGGCCCCTATCCTCATAGGGGGATCAAGGATGAAGAAGGAGTTTTACCCGAGCCTCCTCCTCCTCACGATGGCGAGCTAAACGGTGGGCGATCATTTCGAGGGATCTACACTTACTTGAGAGGGAGTTCCAGCACTAGTTATTCCACTGGTTTTTTATAATTTGTGTGTTAAAAATTTCACTCATGATTAATCTATATGCGCTTCTCTTCTGAATTCATTTTTTGGTATTAATTTAAGTTAAACACTTTTCATCTCAACACCGATTGGGTTGAGATTTCATGTGGGGATCTTGGGTTGTTCCGATAGGGCAAGACATGAACCCTATTAATATCACACATACATAAGATTTCAGTATGTTTTGGTAGCCTTAACTCTGTTATTGAGACCCAAACCTTGACAACACGATTGTTTTGTCAAGGGTTGGTGCTTTGTGCAACATTCTAAGAGGTAAGAGGGGAATCAAGATCTTGACAACCTTCAACCAAATAATTGAACAAAACCATGTCAGTATTTTCAGAACAATGAACTATCCAAGTTGTGTAGTGAACTTGAAATGATCTCCGTTTTCTCATAATTGTAAAACACCTCTTTTCTTGTCAATTATTAAACTCTTTAAATCAGTTCATTTTCTTTACACTGTTTTAAAAAACACCCCTTTTTAGTCCCTTTTATTAAGAACACACACTCTAAACCTACCAACGCTCCTTGAGAGATGACCTAGGGTTTTCCCTAGACTATATATCATCCTTAAAAACATAATCAATTTGACGTTTCACGACATCACAGCCAAATTTTGGCGTCGTTTCCAGGGAGCGCTTTGGTTTTTAGTGCGTGTTTTTGATAAAGTAGTTGTAAATTTCGTGAATATTTGTTTGTTTGTTTTTATACCTTTTTATTTATTCTTGTGTTCTGATCTATATCTTGTGTAGGTTCTGTTCATGACATGTTCTACTTTGGGAGACTTACCACCTTTCAAAACCGAACTAGAGAGGATCCTACGTCAGCGACACCGAGACACACAAGACCCCCTTTTAAAGGAGGACACACCACTCGAGACTCTTCTAAACCCATCTTCTTCTGGAACCAAATTAGAACCTGAAATAATATTCAATAACATGGATGAAAATAATCGAACATTAAAAGAATTAACCTCACCTGATGTTGATATCCAACCCACTTACATTCAAATTCAAGGCAAGGCACCTAATTTTGAATTAAAATCTGGTTTAATCCATTTATTACCAAGATTTCATAGACTGCCTGGAGTAGACCCTCATAAGCACTTAAAAGAATTTCTTACCATTTGTTCAACATTAAAACCTTCTAATGTTGATGAGGAACAAGTAAAGCTTAGAGCATTCCCATTTTCTTTAGAAGACTCTGTGAAATATTGGTTTTACTATGTTAATTCACCAATAAGAGGCTGGGTGAACATGAAGCGGCTTTTTCTTGAAAAATACTTCCTAGCCTCTCAAACTGCAACTATAAGGTAAGAAATATGTGGTATAAGACAATATCATGGGGAAACACTTCATGAATATTGGGAAAGATTTAAAAGGATTTGTTCAAGTTTCCCACACCACCAAATAAGTGATCAACTATTAATTCAGTATTTTTATGAAGGTTTAATTCCACTTTATTGTAATATGATTGATGCTGCTACAGGTGGTGCACTGGTAGATAAGACCCCAATTGCTGCAAGAACCCTCATTGAGAACATGGAACAAAAAACTCTACAATTCGGTACACGGTCCAATGTTTCCATTCGAGGTGTCCATGAGGTGCAAAGTACTGAGTTTGAGAAGAAGGTGGACATGAAGTTCAAAGAGGTAAGTACCCTTCTACGACAACTTGCACTCTCCCAAGGGAAATAACAATCTCCTCCTCCCATCCATTGTGGAATCTGCTCTTCTGACACCCACTATTCTGACCAATGTCCTCAATTGAGATAAACTTCTGAAAGTTATGAGGCAATATTTCCAGGATTCCCCTGTAACCAACCCTTTAGGCAAGAACCATATTATCCATCCAACCAAGGGTGGAAGGACAACCAAGAATATAGGAAAGGGGGGTATTCAAACCAACCTCAATAGCAATGTAACCAACAGGGTCAGAGTAGTCATCCACCACCACCCATAAATCCTCAACCACCCCAAAGGCCATTCCAACCACCCCCTCCAAAAACTAAGACTACCCTAGAAGACATGATGAAGAAAATGGCTGCCAATAATATCCAATTCCAAAAAACCACCCAATTATCCATACAAGACCTAAAGACCCAACTAGGCCAACATGCCAACTCAGTGGGGGAAATCCAAAGTCATGGGTCGGGTAAACTACCATCTCAACCAGTAGTAAACCCTAGGGATAAAGGAAATGTTAGTGCCATCACCATTAAGAGTGGGACAAAACTCAAAATCCAAATGACCTCTCCATTAGAGCCATACCATCTAAAGGATACCACCATCCCAACTGCTGAAAATGGTCTAAGAGAAGAAAACCCTTTTCCTGAGAGAAGCCCTTCCAAAGGAAAGACTGTGGCTATTGATGAGTCACCTATCCCAACCATTCCTCTTACATTTCCTCAAAGGGTTGTCCAACCTAGGAAACAAAAACAAAACTAACTTGATAAAGAAATCTTGGAAACTTTCAAGAAAGTACAGGTTAACATTCCTTTGATTGATGCTGTGAAGAAAATTCCAAGATATGCCAAGTTTCTGAAGGAGATGTGTACACAACGAAGGAGGCTTCATGTTGATGAGAAGGTGAGCCTGGGGAGGAATGTTTTAGCATTAATAGAGCCATCACTTCCCACCAAGTGCAATGATCCTGGGATATTCTCGATTCCGTGCACCATAGGGGAGTATTCATGTTTCAACACTATGCATGATTTGGGTGCTTCTATTAATGTGATGCCTCACTCTATTTACTCTTCATTGCAGGTCGGTGAACTGAAGCCCACTGGTATTGTCGTTCAGCTAGAAAATCGAAGTACAACACACCCCTCTGGTGTGTTAGAGGTTGTTCTTGTGAGTGTGAAAAATTTAATTTTTTCTGCTGATTTTTACATGCTTAAAATGGGAGATGATAGGATGAATGGACATGCCCCAATTATATTGGGGCGACCTTTCTTGAAAACCACCAAAACCATAATTAATGTCCATAATGGTACATTATCTATGGATTTTGGTGGTAATACTGTACACTTCAATATCCTTGATTCCATGAAGCACCCCTCAGAAGAAAACTCCTCTCTCTCTGTCAATTCAATTGATGTTCTCCCTTCCCCTGAAACAACTTATTTTCATTCCCCTGATCCCCTTTCTGAGTTTTCTTCATTGATTGAAATGTTAGGTAATGAATCATGCATTGATTGTTGTAGCAGTCTAGAGAAATGTCATGCATGTTTGTTAATTGATGATTTATTGAACACAGAGGATCACATGACCATCGATGATACTGCTAAGCTTGTAAAAGCTCATTCCTCATATGATGATGTTACCATTGAGCAGTTAGATGAGATCAGTGACTTCTCACTATCACACACACTTCCGTCAATCCAAAATCCCCCAGAATTGGAACTGAAAAAACTGCCTCAAGATTTAAAATACTCATATATTGAGAATGGAAACAAGTTTCCCGTCATCATTTCTAGTTCACTCCCTCCTAAGCATGAATTGAGACTGCTTGATCTTTTGAGGGATTATTAACAAAATTTGGGATGGACACTTGCTGACATTCCTGGAATTATCCCATAAATTTGTACACATCATATTTTATTAAATGACGAGGCTAAACCAGTGAGGCAGTCACAACGTCGACTGAACCCAAACCTACTTGATGTTGTTAAAAAGGAAGTAACAAAACTACTGGCTGCTGAAATCATTTACCCTATCTCTGACAGCCAATGGGTCAGTCCCATTCAAGTAGTTCCTAAAAAAACCGGCCTTACTGTAATTAAAAATGAAAACAATGAATTGGGTCCAACTCGTGTACAGAATAGTTGGCGTGTCTGTATAGACTATCGTCAACAAAACTAACACACTAGGAAGGACCATTTCCCATTACCATTCATTGACCAGATGCTAGAGAGGCTAGTAGGGAAGTCCCATTACTGTTTCCTTGATGGGTATTCTGGATACATTCAGATCCATATTTCCCCCTATCATCAAGAAAAGACAACCTTTACTTGACCCTATGGTACATTTTCTTATAGAAGGATGCCATTTGGTCTGTGCAATGCTCCAGGTACTTTCCAACGATGTATGGTTAGTATTTTTTCGGATTACCTGGAGAATTTCATGGAAGTTTTTATGGATGATTTTACTGTTTATGGATCCTCTTTAGATGAATGTTTGAGTAGTATTGCTTCTGTCCTACGTCACTGTATTGAAAATAATCTCGTATTAAATTATGAGAAATTCCATTTCATGGTGCGACAAGGCATAGTTTTGGGACATTTAATTTCTAGGGAAGGTATCCAAGTGTAAAAATCAAAAGTAGATATCATTTCCTCCCTACCATTCCCTAAAAATGTTCGGGATGTGCATTATTTCCTGGGTCATGCTAGATTTTATCGTCGTTTCATTCGTGACTTTAGTAAAATTGCACTCCCCCTCTCCCGATTACTCCAAAAAGAAAAAGAATTTGATTTTGATAAAAAATGTGAGGAAGCTTTCAATAAGTTAAAATGGAGTCTCACGTCACCCCCGATAATCCAACCACCTCGGTGGGATTTACCATTTGAACTCATGTGTGATGCCTCTAACTATGCAGTTGGGGAAGTATTATCACAAAGGGTCGACCGAGCTCCACATGTCATAGCTTATGCCTCACGTACTCTGGACCCTGCCCAAGGAAACTACAACACAACTGAAAAAGAATTTCTTTCCATTATGTTTGCCTTGGATAAATTCAGGTCATACCTTCTAGGTTCCAAAGTCATTGTGTTCTCAGACCATGCAGCCCTCTGATATCTCCTAAAGAAACCAGAAGCCAAACCACGTCTCATTCGCTGGATGCTCCTCCTACAGGAATTTGATCTAGAAATTAGGGATAAAAAAGGAGCAGAGAATGTAGTTGCTGACCATATTAGTAGGATTCTCCCATCCTCAGACATTGAATCATCCCCCTGTATTCCCATAAATGAATATTTTTCTGATGATTAATTGTACTGAGTACAAGATTCTATTCCTTGGTATGCTGAAATTGTAAATTATTTGGTAGCGTCTTTCATTCCTGCTGATTTCACCAAAACCCAGGCCGACCATCTAAAACATGAGTCTCATTGGTACATTTGGGATGACCCCTACCTCTGGCACACATGTAGTTATCATGTTATTAGGTGTTGTGTTCCCGATAGTGAGTTTCAGTTTGTCCTTAGGTTCTGCCACACACTTGCTTGTGGGGGCCACTTTGGTCCCCAATGGACTGCTCGCAAGGTCTTAGATTCTGGTCTCTTTTGGACCACATTGTTTCGGGATGCCCACAAATATTGTAAATCTTTTCCTCGCTATCAAAGAATAGGGAATGTCTCTAAAAGAAATGAGATTCCCCAACAACCCTTACTCTTCCATGACATTTTTTATGTTTGGGGCATTGACTTTATGGGACCATTCCCCAATTAATTTGGGAACCTTCACATTCTTTTGGCAGTGGATTATGTTTCAAAGTGGGTAGAGGCACGAGCCACGAGGACAGATGATTCCAAGATAGTTGTGGAATTTTTGAGAACCCAAATATACTGTAGGTTTGGATTACCTAGGTTTATCATCAGTGATCAGGGTTCTCATTTCTGCAACCATACAATGCAATCTCTTTTGCGCAGGTATGGGGTTGGGAATCGAGTGTCTACTACTTATCACCCACAAACAAATGGTCAAGCCGAAGTATCAAATAGAGAGGTAAAACAGATTCTTGAGAAAACGGTTCAGCCAAACAGAAAAGACTGGAGTCTTAGACTCGATGATTCATTATGGTCTTACCATACTGCATTCAAAACTCCAATAGGCATGTCACCATATCAGCTAGTTTTTGGGAAGAGTTGTCACCTCCCTGTTGAGGTAGAGCACCGGGCCTACTATGCTATTAAACAATGAAATTCTAATCTTTCTGGTGCAGGTATTCAAAGGAAGTTTCTGATTTAGGAGTTGGAGGGAATGAGAAGAGATTCATATGAGAACTCCAGAATTTATAAGGAGCGAACCAAGGCTTCCCACGACCATCTCATCCTTCATCTTCAATTCCACATCGGGCAGAAGGTCCTCCTCTACAATGCAATGCTGAAGTTTCACCCTGGTAAGCTTCGTTCCCGTTGGTTTGGACCTTACATTGTTACTAATGTCTCTCCATTTGGTGTTGTCCAGGTTCAAAATGAAGACACCAAGAAAACCTTCACTGTCAATGGGAAGCGGCTGAAGCACTTCCATGAAGCCATTCCAGAGTCCCCAATAGAGGAACTCCATGTTCAAGAAGCGGTCTATGAATAACACTCAACAGGTTTTATCCTTCCTTCCCACAATCTCTTTTACAGTGAGGACACTACATTCTCTAGGTGTGGGGGGATTGGTACATTCCTGGGTTAGTTAGGAATTTTTTATCATCTTTCCTTCTTTTTCCCTTTTTTTCTTGTTTCATGGTATTTTCACTTTAACCCCCCTCGTGGGTACATCCATATGTTTGTTAGGAGTTTTTCATTTTATCTCTTCTTTTTTCTCTTTTTCGCTTGTTGCATGGTATTGTCACTGGCCCCCCTATTTCCCCCCCTCACTTCTGTTCTAAAATGATAATTTTGATGCCTAATTTATCATGGAAAATGATTCCCATTTTATCATTGATGTTATTGAAAATACATGAGGAATTTCCCATTTTCAAGTTGGTTTAACATTCAAAAAAAAATTCTGATGAAATGTGAATTTCAGCATGAATTCAACATTGTAGTGTGAATTTCTCTTGAAAATTGGTTGTTGGTCGATGATATGAATGGTTGTATCATTTTGAAGCCATTGAAAAGAGTGGTACCCTTTTTTGTGAATAGTTTAAGGAAAAATTGTGTCATTTAATCTCTCCACAAAATTTTTCACCCAACCATGAATTGTGAATATTTCTTACTTTATTGAAGGTAAATATATGTTAGGTTACTTTTTCTATACTTTCCAAATGATCTTTACATACGTTCATTCCTTATCTGATCTATTTCATTACTGTACCTGATTGACCTACATGTGTGTACCTGTTATCCGACTGTTGTACGCCCTAAAAAAAGGGGGTTGTATTTTGGGCAGGTCAAAAACCACCCTTTATGGACTTTTGATGTTGTTATAACTATTACAATTAGTGTCGTGAGGACATCAAACATGGGTTGAGATAAGAGTGTGAGATTTGTTCCAAGTGAAACTTTTGAAAAAAAATAAATATTGAGGGGAGTGATGAAATGTATAGCATATGCGGATATCTTGGTCGGGAGCTTTAGGTTTGACTTCTGGGAATGCTTAATTGAGTGGGTCTTGGAATTTGATTGCAAAGGATGTAGGGCAGGTTCGGTGGAAAGAATCAAGTCAGTATACTAATTTTAAAATAACTTATATTTATTTAATATAAAGTGGAAAGAATAACATGAAATGGTTGTCACACACACATGTGGAGAATTGGTGACATGATTAACTTTTGAATTATTTTCTTTGATTGGTATCATTAGTCTCTTCGAATTTCATTTGGATACAATTCTTGAGACGACTTTTTCCATGATCACTGAGAATAACTCCTCAGTGTGATTTTTTATTTGATCACAATTCTATCAAAAATTAATTTCTCAAGAATGTTAAATCTTCATGAATTTGGGAATATCTACATGCATAATTTTTAGTAATGTGAATTTTCCCAGGAGTGAAAATGTTTAGGTGTGGGGGTGTGATCATACCACGATTCACTGTTTCATTTTCACGCTTACACCACTGAGCTAAACATATTTTGTATTAAAAATTATAAAAATATTATCAAATTTTGCTTCATGTTTGATTCAATAATTTTGTATTTATCACTGTTAAATAGGGAAATGATACATGTTTTGAAAATTACAATGTAGGTGGAGGTGATTTGGAGGGCCCATGATGACGTCCTTGAAAAATGGGCCAAACTCTACAGGATCCAAGAATTTCAGTGGACTCAAATTCATGCTAATACTACACCTTGCATCCAAATGGGCTTCCATTTTGTGGGATTATCCAAAAAAATTTGGGATACAACTTTCATTTAATAACCAAAGAGAGATTCTGCCATTAAGGGGCCCAGCCGACCTAATCTGTCCAGCACACCCAATCTGCTTGAGGTCAAAATTTGTGTGCAGTGATCTGTCCATATCTCGCGCTCCACTTGTTGAAATGATGCCAAACATTCAGTGGATATAGTCAAGACGTGGGGATACAACTTTTTAGTTTTCCACAAAATGTGCTAATACTCTCTATTAGGCTAAAACAATGTGCCAAGCGGTTTTAGTAAATCTGTGTGCCCAAAACCACCTCCCACATTTCCTATAAAAGGGAACCTTGGGCTCCTCATTTGAGAGTTCAACCAGGAGGAAAATATCTGGTATTTTGGAGACCCAAGGTAGTACTATAATCATCCAAGAAGTTATGGAGTCCCCTATCCTCATAGGGGGATCAAGGATGAAGAAGGAGTTTCACCCGAGCCTCCTCCTCCTCATGATGGCAAGCTAAACGGTGGGCGATCATTTCGAGGGTGCTACACTTACTTGGGAGGGAGTTCCAGCACCTGTTATTACACTGGTTTTGTATAATTTCTGTGTTAAATATTTCACTCATGATTAATCTCTTTGCTCTTCTCTTTTTAATTCATTTTTTTGGTATTAATTTAAGTGAAACACTTTTTATCTCAACACCGATTGGGTTGAGATTTCAAGTGGGGATCTTGGGTTGTTCCGATAGGGCAAGACATGAACCCTATTAATATCACACATACATAAGATTTCAGTATGTTTTGGTAGCTTTAACTCTGTTATTGAGACCCAAACCTCAAAAACATGATTGTTTTGTCAAGGGTTTGTGATTTGTGCAACATTCTAAGAGGCAAGAGGGGAATCAAGATCTTGACAACCTTCAACCAAAGAATTAAACAAAACCATGTCAGTATTTTCAAAACAATGAACTATCCAAGTTGTGTAGTGAACTTGAAATGATCTACTTTTTCTCATAATTGTAAAACACCTCTTTTCTTGTCAATTATTAAACTATTTAAATCAGTTCATTTTCTTTAAACTATTTTCAAAAACACCCCCTTTTTTTAGTCCCTTTTATTAAGAACACACACTCTAAACCTACCAATGCTCCTTGAGAGATGACCTAGGGTCTGCCCTAGACTATATATCATTTTAAAAAACATAATCAATTTTACGTGTCATGACAGCACGGCCAATACACAACAACCCAAATAGGATTGTTTTCGTTGGATGTCTTCAGAAGTCTGGTGACAAATTCCATGGTGATTTTCTCCCATTTCCATGTTGGTATGGGTAGTTCTTGAATCATACCCTTAGAATTTTGCCTCTCAGCCTTCACTTTCTAACATACTAGGCACTTTTATGTATACTTAGTGATCTCCTTCGTCATGTTATCCCACCAATAATTATCTCATATATCTCGATACATATTTGTGTTTCCTGGGTGAATAGGGAAATTCGAACAATGTGCATCATCAAAAATTTTATTCCTTAACTCTGGATTTGATGGAACACATAGTCTTGAACCAAATTTCAAAATTCCTTCTTCATTAACATTTAACTCTGTGGATTTCCCTTTTCTGATAGTTTTCACTTTCTTTTGAATTCCCACATCATCCATTGAAGCATACATAAACCTTTATAAATGATATGCTTGAGAAATAATTTGTGAAAGGATTGATGATATCCCATTATTTATGATTACCATGTCAATATTCATAAAGTCTAGGAAGATTGGATCCTTTTCAATTCTCATCAATGAAAGTTTTGCTGGATCTTTTCTACTCAGAGCATATGCCACCTTGTTCACTTTCCCAGGGTGGCAATGGATTGAGCAGTCATAGTATTTGATTAGATCTAACCATCTTTGTTGGAACACAATAGAGACCCAAGACTTTTACATGTAATATTTCATGATTTTATGCATAATTAATCATCATAGTATATTCCAAGTATCGTTAAGTTTAGTGTCTTGGAAGACTAGGTAGATAAAACATAAAACATGGGGCTGAAAATAAATTCTTTATTTAATATCTATAAGAGATCCTAACTTCCTTTGAGACCTTACATCTGCATAGGGTACCTAGGGGAACACATGAAAAAAGGGATGAGATACAAATCCCAGTAAGGGAATAAACATAAGGATACATCTTAAGCACATGATTTAGGAGGCATGACATAATGATATCCAAAGCATAGAACGTATAAAATTGTATCTTATAAGCCTAGAATCATATAAACATGGAATCACATAAATGTGGAAAAATCATAAAACATTCTTTATTATCGGTCAAGGATAACCACCAATCCCATTTCCCATTTTAGTACAGGTCAAGGCTAACTTCCAATCTTGTTTCACATCGTATCTCATGAGACCTAACTTTACCCAATGCATTGGAGCACTCTTTGGAAGCACCCATCTCAAAATTTTCATGAATATTACTTATAAATAAATTATCTTACAACATAAATATTATTTCCACATAAAAAATCATACATAATCAACTATACACAAACATAAGGGTACCCGTGGAATGAATTGGGCACCACAAACATGACATAAATCATAACCAATGGGCGTATCATGAAAGTGTCCATGAAAGAAAAGGATTAGAACATATATGTAAATTCATAGGTTAAAGTATTAATATAACATGGTAAGTGGTTTCAAACATATGGGAAAACATATTTGAAATGTATTTGAGTAACATTAGCATTAAAACATTTTTTTGCGGTTTTAAAGAAAATGCTATAGAGATTTTAAAATAGAATAGAGGAAAATAATTTATATAATAAAAGAATTGAACCAAGAATGTTTCCATAATAAAAATACATATTTTATAATGATAACGGTGGCTTTAAATAGAGGATATATTACACTTAAAATAGGGTAAAATTTTGGGAAGTTCATTTAAACGAGTTTTGCTTATCAGAAAGTTCTAAGGAGGGAATCTTTTAAAAACATGTATATTCCCATAATAGAGTGATGAAAGGGTTTTCATAGATGAAGTTTTTTAAAACTAAACATCATTTATAATATGTAAATAAATAGATAAGATAAATCCACTTTGATATAAAGAAAGATAAGGAAACCTGAATGAACAAAAAGGGTTTGGGTAGAATTCATTATGGTTTATTGGCATGGTATCAGGTGTACCTAAGAGGGCTTGATGAGAGAGAAAAGAGGTTTCTCATCACTTATACATCATGATAGAAGTATGGGGGAGGTTTTGAAACATATCCCATCATTTTATATAACACATAAAAAGGCATAGCATAAAGGACAATCTGGATTAAGAGTGAAATGGAGAGGATCCCTTACCTTAAATCTGTTGGTGTTCTCCACTTTTTATTAAAGACCTGAATAAACAAATTAGGTTTATTAATTAAAAATTACAGAAATTATTCTATATTTAATTGGTTTATTATAATAATTTTAATTCCATTTATAACCATTTTGATTGGTTATGAGATTCAATTTCATTGTTCAGGCTTGTTTGTTTACTCGGTTTTAATGACCGATCCACTTATATTAATGTTTGTATAAACATGTAAGATGAAAGTGGTTGTCAATAATTGAAGTTATATTCTACTAGTTCACATTCAGGAGATTACATGGTTTTAAATTTAATTTGGTTACTTAGAGTGAATTTGAATTATTATATAAAAACATAGTGACAACTGTTTTTTGTTGATCGGTGGGTTTGATTACAAAGAAATTTTTTTTGTAACATTTGTACAAAAGGATTACAGAACCAAAAATAGTATATATTAAATATATAATAATATGGTTCAACCATAACACAAATGATTTCATAACTATAATAAAATATAATAAAATAAATTGATAAAATGTTGTCCTGGAATGGGCTAAATTATCACATCTCAATCAGTGCTTTCAATTCCTTAAAATAAAAGGTGGGAAAAGGAGAGAAGATAATAAAATATCTCATTAGCATGAAAAAATTCCAATCCATGTATTTTACTGGAATTATCTTACTATTTGGGTGAAGGGAGTTGAGGAATGGAACAAAAATAAAAGAACTTAAAAGAAATGAAGGAATTAGAAAGGGTAATTTACCTCTTGAGACTTCCTCCTTTGAGAACCTCTTAAGGGGAGATGTTTTGGTATTTTTAAGAGGTTGGGAGATTTTGGACGTGGGGAAGGATATTGGGGAGAGATTTGGGAAGAATATTTTCAAGGCACAAGGCTTGAGAGGAGTGAAAAGAAGAGGGAGTGAAGGGGGGTTTTATAGTGGAGGAGAGGAGGGTTTTCATAATTTTTTAATCATTAGTTTATTATTTCATCAGAAGACAAGGAATATTAAGTATTACATGACCAAGAATAGTCATAAATGCATGTGATTTTGAGATTCGGGTGCTTACATCACTTGTGATGTCAGGAATAGTGGATTTTCACTATAGTGTATTTATACGGTAAATTAATGTATTTTACTATTTACAAAAAATTCAAGTGTTTCAGAAAAATATCAAAAATTTACCCCAACCATTTTTCGACATGTAGAATCCAAAAATGAAGTCCATCTTTCAAAAATAATTTTCTAAATATGAATATTTTAATATTTAATTAAAGTCATAATTTATTATAAAAAACCATTCATTTACATATTCTAAAATATATGTATATCATACTTTCAACTTTAATATTATTTATATATTATCATATATAAGGTTAATATTCATTAGGGTATATCACTATTCATAAGGGTGTGTTACTGTTCACTAAAATTATTTTTTTCTTATTGGACTCCAAATAACATACTGATTGCAACAATGTATGTTAGATTTTCAAAATTCCAAACACATAAGTGACAAACTTATGTTTAAAGGTTACTTAGAACTTATTAGTTCATTATGTTGTGATTTAATGACATATTTATAACAAAGTAATTTCCTTTGAAAAACATTGGGTCGTTACATTCTTCCCTCCATAAGAAATTTCACCCTCGAAATTTTATTTTACATTCTATGCCAAAAATAGGTGGGGATACTTTTCCTTCATTACTTCCTCCAATTCCCATGTTTCCTCTTCGTACTTATGGTTTTTCCATAGTAACTTGACTATATGAATAGTATTTTTGCATTGAACTTAGTCTCTACGATCCAAGATCTTCACTGGATGCTCCTCATAGGAAAGATCATCCTATAACTGTACCACCTCGGAAGAGAGTACTTGTGAAGGGTCTGGTATGTACTTTCTTAAGAGGGATACATGAAAGACATAATATAATTTCAACATGGTTGGTAGAAGTTCCAGTCAATATGCCACAGCTTTGACTCGATCAAGGATCTTGAAGGGGCCGACGTACCCGAGACTTAACTCCCATTTCTTCCCAAACCTCATGACCTTCTTCCATAGAGATATGCATAGAAATACCATGTATCTAAATTTAATCTCAAGGTCTCATAGATGATTGTCTGCATAGCTTTTCTTTCGGCTTTGGGATTCCTTGATATTCTACTGAATGGTTTTCACCTTCTCCACCATTTCTTAAACCATTTTAGGTCCTAACATATTACACTCACAGACTTCATCCCAAAATTCCAGTTTTCTGCACCTTTTCCTATAAAGGGCTTCATATGGTTCCATTTGGATGCTCGAGTGGAAACTGTTGTTGTATGAGAATTCAAAAAGTGGAAGATGTTGGTCCCATCCTCCTTTGAATTCCATAGAATACGATCTCAACATGTCTTATAGTGACTGAATAGTTCGCTCAGATTGGCCATTAGTTTAAGGATGATAGGCCGTACTGAAGTTCAGATTAGTTCTTAGAGCATGTAGGGGACTTTTCCAAAACATTGAGGTGAATCTCAGATCACGATCAGATATAATAGATAGTGGTAATCCACACAGCCTTACCAATTCATTGATGTAAATCTGTGCAAGTTGACACAATGAGAATTCCTCTCAAATCACGATAAAGTGAGATGTCTTTGTAAGATGATCCACAAAGACCCATATAACATTGTTTCCTCTGGATTTCCTTGGAAGTCCAGTGACAAAGTCCATGGTAATGTTCTCCCACTTCCATGATGGTATGGGTAGTGGTTGCATCATCCCCTTATACTTTTGCCTCTCAACCTTCACTTGCTGACAAAACATTCACTTTGATGTATATTCAACAATCTCCCTTTTCATATTGTCCCACCAAAAGATTTAGTAGATATCTCAATACATATTTGGGCTCCATGGGTGGATAGAGAAGGTCCAACTATGTGCATCATTCAGAAGCTCCTTATTTATCTCTAGATCAGATGGTACACATAATCGTGTCCCAAATTATACAAATCCTTCCTCATCAATTTTGAAATCATAGAATTTCTCATTTCTGATAGCTTCCACCATTTTCTGAATTTCCACATCTTTTCTTTGAGAATCCTTTATTTTCTCCAAGATGGATGGTTGAGCAATCATTTGAGAAAGGATTTGTGATGTTCCTCTCTTAATGATTCCCATGTCCATCATTTTCAAATCTTAGAAGATCAGATCCTTTTCAATTCTCATCATTGATAAAGATGCAAGATCCTTTATACTTAGAGCATCTGCCACCTTGTTTGCCTTACTAGGATGGTAGTGGATTGAGAAGTCATAATCCTTGATGAGATATATCCATCTTTTCTGGCACATATTAAGCTATTTCAGTGTGAATATATATTTGAGACTCTTGTGGTCAGTATATATCCCACATTTCTCTCCATAGAGATAATACTGCCAGATTTTCAACGTAAAGATCACAGCTTACAACTCTAGATCATGTGTGGGATAGTTTTTCTCATGGATTTTCAGCTACCTTGAGGCATAGGATATCAATTAATCATTTTTCATTATCACACAGTCTAATACCTTCTTATAATAATCAATATACACCACAAAGAGTTCTCCACTTGTAGGGAGTGTTAGTACTGGCGTAGTGATAAGCCTATTTTTCAACTCCTTGAAACGGTCTTCACATTTCTGTGTCTAGAAAATATTTACTCCCTTCTATGTCATATTGTTCATTGCGTTTGAAAATTGTGAAAATTTATTCAAAAATCATCAATAATACCCAACTAGACCCAAAAATCTGTGGATCTCTGTTACAAAAGTTGGCATGGGCCACTATTTAATTACCTTTATCTTGGAAGGGTCCACGGATATCGCTTTGTTGGTGATAACATTCCCAAAGAATGATACTTCCTCTATCCAGAACTCACATTTGCTGTACTTTGTATACAACTTCTCCCTTCTCAAAGTCTTTAACACAGTATTCAAATGCTCATCCTATACGTCCTTACTTTTGGAGTATATCAGAATATCATCAATAAAGAATACCACAAATATTTAGAGGTAGTATCTAAAAACTCTATTCATTAAATCCATAAAAATTGCTAGAGAATTAGTGATTCTGAAGGGAATCACTATGAACTCATAGCATCCATACCTTGTTTGAAAGACAGTCTTGGGAATATCTTCCTTTCTCACCTTTACTTGATGATATCCTGACCGGAGGTCCACCTTAGAGAAATAACTGGCCCCATGAAGCTGATCAAATAAGTCATATATCTGTGGAAGGGGATACTTTTATTTATAGTGATTTTATTTATCTCATGATAATCAATGCATAGGTGCATTGATATATCCTTATTCTTAATGAAGAGGACTAGAGAACCCCATGGTGAAGCACTCGAGCATATAAAACCATTCTCCATATTCTCTTGTAACTGCTTCTTCATCTCTTTCAACTATACAATGTCCATTCTGTAAGGTGTATTTGAGATAGGTAGAGATTCGGGGATAGTTTCAATTGATAACTCAACCCCTCAGTCTGGAGGAAGACCAAGAAACTCTTCTGGGAATACATCAATGTAATCCCTCACGATGGGCATGTCTTCAAGAATGATTCTATTCTTTGTCTCAATCATTTGAGATAAATATTCTTGGTCATATGTTTGCAATATCCACACTTGATACGATGATTCTAAAGGATATTCATCTTCCATGTTTCACTTGTAAATAATTGGAGGATTATTTAGGATGTGAAGAGTGATCTACCTTTCCCAGCAGTTGATATTGGATTTGTATAAAGACAGGCAATCCATACCCAAGATAGCGTCGAACACCACTAAATGAAGTATGAGAATATTTACCGGGAGGTTCAGTACACAAACATTAATCGGGGAGGAGTTATAAACCATGGTCACAACGATTTCCCCATTCTCTCCTCTCACAGATAACATTTTCTCCAAATTTTGTGGTGGTGTTTTAATAGTTCTACTAAACTTGAAAGATATGAATGAATTCATAGAACCATAATCAAATAGTACGTTCGCTATTCTTAAATGAATAACTAGTGTACCTATCACCACATCATTGTCTGAATCCACCTCAGCAGTAGTGATAGCATAATCCCTTCCTTGTTGCCTTGGAGGTTGTTTTTGATTGCCTCCAACAACCCTTAGCTTAGGGAAATTATTCGTATAATTCCCATGCTCCTTGCAGTTGTAAAACTACATTGTAGGATAAGTGTTGACTTGAACCTTCCTTTATTCTTACACATTGGTGGTATTCTTCATATCCCAGTGGCAGTTCTTGGCCAGATGACCAAACTCTCCACATTTGAAGAAATTCTTGGTTCCCTTTAGACAGTTACCAGAATGTTTCTTACCATAATGTTTTCTAGGGGAAATGTCAGGATTCTTTCCATCATGGGATTTTTTTGATGAACCACCCATGTTGTTCTCAATTTTCTATTTCTTTTCACTGGGTCCATGAGACCATTTAGAGTCTCCAATATCCATTTCAACCTTGAGGGAACAACAGACAATATCCTCATAACTGTCAAAGTCTTGAATCCCTAATGCTTTTCGTAGACTCGACTTTACTCTTCAAAAGAAGCGGCCCCCTTGCTTTTGGTGTTCATGAAAAAGCCAGAGGCATACCTTGCAAGCCTTGTAAAGTTTTCTTCATACGCCCCAATGGACTCATCTTTCTTCTTCTTGACTCCGAGGAACTCTCTTTCTATCTTGATACGGAGGGTTCGAATGAAATATTTGTTGAAAAACATCCTCTTGAATTCCTTCCAATCCATGTAATTAATTTCCACTTGTGACTTGTATTCTTGATTAGTGATAACCATTGATCATCTTCCCCATCAAAATGATAGACTGCCAGTACCACCTTCACTTCATCCAAGCACTAGAGGATAGAGAATATCTTTTCAATGGAGTTAATCCATTGTTCCGAGAGGAGGGGATTAGAGGATCTACTAAACATGGGAGTCCTTTTCAACATGAAGGATTCTACAGAAACGTGATATTTCCTTAGAGTAGGAGGGTGTTATGCATGATTGAAGTTATTATTCATAACTCGAGTCAGCTGAGCAAGTACTACCATGTATTTTTGAGCACCAGCTCCGGTCATATCAGGCATATCATTAGGCCAATCTTAACATTTCCTATCACAATGGTTGTTTGAACATGTCATTCTATTTCCCTCCATTAACTATGAAAAAGAACATATAATTAGAGGTCTTGAATACTTAGATATTAAGCCTAAAAAGGAAACTTTGAACATAAAAGGATAAACTTATAAAGAATAAGTATATACTAACTTGTGATTCCTTAGGTTTATATCTATGTTATGATCGATCTATTTCTTAAGTTATATTCTTATGGGATTTTTTCATCCCTTAATAATGGTTTGTACCGAGCTCATGAATCTTCTAAATCATATCCCTCAGGAGTGTCATAACCAATAGTACAGCAAGGCCTGTTGTCGTGTACCATGATACCCCAGGTCAAGCCCGAAACTCCTTGTTGGAGTTTTTAATCCTAGGTAAATCTGTGACAGAGCTACCTCTACGTACTCATATCCAAACATGGATGTATTTTCTTGATAAATCACTTACTCAATACTAACCAAAATCTAGGAATGTTTTGTTATACTTAGTCTCATCCTTATGGTTCTCATTATGGTTCTCTATTCCTAATCTCCAAAAATAACTAGACCATCCTCTGATACCAACTATAGTGACCCAAGCCTTTTACATATAAAATTTCATGATTTTAGAATAATTAATCATTAGAGTAAAATCCAAGGATCGTTAAGTATATTTTCTTGGAATACTAGGTACATAAAACATAAAATATGGGGCTAAAAAACCTTTCTTTATTTAATCTCCATAAAGAGCTCCTAACTTCCTTTGAGACCTTACATCTACATAGGGTACCCTGGGGAATACATGAAAAAGGGGATGATCTGAAATTCCCACTAAGGGAATGAACATAACGATACGTCTTAAGAACATGAGTTAGGAGGCATGAAATAATGATATCTATAGCCTGGAACATATAAATTCGTATCATATAAGAATGGAATCATATAAACATGGAATCATATAAATGTGGTATAATCATAAAACATTTCTTTAGTATGGGTCAAGGCTAATCTCCAATGTTTTATGATTCTTCCACATTTATATGATTCCATGTTTATATGATTCCATGCTTATATGAAACAATTTTATATGTTCCATGCTTTGGATATCATTATGTCATGCCTTATAACTCATGTGCTTAAGACGTATCCTTATGTTCATTCCCTTACTGGTATTTTCATCTCATCCCTTTTTTCATGTGTTCTCAAGGGTACCCTATGCAGATGTAAGGGCTCAAAGGAAGTTAGAAGCTCTTTATGGAGTTTAAATAAAGAAATGTTTTTTTAACCCCATGTTTTATGTACCCAGTCTTCCAAGGAACTAGACTTAATGATCCTTGGATTGTAATCTAATGATTAATTATGCTTAAAATCCTAAAATGTTATATAAAAAAGGCTTGGGTTTCTATATGGACATTCAACTCTTTCTATGTGAATATATACTTAAGGATTTTGTGATCCGTATAAATTTTACACTTCTCCCCAAAGAGGTAGTTCCACCAAATTTTCAAAGAAAATATTACTGCAGCCAACTCCAGATCATGTATTGGATGTTTTTTCACATGAAAATTCAATTTCCTTGAAGAATAGGCAATGAATTTTTCATTTTTCATGAACTCACATCCCTGGCCCTTCTTCAAAGCATCACTGAATACCATGAAAAGTTCTCCACTTGTCAGTAGTTTGAGCATGGGTATAGTGATAAGCCTCCTTTTTAACTCCATTAATCTCTCTTCAAATTCATCACTCTAAGAAAAATTTAATCCCTTCCATTTTAGATTGGTAAGAGGGTTTGATAATCATGATAAATTTCTCACAAATCGGTGATAATATCTCGCTAACCCTAGGAAACAACAGATATCTGTCACTGATGTTGGCCATAGACATCCCTCAATATTATTTGTATTGGAGGGATCCATAGATATCCCATTTCTTGTGTTTATATGACCCAAGAATGAGACTTCCTTTAACCAGAACCCACACTTTCTATAAATTTCATAGAGATTCTCCTTTCGCTAGGTCTCTAGTATAGTCCTTAGATGCTCCTCATACCCCTCCTTCATTTTGGATAATATTATAATATCGTCTATAAATACTACCACAGAATTTTCAAGGTAATCTATAAATACTCTATTCATGAAGTCCATAATTATTGCTGGAGCATTAGTGAGTCTGAAAATCATTATTATGAATTCATAGTTCCCGTACCCTATATGAAAAGCACTCTTGGAGATATCCTCCTTCTCCACCCTTACTTGGTAATATCTCAACCACAGATCCACCTTGGAGAATTATTGTGATCCACATAGCTGATCGAACAAGTCATTAATTCATTGAAGAAGATACATGTTCTTTATCGTGATTTTGTTGAGCTCATGATAATCAATGAAAAGGCACATTTACCCATCCTTCTTCTTGATGAAGAGGACTGGTGCACCCTATGGTGAAGCACTTGGGCCTATAAACCCTTTATCTAGATTTGGATGTAGTTTTTTCTTTAGCTCCTCAAGCTCCACAGTAGTCATTATATATGGAGTCTGGGATAATGGCAATGGATCAAGTATAATATCAATCAATAATTCAACCTCTATTATAGGAGGAAGACCAAGAAATTACTCAAGAAACACTTCAGAGAATTCCATCATAATAGGTATGTCTTCATGTATGGTTTCTTCCTTACACTCAATCACCTGATTAAGATATGTGTGCTCATAGGGTAGTAATATCCATTATTGAGATGATGGTACTAAAGAAGATTCATCATCCTCCTTGAACTTGTATAGAATCGGGGGTCGATTCTCTATATGCTGATTGATTTCCCTCTCACGGAAATTTATGTTGGCTCTATATAGGGAAACCCAATCCATGCCATGAATTGCATCAAATTACACTGGAGTAAGTATGAAGATGTTCTCCAAGAAGTTTAATCTACAAATTGTGAGAGGGGAGAAGTTATATTCATGGGATACAATGATTTCCCCATTTTATGTTCTCATCGATATATCCACTTCTATGATTTGTGGTGGTGTGGGGATTGTTCTACTAAAATTTAGGGATATAGAAGAATGTGTAGACCCATAATCCAAAAGTACATTCACTATTTGTGAATAAATAACTAGCGTATCTATCACCACTTTGTTGTCGGGGTTTGATTCAGTGGTAATGATGGAAAAATATATCCCTTGCTTCCTTGGAGGTTGTTGGTTGCCTCCAAAAACCCTTGTCTTAGGACACCAGTTTGCAAAGTGACCTTGTTCTTTGATATTTAAGCAATGAACAATGCATTGATGGTTGAATATAGTGTTCCTCTCCTTTATCATGACATCAGGTTTTTTTTCCGACAGTTAATAGCTAGGTGCCCTTATCTTACACACCTAAAGCATTTACTCTTCCCCTTCAGGAAATTTCCAGGGTTCTTCTTTCTGCACCTTTGGAAAGTGGGGTACTAGAATTTGTTATCACTATTGGATTTATCCATCAGACTACCATAATTAATGTCTATCTTATACTTCTTATCCCCATGATACCCATGTGATTCACTGATATCCATTTTGACTTTGAGGTCACATCTGACTGTTTCCTCAAAGTTCTTGAAGTGACACATCCCTATCGCTTTTCGTAAGCTAGGTTTTAGCCCAAAAAATAAATGTTCAACCTTACATTCGGGGGTAATGACAAAGCTATAGGAATATCGTTCAAGCCTTGTGAAGTTTTCCTCAAATGCCCAGATGGATTCATAGTATTTTTTCTAGAGGTAAAGGAAGTCCCTTTCCCTCTTAAGTTGGAGGGTGAAAGGAAAATATTTATCAAAAAACATTTTCCTAAAATCCTTACATTATAACACATAGATATCTTCCTTAGGATTCTTACTTTTGATCAGTGTCCATCATTGATCATCTTCACCCTCCATATGATAACCAACCATAAGAAATGTCTCTTATTCATAACATTTAAGGATGGATAAGATCTTCTCAATGGAGTTGATCTATTTTTTGGCAATTGAGGGATTTGATGATCCATTAAAAGTAAAAGGCATTTGTCTCATGAATCTCTCAATTGCATCTTTTTCATTCTTAGGGGGCTGGACGTTTCTCTTGACCCATGTTTCTATTCAAAACATGAGTTAACTGAGAGAGTATTGTGACAAAGTTTGCAATTCTCGCTCCAATCAAATTGGGAATATCATTAGAATAGTCATCACATTGATCATCGCATCAGTTTTTAGCTCGAGGCATCCTATTACTGGCCATTATCTAGATTAAAAGTAAACTTAGGGTTAACACATAAAGGAGTATCCAATGAAAAAAATGGATATATTATAAATTACATTTATTTCCTTAACGCATGGAGTTATATGATTCAATCAATTTTATCCATGATCTACTTTCCAACATATATTCTTAGGTTAATTTTTAGTATTCCCTTAATAATGATTCATACTAAGCTTATGAATTTACCAAAGCATATCCCCCATGAGTTTTGTGACCAAGTGTATAGAAATTCCCATTGTCATTCATCGGTTTTCATTCAAGTCTAGATCAAAGCGGTGTTTTTAGGTTTTACCCCAAGATACATATATACCAGAGCCTCTTCTACTTGTTCGTATACAGGAAGAGATGTATTTTCTTGATAAACCACTTACTCTATAATCACCAAAATATAGGTATGTTTTTAGTATGATTAGTCTTATCCCTAAGGATTTAACTATGGTTTTATAATCCTAATCCCAAATATAACTAAACATATCATTTGATACCATCTATAACAACCCTCATCTTTATTACATATTTAAAAATGATTTATTACATAAACATGAACTTAAGAAAACTATGGGGATCGATAGGTATAGTGTATTTGGAAATTAGTAACATTACAGAACAACTTAGAACATAAAACATAACATCTTTATTGAAATCTTCTTTTACATGACCACAATATTCCTTCATACATAACATTGCATGGGAAAACCTAAGGACATACATACGAAAAGGTTGAGCTATAAAGCTCCGTAAGGGAGTAAACAAGGAATAACATGAAGAATATAATACCTGTTAGGAAATAGGCATGTTAATGGAGCGCAAGAGAAACATGAACATAAATGTATTACATAGAATGATTTTCATAACATGGAAATGTGGAAAATTAATTTAACATGATATTAGCATGAGACAAGGCTCATTGTACATGTAGCATGAGTAAACCATCATTGCACTTAAATTATAATGATTAAACCCTCATTTCATATGAATTAGCATGAGTAAACCCTCATTTCACATGGCTTATCATGATACTATTCTTTACCCAATGCATTAGAGTGCTATCAGGGCACACCCTTTTTGATCATTTTATTTCATGCATAAGTGTGCCACATAGATCATACAACAAGGATTCATTAAAAATCATAATTTATTACATGAATAAGAGATGTGGAATAAATAAATTTAATTCCTCAATCAATATGTACATGTGCATAAAGGTGAATACCCTTGATAGATAAATGTGTATGGTATTCACTTACATGATGATTTTGGAATGGAAATTTTGGTTTAACTTTGGCAGCATAACGATATCAAATAAAAATCTTAAAATTGGTTGATGAGAGAAAAATTGGTATATCATAATTTATACATGAAATGAACTATAAGGGGGTTATGGAACATAATATCCCAACATATGTAATGAAATTTAGATTCATAATATAAAATAATTTCTTGAATGTAAATGAGGAGAGGGAAATACCTTACGGAATTTTGGCATGGTAATGGGTGTAAATGGGAGGAATTAATGAGATATAAAGGGGCATATCATCATTAAAACATAAGGAGGTCAGTATAGGGTATGTTCTAAATCATACCACACCATTTTTAATTAAAGATAAAGGGGAATAACAATATTAGGAAACATGTACATAAATAAAGAAGGAAAGTGAGGATCCCTTACATGAAAGTGTGATACCGAAGGCTTGAGAGAGGCTTATTGGGAGTTTGGTGTAATGTCCCGGCCCAACTCACCATAGAACCGGTGGCCAAACCAGTCGCCACATGGCCTCAAGCACGTCTCCCCGTATGATAGAGGCTGCCGACTAGTAGTGAGGGTCTTGGGAGGTGATAGTGGGGAGACTATACCCTCTTATCAAAGTTGCACAATGGTATCTTAGAGTAAATAACACTAGTAGCAGAAGCAGTAATAGATAAACAATGAACAAACCGCAGTAGAAGACAAATAATGATATTTTTATAAGAGGTGGACAAAGCCAGTTTACAAGACACATGGAAGATGAATGATACAATGTGAAAATAGGAAACAATACAAAATTCTTAAAATACAATGCAAAAGAACAAGGAAAAGATAACAAGGCCCGGGGGGAAATCTCTTGAGCATCCCAAGACCCTGCTTGGTTCTTTGCTCCTAACTCCTCAGGTACACACAACACAACACACAACCTAGGTCCTGCAAGCAAGAAGGTCTACTCAGGTACCCCAGTGCAATGGTGGCCTGAGTAGGGTGTGAGATATAAATCTCAGTAGGCCAGCACCACCAGTGTCAAACCCAATCCAAACAGTGTATAATAATTAAACAGTGAGCAGGTATAGCAGGATTCAATAAGCAGAACAACATAGAATAACAACACCCGTCCAGGTTCCCTAAGGACACCCGACAGTTATACCAGCTTTGTCTCGTTGTTGGTAAAGTAACCTGATCTGTCACCATATATATATATATATATATATAAATTCATTTATTTTATAGATGGCGTGGGGTAATACTGCCTCCCACCCACTAATAAGATTAGTGGGCACAAGGTAAGAATGCCTCACATCCCTAATGGTCAACTGGCAAGGGGTAAGAATGCCTCCCTTCCATACACGTATATAGAATAGAGGGCACGAGGTAAGAATGCCTATTGTCCCTATAGGTCAACTAGAAAGGGGTAAGAATGCCTCCCTTCCATACACATATCGAGATTAGCGGGCATGAGGTAAGAATTCCTCTCATCCCTATAGGTCAACTGGAAAGGGTTAAGAATTCCTCCCTTCCATACATGTACTGTCACACTGGCATGGGGTATAACTGCCTCCCATCCAGACACACAATCATCACCAGGTAGAATCATCATTTGCGCCCTCAAATTACAACCATGTTTATATTATGATACTTATGGCATTACCTCATAAGCATTCAAAAGTCATATCACAATCACAAACAATCATACAAACCATATCCCCATAAAAGGTTATAATCGCGTCCATACAAATATACCTAAAGAAAAACCATCTCAAGTATCATTATCACATTTATATATGGTACATGAGGAAACCCGCTCATGTACGGTATTGGCTAACCCCCAATTCATTCTTCATTCCTCTTATATCATATCAAAGACATATAGGGATTTAAAAATCATAAAGAGGTGCTATGGAAAACCCCTCCTAGGTAAGTCCCATTCACTAGATCCATTCCATTAACATAAGGAGTGCTTATTCCATTCTCCAAATGCATGGTCTTACCACCCTAATCCATTTCATCAAAAGAGAACAATTGTCATGCCTCAACCATTTGGTACAATTTAGAGGAAACACGACATCATCAATTATCACCAATGCACAACAAGAATTTAGCAGGAAATAATAAGAATCTACTTCCCACTTTTATCTTGAAGACAGAGCACCTTTGATCAAGTGGTTTTATTATTAAATCATTAGTTTAGTGACCAAGCAACCTCTTTTATATTATTCCTACAATTCACACGATTTGCACAGAAGCATGTAATCGACTTAACTTGCATAATTTAAATACTAAAACAATGCAGTATTAAACTCCTTAGATGCTTCACTTTAAATTAAAGGGAAAGGAGAGGGACCCTACCTTAAGGTGGATCCATCCATCCACTCCGGCCCTTGGCACTTTCTAACTAAGAGCCGCTACTGCTCCCCCATGAGGCATATGTGATTTCACATGCATATAAGGGAACCTAGACTCTCGGAATCAACCCAGTGGACTGAAACTATCACAAACTGCCTTGAATTTGGCGGTAGACATCATACTCACACCAACGAGGTCCCTTAGGACCTTTCGCACCCCTTTATGATAGAAGAAACAGGAATGAAACGAATCAAACCACAAACCCTAAACATGGGGGTTCGACCGAACTAAAAATAAGGCAAGGGAAGCCCTAAAATTGGCCAATAAGGGAAGAGGAAGGAGGAAGGAGACCTACCATGGAGATTCAAATGAATAATGGCAAAGAACAAATGAAAAACGAAGGTGGAAGGAGGTGTGGTCGAGGTGGCTTGCACGCGAGGCCAGTGGCTCTAATGGGGAGGGGTTCGTGCGGTTCTATGAGGAAGAGGGGAGAGGCTTAGTTAATTAGGTTTTTGTTATTATTTTTCTTTTAATTTTAAAACCATTTAAAAAATATCCCAAAAACCCAAACAGGAGGGCCACACACGGTTTGACCCGCACAGTTTTCCAAACCGTGCGCAAACCGTGCGGCCTCCACTAGACACCCCAGGCACCCCACACCGGCTAGCCATACAGTTTGGGGAAACTTTGCGCAGGACGTGCAGGTTCCTCTGCCTCCCTATTTTATGTTGCACGGTTTGGGAAACCGTTCGTCAACCATGCTCCTTCTATTGTTCTTTAAAAACCAGCCTCCTTTAGGTATGACACACCCGAAATACCTTGAGACACTCGGGAAACTTCCTGGGCCTTCACCCAACCCCAAAAACATTAGAAAGAAGGGTTCAAACCTTCTAAACCTCGTTCCGAAGCCCGATTCTAAAAATTACTGGTTCAATAATTGGAAAGTTCAATTTCCCCCACTTTTTAACCTGGTTCAAAACACGGGTCATTACAACCTTCCCACCTTATAACTTCTTGTCCCCAAGAAGCCATCGGGAACAACACACACCTCACTCAACGTACATGGGTCATGAAGCGTCGTTCAAATGATCTCATTACATTTCTAAACATCCCACGCACCAACGAACATCGACATAAGCACACAAAACTTAAGCCATCAACACCCAAGACAATTCTCGTTTCCCAACTGAAACACCCAGATGAATATTACCTGAGCCCGTCATACCAGAGACACAAACTCATCGTCATCACGCCCATCAAACAATCAAAGGTACTTCCCACATTAGATTTTTAACGTTAAATGGTCCACCACCTTTCTAAAGGACTCTCAAAAGCATGCTCCAAGCATTCCAAAGATGCACCTAGCGTGATTTTGAAATGATATAACAGTCGATTTCCCCATTGAACTCAAAGCCTAGGCCGAAAAGAGTCAAGCCACTCTGGCTGACTATTCAAGAAGACGCACGACTTAGACGACCTACGTTTTATAAGCTGAAAAAAGATACCTTCTCCCAAGGTATCTCGCACTTACCATGAGGAAGTTCACCGAAGCTCATATCCTAATCCCGGTGACATCTTAAAGATAAACCATGAACAAAACCATGCATTTAGCATGCAACACCGAGAGGGAACAACCAAACGGGATCAACAACTTTTAAAAACATTAGAGCAGCGTAAGACCGACGCTCTCTTAGCACATCCAGGACGAAAGAAATATAGGGGACATGCTCATCACATAACAGAGTACACTAAGAGAGTTTTGAAAGGATTCTAGTTAGTCATACCCAAAAAATAGAAAGGATAATAGTCGGACCACCCCTGGTCGACTCTAAAGAAGAAACTCAGCTTCACCTGCCAACACATCAATATTTCTAAATGGATCATAATGCCTTTTCCCGCACAAGGCATTCCATGACCATTCACGACTTACCACCGAGGTCCTCCCCAGCCAACAATGTTTCTTAAAAGGGGTTGCATACACCGCCAACAAGATCAAGTCGTGCTGTTGAGCAATCATCAATGCATAACAACACCTGCAAGCCTCAATGGCATTCAAAAAAACCTGACCATTCCCAAATTGTCTTTCTTGACATGTTCCTTCTACCCAGAAGAACACACTTCACTAAACCGACATGACGCTTCCCACATTAGAAGAGTCAGTGTCCCCAAAAGAAGAAAAGACCAGCTTCCCTTAATAGAACTAGTCCATAATGATTAAACGGATGTGTGTCGCTCTTCTAAGCTACGATCACCACATCGAAACGCCCAAGAAATACAAAGCAAAAATACCGGCGTGTCAACAACCCAAGTTCTCTGAAAATCATCCCGAGCATTAATACAACTTGAATTCCAAACGCTCAGGTCACTCTACCACGGAGGTGACCCCAGACTGTACACAATAGCACAAGAGATTTAACCGAACGTCGTATTACCTCAGACGACCATTCCCATGGATGATGACTTACCAAAATTCCCATCTCTTAAGGAGTCAAACAACCCACAAGAAACCAACCATGCTTGAGGCATGTCTATAGAGTATCACCCGATGCTCAAACCCATAACAATATCAAAGGAATAATGACCAACCGTCTAAACAAGGGTGTCATTGGAAACCACAAGTCCTATGAGGGACTACAGAACCCAAACAGTACCCAACATCAAAAAGTTCACCGTAAAAGCCAAGCACATAAGCTCTAAGGGCGCTACCTACCACGGGATAGCTCCTCATGAAGAACAAGAGTCGACTCAAGCATTTGGTCATGCCAAACAAAAGTCATCAGGCTCAAGCCTAACGTTCAAGTCATTTTCCAAAAGAAAACAAACACCCACTGAAAACACATACGGTTCTATCTCAAGGCACTCACAAGAAATAATTAACTTACCCTAACACGAGGTTTCAATAGAGGACACCACTACAGGTTCCTTTTCCAATCCCTTTATATCTAACCACATTTATTCTTTTAATTACTTTAAAAGGTTCAAAACAAAACTTCAAAAACCCTTTCAAAACAAAAAATCACTAGGCACTTGATCATTTTTTTAACAAACAGCTCAAAGTAAAGCAGGGAAGTCTCAACAAACTTCATTTTAGCCACAAAACATTTATCAGACATACCATATTATTTTGGCAATTTATCATAATAATTTCATTTGAAACAAATCAGGCGACCTACGAGGGTCCCAACAAGCTAATTCACATCAGATCAAAACCAGACATCGTTTACACAACTAAGCATTTTTCAAAGCATGCTGCCATCACATTCATTATGGGTTTCCATTTTCCAACTCATGAAGCACCCATACACTCCATGGGTTGAAATTTGGCTCCCATTGGATGAAATAAATTACATTCCAGAATTAAACATGCTCAAAGCAATCATCCAGTCATACGGGTGGCCACCCACCAATCTGTAAAGTACCCATACACTTTACAGTTTGGAATTTGGCTCCCTTTAATCAAACCCAAACTCATTTTACAAATTGACTTTAGCATCCCCTTTTTCTATAAATTCAATCACACATGTTACCCTTTCCCAGCTATAAGGAGCCCATACACCTTGCAACTGAAAATTGGATCCCGTCGTAATTGTAATCATTTGATTTGGTCAAAGAAACAAATTCCATATTAACTAAACCTAGCATGTTATTGAAAACAGTAACACAGAAACATGCTATACCACAGAACCATTGAATAACTACCAAAACACCTATCACAATAGCAGGCATCAACTAATGGATCCTAGATGGCATGGAATAATGCATGGCATGTGATTTCTAACAAAGTACCTATATGATGCATGAAAGGGAATACCCTCATATCATCAGGTTGAGACAGAAATGGAACCCACAATTGCATCAACAATATCAACAAAAACCATGTGTGTCAACCAATGGTGAAATAAAATCAACTGTAATAATCAAAATCATTAAAATAACAATTTCATTCGAGGCGATTTAGCTTTTCCCTGTACACGGGTTAGCTAATCTCGAGCACAACTTATTACTAAATTCCATCTCTTTCCTATCCCTATCTATTGTCATCGAATAGTAAAACAAAACAGAAGAAGAAACTCCTCTAATACCACTTTGTAACATCCCGACCCAGCTCACCATCGAACCGGTGGCCGGACCGGTCGCCACATGGCCTCAAGCGCGTCTCCCCATACGCCAGAGGCTGCCGACTAGCAGCGAGGGTCTTGGGATGTGATAGTGGGGAGACTATACCCTCTTATCAGAGTTGCACAATGGTATCTCAGAGTAAATCACACTAGTAGTAGAAAAATTAATAGATAAACAATGAATAAACAGCAACGGAAGACAAATAATGACCTTTTTATAAAAGGTGGCCAATGCCAGTTTACACGATATAGGGATGATGAATGATACAATTTGAAAATAGGAAACAATACAACATGCTTACAATACAATGAAAAAGATCAAGGAAAAGACAGCAAGGACCGACGAGCGATCTCTTGAGCATCCCAAGCCCCCGCTTGGTCCTTTTCTCCTAACTCCTCAGGTACAAACAACACAGCACACAACCTAGGTCCTGCAAGCAAGAAGGTCTACTCGAGTACCCCGGTGAAATGGTGGCCCGAGTAGGGTGTGAGATATAAATATCAGTAGGCCGACACCACTAGTGTCAAACCCAATCTAGACAGTGTATAATAATTAAACAGTGAGCAGGTATATCAGGATTCAATAAGAAGAACAACATAGAATAACAACACCCATCCAGGTTCCCTAAGGACACCCGACGACTATACCAGCTTTGACTCGTTGCCGGTAAAGTAACCTGATCATGTCACCATATATATTTAAAAATATAAATTCATTTATATTATAGATGGCGTGGGGTAATACTGCCTACCACTCATTAATACGATTAGTGGGCACGAGGTAAGAATGCCTCTCGTCCCTAAAGGTCAACTGGAAAGGGGAAAGAATGCCTCCCTTACATACACGTATAGAGAATAGCGGGCACGAGGTAAGAATTCCTCTCATCCCTATAGGTCAACAGGCAAGGGGTAAGAATACCTACCTTCCATACATGTATCGAGATTAGTGAGCACGAGGTAAGAATACCTCTCATCCCTATAGGTCAACTGGCAAGGGGTAAGAATGCCTCCCTTCCATACACGTACTGTCACACTGGCATGGGGTATAACTGCCTCCCATCCAACCACAAATCTGTCACACTCATCACTCTGGCATGGGGTATAACTACCTCCCATCCAGACACGCAATCATCACCAGGTGGCATCAGCATGTGCGCACTCACATTACAACCATGTTTATATTATGCTTCTTATGGCATTAACTCATAAGAATTCAAAAGTCAAATCACAATCACAAACAATCATACAAACCATATCCACGTAAAAGGTTATAATCACGTCCATACAAATATACCTAAGGCAAACCATCTCAAGTATCATTATCACATTTATATAAGGTACATGAGGCAACCCACTCATGTATGGTATTGGCTAACCCCCAATTCATTCTTCATTCCTCTTATATCATTTCAAAGACATATAGGGATTTAAAAAGCATAAAGAGGTGCTATGGAATACCCCTTCTAGGTAAGTCCTATTCACTAGATCCATTCCATTAACATAAGCCGTGCTTATTCCATTACCCTAAGGCATGGTCTTACCACCCTAATCCATTTCATCAAAAGATCACAACTGTCATGCCTCAACCATTTGGTACAATTAAGAGGAAACATGACATCATAAATTATCACTAAATCACAACAAGAATTTAGAAGGCAAGAATAAGAATCTACTTTCTACTTTTATCTTGAAGACAGAACACCTCTAATCGAGGGGTTTTATTATTAAATCATTAGTTTAGTGACCAAGAAACCTCTTTTATCTTATTCCTACAATTCAAACGATTTGCACAGAACCATTTAATCCACTAAACTTTCATAATTTAAATACTAAAACAATGTAGTATAAACTCCTTAAATAATTCAGTTTAAATTAAAGGGCAAGGAGAGGGACCCTACCTCATGGTGGATCCATCTGTCCACTCTGGCCCTTGGAACTTTCTATATAAGAGCCGTTGCTACCCCCCCATGAGGCATATGTGATTTAACATGCGTATAAGGAAACCTAGCCTCTCAGAATAAACCAGGAAGACTAAAACTACCGCAAACCGCCTCTCCTTTGATGGAGGGCAACATATGCACACCAATGAGGTCCCGAGGGACCTTTCACACCCCTTTATGAGAGAAGAAACAAGAAATAAAAGAATCAAAGCACAAAACCTAAACATGGGGGTTTGGATGAACTAAAAATAAGGAAAGGGAAGCCCTAAAATCAGCCAATAAGGTAGGAGGAAGGAGGAAGGAGACCTACCATGGAGATTCGGAAGAAGAATGGCCAAGAACAAAGTCAAAACGAAGGTGGAAGGAGGTGCTGCCAAGGGGACTTGCGCACGAGGCAGGCGACTCCAAGGGGGAGGGGTTCATGCGGTTATATAAGGAAGAGGGGAGAGGCTTAGTTAATTAGGTTTCTGTTTTTATTTTTCTTTTAATTTTAAAACCATTTAAAATATCCAAAAAACCCAAACAGGAAGGCTGCACACGGTTTGACCCGCACGGTTTGCCAAATCGTGTGCAAACCGTGTGGACTCCACTGGACACCCCAGGCACCCCGCATGGTTTGGGGAAACCATGCGCATGCCATGTGGACTCCTATGTTTCCCTATTTTAAGATGCATAGTTTGGGCCGCACAGTTTGGGAAGCTGTGCGCCAACCATGCACCTTCTGTTGTTCTTTAAAAACTAACCTCCTTCCGGTACGATGCACCCGAAACACCTCGAGACACTCAGGAAACTTCTCAGGCTTTCTCCCAACCCCAAAAATATTATAAATAAGGGTTCAAACCTTTAGAACCTTGTTCTGAAGCCTGATTCTAAAAATGACTGGTTCAATAATTGAAAAGTTCAATTTCCCCCACTTTTAACCTGGTTCAAAATGGGGGTCATTACATTTGGGGAACCTTGGAAGGATTATAGAGAGAGGATTTAAGAGATTATTCTATCTCCAAATTTTTTGAGTGAATATAATGGGATATTGAGTGAGTTTATACAGGAAAGGAGAGGGAATTCTTTATTTTTTAGGGTTTGGACAGTACACATTAAACTAATAAAAACCACAAACCATCCCACATTATAAAATCACATTATTTTAAAGGTATAACATATATTTTAAGAATATTATTCTTATATAATTTTATTACATAACTATTGGGTCATTATGATGTCATAAAACACAATATATATTTAAACGGTATTTAATTTTTACACAAAAATTTGACTGTCTTGGAAAATTATTAAAAATTCACTTTTGGATAATTTCGACATCCAGAATAAAAATAAAAATAATATTTTTATTTAAATAATTTTCTACATATGTGAATTTTTATTTTTAAAATAAGAACTGATATTTATGAAAAATTCACGGGTTTTGAAGAAAACAACTTTCAACCCTTAATAAAAATTACAATTGTATTCATAAAAATTATATGATCAGTTATATTTAAAAAATGATTTAGTAATAATATTTTATTAAAATATTATATAATTTTAAATTCCATTAATTCATCAAAATAGATTTCTTAATTGAATATTAACTAAAAATACTATTTGTGCTTTAAAAACCATTTACAAAGAAATAATAATAAAATGAATCTATATACTTTATACAAAAAATAAATTACATAATTGTAGTGATAGGGTATTATTATATAACCCCCTATAATATATGAATAATACCTAATGGTAAGGTGTGTGATGGTGAAAGACTCTTAGGGAGGCTCGAATAACATCGCTCAAGTGGTAATCTCTATTAACTTCCACTTCTCCCATAGGCCATTTTGTTCAAGATTAACATATTGAAGCTTAGCTTGGGCTTGGTCAAGAGATAATCCCAGCGATGCTAACTCATTTCCAAGATCCAAAAAAATGGGCTTCATATGGAGAAACTCTACTAGATAAGGCCATCACTTACTTTGTCTGAGTAAATTGGATTTGTTAAATCCCTATATTTATACTAATCACGTGATCACTCTTCAATATATATATTAGCAACGACAATAATTCTTAACGATATTTTAAATTCCAAAAACATAAAACCAAGGAAGTTCATATGTTTTATATAACCATTTTATATAATAATACATTTAATTAGATCAAGAGGAATTTTCATTAGTAAAATTTTTGGTCGTTACAACGCATTTCTCCTCTAATTCTTCTTTCATTGCTGGAATTCTTCATTTGGCCCATGGTTGAGATATCCTGATGAATCGATTGTTTCACACCCATTTCTTGGTGCAACAATCTGATAGCATAGATCTAGGATCAGCATGACATGATGGTGGTGTGATGATAGAAGTGGTGATGGATCAGATAGTTTTTGATACCTTATTTCAAGTTCTTCTACGTGAAACAAATAATTACATTTGATGGTGATTTCCATACGAATTTGATTAATGGAACCTATTTTTCATCAATGGTGAGGCTCAAAAGTGGAATTTCTTTTATTTTACCTATGATACGGTAGTTGGATCGAAGGTCAGGGGAATGATAATGAATGCCAAAACCAGATTTGGGAATCTGGAAAATTTCATGCTACACATAATGTAACTCAGAGCCACATTCAATGTGATATTCTTTTAGTGGAGGATAGGGTTTTGGGAAGGAGATAACTATCACACAACATGAGACATAATCACATGGCGTGTGACCTCTCCCTGGTGTCTTGGTTTGTACCTTGGAGGGTAAATTGACCTGGGTTTTAGTATATGGGTTGGAGCACTCTGAGTACTCTACTACATAGACACATCCTAGACAAGTACACAAGCTAAGACATTTATTAGTAAATAGGTAGCCGACACACCATGTACTATTACATGGATATGATAAAAACACATGGTTTGTTTACATGGAAATGGATTGGGTTCAAGGGACATGGCGTGTAACCCTGCTACATATAGTTTACTCTTGAAAACATTTCTTGGAGCCTTTGCCCTCTATGTCTTGGAAATGTTTCATAAGGGTGTGTTCCCCTTATCCATTCCCTAAGGGTTAGTATGGAATTCTCTCCTCCTCCAAGGATAATGATCCATTTATCAGGGCATCATGTATATATTTTATTTAATTCTCCATGAGACCTGGAGTGAGAGATTATATTCATCTTCATTCCCTAGATGGAGTTCTTGGTATCATCATGACCAATACTACACAGGGTTTGATTCTCTACTTAGAAAGGTAATCTTGATTGAGTTTTTGTTGTACCCCATGGAATTGGTGATGATACTCATATTTATATCATATCTATTCATAATTTTAGTACTTATTTATTATGACTAGGATCTACAATTATTACTTCTATGATGAATGTCATTAGTGTTATGAAACTCAGGAGTGTGTTCTCTGGGATGAGTTCTATGTGGAACCTTCGAGCTAGAATCCGTGTCTGGAATTATAGTTGTGACTCACCTTTTAATTATGTATATTTTTAGAGTATATTTGGATATTCTTGTTATATTTCTTTTAGACATATACCTATGTAGATATGACGGTAATCTTTTGTTGTATTATTTTTTTAGTTTTGAGGAGTCCTACTCAGTATTTTAATACTCACCCCTACATAGGATTTTCCCACACATTTCATGTCTTGTATTTTTTACATGTTTACTTTACTTACCTACATACTCTAGTTGTGGAATTTAGATTTATGCATGCATGGTTTTTCAATTGTTTTTATATTTTATCATTATTAGGCATGGAGATGCGTGTGTTCGTATAGGTACTTCACCTAAGGACCCCCATGTTAGTGATATTCCAACTCATCCTGAGTCGCCATCCCATGGGCTATTGGAGGTAGGCTTGGGGAGTTCCAGCCCATTCCCCTTTAGGATGGGTTATGAAAATGATTTTTTTATTGTAATATTCCAATTTATAGAAGAAAATTAGATGCTCATTGGGCTGATTGAGGTATTACAATGAGGAATAAAAGGTGTTTGAGTTGGAAAATTATACCATTCAATGGGTTTAATATGAGGGATTCTAGGGGATTGAAATATAGAACTTTTCATTAGTTAACGATGAGGATACCTTGAATCAAATAAAATGGTTCCCCTTCAGATTTTCTAAAAGTGAGGTTTATAATATCCTTTAAGAGGTACTATATTATAGAAAATTAATCCATTTTTTGTTAATTTTCATAGTACTTAAAAGTTTTCATATTTTTATTTCCATTGTTCATTTTTCATTATCATAAGTATATTAAGTTATGAATAATTTAATTTCCAACATACATATCTGTTTTTAATATGATTTATTATGGTTTTATCATATGTGCATAACTTTTATTAGTTTTAATAATTAAGGTGTTTATAATTTTTTTAGTTACTTTTTAAAATACAATTTATCTACCCCCCTTTAAGTTTTCCAACCATATATATCTGGTACAACATTAGATATTAGAGTGTATGTATACATTTATGATTCATCCTAATATTATTCTTTTAATTTACATTTGATAATCAGAATTTGGTTTCTCAATTTCCTTATACTAATAGTATGTTATAGAATTTTTTTTATGTTGGAATTTGTTATATATTTTTAGAGTTCTAAAATAGTCTTTTTAACTTTTATGCTAATGAATATGAGTATAAACGATATTAAATAGAACCATTCTTATTTAATGATACAATTGAAAATTTTTATATGCTAATCAAAATTTACAATATTCTTAATAAAATAGATTTTTCTTCATTTTATTGAGATGAAAAGAATGAATTTTAGTTTAATTTCCTTGTTCTTAATAATATGTCATGTTTAATTTAATGGAATATATATAACCAATAATCTTATTATTGAAATTATTTTTGAATTTGGAAGAAATTTTAAATTTAAAACTTTAAAACCTTTAATGTGATTGAAACTCAAAGTGTTATGCTCATAACTGACTATCAAGTATTTGATTTTTTTCCAGGTGAAAATATTTCTCAAATGAATTAGATAATGATTCCTATTTTTAATATCACGAAATTACTTGGAGAGAAAGAGTTGTTGGATGAACAACCTATTGATAAAGTGATTAATATACTTCTTAAGGAGTGGGCATCTAAGAGGGGTACTGCCTCTGAGCGGCGTCTCCCCCTATCTCCCGCGCATTAGGGTTTCCCCTTCATTTCTTTCCCTTACCTCCTCCAGTTCTTCGATTGGATTGGAGTTGTCGCTCAGATCTTGGAACAACGTCGGAGTGGTCCGCTAATGTTTCGGGTTTGCGGTCTTTGGTGTGGTCTGGATCTCAAGGAGGCGGGTTCGGGTGGTCTGGATCTCAGAGTTGGCTTCCAGTGGGTTTCGAGTCAGCGTCAGCACAACGATGCTTTCCGGCTTCGGGGTCTCGGCTTGGATTCTGTGCGCGTCGGCAGGCGATGGCTTATGGATTCCGTATCTGGTATTGACTTACTTCAGCTTCGCGTGTGACCCGGTGCTGCTCTGTTGCGATGCGATTTGGAGGGGGGAGGTTTGCTTTCAATTTGGTTGTTTTTAATTCATGTGAACTGTTGTTGTTCTTACCATGGTGTCGATGCTAGAGGGGCCCTCATCTTTTCACCGGTTCCTTCTTCCTCCTGCTCCTGCGGTTCTCCGAATTGGAAGTCGGTGTGGGTTCTTCCACGGCTTGGTCTGGTTCGGATCCAGCCCAGAGTGGCGTTGTCTGTTCATACCTGCTTGAATCCCCTCATTAGAGATGCTCCATGGACATGGTGTTGGATCTTCCAGTCCTGGGTGACGAAGATGTGGCTTCATACTCCATGGTTTTTCCTCCTGTTTGGGTTGGTATGGATGTGTTTGAAGGGTGACGTGGTCAAGATTAGGCTCTTCTTGTTTCGGTTCCAACAGTGATTGATGAGGGAGAGTTCGACTTTTATCTATCCATTAGTTTGTTTTTTTGGATCTAATGGATATTTTGCTTGCAGGTGGAATTTTATGTGTTTGGTGGAACTGTTTTGTTTGATCTTGGAGGAGGGAAGGCCAAGGTGGATCTTCTGAGTTGTCTGCGGACCTGGTCATTTGCATTTTGGTTTCTTTGACGTTATTTGTGGATGGATTCTTCCTGGAGGTCCATTTCACTTCGCTTGAAGGCTGGGTGAATTTCGCTAGAGTTTTCCTATGGGAGGATTTGGGCCGGTGTTGATGTTCATGTCGAGGGACGTTCAAGGTAACCCTTTCTGAGGTTTGGCCAGTATTTATGATGTTATTGTACCCTAGTTCGTGTTTTCTTGGACATTTCTTTGGTTTTTGATGTTTTTGTGTAATGGTGAAAGTGGTTGTATTGGAATCATTTTGTGGGGTACTGGGAACCCATAAACCGGCTTTACAAAATGAAAAAAAAAGATTAGCAGTAGCATCTAAGAGGATGTCTATTGATGACAAGAATCATATCACTTAGTTGGGTCAAAATTATATCCTCTAAACTTAATGATATATATGATTAATTTGAGGAGAGATGGTGATAAATAAAGGAACAAGAATGGAGTTTATTTTGAATCAACTTCCAAATCATTAAATCATTGTGGAATTATATGAATAATTAATGTCAAGATATCTCTACATGATTATTATCATGAAATAACTGAGGATGAATTTTATTACATGGAAAGGAAACATTTTATAAGTTTTAATTTCAAAAGAAATCATGAAAGAATGAAAAGATAATATATATATAAAATATTCATCAAACCTAAACTATTATAAATGTATAAAGTTTGTTTGTATATGGGAAAATTTTTCTTGATTCATAAAGAAGTGATAGAAAGTCTTTAAAGAATTATTTAAAAAATAAATACAATTTTTTAAAGTTCCAGACACATGAGTGCATGTGTTGATGACAATAATTCCAAAATCTCATTAGAAGATAGTGATTATAGTCATAAAATTATAGGGTTCTATGATAATTTTCCCAAGATTTAAAATTATCCATGGGAAATTTGAGAACTAACGATCTTATAAATTTAATCCAAGATGTAAATTATCCATTTTCATTAGATGGTGAAGAAAGTGATCATTATTGTTATACATATTCCACTTATAATAATAAAATTAAATATTAATAGGAATTAGTAATATATATTTCAAAAATTTTACAGCCAAATAAAAAGTTATAAAAAACAAACATTGGACTAAAAAATGAGGTTTCCGAGAAAAACATTTATCTAAGTAACTATAATAATGATATTTAAAAATTTTATTCTATGTTATGATAAAATAATTAAAAATAAAAAAAATCTATAGGTGATTTTAGTAATCTTTAATTGAAATTTAAATAAAGGATTTCTTAAATTAATACAATGAAATAAGACATAGAAAAGGTGAATAATGAAAATTAAAAGATTTTTTGGTGTTATAAAAGTTTTGAGAGATGATATCGATGTTTAAGGGAAAGATAAGTGTTAAATAATTTGAAGATCATTCATAGTATCAGATAATTAATTAAGAAGTTATAATATGAAATAAAAATATATTGAGGATATAAGGGAGAATATCATGATAAAATATGAAATTGATAGTTTGAATAATATTTTAAGAAACATTACTATATGATGAAAATATTTTGAAAATATTTATGGTCTACTAGGAGATAAAATATATACTTCTAGAATTTGGAATAAATTTACAAGAATATATACTTATCAATAAACTTATTTTATTCCTATATGTGTGCCTTTTTGTAACATGTGCCATATAGGAGGTCATTGGAGGAAGAAATGTTCACAGATTAGAGTTTAATCTTTTAGAAGAAGTCAAACCTTTATGTTAAGGGAACTGGATTCTTATGAGATCCAAAAAAACAAGAAACTATTGATTCCAAATATCCACTTCATAAATATTGATTTACCAAAAAGGTTCATCTTATAATAAGAAAATTTATAAGGAAATGAAGTTATTGTGTACCAAAAACTAAAATATTATATCTGGAATCTAGTAATTATCTTTTTAGATTATTAGAACCCATATTCATTTTATGATTTTTTGGTTTTTTAACATTTTTAAATTCTTTTTATATCATGGTTTATTTTCTGTGATTTAGGGGGAGTGAGATTTTATATTTTACATAACTTTTCAATCTGTCAAATTTTAATTTCTAAAAAGTTTTAAATGTTAGAATACATTTTCTATAACCATCTTCTACAGGAGAAGGTCAAGCTGGTGCACTGGTAGATAAATTTCATGATATTTTATTCTTTTGTTTTATATTTATGAATTTTTTAGAGAATAATTTCTTTTATTTCAAAAAAAGTTCATAAATTTTGGAAATCAAATGTTTAAGGAATTGAAATTTTAATTATTTTAAATAATATTACTTGTTTGTGTGTTTTTAGAGGAATTTTATATGGATTGTTTGATCTTATAAAATCAATGGTATTTGGGAGACAATTATGAGGACTATATAATGGTGTATACCTAGTTTAATTTGGATCCATTAAATATTTTCCTTCTACAAATTTGTTTTTTCTATTTACATTTTACTATTTTTTTTTAATTTTGAAATGGATTCATCTAGTGATATTTCAAGAAGGTAGATTTTCTGTGAGATTATTATTGATCAAAATATGTCTTCAAAGCATGATTTTTTTATGAAGGGGGGTAATTCGATTTAAAATATGGGAAGGTATTTTCATTTTAAAGGAAGAAAATGAGATGGTATATTCTATTATTCCTTATGAGTTCTACAAAACTTTTAATTTTATTGAATCAGGAGGTGAAAAGAGGATATCTTTTACCACCATTGAAAAAATGTTGAGTTTATTATTATAGAGTTTTTCTACAATGATTCAAATTCTATTAGAAGTTGAGTCACTTTTGTTTTCTCACCATCTTCTATAAGCTGCAATATCCTTTGTTAAGTTTAAATTCATGGAAATTTTGCTTCTAATCAAGGATAAGGTTCATTATATGAAATATAATTGACCATAAAATATAATTTTTTTCTTAGTTTGTCAAATCATTTTTTCTGATGAAAGGTGATAAGGACAACATGAATATCCAAGATGTTAATCTTCTATATTTCTCGGTGAACATGCATAATTTAGACCTTCCAAAGATCATATAGACCTATATTGAGTTATTCTTTATGGTTCAGTTGAAGTTAAATATTCTTTTCCTTTCTTATATGTTGAATATAGATTTGGTGATATTATTGAAATTTAAGGAAATTAAAATGTAGTGCATCATGAATTATCAAAATAAAATTTGACCAGTGATGAAACTATATCTAAAATGAGTTTAATATCTAAATTTAATGAAAATATTTTTTTTAGAATTCATTAAAATGTATAACTTTAATGGAAAAAAAATATATTAAAAATAATTCTATATATAAGGACATGAAGTAATAAAAAGAGATGATAAAACTCTATGAGGGTTATTCTGCTCGATCTCTGACTTTGAAGAAGAAAAAATTTGGAAAATTTGAGGTTGAAAAAATATAAATATTTGTAATCTAGAGTTAATGCTTCTGATGTGGTGTTATGGAAGTTAATTGAAAATATTATTGAAGTCCTAAAAGAGATGTATAAATAAATAAATAAGAATAAAGAGGAATGGGTTGTAGGATATACATATTTTTTATTAGATAATGTAGAGTCTAAGTCCTTAAGATAATATTCTCATTGAAAGTTATATAAAGAAAAGAATATGAAGAATTATTCTAAAAAAATAAGTTATTATCTGTTAGCATGGAATATCCTACCTTGTATTACTATTCATGAGTATGTTTATTAAGATCCACTAATCCAGAGGAATATTTACTTGGAAGGAAGGTTTATATAGACAAAGGAATAATTTTAAGAAAAGTATTTATCAATATTCCCTCTTATCAAAAAATTGGTGAAGCCACTTAAAATTATCTGAGGATGTTAATTCACCATAAGTTTCTTATATAGGTATTCCTATAGTTGAAGTTCCTGAAATTAGAGAATTTGTTAAAATAGAGAAAGGGAACAAAGAATATGTTGAAGTTTAAAAGGACAAGGATGTCAAAAGGTACCCTTAAACCAAAGAACCTTCAGTTAATTCTTTCAAATATTGCACCACATCTCTCTAAATAGAGATCTGTTCATTAGAAGAAGAACATTCTAAATCAATCACTAGTTTATCTAGTACTTCTGAAAAATAAAAGAGAAGTTCATCAAATGAAAATGGTCTAAATTGAATTTATTAAAAGAAAATCGATAATCCCATTAAAATTATTAATCTATCTTATAAAGAGAATAATGAAAATGAAATTCATCTTTTTGATATTGGAAGGCAAGTCAAAATGTCTAATATTTCATCAAAAGAGTCTTTTAGTACCAAATACCCAAGGAGTGAATGAATGTTATATTCTCAAAAAAATTTAAGAATCTAGATAGAGAAACTAATTTTCTACAAAATCATAATGTATGTGTTAATTTGATGTAAATTTATACTATTGACTCCCATAATTTTTAAAGGAAGAAGCTACTTGATTCACTTTTAGAAGTTAAAATAATTTTTAAGAAAAATAGAGATAAATTTGATTTTAATAGTCTAAAAATGAGATATTTTTTAAATATTAAAAGTTAAAAGATAAGGATATAAAATATTTTGATGAATAGAGTGTTGTTCTTCATGATTTGTTTTATTTATATAAAATATTAGAATAGATTGATCAATTTTTCAAGGATCGAGGAGTTAAGGCTGATGAGTGTTATTAATTGATCGTAGAGTAGTAGAAGATATAAATCCATCTGAATAATTATCTTATAGAGTGGAATTGTAATTCAACAGTTTTGGAAGAGAAGATAGCCAAGAAAAAGAGAATTGTAGATGGCCAAGATAAGAACTAGGCAGAAAAACACCAATAGATCAAAAAGCATATGCGCAAGATTCAAAAGATTTCCTAGGATGATTAAAATTTTAATTTATGATAATTTTCATTTCCAAAAGTGAATTTAAATTAAATTTTATTCTATGATATTTATTGAATAATGATTATTTTAAATTAAATTGAATGTATTTTTTGATATTTTTTCCATTATTAATTTTTCTTGAATATTTTCAAACATATATTGATTGATTATTTTAAAAAATTGCTTCCCTTTGAATGAATATATTTCTATTTTCATTGATATATTTTGTTTGGATGTTTCCTTTTTTCAAATATTTTCTTAATTATAAATGATCTCTCTTACCCAAAAAGAAAGAAAAGTTTTTATTTTCCATTTTAGGATCTTATATCAAAATTTTAAATAGGGATAAGTTTTATATTTATGAAAAAAGAGTTATATTTTCCTAGAATTAATTTTTATTTATTTATTTTTGTGTTTCTTTATGAAAATTAAAAGAGGGGATTTAAGAATATTTGTAACAAAATAAAATAATTTTATAAAGGGGGAGATTTTATAAAATCATAAATTTTTTAAATGGAGAGATATTTATAATTTTAATATGTTTGAACTTCAAAAATTGAAAATATTCTTATTTTACAAAAATATTGTGTTTATTATTAATTTTACATGAGGTTATTTCAGGTCTTAAGATTTTATAATATTAGATTGTTGTTGAGTCTACAAATTTATTAATTCTTTTGTTTTTAAAATTAGAATACACATCATAAGAATTTGATTTAAATTGAAGATCTTATTTTAATTGTTTTTTGATATATTAATTTCAAATTTTGGTGACCTTAATTATGGTATTTTTGGTTCAAGATAAACTCTAAAAAAATATTGGGATCTAAATACTTCATATCATATTTCATTCAAAAAAATTATGATAATTATAGTAGTTCATAATTAAGTTCATCTTAATATGTAATGCAATGTCAAATTCATCGAATGATGATGATGAATGTTATGATGTAGCGATATTAAATTGAAAAGAAATAAGAATTTTATCATTGAATCTTTACCTATAAATGGACAAAAAATTCTAAGATCAGAATACAATTTAATATAGATAAATTTAGAATAAAAAAATTAAGTAACACACTTTTTGATAATTCGATCGATTAAACTATATGTCAACTTGTTTTATTGAGAGTACTTATGATTTTAATCCCTTTCTGAATGTTTCTTGTAAGATTTAATTTGGTAGGATTTCATTTTAAATCTATTATCATTTCCTTTTTAATTATTACATTTTAAATATTTTTAAATTGATGAATTATGTATGGAATATAATGTAATATATGATCCTATTTCATCATGAGGTTCTACTTTGTTGAATCATATTTTCTATTAATCATGCTGATTGATAGATTCTAAGTAGGAAGATAGTGTGTCCAGGTTTGGACATATATAACTTCTGAAAATATTATTTCAAGGGATTGTAATGGATTAGAGGTAAAAAAAATTGATTGGTTAAAGTTGAGGATTCCTTGAATATGGTATAAATATTCACCTTATGATTTGGGTAAAAGTGTGGTTTGAAATATTTTTTAAGGGACTTTATTTTTAAATAAATACTCCAAATTTTGTTAATCTCTTCTATACATAAAAGTTTTTTAATTGTTTTTTATTTTCACTCAGCAATTTTCTATTTCAAAAGTACATTATGTTCTGAGAGTATTAATTTCCATAACATTTATCTATTTTTACATTGATTTATTATGGGTTTATCAGAATTTCCTAAATTCCATTTATTTCAAAATCTGATTTAGTTGGAAAATATTTAGTCAAATATTAACCTTCAATTCACCCACCCCTTAATTTTTTTTGCTGTATATATTTTGGAAAATAGATACATCTTGAATTTTATGGAAAATCCATGCCAAAATTCACTCTCCTCTCCTAACCTGGAGTGAACCTCTAAAAATCACTCTTTCAAGTCCTAACTCACTATCTAACCTAATATCATCCAAACCAAATAGGCATATTCTCCCACACAACCCAGTCACACAACTCGACTCGTGCTCCCATGAGTCATACCCAATCGGAACCAGGCACATGCACCTAACCCACTTGTGATGATACTCTTATAATTCAATATTATCCAATGAGCCCAAGGAATCTCACCCATTTCAAGGACAAGTACATGTTCCCCTACCACTTGAGTATCATCCTAAAACCATGAGCATCTTCCCATGCTCCCACCATCCCATAAAAAGTGTATCCATAACCAATAGGGATATGAAATAACAAATATTTCCCTTTAAACCCAAACTTTTTACCTGAAGTTCTATATGTGGCCTTATTCTCAAATTCACAAGTCATTTCCTGTAATGCCCTGAGATTTTAAAATAAAGAAGTATAGAAAACTATTTCCACCAAATTTTGTGATATTTTTTTAATGTAATTTATACCACTTATAGGAATTTAATCTTATAAAATTGATTCTATATTTGGATCAGAATTGACATATCTTTTTTAATAGTTTAACTTTATTTTTATTCATATTTAATAGTAACTATGGTAAAATTAATCACATTGGTAAAGGGTAAATGGGATAAAGAAGGTTATATATAAGGAACAAGGATTTAGAATCATCCATACACTTGACTATATTTAATTTAATGAGTTTAAGTTTACCTCTCACTTCATATATTCTAAAATATTTAATTTTATTTCTATTATTATTTGATAATTACCTTTATATTATTTTAAGTAAATAAAAATTCTAAAATGCATCTTCCTTACTTGTAATATTTATAATATTTTTTTATAGAAAGAAAAAAGGTATCAATGTATTTAGAAAGTTATTTTGAAATTTTAATTAAATTTATTATCATGAAAATTTATTTTTAATTTTTAGTGTTGAAATAATGTCCTTAAATGTTTACACAATGCAGACATTGTGCTTGAGAGGTCACTATTAAGATTAATTAAATTATTTTAAAAACCTACAAAGTAATATTTTTTGTGTAATTTGTGGTGTTACATGAAATGTTTAGAAAAATATATCTTATTTTTTTGTTTTACAATATTAAATTTAAATTTCATTAATATATAAATGTAATTAAAGTCAAATGATGTGAATAGTCTCCAAAATGAATTTAATGGTATTTTATATTAAATAATATTTTATTAAATGATTTAAAATTCAGAAAAATATTAACTTTGTATAAGTGGATGTGATATGGTCTAGAATATCAATCAATTTTCACTTAGGGGTCACTTTCCATTTTATTGTAACTTTCTTGACCCCTAAAGTTTAAAATTGTTATTGTCACGGTAATCGTTAAATAGGGTTAAAAAAGGATTAAAACTGATTGATAATGGGTAAAAACTAACCAAAACATGTAAAACTTTTATTGGATAAGAATTTATTGATAAATAATAATCCTATATTTGAAATATATTAATTTTTTTCCACTTTAACATGATAATTATTTTACATTAATTTAATTATTTAAGTAATTCCAAGGCTTCCCAACTCATATCCTATATAAGGAGACCACCCCTCCTCAAATACTCACACTTATTGAGGCATTTATCATGACCAATATCAGACCAAATAACTTCCCAAAATCACTATCTATATATTAGAGTCCATTTTCTAACCAAAAAAATAATATATAATTTTTAAGGTGTAAATAAACGAAGGTTCTTCAAAGAGGAGGTAATCACCTTAACTGAGTGTTTTCATTTTAATTCTTCTTCTACCTCATTAAATCATGTCCTAACCATAAAAATATAATAACATAACTAAATATCATATAATAAGATATTATTTTGTTAATTTAATAAACTTATTATTCTCTTTTTCTATAAAATGGTATGCAAAACCGCCGTTCGTGTGTATGTGCTTACCACTGCCTCGTAAACTGATGTATTTCATTTCTCATCACCAACTTTAATGGATGGTAATTATGATAGATTTAATGTATATATATTATATTCATAAAATAATAATTATTATATATATATAATATATCATTTATCTTCATACCATTTCAATTGTCAAAAATGGAAGCATCGCCCGTGCGTACGTACAGACTATCATCTCCATATAAAAATGTACATAATTTTTCAAAAACTACCTCTCATGAATAGTCATGGGGATGGATTTAATGAAGATATTTTCTATTTATAACATTAATATCAATCCATAAAGATAAAATTTTATTTTATTTCTTTATTTTCCATCCAATGGAATGTAAAAAAATATTGCTTCTGTGTACACGTAGACTGCCACATTACAAGTTGATGTATTTTGTTTTTCATGACCTCTTTTCATGACAGATTATAAACTTATATTTAATATATAAAATGATAATTATTTAATTGTTTTTTAATGATTTAACCATGAACCCCATGACCATAGTGAACCTACTATTGTCATTTTTCAATTATGAACATAACGTCCTCAAAACCCTTGATGTGAACTTAATCGATTATGTAATTAGATATGTTTTTAAATAATTAGTTTAGAGATAAGGGAAAAATCCAATAGATTTTTTGAAAATATTAAATAATTAATATTATTTTATTATAAATAGTAAAATGAGATACATATAAATTTTGGACTCTTGGTAAGTGGTTTCTTAACCCAATTTTTATTCATTGGGTTATAACACTTCTTCGTTGACTTTTTTTATACCATGATTAGGTCTAAACTGATCTATAAATTTTTTCAATGTGAATACACTTGTTTTATGTGGATTTAAATGTGTTCACATAATCAATTCAATTATTAATTATCACATAAAATTTTATGATCTTTACATGGGTTTTCTTTGCCTCAATATCACTTTCTTGAGACATGTTTCATGTAATGCACCATAATTTATTTATATAGTGTATTAATACCCCATGAATGATATTTGACATATTAATTCATGTAATTAATGTTATTTAAAGATCTATATCATAATATTTCATTCAATTAAATTTTATTAAAATGTTACCAAAGCGGTAAAAGCTTTATATTGAAATCACATTTTTTTCTAAGATTGTTTGTGTTCAAGGTCCCTTTGGTGGATATTGTATGATATTAATTTTGTTGAACCACATATATATAATTATAATCTTTTTATTTATAAGGTTAAAATTATTTACATTCATTTTCATCCCTTTGGTACTCAAGATGAACAAAAGAATGTTTTTATGTAAAAAATGATCATATTTGTCTTTTTTGGTTGGGAATAATTTATCCTCCTAATCCATAATAATCAAAATATTTTTAAGAATATTATTTTCTATGATCCAATTATTATTTATAGTATTTTTATAATTTTATTTAATTTATTATGAATGCATTAATAGTTAAACTTTAAAACTGTTTCAATTCGGTTTATTTATGAAATATTATAAAATGTGTAAAAAAGTATTTATCATAACATTTAATGAATAAATAAATTTTCCCAACATCATAACTATTATTTTTTTCTAAGCTTCATTTATAAGTTTCCAAGTTTATTTTCAAATAATTTTTCCCTATATTTTAGAATTTTTTATAAAATATTATCAAAAGAAAAGGATATCTTTCCTTATTTTCAAATTAATGTCTTAAAGTTCTTTTAAAATCATTTTTCAACCATTTAAACATCCCTTATTATTTTACTATGCTCTAATGGGGATATGATCCAATGATACTCAACATATTATTTATCTAGATGGATTATGATTGTTTAAATATATTTTCATCAACCCATTTTCTTTAGATGGGATAATCAAGTTATAGATGAACAATGGTTGTTTTTAAGTGTGTTATATTGAAAAGAGAAATCATCCAAATTTGTTTTTTCATTGTATGGTACATGGAAATATGTATGGATAATTAATAGGTGGTTCTATTTTTAATCAACTATAGGTGGGTCTAATACCCTCCAATGCATTTTGTAAAGGGACCATGTTAATTATTTTAAGTTACTCCTAAGAGACAATAGAGTTAACTATTTGAATTTACTCTTAATAAAAAATGGATTTTATTGAATATGAGTGCATCCTATGAAAAATATTATTAACTGTTGTATTTTACTCTTAATGTAATGTTTTAATTATCAATTTCAGGTTATTCTATGATGAATAATTTTTGTTCAATGTTACCAACACAATTTTTTTTATCAATGCAATAAGTTAAAATGTTTCCATTGATTGAGGATTATTTTCACATGCCTTGTGATTTTTGACTTTTTTATCTATAATTTTTTGATAAATATTTATACAGTGTATTATTATTTATGTTCTAGGTTTTAGAAGGTATGAATTTTATTAGTTTATTCTTTTTTTCTTTGAATATGTTCACATACCCTTATGCTCATCTTGTATTCACTGAACATATTCAATTTTTAATGCCAATGTTTACCCTTAATAAGAATTTGAGCTAACCATTTCAAATTTTTCCTCTTTCCTGGGTTATTAAGAATAATGTTAAGTGAGTCATGTCTAGAAGGGTTAAATGTGTAGATAATTTAGTGTGACATATTAAATATGTAATGAGAAATATGAAAAATGGGTAATATTGGAAAAATGATCAATTATAGACATTTATATTTTTATGTAAGTGTTTCTCATAATTCTCCAAAATTATAAACCTAAAAGGTACTTCAATATAATAGTTATCCAATTTTTATATTTGATGTGTTATGTTTTGTATGGGTAAAATTGGGTAACATTTATCGGTATAAAAGATAGAAATATAAAAAATATGTATTTAATACCAAATTTGGGGACTGAGGGTTTAGGGATGTTATATTTATCATGACTTTATTCAGACCACATAGGGTATCTTTATAACTACCTAGTTCATTTAATTATAATTTCACTAAGAACCTATTTTCTAAAACAAAATATAGGTTGTTGTTGAAACATTATGTTACAGAACCCTGTCATTATCACCCCAATAATGTTTCCACCATCAAGGCATCTAATCCATAAACTAACCCATCAAGGGTCACTATATATCCCTTGAATAAATAGACTGTATATATTCTACTAGATAATGCCTCATTATATGACCCACAAGACCCATCATTAGAGAAAATACATTGGTTCATATAAGTAAAATTATACCAATATGTTATATTAGAAAACTATATATAAGTCATTATTGAAACATTGAACAAATGAACCTATTATTAGTAAAACAGTCACACACAGGCACATGTATGTAATATGAATCCTATGTTCCAACCATGATGCATTTATAAAATCCACATTTCAAAAGTAAAATAACCAAACTAGTAAAATAAAAATATCTGGTAAACACATCATATTTAAGAAAATATCAACTATAACAGTGAAACCCAATAATTAATATCGTTTCACCTTAATAACTAGGATATCCAACGAGATATTTGTTCATGATTCACCTGTATGAGGCCCATAAAAATATTTAACATTTCCCAATTCCTTAGATACCATATCCTATAATAGTAAAATAAAGAAAAAGAAACATTGATACCACTTTGTAACAACCCATATGAAAGACACACACCATTGCACTTTATGAGGATCTATATGACCTATGGTGAACCACCCCATATGCTTGAGGTTTCTAACTAGTAGCGAGGTCTTAAAATCATTGAAAATATTATTCCCTTGAAAGATAGTAAGCATGTAGTAACGAAATAAAATAATACATCCACAACATATAAACATAAATGTATTAATAAATCAATTAAAAATAATCATGTTAATTAAAATGAAATGTGGAAGTATAAAATTATACACCACACTTATCATACATTGGTCCAATCATAATAAAAATATATATAAAATACAAAGAGGATATACTATCATCCCTGTGCTTTACCAAAACGTTTGCCTCGAATACGCAATCGAGATACCCCATCACGATCCATAACTTTTCCTATACTAAAACTGAATATGGAAATAAATCCTTCACACACATTGGGTTTCCCATGAAGGGTATCAATATATTACTCATTAGGGTCCCACTGATCACGTTATTGAGCACATCAAAATTAGTTGTTTATTTTTAAATAGAATTTATGCAGTATAGCAGCATCCCTAGGTCATCTCTCAAAAAGATATTTAGATCATTAATTAAAAAATGGGGTTCTGATTAAGAAACTAAAATGGGAATGGGGTTTTGTAAAACTTGGGTTTTGTTTCTTTAAAAATATAAATTGAAAGTATTTTACTACTAAGAGAAACCAATTAGAGAAATCATGATAAACCCGGGTAATTGTCCCTTGATGCTCAAACCATCATCGCTCTCAAGGGAAAGGGAAGGATCATTGATTCCTTGATTTTATACATACTGAAACCAGTAATGTTATGTGAGTTATTACTAGGTTACCACCTAGGATTTGATCAATCAACGATATTGATTATCAACAACCAATCAAAATCAAAAAAGATGAATCGATGTAAAAACATAACTCAATCAAAGAATCACATCAACAACGTAATGATATGACCAGAATTGCGCCAATGATAAAAATATACAAAAGAAAAGAACATGCATATTCATTGGTTCAAGCTACTAGATTTTATCAACTGACACAATCCATTTGCACACTCATGAAAGGGAGGGGTGAGAAAAGAGGCAACCACACTCAAATCATCACAAGATCCAAGTTGTGCATGGAAGAATGTGGATTCCTATTACTTTGATTTGGATTTGATCATATCAAAATAGAAGAAAATTTTTAAGGTAGAAATGAAGAAAAATTGACAAGAAACTAGGAAATAAAATACATTATGAATATTGCAAGTGTGGATCTCGGGATTACAACAAGGAACACCTCCCAAATTGATCACTAATAGGTTTAGAAGTACATGAGGGAGAAAAGAAATAAGATGGGTGAAGAGAGAACTCCAATTCGACTAAACTTCACCCCTAGTCGTTCCACACATACAATGAGGGGGAGGAGTGATTTTATGGGAAATTTACATCCATATTTCTACATAAAGTGGTCAAGTATCTAAAGGGCTAGGTGACTATTCAAGGAAGATTTTTTTACTCCATATTTATATGGCTGGTTGACTGACCAAAATGCATGAAAATGACCTGTAATTCAGTGGAGAGTTGAGGATTTGAGTTATATGTACAAGGGATATGAAATAAGTCCAATTGTATCTTTGAGGTCCGATTTATGGCCCAAATACAGAAGAGTGGTCCAATCTGGCCTGCCCAGAATTTCTTCACATTGTGGGCCTATTTTGGGCCTCCAAATGGATGAATTGGGATATATGATATTCTAGAAAAATGTAGCCCACATTTTGTTCACTCTTATAACCTTTTTAGCTCAATTGGGTACAATTATTATCCAAATTACAAATAATTGTCTACATGCATGCTAGGGATCTCACGCAGTTTGGCCCATTTTTCTTGAATTCCATCACGAGCTCTCGAAATCACCTACTACTACAATGAAAACACCAAAAGTAGTAAAATTTCCCTATTAAACAGTGATAAAAATTAGTTATTTTATTCAAACCTAAAGTGAAATTTATTATTATATTTGTAATATTCATTACAAAACTAGTTTAAAACAATGTTGTAAGGGTGGATTTGAATAGTGAATCGCTATGCGATCACACCCCCACACCTAAAAATATTCACTCCTAGGAAAAGTCACATATCCAAAAAATTATGCATGTATATATTACCAAAATCATGAAGTTTTAAAATTTGAGTAAATTTAAATTAATTAAAGTAATGTGATCAATGCACAAACCACACCAAGGAGTTTTTCCTAGTGAAAATGAGAAAATATGTCTCATAAATCATATCACAATGATATTCAAAGAGATTCATGATACCCAATTTGGAAAGGAATTCAAAAGTAAACCATGCCACTAACTCTTTGTGCGTGTGTGTGTGAAAACCATTCCATGCTATTCATTCCACTTTTTATCCAATATATATTGGTTATTTTAACATTTTTCAGCTTAAAATATTTTTTCCACAAAACGTTCCCAACATCATTTGCAGTCATATTTCAAGACCCACTCACTTAAGCATTCTCAGAAGTAAAACCATAATCTCCTAACCTAGATATCCCAATATTTTTCACATTTCATCACTACCCTCATTTTGTTTTCAGAAGTTGCTTTTGGAACAAATCTCACACTTATCTCTTAACCCTTGTTTGATATCCTCATGACACTAATTTTAATAGTTATAACAAGATAAAAGGGTGAGGAGGAGTGGTTTTTTACTTTCCCAAGACACAAACCAATTTTTTTATTTTTTTTGAGGGCATGGAACAGTCAGATATTATGTACACATGCATAGGTCAATCCGGTACAGTAATGAAATAGATTAGATAAGAAATGAAAGAATGTAAATATCATTTTAAGCTAAAAAATATTAAGCTAACTTATATTTACCTTATATTATGTAATAAATATTCACCCTTGTTGGTTTGGTGCAAAACTGTGTTGAGATATTAGTGACACTATTTTCCCAAAAACTACTCACACAAGGGGTATCAATCATCACAAAGGTTTCACATAGATATAACCATTTATATCATTGACATAAAACCAATTCACTACAAATCACTCCATGATGTTAAATTCATAGAAATATTCATTCCATAATAGAGAAAGGTTTCATCATATGTTAAAACAACATGGAATAAAAAATTTCCACATGAATTTTTAGTAAGTTCCATGATTTGGTGACCATAAGGGGGGACGTAAAAATACCATAAAGAAGGAAAAAAAGAAGAAAGAAGAAAGACAATGAAAATCCTAATGAACTCAGAAAGATGGGGAAAAGTGAAAATACAATAAAGAACATGAAAAAGAGATGAAATAAGAAAGACGATGAAAATCTCAATGAACCCAGGAATGTATCCACCCGCCCCACACCTATAATGTGTAGTGTCCTCACTGTAATAATTGAAAATATGAGAAGGAAGGATAAAACCTGGTGTGTTTCACTAGTATGTTGCTTCTAGAAGGTGGATTTCGTCCACCAAATTCTTTGGAAAATCCTCATAGATGTGTTTAAGTTGTTTCCCATTGATGGTATGACTTTATCCACTCTGGTCAAGAAAAATATATATTTCACCAAAAGGGTAAACATTAGTAAAAGTATAAGGACCAAGCCATCAGGAACGAAGCTTACCTGGGTGGAGTTTTAGCCTGGAATTGTACATGAGTACCTTCTCAACTATATGGAACTTACGCTGATGTATCAGGCTATCATGGATAGCCTTTGTCTTCTCTTTATAGATCTAAGAGTTCTCATATGCATAATGTTAAATTTCTTCTAACTCTTGAAGCTATAAATTCCTTTGCTCATATTCATATGAAATATTCATGTTACATTGTTTAACAACTCAATATGCATGGTGTTATACCTCCACTGAGAGGTGACAATCCTTTTCAAACACAATTCTGTATGGTGACATTCTGATTGGGGTTTTAAAATCTATATGGTATGCCCAAAGTGCATCATCCAAGAACCAACTCCAATCTTCCCTATTGGGTTGTACCATTTTTTCCAAGATTCTCTTAACTTCCCGATTTGATATTTTTTCTTATCCATTAATTTGGGGGGGATATGAAGTCGAGAATTTATGATAAACCCCATACTTATGAAGAAAATTTTTCATGTTGTGATTGCAAAAATTGGAACCCTGATCACTAATGATGAATCTAAGCAAACCAAACTGACTAAAAATTTGGGACCTCACAAAACCAACAAAAACTAGAGTGTCAACGGTCCTAGTAGCCCTTGATTCAACCCATTTAGACACATAGTTTACATCTAAAAAGATTTACATTAAAAAAATGAATTTGTAAAAGGCCCCATGAAGTCAATGCCACATACATCAAAAATTTCACAGAATAACATGGGCTATTGGGGAATTTCATTCCTCTTAAATATATTACCTATGAATTGACAATGAATACATGACTTGAAAAATCTATTGGAATCCCTATACAATATTGGCCAATAAATTAATAAGTCAAGGATCTTTTGAGCTGTACAATGAGAGCCAAAGTGGCCCCTACAGGACAAATTGTGGAAAAGGGTCAAAATAGAGGTGAACTCATGGTCAGGTACACACTGACGAACTACTTAGTCACCACAAATTCTTTACATGTATGGGTCATCTAAAATTTACCACCAAGAATCATGTTTATATCTTTGGGATTGGGAAGTTATAAAATTAGTGTGGACCTTAGATGTTACTAGAAAATTCACAATGTCCGCATACCAGGGGGTAAGGTTCACAACATCCCAAAGGTTCTCATGAGGAAAGAATTATCCAATGGGGAGGGATGGTTCATCATGGTGGTCCAGTGGTGGAAAAATCATACTAATGTGGTCAGATAAAACATTTTATACTCCCCACTTATCTCTAATCTAAAGGTCAAAATCTTGGAGGAGGATCATCCACCGTATGAGGCGGGTCTTAGCTTCAAGTTTCTTTAAGAGGAATCGGAGGTCAGTATGGTCAGAAAACACAGTCAATTTTGACCCAAGAAGATATGAATGAATTTTTTTAAAAACACAAAAAATATAAAAGAGTTATTTTTTATTGGTTGTGTAGTTTACTTGGTTAGGGTCAAGGGTACGTGAGGCATACACAATGACATGAGGATCCTTCTCAACCCTTTGTGATAAAACTACCACAACTGCAAAGTTAGAGGCATCACACATAAGCTCGAATGGGAGATCCCACCTTGGTGGTTGGATTATGGTAGGTTATGTGAGACTCCTTTTTAGTTAATTGAATGAATCCTTTCAATTTTTATCAAACACAAACTCAGAATCTTTTTGCAATAATTGGGATATTGGGAGTCAAATCTTAATAATGTATTTAATGAATTAGTGGTAAAAACTAGCATGACCCAAGAATGATCTCACCTCACGACCACATTTTGGATATGGAAGGGTTTAAATTAATACAATTTTATATTTATCAACTTGAATTACCTTATTTGAAATGACATGCCCAAGAACTATCTCCCAATCAACCATAAAATGGCATTTCTCATAATTTAAAACAATATCTTTTTTAATGTAGTGGTGGAGGACAGAACCTAGGTGTTCCAAAAAATAATCAAAATAAGAACCATATACTGTGAAATAATCCATAAATATTTCCATACAACTATCAAGTTACTCAGAAAAAATACTCAACATACATCTCTGAAAATTACTAGGAGAATTACATAGACCGAATGACATCCTTCTTTAAGAAAATGTGCCGAATGGACAAGTAAATGTTGTCTTTTCTTGATCCTCATGGGCTATATGGATTTGTAAATAACCCGAATATCCATCAAGGAAAAAATAATGGGACTTACCAGCCAATCATTCTAACATTTGGTCAATGAAAGGTAGAGTAAATTTTTTCTTCCGCATGTCTTGATTCAGACAATGATAGTCAATACAGACTCGCCAACTATTTTGCACACGTGTTGGATCCAATTCATTCCTTTCATTTGAAACAACGGTTATTCCTGTTCTTTAGGCACAATTTTCACTGGGCTAACCCATTTACTATCAGATATAAGATAAATGATCCCTACAATAAGTAATTTACTAACTTCCAATTTTACCACTCAAGGAGAGTGGGAATCAACCAAAATTGAGATTATCTTATGGGATAAGCCTCATCATCCAAAAGTATATAGTGTATATAAAAATATGGGATAATCCATGGAATATCAACCAATTTCCATCATATTGCCCTTTTTACACTCTCTTAGAAGGTTGTATAGTTTCTATTCCTATTGTGGAGAGAGGTTATTGGCAATAATGATGGATAATTTGTCAATACCCTCAAGATATTCATATTTTAAATTAGAAGGATGTTGTTTAAGTTCCAACACCAGTGGTTCCTAAATTAAGGGAGAGGATTTAGGGGGAGTGAGGTATATTAAACTATCTATCTTCTCATGTTTATTCTCTAAAGATAGAGAATCTATTAAAATGATATTTACAGAATCATCGATGGTCATGGGTACCTTAGAATGAAAACACACATCAATTAAAGCACAAAATTTACAATTTTTGGAACTCACACAATACTCAAAACATAAATCAAAACTCAAATCATCCAAGGGTGAAGAATAGGAAAATGAATTAGATTATGAGTTGAGGAGATAATTGTGTGTGTGCATCGTTTTAGAGCACTTTCATCAAATAGACTGGAAGAGTGGAGTGCTCTTTAATGGGGTGTTTCATAGCCTCAAGGATGTTAAAACTTACATTTTCTCCTCCGAACACCATGGAAAACATACCATTGTGAACATTGAAGATCATATTTGTTGTTTTGAGAAATGGCCTCCCAAGTATGAGAGGAGTATGTCCTTTGGTTCATGTATCTTCCATCTCAAGAATTTAGAAATCTTGAGGGAAGATAATATTCTTTAATATTACAAGGACATCTTCAATCACTCATGTTAGGGGTGTAGTACTCCAGTTTTCAAGTTGCATGACAATGCATGTTGGTTGAATCTCTCCAATCTATAGATAAGTATAAATAAAGTAAGGCATTACATTAATGGAAGCACCTTAATCTATCATACCATCAGAAAACAAGTTCTCCCCTATGGTACAAGATATCGTGAATGTGCCAAGATCCTTGGACATAGTTGGCATTTCTGGTTGAATCAAGGCTGAGACATTCCTTCCCAAGTTGACTCTCTCATTCCCTTTCAGCCTTCTTCTATGGGTGCAAAGATCTTTAAAAAATTTAGCATACCTAAGTATTTGTTTAACTACATCCAATATAGGAATTCTAACTTGAACTTTTTTAAATGTATCCATTATTTTTTTTATCAATATCGTTATCAAAATTATTCTTATATTTAGAGAGTATTTGGGGGAAAGGAAGATGAATGGATTGTTCATTTGAATCATCAATGATAATTTTATCACCCTTTTTGTCTTGTTTTTCTTTACTTGAAATTATTGAGGATTGGGAAAAAGAGTTTTCAAGATGGGTACATACCTGTTGTGCAGAATCAGTAGAAAGAGAGACTTATTTACCACTATAAAGTGTAACTGCATATACATTACATTTTTCCTTTGGATTGGCAATGGGTTGGGATGGTATTTTTCCAGAACCTTGCATCATAATCTCACTGATGATGTTTTCCAACTACCCAACTTGAGTTCGTAGGTCTTAAATTTTTGATTGTGTGTTATGTTGAAACTGGAGGTTCTAGGTTTCCATTTTCTTCAACTTATCCTCGAGGCTTGGTTCATATTTTGTAGGAGGAGGATGATTGTTTTAAGAAGTTGAAGGATAAAAAGGTTTCATACCTTGGCCTTGTTGATACCAATTCTGCATGGGTTAGCTTTATTTTCCTCCCTGTTGGTATTGGGGTTGTGCTTTCCACCCATGATTTGTATTTGACCTGAATTTTTCTTGCTTGAAGGGAGGTTCTTATTGGAATGGACGCCCTAAGAACATGGCTGCACAAGACTCTGGTGAATCTTGAAGTTATGGGCACTGGTCAGAAAAATGAGTATTGTCAGAACAAATACCATAATACAATGGAACGAAAAGAGATTGTGAGTTACCTTTTGATTGAGATAATTTCATTTTAAGGGTATGAATCTCATCAATATTGGTATCTACCTTTTGTTCTAGAGATGAATGACTTAGCTCATGAACTCCTCGAGTTGGTTCAATATCTCGTGTACCAAACTTTTGTGCATTTGGATCCATGTTGGCTATTAAGTCACGAGTAGTGGAAGGAGTTTAATCAACCAAGGCACCACCAGCTACTGTCCAATCATTCCATGATCCATAGGGATAAGTCCCTCATAGAATTATTGTATTAATAGTTTTTCACTAATCTGGTGGTGGGGGCAGCTTGAGCAGAGTCGTTTGAATCTATCAGAGTATTCTTGAATGGTCTCTCCTTGTGATTGCCTAATGCCATAGATTTATTTCCTAATTTATACTGTTCGATAGGCTAGGAAGAAATTCTCTAAAATTAGTATTTTCATGTCATCCCAACCCCCAATTGTGGTAGGAAAATAGTATAGCCAATCTTTGGTTACACCATTAATGGAGAAAGGGAAGGCCCTAAACTTAATTAAGTCCTCAGAGACATTTTGTAGTTTCATGGTGGAGCACACTATATGAAAATAATTAAGGTTTTTATGAGGATCCTCAATAGGTGGATGAGACCTGATCTCAGCTCAATGTTGGATGCTTCTAGAGGATATTGGATGTACGCAGGTTGGTACTCTACATCTAGGATGGTCATTTCTTTTAAGTTTTTATTATTTTCAACTCTATTTTCTTGGGTTTGATTGAGTTCAATTACTGATTGGTTTATGACCACTTGAGGTTCCAAAAGGGGTTCCTTAGTGTTACTTGATTTACCTTATCAATATTCATTGATTTGTGTGTGAAGTGTCTTTTCAATTTCAGGGTCGAATTCAAGCAGTTTTTATTTTTCTAATTGGGTCATGCAAATAAGTTGTGAAGTTTGTTTTTTTAATGAGTGAATATGGATAAAATCACTTAATAAAGTTTTAAGGATAATATAATGTTATAATATAGAATTATAGAGAGATATGGAGAAGAAGAGAGAGAGAGAGATATTTAGAGAGAGGTAGAGAGAGAAAGGAAGAACACACAAAAACAACCAAAAATAGAAATAGAAAACCAAAATAAAAATAGTCAAATAGGGGTGGGGTATTTAAAGAAGTACTAAAAAATAAGTAAAATAAATAAAAAAAGGAAATAAAAAATTATCTTCGATCCCTAGTAACGGCACCAAAATTTTATCGTGTTGTCGAGCGCGTCAAATTATTTGTTTATTTTCAACTAGAATTTCTGCATTATAGAAGCAACCCTAGGTCATCTCCCGAATGAGTGTTAGATTATTAATTAAAAAATGAGTTTATGATTAAAAAAATAAAAGGTGAATGGGGTTTTATAAAACTTGGGTTTTGTTTCTTTAAGAACAGAAATTGAAAGTATATTATTATTGAGAGAAACTGGTTGAAGAAATCATGATCAACCTGGGTAAGTGTCACTTGATGCTCAATCCATCATCGCTCTCAAGGGAAAAAGAAGGATAATTTATTCCTTGATTTTATACATACTAAAACCAGTAATGATATGTCAGTTCTTACTAGGTTACCACTTAGGATTTGATCAATCAATGATTTTGATTATCGATAACCACTCAAAATCAACAAAAATGAATCGATGTAAAAACAGAACTCAATCAAGGCATCACATCAACAACATTGTGATATGAAAAGATTTGTGTAAATGATAAAAATATTCCACAATACAAGAAAATTAATATTAATAGGTTCAAACTCCTAGATTTTATCAACTGACGCAATCCATTTGCACACTCATGAAAGGTAGGGGTGAGAAAAGAGGCAACTGTACTCAAATCATCCCAAGATCTGGGTTATGCATGGAAGCAAGTGGATTCTTGTTACATTGATTTGTATTTGATCATACCAGAATAAACAAAAATTTAGAAGGTAAAAATGAAGAAAAATTTACAAAAACCTGGAAATCAATTACCTTATGAAGATTACAATTGTGGAGCTCAAGATTACAACAAGGAACACCCCTAAAACTGATCACAAAGAGGTTTAGAAGTACATAGGGGAGAAGATGAATAAAATGGGTGAAGAGAGCTATCCAATTCGACTAAACTTAACCCCTAGTCTTCACACATAGATAATAAGGGGTAGGAGTGATTTTATGGGAAATTTACATCCATATTTCCACATAAAGTGGTCAAGTATATAAAGGGCTAGGTGACTATTCAAGGTAGATTTTTTTACTCCATATTTATCTGGCTGGTTGACGGAAAAAAAGCTTGAAAATGAATTGAAATTTAGTGGAGGGTCGGGGATTCGAGTTTGATGTCCAAGCGATGTAGAATCCACCCAATTGGATATCTGAGGCCCGAGTTATGGCCCAAATATAGAAGACTGATCCAATCTGGCCTGCCCAGAAATTATTCACATTGTGGGCCTATTTTGGGGCTCGAAATGGACGAATTGGGCTTCATGATCTTCTAGAGGAATGTATCACACATTGTTTTGAACTCATACAACCATTTTTATACTAATTTTATACACATAGTATCCCAAATGCAAATAATTTTCCACATGCATGCTTGGGATCTCGCGCTGTTTGGCCCATTTTGTTGGAGTTCCATCACAAGCTCTCCAAATCACATTCTCCTACAATGTAATCACAAAAAAAGTAAACTTTCCCTATTAAATAGTGATAAACATTAATTAATTGATTCAAAAATATGTTTTTAATTTATTATTATATTTTTAATATTCATTACAAAACTAGTTTAAAACAATAGTGTATGGGTGGATTTGAAAAGTGAATTGTTTTGCGATCATCCACCACACAACCATAATTTAAATTTTAATACCCATGTGAATTCATGAGGGAAATAAATAGAAATAAATAATCTCACACAAGTTTTTTAGACATCATATACTAACTAGTCCACCACTACTTCATACACATCAAGTCATCATGTACAAAAAAGGAAACCACAACCCCCAAACATACCTTCTTCGGTGCCATGCTGCAATAAAGTGGTCACCTATTTCCAAACATTTCATCCCATACACGAACACTCAGGGTAGGGCATAATCTATGTCATAACCAATTACCTCTTCTAGATAGAGTTTCATCTCATGCCTTATACCAACCCCTATCTTTATAATGATCACTCAACCAATAATCAACCTCTACATTATTAGTCATGGTAGGTTGAATTCCAAATCAAATGTTTTTCTATAACCGAGGCCCCTTTCCCACCCAAGGTGGTTCATCCAATCTCACATCACATATTTACCTGGACCTCATATCACTCATGATGGTCTCAAAACTACCTTCTTAATCAATGTATGTCGCACATCAAGGACTCAATCTCACTCATGGTTGTCCTCGTAGTGCCATATCACTCATGGAATATATAATTATGTCTCAATTCATGCCTTTTCACTTAAGCTTTTCCTAGACATCACACATAACTAACACTCCATCCCACTCATAGAAATCATATCATTTTTATCTCACTCATGGTTGGTCAAGGCCTCAGGACCTTTTATCATGTTTTATGTCTCCCAAAAAATACATATAAACACATGAAAGATACAATAAATAGTGTGTTCTTCCCATAAAACATGATCACCACATCATTAGCTAGGATTTTTTAACTCAGGACCTTTTACCCTCATCTATAATCATTGATATCATCTCACATATGTCACCCCTTATAAAACTCACAACCTAAAGGCTCTACTCATCATCATCCCTAATTAGAGGGCCAACCATCTTTTGATTATGCATATCAAAATATTGGTTTTGATGACTAGGGACGATCATAACTACTTTCACAACGACATTACTACACCCCCATATGGGATTCCTCATCATATGTGAGACATATGGCCCTCTCCATCATCATTACTATACTCCAAGACCCTTATTACTAAAAAAAAATATCCCTAGGAAACCAATCTAGTATATTCTCATGTCTCATCTCACATCCTGAGACCTACATAAAGTCTCTTGTCAGCTTAACCAAAAAACTTTTCCATTGGAGACATAATTTCCAGGTGAACCCAATTTACCTAATATACACTCAGCACCAAATATAACTCATGGAGGCGAAAATATTGATTGGTCATAATGAAATAAAAAAATATTTTTAAGATTTTTACAATTTATCAAGTTGTATACAAAAATTAAAAACCATGATATTTTATAAAATGAGAAAAACTTTTGAAAAAACAATGCTAAAAAATTTAATGCTTATTAATTTTTAAAATCAAGAAATATTATAGAAAAAACACTTCACTATTTACATTTTTATGTTCATGTCTTCTTAAATCAAATATAATAGGTAGTAAAAAATTCTATAAATAATTGGTTCAATTAGTATAGAATATTTATAAAATAATTGATGATTGTTAATGAAAAATAAATTATGAGGTATTTTCAAGAAAAAAATCATTATAAGTGATAGAAATAAAATTTATAGTTACTTTCAGTAATTTTGGGTTCAAATAATATTAGATCAAATCATTCATGATAGTAGACATATCAAGAGTTTTATCCTTACTATGAATATTTTCAAATACTAGAATCCAATAGGAAACTATAATCACTTAGGGAATCTTAAATATAATATTTTAAATTGATGTCAAAACATATATTTGATATATAAAGTATTTTGGAGGCAAAATACCCATTTGATGAATTTGTTTCATAACCATTATTTTGAACCTGTTAAACCAATTATTTCTCCAATCTTTATTATGCATAATGACGTGACAAAAAGTACCACTTATGACCCCATTGAGTCTTGCGCTCATTGAAATCCTTTTAATCATTCTTAACTAGAGGAATTATATAAATATTTTATTTAACCACGTGAACTTATGTATAAATACCAATTGAAGCACCCTAGACCAAAACATCCAAGTTTGATTCTAAATTACAAATATTACACAAATATTTTTATTCCAAGAGAGACTACCTGAGCATAACACTCATATATTTTACATAATTTTCTTATTGTAATCATTAGACCTCAAAAATTCATGCATAATCCTAGATTCCAAAGGTTTAGTGTCATTGGATATTAGCTACGTGATCTTATTATTTTACATTAAATCATCAAAATTTACCATAATATTCTCCACACTTAGTATACTTATATAAATGTCATACATAATACTCATTTTCATTTCCTAGTGAATATAAAAAAAGAATGGGGTGTGCTCTAATTCTTAGTAAGGTTAAATATAAAATATTATAATCAAATATCATAATTGAACATAGGAAAAACATGTGAGTATTTAAACATAATAAGGGTACATGGACCTATGCTAATAGATTCATATTTAGTAATACATATTACATAAATTATTATTCATCACATAAAGATATTGATATAACATAATACATGAGTCATAGGAGTGAAAACATGATCCAATAATCATGATCCATGAGAACATAACATAATAACATAAAAATGTGGTATTTAATCGAACTAATAACATGTTTCAAGGCTAAACACAAAAATATTCATCCCATAATGGACAAGGAAAACCAAATTTTTATAATGTAGTAGTCTTGGGAAAAAAACTCATATACTCTATTAGGCTTGGTCTACAACTTGTGTACCCTTATGGTCTTAGGCTATTTCTTGTGTACCCTTTTAAGCTTGGTCTAATACACATGTACCCTTTGGGGCATAAACTAGTAACAGTATACCCTTTTGGTTTTGGTATACAACCCATGTAATCTTTTTGTCTTAGTATATTACCTTTTTAACATTTTGGGATTTATCTACCACCCATATACCCTTTTGGCATGGTATACTACCCATGTACCGTTTTTTTCTTAGATTACTATTCATGTACACTTTTAGTCTTCAGTTACTACCTGTGTACCCTTTTGGTCTCAAGTGATATAAATCCTTAACCAATGAAATAGAGATCTATAATTGACCCACCTATCTCATAATGATAGACTATATATATATGTGTGTAAAATTTACTTGAAAACATCCATAATCCCATCATTTCTTAATTAAACCATTTGATAGAAACATGTTTTATGTAAACATAAATAAGACATTATCATAAGTCATCAAGTTAAATAAGGTGAATGATATCATTATATAATATCACCAATTAATCATAAAAAACACTAAATTATTTTTATATAGTTTAAAAAAAACTTCTATAATATCATTAGAAAATTGATTTGGAAATTTAGAAGAAATTTCGTTTTCATTTGATAAATTTTTCTTTAAAATAAAAAAATATAAATAATTAGAAATAGAAATTATTTTTGAAACCCATGATTAATTAGAGAGGATGTTTCTTAAATAAAAGTTACAATAGTGGTAGGAAAATTCATTTCAATAGAAAAATTTTAAAAAATAAACTCCTTTCACATATTTGTAATAATAGTCACAGCCATTAGAAATTGACTCATGTAGAAAATTTTAAAAATATTTCATTGAGAAAATTTTATTTTAAGCAAAATAAAGTAGAAATTAACCTTTAAAAATCATTGACGTGAAAAAAAGTACATCCATAAATAAATATATATAATATGGACATGGAGGAGGAAGAATCCTAACTGATAAGAAAGGATAGGTTTGGATCAACTTATAAGAATACTTTAGTTTTAATTGTGAACAAAATTAAGGAGAAATGGTAATAATAAATTTTGAACCTATAAATAATTTTATATTAATGGAATATATCGTTTTAATATAGATAAAATAGAAATTTTACCCATATAGAAGTTCAAACATATGGAATCTTGATTTTAATGTGAGATTGGAAAGAAAACATTATGTCTTCGGAAACTTTTGAATAAAAATCCATTAAAAGAGAAGACCTAAGAGATACTTATAAATAAATTGAATATAAATAAAATTTATGATTAATAATATCCATGGGGTAGTATATAAAACACCCAAAATAATATATGTGTAGAATATAGAACATAACTCAATAAAATTAAATTGAGATGAAAAACTCTTACCCTTACTCCTGAATTCCAAAAATGTGATTTCAAATCATGTATAATAAACATAACCATAATAATATCTTATTTAAAAAAATTATTTAAACATACTTACTTTTTTAAACTTCAATTATAACCATTCAATAAACATATATTAGTTGGTTATTGTTTATTTTTATTACTTAATGTTGGTAATTTTGATTTTTTAGTATAAGTCTCATAATGGTGATGTTGATTCTCATTATTTAATTCCATGTTCACCATTAATGGATTATTAAAGGTAATATAATATAATTTTAATAATTATTTATGAATTTACATGTTCATTTCATGGATTTTTAGGTATGGTCCTCCAATATGAAATCAATAACGCACTTGTTTCAGTAATTGTAAGGAAAATGATGTTATATTTATAATTAGTTAAAAAATAATATTATAATTTAATAACAAAAAATAATATTAAATTATTATTATCATGTATTACTAGTATTAATTTGCTGATAATAAATCATTTTTGATATATTGAAGTTAGTATAGAATCATTTAAGTGGGAAGTTGAACCATTTAAGTTGGAGGTTGAACCATCCTAAATAAGAATACATTATACTATTGAATGTGTAAAAGTACATAGAAATTTTATTTTCTTAGTATAATACTGGTTTTTTATAAGTTAATTATAGTGGTTAATTGGATTTATTATTTTCAGAGATGATAAATTACATTAAAAGGAAATAAAATTTAAGTGTTACCTACTTTAATGAAATTAATGCTTCTCACAATTACTTCCTTTGGAATGATTAACTTAGGACTCCTTGGAAATTAAGGCTTATAAAAACAAGAGGGAACTATAGGGGAAGAAAAATAGTTAGGGATAAAGTTATATTATAACGAATGGAGTGGTTTTGAATGGGTATAGGAGATATTGTTTTGTAGGTGACTGTGAGGGACATTTCCTTGGAAACTTAAGTTAGGTGAAGTGTAAAGATATAATCACATGGGATTTAGGTAAGTTAGGATAGTAAATTTCAGAGAGACATTAAGTTATGAACCAAAAAAAATACTTCTAAAACTAATAAATAACATATTAATTAAATAAAATATGATCCATGATAATTTACCTCCTTTTACCCCATTTTCACCTTGTTTATTTTTTTACAATAATGATTATTTTTTACTAAAAATATAAGACAACACATATTACCAAATTTTAATGTGATGAATCCAAATTTTGACTCCGTTTTATCTAATTCCTTTTTTAAATATGAAAATTTTAAATTTAAAATGAAAATATAAAATAAATAGAAAAACTATTTTTATAAAATAATTGAATTATTAAATATTATATTTTTTAATAATATTTTACAACAATTACATATTAAATGAGTGATAATATTTTTTTTATACTTTGAAGCATTAAATTTGATTCAATAATTAAAAACAATCAATTTAATTTAATAATATAAATATAAACAACCATTTAAAATAGTTCTTTGAAAAATATCAGTTCTTTGATATTAAATAAATTGAACCACATCCCATTAAAATTAATTATTTATCATCTAAACATTTCTATATAATAAATAATTGATATTAAAATATTTATTTGAATTTTATTAGTACATTAAACCTTTATTTAATATTATTGTGGTTATTATTATGTAATTCATATAAAACATTTTATAACTAAATTTTTTAATTAAATATTTTATTTCTAATTTATTAATTATTATTTGTGAATTATATTATTTTAAATTTTTAACTAAAATTTAAAAAACATTAATATACATGTTGGATACATGCATACCCAATCACCATATATGCACCAACCAAGTTTCAAATGTCCATACATCCGACAACCATATATATATATAATCTATATTTTATTCCAATATATGGACTTTCATTAATTCATAGAAAAATTCATCCATTTCATTTAAATATCTCTCAATAATTATATTATATTTTTACTGTGTTTCCTTCTTTCGATAGTTGAAATCCATGTTATGATCTACATGGAAAAATATAATGATAAAGATTCCATGTTTGTGGGTTTTTATATAATCATGAATTTATTCAACCATTACATTTCTTAATTATGTTTAATATTGAATTATTATAGTATATTAATTTTTTTTTTTCATTGTGATATTTTATCTAAATAAAATGTATCATGATTCAATTTATTTTGGTGATGTACATGAAACCTTATACTTAATACATTATTTATTGAAAAATATATTCATACTAAAATATTGAGGTGTTACATTATTCAACCTTAAATAAGTTGGTTCCTCACAAATTTAATTATCTCTCACTGATGAAAATAGTTTATTCCATATACAAGATAAATAATCCTCAATATATAATTTCTAATGTGATATTAATGTTTCAATATTAGGTAGGACCTGAAAACTCATCTTTTCCCTCATAGAAAGAACATACCTAATATTGAGTTTCTCCTTAACCATTTATGTTTAATTCCTCTCAAGAATTGGTATTATGACCCATATAATGGAATTAATTTCCATTTTTATTTCATATTCAATCTTTTAATAATAGATATTTATGCATAAATTTGGGATATAAATTGTGATATCCATATCCAAAAAATTAACATCTAATTCATGTGGAGAAATTAAATTCATTACCAAAATCACATACACTTTTAATAAAGGGGGAATCATATGATTTTTTTGAAATATACTCCCACCAACTTCTATCAGTTATGAGTAATAGGATTGGGATACAATTGTCACACCACTATGAGTTTTCATTGATAATTAAATATATAATCTTTAATTATCTTATAAAATATTCTAGATATAAATTATTGGGTTTAATAAGAATCTAAGAGGAAATTTTTAATTCTTGAGTGGATGATGAGTGTACCTTACACCTGATTTGTTTCATGGATCACTTCAAAATTTACGATTGCATAATACTTCCATCATCCCTTAGATAAGGAGGCCTCTAACATAAATTATCATCATTAAACCTTGGATTAGTTTATCATAATTTCCATACTCTAAATAATTGAATCATTTGGGTATGGATATTTTATTAACATTATCATTATTTTTGTTCATCAAATACCTTTTACAATCATGTTCTTGGTGGATCTCTCTTACATTCTTAAGGAATTTAATTATACCTTTAAGGAAATTTCTTTCATTATATTTCCCACATTTTGGGCATATAGGTGAGTAAATTTTCATTCCTTCAGGTGAATTATCTTTAGAGTATTAATGAAACTCCATTTTCATTTTCAAATTACTAAATCCACAACCAAAATGAGAGTTTCTAATTTTTATTTCCACCTTAAGTACACATCAAAAAAATTGTTCATATATATTCCGTTATAGTCATTTAATTTTGGATAATTGGCTTTAAGATGCAAAATAAATGATTGATTTTACTTTTAGGTTCAATTGTAAAAATATAAGCATTCATTGTAAGTATTGTAAATTATTCTGTATAGCCTTTAATGGATTCATCCTCCTTTTGATCCATCTAGAATAATTCTCCGTTTATTTTTGTGTGAATATTTGGAGGAAAATATTGATTATAAAATACCTCCGTAAACTCATACCATTTCCTAGAGTTGATTTACTTTTTTTTCATCATGTTATTTATAAAATTCAACCATTGGTATACTTAACCATTAAAACAATAAGTATTAAAAATTACTTTCTCTTACTCTAATAATTCATGAATGAAAAATATATTTTCTGACATGTTAACCAATTTCAAAATAATTAGTGGATTAGAAGTCCAAGAAATATTTATAGTTATCTATGCATGAATGAATCAATGGAAATTTTCTCCTTCCTTAGTGAATTTAGGAGCACAACATGGTTTAGTTTTCTTTTCATATCTTGATATGGAATTTTAATAAAGGTTTAAACTTTATCTCTCATCCAATTTAGATTCTAGTTAGTAAAATCCTTGTGTTTCCCATCATAATCATTGTTAACTAGATTCCTCATTTCGAAACCATTAAATAAAACTAAAAATATTAGTGTGAGTATTAATAAAAAATAATCAGAGTAAGAGATTATCATATTATAGAAATCAATCCCAATATATCCTATGTTATGACACCTTCATTTCAAATTACTGAATTTTAAGATTATCCTATATCACTCTATCTTACCTATAGCTTAGTTAATATTCTATCAGCATAAACTTATCTAAAAAAGAACTGAACCCCACTTTGACACAAACTAAGGTGAACCAGTCCTATAATCCTGAGTCCGGTGCTAAATTAATAAATTTACACATGTGATTTGATACCAAGTGGGACTACCCAAGACTAACCACATAATTTTTACATTATTTTCATAATTTAAATGTTATATATCATAAATTGACACATAATCATTGAACCTAAAATTTTAGTGTATTTGGTGATTAGTGACCTAAAATTATTATTTCACATTAAATCTTCAACATTTCCCACAATTTTCTCCACACCTGAAATCCTTCTAAAAATTTCATTCATAACACACTTATTAATTTCCAAGGGAGTGGAAACTTAATAAATGGGTTAGATTAGATTCTCAGTAAGGGTAAATATAAGAGATAAGAACTGAACATCATAATTGAAGATAATTCAAACATTCAGGTATGGTAATATGATCAAGTAACATAGACCTAAAATACGGAAATCATATACAGTAAAAAAATAACATAAATCATGAGTCATGATATAAGGCTATATAATAACATAATATATGATTCATAAGAGTGAAAGAATGATTCAATAATCATGAGAAATAAAAACATAAAATATTAACATATAAATGTTGTAGAAAATATAACTAATTATATGTGACAAGGTTAACCATAAAAATATTCATAAAAAAGGGACCAAGAAAACCACTTTTCTATAGAATATTAGGCTTAGGATAACAACTTGTGTACCATGTTAGAATTATTATACTATATGTGTATCCTTTTGGTATTGGGATATTACTCGTGTACCCTTTTGTTCTTGGGTTACAACCTATGTACCATTTTGGGATTGGTCTACTACTGGTGTACCCATTTGTACTTAGGATACTACCTTTGTACACTTTTGGGATTGAGATACTACATGTTTACCTTTGTGATATTGAGCCAATAACTATGTACCATTTTGGTCTTGGAATACTACATGTATACCCTTTTCACTTTGGTTTACTACCTTTACCCTTTTCTGATTGGTCTACTACCTGTGCACCCTTTTGGGTTTGGTCTAAAATATTTGTAATGTTTTGGCCTTAGGATAAAAACTATGTATCATTTTCAGATTATGATAATACCAATATAAATTTTTTGGCCGAAGAGATATCAAAAAGTACAAAATTAATTAGAGATCTATATTGGACCAACTAGTGTCATAATGATAAACCATACAAGTGCATCACATGTAATTTAAAACATTCATAATACCATCATAGTTTAATTATTCTATGGGAAGGAAACATCTTTCATGAAAAATTACATAATACATTACCATAAGTCATCCAAAGATTGAAAGTGGATTATATCATTAGTACATATTCCTAGTGAAGAATAATAATTATTAAAGGATGTTTACATAGTTGAAAAAACATTTATAATATAATTATAAAATTGTTTTGTAAAATAAGAAGAAATATATTTTTCTTTGGATAATTTTAAATTTAGAAGAAAATAATTTTTAAAAAATGGGAATATAAATTACATCAGAAAAACTTGAATAAATAATGATTAATATTCGAAAATAAAATCATAAATGATAGTATAAAAATGTGTTCATATAGAATACATTTTAGAAATATATTCATTTCAATTTTTTCTATAGATGATTGATGTGTTTAGAAAATCCATAATTTATTAAATATAAAAAATATTCCTTTCAGAAATTTGTAAAGAAAATAATATAAATTTTAAAGATACCATAATAAATAATTGAAGTGTAGATAAGTGCATACACAAGGAAATATAAAGAATACATACATGGAGGAGAATGATTCTTGGCTGACTGGAAGAGATAAGGTGGGCTCCACATATAAGAAACCCTTAGGTTAAATTATGAACCAAAGGATGGTGAAATGGTAACAAGAAATTTAAAAAATATAAATAACTATAGAATAATGAAATTTATATGGTTTAATATATATATAACAAAAATTTTCCCCATATAGAAGTTTAGATATACACAATCTTGATTTGAAAGTGAATTTGGAAAGAAACCATTACAACTTTTGTAACTTTTGAATCAAGATAAGTTCAAAGGGAAAAACCAAAATATGATTTTAAATGAGTTGAATTTCTTGAAAATTATTATTTGAAATATATATAGGGTATTATATAAAAGAAAATAATAATATAGGTATTGAATATGGAATATATCTCAATGAAAGAAAATTGAGATTAAAAACCCTTACCTTTACTCCCAACATCCATGATAGTGATTTAATCCACATTATAATAAATTTAACCATTTTGAAAAACTTATTTTAGAAAAAAATTAATATCTATTATCATTCATAATATTTAATTATAATATATAAATACAAATATATTAGTTGGTTATTTTTTATCTTCATCAAGAGATGTTAGTAAATCGATTTTTTTTGTATAAGTCTCATAATAACGATGTTGATCCTAATTATTTGATACCAATTTAATCATTACTATATTATATAAAGTACTATAATATAAGTTACATAATAAATTATAAAGTTACAAGTTCATTCCATGTGTATTTTGAGTATGGTTCTCCAAGATGAAATCCATAATGCGGTTGTTCTGATAATTTTTCTGAATAAAAGATAGTATATTTATAATTACTTAAATATTAATACAACCATTCCATAACAAAGAATAAAAAAATATTTTCTTATTAATATCATGTATTATTATTATAAATTTCTCAATACTCATTCATATTAGAGATGATGAATTTAATATATCATCATTCGAGTGGGTAATTAAACCAACCAAAACAAGAACATGTTATACTAATGAATTTGTAAGAATAAAGAGAAATATTATTTTCTCAAAAGAATGATGATGTTAATAAAACATAATTATATAATTTAATTCGATTTATTAAGATTTTTTTCACAACCTTTCCCACGGGACCCGAACGTGACTACCCCAATCCCGCCTTCCATACACCAAGGGTTGGTGACTAGCACCTGAAGGCTTTTATCGAACATGGAAGGCATTGCCTTAGAGATCTGTACAAACTCAAAAAGGGAAACTAAAGTAAAAAATCAACAAAAGTAAGGTATAACAATTATAGTAAAGTACAACTGTAAACTGAAAATAGTGGGCCAGAATACAAGCACTAGAAACTGAAAAGAAAGTAAATAGTTGTGGCATATGCCTTGGATATTTACCTAGAGGGTAGTAACTATTAGTCTGAAGTCAAAGAATAGGATCTTGACTTCTCCTGTCATGCCAAGATCCACCATGTACCGAACCTCCAAAGTCTACCTCAGAGCGTTAGTGGTCTGCACCAGACACACATGTGTAGGTGGAGCTCATGTAGGGGTGAGTATAATAACTCATTAGGGGACCCCGAGACCTCCGAAGGTCTCTCAGTAATCCACAAATGAAAACATCACAAGAAATACCACAAAGGTAATATCATAATCATGATCTAAATAATAAATTACAAATCAAAAGAGACAAATCACTCTAACGGTATAACTTCAAGGTTACTGGGATAGGGATGAATAGTCGTAAAGCTAGATCATCCTATCTATAATAACTATAATAATGAACCGTATAGGTAACTATATGATCACATGTATTGATATCTTGATGATGACCCATATTGGTCATTGTTGATGACCCGTATTGGTAGCTGGTGCTGACCCGTATTGGTTGCTGGTGCTGACCTATATTGGCCGTTGGTGCTGACCTGTATTGGTCAATGGTGCTAAATCGTATTGGTCACTGGTACAGAGTTAGGGATTATTAGTTGTACAGATAGATTATCCAACTTTTGAGTTTCTAATGTTTACCCGTATTGGTCGTTCTTCTTCCTCGTGTCACAGCCAGCTACTGGATTCCTGCATGAAGCATGCCTGATCTCCGGAAGATTATGCTCCTCAAGACATCAATCATATTTCAACTGGTACTAAGTCCTACAAAAATCATATCCAAGGGATTTCCCCATTATAGGGGTCCCAACATGACAGACGGCGCGTTGATCGGACGCCCAGTATGTGAGATATGAGCACTTTTGTAAAAAGGGCCCGGTTGGATTCAAGTCTGATCCAAACCAAGCCTCATGTAAAACATTGTTAAAACTCAAAGAAATTATCTCCAAAAGACCACCTCGTCACAAGGGTTTTTATGCCATAGGCGACGTGTCGATCGGACGACCAGTCTGTTAGATACACCCCTTTTTGTGGAATGGGGGTGATCCCACCTCGGTTCGGCCCGACTTGGTTAGGGATGCTAGAATATGATAAAGGGACCGCTTCCCAAAAGGGGTACCAACGCCTCTGATGACGTGCCAAACTAACACCCGGTTTGTCAGTTGCAAGAGTTCCTTTATTCGAGGGTCGGTTAGGTGTGAGCCCTACCTAACTCCGTCAGGCCAGCCCGACACAACAGGACTCGGGGTCTACCTGAACTCGCCTGGGTTCATCCCGTTAAGGTACAACTCGGTTAACTGGGTCCATCCCATTGGGGTCGGCCCGGCTGGTTCATGGGCCCGGGCCGCGGTTGGCATGGCCCACTGGGTGAGGCTCGGCCCACCCACACTGGCCCACTAGGTCGCGGGTCCGACCCATTCAGTTGGCCCGCATCCATATTGGTCTGCCTGATGGTGGCCTATTTCTCCATATGGCCCCCCAGATGTGGGGCTATTTTGTCCAGACAGTGGGGCGCTACCCTACCACATGTAATGGTTGACCAGATGGCTGGCTGGTCTCTAGCCGATGAGGCACGAAGCGGGGCCGCCTGACCCCTCCTTTCATGGCCCGCTAGTCGCGACTACTGCCACTGGAGGCACTTACGTGCATAACCATTCTCTCGCACAATCGGCTCATGTTGGGCTCCTCTAGCCACTGAGGCACTAGACAACGCACCGCCTTTCCACCACCCACTGTCAGTTGCCACAGGCCTCCTCCGACCACCGCTGGCATGGCATGCCTATGGTTCTTTCCACGAGCCACTAGACATACTCTGGTGGTCCTTTATTGGTGTCGTCTATTCCTATGAGTCTACCATATTGCCGCCGTCACATCATGACCCTCTATCTCGCAATGTCATCAAAAATTGAGGAAATCCT